>JALMGF010000034.1:2960000-4160000 GCA_023333645.1 Sceloporus occidentalis | reverse complement strand
TCCCATGATATGAGCAATAGACTGTATAAAATAAATACAATTTCTAGATAATTAAGATATAAATAATCCCAATCTACACTCATACTTCCTTAACTGTTCCAGTCTCAACAGAGAGACAGCAGATAGTGTTCTTGTTACAACTATCTCCTAGCAGCCTTTCATCAATCAGACAAAAGAGGTCAAATGGATGAATGGAAATCCAAAGTCCTCCTGACAAAAAGGCAATGCCACGACAGAGTCCCAACGAAGCAAACCGTTCAATAGCAAGCGTGCCCTTGATTTCCACAAGTGTTAAGGGATACAGAACATTCCCTGCCTCTGAGACAACACAGGAGCTGAAATTAAATGATAGCAGCCAGAGGAGAATTACTCTGCTAGGAAGAAGGATGCGGATATGTGCTAATCCAGAACTATGACACCACTTTAGTTAGTGTTGTTTAATATGTACAGTTTGGGTGTTTTGCACACTTTTTTTGTTGAAAATATAAATAGCAAAATTTCCGTAAACTTCTCTCTCTCTTGCTTGGGTACTAAATGTTTTAGATACTTTTCAAAGGAAACTGTTGGGAATCCCTGCCCTCTCCAGCCTACCTGCCAGGTCAGCATACCAGGGATGTTCCTTGCTATGATAATAACATCTACTTTCCATGCTCTGTATTTTTGTCCAGAAGGAGAGCTGACCAAATATGTTGGTGGTTGACACAATTTACAGACTCTGACCTTACTGCCCCAAACATTGCTCAATGCTATGCCTCAACGACTAGAAACTTGTAGAAGGCAGAATTAATTTGGGCATTAAATGCTACAGATTTGGCAATGTGAAAATTGAAGCCCTTAGGTCATGATTTCTCCATTTTGACCATCAAAGTTAGTTTAGGTGGATTGTTACGTTTCTTGACCATTCCATCTATGCTCATGTGAGGAGGTTGGGCATAGCACAAATAATAAAGTGAAAATTGATGTCGCTGATAACAAGTGTCATGTTGTATGTAAGAAAAACAAGGTAACATTTAAATCAGATACATACCGTTACACTGATTAAAGACGCTGACACAAAAACAGACATTATACCAATATAGGGTTCAAAGAACATTTCACTGGTTCAGCTTTACCTTTGGGTGATGTATCACACACCTGCACGCGAAGGAAAAAATGCCATGCAGCAAGAAGTATTTCATATGGATCAATATCTCATATTTAAATGCAAATCAATACCACACTGCATTATATTAACCCACCAGGAAAAACATACGATAAAGTTCAGTGAGTAATACAGCAATTAACATCCTTCCCGCATCATCAGACTGGTCCAATGACATCATCTGATTTTATTTGTAACATCTCTCTCTTATAGAAGGTAATTGGTGTTCAAACACTGTCAATGAACAGCCCCAAGAAGATGCTTATGGTTTTATATCAAAAGTCTGGGCTACTTAGATTCACGATATCAGTACAACGAGCTGTGAGATGACCAGCAATAAACATGGCTCTTTTCAATGTTTGTGAGTTGACTTGAAGTTAAGAACCAGCAGTGCATACACTTTTATTAAACACTCCCATGCCCACTTCCATGTTTTTATTTTTATATTATATCCTACACCCACTAATTCCAATTAATACATCAATGCAATGGTTGACATACAGAGCTTGCTATGGCATTATAAGAGATATGGACCAGGGCAAAGCGCTCGGTACTCTCTGTGTGCTGCTCTTATAAGGTTATCACTTCCTCCTCCTCCAGTGCAATCTTCTTTATTAGGTCATGGGTCAAAGCATAAACCTTTAGTAGCTAATACTAAAATAAGACAGGATAACAAATCATTCATTTAAAATCATCACAGTCCGGCAAAACTAAGGCTGTTTGGAAGAACATTGGAACCGCGACATTTAGGCTCCCGGACAGCTACTGGTGATACCCGGTACTAAGAAGAACCCTGTCTTTAACCCTTTTAGGATCTGTGATGGCCCATGCCATAAAACCTGTACTAATGTTTAGTAACATAGTAACATAGTAACATAGTTCATAAGGTTGAAAAAAGACCAAAGTCCATCAAGTTCAACCTATATACATATTGTGTCCCTACTGTGTTGATCCAGAGGAAGGCAAAAAAACCCTTATGAAGCAGATGCCAATTGCCCCATACCAGGGGGAAAATTCCTTCCCGACTCCAAATATGGCAATCAGAATAAATCCCTCGATCAACGTTCTGTCCCTATTAATCTAATATCCATAACTTGTAATATTATTGCTTTCAAGAAACACTTCCAGGCTCCTTTTGAACTTTTTTATTGAGTTTACCATAACCACTTCCTCTGGCAGAGAGTTCCATAATCTCACCGCTCTTACTGTAAAGAACCCCCGTCTGTGCTGGTGTAGAAACCTTCTTTCCTCCAACCGTAGAGGATGTCCCCTTGTTATAGATACAGTCCTGGGTATAAATAGGTCCTGGGAGTGATCTCTGTACTGTCCCCTTATATATTTATACATAGTTATTAAATCCCCCCTAAGCCGTCTTTTTTCCAAACTAAATAACCCTAATTCTGATAATCTTTCTGGGTACTGTAGTCCTCCCATTCCCCTTATTACTCTGGTTGCCCGTCTTTGAACCCTCTCCAGCTCCACTATATCTTTCTTGTACACTGGTGCCCAGTACTGTACACAGTATTCCATGTGTGGTCTGACTAGTGACTTGTACAGTGGTAGAATTATTTCCTTGTCGTGGGCATCTATGCCCCTTTTGATGCACCCCATGATTTTATTTGCCTTAGCAGCAGCTGCCTGACACCGGTCGCTACAGGTAAATTTACTGTTAACTAAAACTCCTAAGTCCTTTTCCATGTCAGTCGTCCCCAGTGTTTTCCCATTTAATACATATTCCCAGCCTGGATTTTTCTTCCCCATGTGCATAACCTTACATTTATCTGTGTTGAACCTCATCTGCCACATCCCAGCCCAAGCCTCCAACCTATGCAGATCCATTTGTAATCGTGCACTGTCCTCTATTGTGTTAACCACGTTACAGAGCTTAGTATCGTCTGCAAAGATTGATACTTTACTATACAATCCCTCTACAAGGTCATTAATAAATATATTAAAAAGAATAGGACCCAAAACTGACCCCTGTGGTACCCCACTAGCAACAGTAACCCACTCAGAGTATGTACCATTAATAACCACCCTCTGTTTCCTATCACCGAGCCAGTTACTTACCCACATACACACATTCTCCCCCAGCCCAAGCATTCTCATTTTATGTACCAGCCTTTTATGTGGCACCGTATCAAATGCTTTGGAAAAATCAAGATATACGACATCCAGCGATTCACCCCGATCCAGTCTTGAGCTCACCTCCTCATAAAAGCTGATCAGGTTAGTTTGACAGGACCGATCCCTTGTAAACCCATGCTGATATGGAGTCATACACTTATTTTCATTGAGATACTCCAAAATAGCATCTCTTAGGAAACCCTCAAACAGTTTACACACAACAGAAGTTAAACTAACAGGCCAACTCAGAAGATCTTCAAATACCAGTCTATTGTCTTTAAAGTCCAGATGTTGACAATGGTATTACTGGTCCCTCAGGGTTACCATTAGTTCTATATGCTGTATTATATACACAGCAGAACATGTGTTAACAAAAACAGCCAAGCACTGTGTAGAATTGACTCATTGTATTAGTGTATGCCAACACATGTCTTTAATGAAAGCATTTCGTAACACTCAAATATCTAAATCATACTAAGAAATTATATTTTGAAATAAAACTTGCATTGCACTCATAAAATGTTATAATATGAAAATGAGTAATAATGACAACACTAATAATATTAATAGTAACAACACTATTAACAATACATTTCTATGACACATTATAACAATAATACAAAACCTTAAAGGTTGACTAAATAACCCATTTGAGAGATTTATGGAAACTCAAAGTTGGGGATGATGAACGTGATGATGATGTGCCGCAGATGATAGCTTCTGCAGCTAAATGACACTAGACAATTACAAATAGTAACCTTTCAACACACAAAAAAATGGATGTTGTTATCCAGATCAGAGAAAGCAGCAACACCGTGGAGCTGCTGGGTTGAAAGAACAGAATCTGTGTGCACTCACTGGCATTAAAAGCAATACCAGCAGGGATCAGTAGGGGAAGCTAGGAGGTAACGAGAGTCAGAGAGAAGAAACAAGGTCAGAGCAGCTGGCAAAACATTTTAGAAAAGCTGAGATAAAAACTGGCAGATGGGCAGCCAAAACTAAAAAGGAGTCTGCTGTACACACCATTATCCCTTCATCTCTCAGGGTTATTTATGGGAGTCATTAAACTAGAAATGGTATAAATGCAGAATTACATATTATATATGAACTAATCATAAACTGAAATGCTTTCTTTGAAAAATAATGACTAAGCCATCAGAAGATGTACTGCTCATGCAAGAAGGGAAACTAGTAGATTTATACATTAAAAAAAGTGTTTTGCTCCAAACTCAAAAGCGCAGAAATAGTATAATACCCATACAGTTTCCAAATTAATGCACATAAGGGTTCATGTCCTTATACCCATGTAACAGATACGTTGCTCCTTTCCTGTTTTTTTCTTTTCACATGTCTGGTGTCTAATTTCAGCTCATCTTATTTACTGAGAACTCAATGGGGACTGAATTTGTTATATGCTAGTCATGCAGACACATCTTTCAAACTTGCGAGCTGAGCTCCCACTGAACCCAATGGGAAGTACATGGGAACTCAATAGTTAGTTTTGCAAAACTCCAAACGTTGGCTTGAGCAAATTAAGAATCGACAACTTGGGAGCTCTGGGCAGTCACTATACGCAGTACATGCCCTTACTCCTGTGAACTGTATTGAGTTTAGTCTACATTGATATTGTAGGGTCTACGGTTGAGATTCTGGTCTTCTTTCATAGACACATACAGTTTTCACAAAGTGCTAACTGGCTGTATATACTCATAAAGGGGATCAAGTACTTAACTTAGGAGTTGATATCTTAACTTTAGCACATACATCCTACATACTGCATGGGGACATATTTATGCTGGCCAGAAGAATGGAAGAATGTCCTGGAGAAAAAATGCCAATGTGCCAACCATAGTGTAGACCAAACTCACAAGGGCCATTCTTTTTTAAATTACAATGGCAAACTACCTCTTCAAACATGTTAGTCAATACCTCAATGTGAAAATTCCTATCGGGGCTTTTTGTGAACAAGCCTACAGTTTTCATAACCAAATAAAAAACAGTACATGGTTTTGTGTCCTATAACATGCACTGGAACATCTAAAAAGTTCAAGTATGGTCGTTCAGGCAGATCTCTCTTAGATTAAGACAGGGCTTTCTAGAATTTTGAAATTCTCAGATTTTGTTTTATTAATTTTTAAAAATAGTTTGCATATATATTTAATTCTAGTAGCACTCAGAAAGCACAAACATAAAATTATTTCTGAATTTACGTAAAAATATACATGAAACAAAGCAGAGTAGAACATAGGAACTAAATTAACTATATTTTTTCTCTTTTTTCACCTCAATTTGTAGTATAAGAAAAGCTTACTTAGAGGGAAATTCTAATTAAAAAATAATTACACTTTATTAAACTTTCAAATCACCATCTGGCATCCTCCTGGCCCCACTAGTTTGTACTTGTTTTGCTATGTGTTCAGGGCATCAACTCTGCTGGCCTTCAATTCCATACTGCAAATGCACTTATGATCACCAACGGCATTATAGATCTTTAAACCTTTCAGCTTTTAAATAACAGCAACTGACCAACCCTTGTTCAGCTAATGATTATGAAAACCTACCCCTTGGAGGTTAGAGGTCAAAGATATTGGGGAAATCCTGAATAAGATGAATGAAAAGAATGAATGAATGAAAAGACCACCTTCCTTCAGCATCTGAGTTTCTGGGAGCTAATTCATCACGTAGCATGTACATTATAACATACATACAATGTACATTCAGGGAATGTTACATATTGTGTGACATCGGCCTGAGTAAACAATTTCTCATATTTATTTATAAAACACTTTATGACCACAATAATCAAACGTTGCTAAATGTATTTTGTGAATTACATATTGTAACGTGACATAGTACAGAGTTTTCTATTCATGCGCCACTGGAAACCATTTGTCTAGACAATATCATTATGGAAAGATATTTTTCTGTTAGCAGGCTCAATTATTAGAAACAGAAGTTAATTCAGTCATGTAGTACTCTCTATCAAATCCTGTGTACTCCAAGAAGTACAATATCATCACATAGGTGGTTAAGCGACATGTGTAAGGACCCTATGACCAATATGGCTATATCCATTTTGTTCACACATTGCAAAAAAGAAAATACAATGCAGATCCATTTCGGGGATGAAAAGTGGCATTGGTAATTTAAGGCTAGCAGCCACCAAATTACATATGTACTGTGACTTCTGACTATAAGGCATGCAGCAGTGTGTATCCAGCATTGTTTTCTTAGGAGTCATTGTTAACCAGCACTTATTTTGTTAACTGACGAGTTATAATTTCATTCATTGTCTGTTTTTTTGTGGGACCAAAGGGTAGCATCATCCAGCAAATAATAAAAGTGCTGCTTATAGCATGTTTCCATAGGACCAGATTAAGAGTTGCTCAACGCATAATGGAAACTGTAAATCTATCACGTCTTGAGAACTCCGAATCTGACATTAAAAGTACTGAGCTGTCACACTGAAGATAACCTGAACAGTGAGCGCCAGGAAGATAGATATCGACAATGTATCATCTGAGAATGGAACAGCAATAAAATAATTTTAACTGGGTCTTAAGGAAAATGTGACAAAGTATAACAATGAAAAGAAAGTACAGAAACATTACCAGTTAAGATGTTACTACATGACACGTTCAATGTGGTGATGAACATATTACTAGGAAGGGGGAAATAATATTACCGTATACTTTTAGTACACAGGATATGAATTTAGAAACATCGTGTTGGCATCATCATTATCTAATCACCGGGGGGCTCCAAACTTATAAAATATGGGTCCCCAGATTCTATCCGCATATAACCTCAGTTGGCTGTCAGCATGAAGGTGGTGAAGGGTGATATGGCGGTGGCATTATGAAAAGAAGGGATATTTAGAGATCATCTTGTTTCCAGCATACTCTGGACATAGAAAGCATCATACCATGCAACGGCCTCCTGACTTGGTGCCCCTTCAGTATTTGCCAATGCATGGACTATGTGTTGCTTCCTACAACCAAGGTAGAATATGATTGTATTGGGTTGAGTGATGGGTACCCTTAACGTTGGTTCTAAAAATGTACTGGGTTCCCTTAAGTATGCTGGGGAACTACAATGTCAAAAAACAATGGAAGGAGCACATTTTCGGGTATTTGCTACATATATATACAATTAGTTATGTAATTGTAATGGGGATGGAAAATAATAAAATATTTTTACTGGAGTTATCATGTGAAATAAAGTTATATTTATATTAGGGCCACATGCATGGGTTGTATAGAAATGTGTATATGTATACTTAATAGGTAGTGCAATTTTTCCTTTTTAGCACAATATTGTAATATAGATCAGTGTCATCCAACTTATTCAATGTGGAGAGCTGCACTCTATTCAGAAGCTCTGTTTGGATGGTCGGAAACTGTTACCTGTAATGTAACATGATACAGGGGTTCTTGAGGCAAGATAACGACCCTTTGCATGCCTCTTCCTAGTCAACAATGCTACAGAGGGATGATAAACACTGAAGGCAGCTAAAAATTGGCATAAAGACAATAAAAGATCACATGCTCTTTTAATTAAAATGTACTCAATCCATATCTGCTGTGATGGCTCATAGTGAATACACAGGGGGGATAACAGCTTACCTGGCACCCAGTTAGCACTGAACAGCGATCTGGAGGCACATGGTCATTACTATTTCAATGGGAAAGCAAAGTAAGCTGCATTGCCTTTCATAGTATGCCATGTCTACTGGTGCCAAGTATCACAGCTATGAAACATCTAGAAACTCTAATGCGAAGGATTAGACTGCAAAGACACCAACATAATCAATCAACAACCATTTACCAAAACTGCTAATTTTGAGAGATTACCATATATAGTCACCAAACCTACCAGTCATGTTTTAATTTCTTCCAGGATCAGAGAAGCAACGGAGTTTCTGCTACAAGAGCAACATTTCACTTAGTCCAATTTCATTGTATTTGTCTTTATGGGCACACAGGCATTTGGAGAATGCTTTCCTAGATGTCCGAGCTAAGTTGTGATACATTCATGCCACTAGCAAGCTATCATACTGGTGTTTAGAAGGGGAGATCCCAGTTGACCCTACATCATATCTTACCTACAAACACTTGGCAGGTTGCAGGGAGGCTGACAATGGCATCAATTTTAATATAGATGCATTTGTAACGATCATGTAAACATTAAACACAGAACATGTTTAGCGCAATCCTTTTGAGACAGCAGGTCTAAAGAAGAGACCACTGTGGTCCAGAAAGCTTATATCACTCTCCCTCTTTTTTCTGCGCTGGCCCAATAAAAGGTACCCACTTTGGGTAAAGTTTATTAAATAAAATGTTCAAATGTGCCAAAAATAATTCAGGCACGTTTTTGCATATTCTAGAAGATAGAAGATATCAGATGGAAGAGAAGGGAGAAGATAGTCGATGAAGAAGATGCAGAAGTGGTTGGCAGAAGCGGAAGTGGCCCACAAATTTCAGACGTGAGAGGTCTGGCCTCATTTTTGGGGTTTTGTATGCTGAATTTACCAAAATCCTGTAAATGTGTCATTTGTAAGAATCCAAAAGCACAAGTCTATTAAATAACACCTGATCTAGGACAATGAAGAGTAACGAAGATTACACAATTTCATTTCATACAATAGAATGTGTATCCTTTACCCAATTTCCTTTGGAAATTTCATATTACATCATGTTCTGATATGTATTATGACACAAACATTAAGATATGCATTTAGCACTAAATAAGTAATGACTACATCTGTTAGAACCTTGGAAAAGTTACTCTTGATTTAAAAAAAACCCTCAAATTATGTAATTTAATTCTGTAATTTCTGGAAATTAGTAAAACATGTTTTCATAAATTTTGGCTGCATAAACAACCATTATGAATCGATAAATAATTTGCTCATACAGTGCTTTAATGTATATTTCTTCCAAAATACACAATAGAGGATTCTTTCTTTAATAAATCTACTTCTAGTCTCATACGAATCAAGGATCTTTGTTTTGTTCCACTGGCTGGTTCTCAGCATGCCAGCTGGTGATTAACCAAATGTCCATGGGTACCACTGTGGTGTATCAAACTGCACATACAATTATAGGCAAAATTAGCTATTAAATCTTTTTCCTCAGGGGCAGCCAGGTATATTTCAGAGTTATATGTGTAAGGAGCTTTAAGACTCAGATCCAGCCCTGTTTAAATAATGAGCAACGCATTTTTCAATTTATTATCACTGTGTGGCCTCAAAATCTTGACTTAAGCAGATGGCATTTTACTTAGTAAGAACAGAACTAAATGCATTTTAGATCTTTATTTTAAGGTACCTTGCATCAAAGCTTACATATGTTATGCATTTTATATCTAACTTTCGCATAAGGAGTCAGATTCTGTAGACAGACGATTTATGATTAAAGCCCGGTAGTTCAAGACTCTCATTGTGCACTGACCTATTTCAAGTAAATGGCTCATTATTATTTTACCTGAAGAATGATTCCTAATTATCAGGAAATATGTCACACTGAGCCGATGATAGGCTCAAAATACTGTCACTTCATATAAACCTGTCCTTTATTTCATTGCCAGTTGTTTTCCTAATTTAGAGTTGAGACCATTTTTTTCTTAATTAATATCTACTGTGTACAGACCAGCGAGGAATGTGTTCTATTCCTAAAAACTGAATGGAAGGCCCACTACTTTAATAAATGGTTAACAGATGGGTTATGAGAGTGCAGCAAAATAAGGAAATATTTGAGATGGTTGAATAGATAGCTTTGGGCTTGGATTTATTTTTTATTTTTTTGCTGCTTCAGCAAAATAACCAATGTTTTCTTGGAAGCGGAGGGCAGAAACATTGTTCGTTCTTTAGCAAATTTAGCCTTAACTCCACAACTGTTCACCCATCAATGAGCTACCTTACAGTGCTGGAGGCCATCTTAGCTTTTCATAAGGTCGTTGGCACAGTAACGAAAATACATTGCATATTTCTAGTGTCTAGAATATTGCAGCTATTGGGAATACAGTTTCCCAGTGACTGTATATAGGAGCACCCCTGTTTTATAAACCCTGCCCAGTCCTGATAAAGAGTGTGTTCTCTTGCATCCTGACTGGTGTCAAGACTGGTGGTACAGTTCTCCCTGGAGACTTTTTTTCCATGGAGGAGCACTTTTACTCTGAGAACCAGAGTGGCGATATGCCTGGGAACCTGACTTTGTCTTTATTCTGGGCATAGGCAAGAAAGATCCGTTGGCTGAACAAAGAGAGCGAGATGGAATATAGGGAGTTGGGATCGCTTTCAGGTAGTTTGGGCCTTGATTGTCAGCAAGCCAATCTTAAAGTATGTTACCCATTTAAGTGGAAACCAAAGCAGGGAGTAGAGGACAGGTGTTATGTGACAACAATAAGTTGGATTTGTCAGTAGCCTGGCTGTTGCATTTTGTACCGCGTGTAGGGGATGGAGTTCTTTTAATGGGTGGCCCCAGTAAAGTGCATTAGTGTAATCTGGACGAGAGAACACAAATGCATGGATTAATGTTGCATTAGCATCTGGTGGAATTATGCACTGAATTCTGGCTATGTATCTCAGATGAAAGAAGGCAGATTTTATTACAGAAGAAATCTGATGACAGAACAGAATCAGTCAGCATTCAGAGATTTCGTACTTCTGTTTAACTTAAGTCCAGAGCCACCATGTACCAGGACAGCAGGGTGATCATGAGATATTCTTGTTGCCCGGGGTCCCCTCACCTACAGTAACTCTGTTTTGTCCAGTTTCACTTTTAGCGTACTACCATTCATCCACTCTATGAGGTCTGCAAAGCAACTATAGTTGAGGCATGTTGGTTCTCCACGGTCCGACGATTGGTGTCACTGATTAGCTGCTTGAAGCAACCAATCACTAGCAGGAAAAAGTTCCCATTGAAATGCGCACAGGGGTCTTTTGTTACGTTCACAAAGCCAGCACTTTAGCTGACTGGCGGTAAATGTATAACATGTCATGTGACAAGTGTTCGTCCAAGACATCTCCTGGACGGTAAATAACTAAGGTAAAGGAGCAAACCCATATGTGGTATTCTGCGGTATCCCCCATACATATTTGTAGGCTTGCCTTTTTTCTGTTATATTATCCAATATCTGTGATCTACCTGACTCTCACATTCTTTTGGGAGTCTGTTAGCTGGCAATAGAGGCTCATGCCATACTGGAAATTCAATCCAAAAGACTGATTACAAACATTCAGTACACCTGTAAGACTACTGGAGAAAGCTGACATTGGTATAGTTCACAGGTACACTGCTATTTAGTCACTGATATATAAAAATCTCACAATAAACAAAAATCCACTATGATAAGAAACACTCAAAAATCTCGGAAAAACAGCTCCTCTTCCCTGTGTAGAACAATAGTTAACATTTTCAGGACAATGGTTATTTAACCAGACCATTCTTTTAGTGGTAATAATGTAATCTCATTCGAACACAACCCATTTTCATAAAACGACAAGATTAAATGCACTGTGTCTGTCTTGTGTCAAGCTGTGTAATAGCATCTTCCCAAATAGGTTATTGATTATGTTAAGTGTGTTGTAGTGAGGAAATATTTACAGAGTTGCATTAGTAGCCATCAATAAGTATGTGTCGAATTAAATGTGATCTTCTCGCGCTTTCCTAGTCAATGGGTTCTGAATATGGAATACCCCTTATACAAGTATTTTTTCAGTGTTATGCACAAGGGCATTCAACTGGACATAGCAGTCTATTAACCCTGGAGCCACAACTGCAGATGTCTGGATAATCACAGCCCTTGAAGAAGCAGCAGATGGTTAGTAAGCCCTTACTGAGAAGGCTATAACGACTTCCAAAGGTAAAATGGCAAGCAGCATTTTTATATAAATGATGGGCCCCTTATGGCAAGCATGATTAAAGATTTGAGACTAAAATCTAATTACTACAGGCATACCCCACAATCCAGTAGGTCCAGAGCAGGTAGGGAAATGTACTATAGGTGCAGCGCTACCTTTTTCCATGTACTACACCGCAATCATCAGGTCATTTCCAAAACAAAAGACGCACGAAAGACAAACCGACATGCAGGCGTCATACTGTTACATAAACGTTGAGCGCACATAAATAGGGGAACGGTTGCACTGCAACTATGTCCTTAATCATGAGCAGCCTTCAAGTGAAGGTCCTTATCGCGAGGTTTGCCTGTATAGCGAGGTTCAACATAACTAAGTCCAATTAAAAATACAGCATTGTTGACAAATAACACAATAGCTTTTACTTAATATTTTAATAGAGATGTTTCCATAATTACAGGCAAGAATGCTTACATATTTCAAATCCTATTACCAGCAGGATTGGCTTGCACTATTCACTAAATTTCTTACAGGATTAAAAAAAAAATCTTAATATTTTATTTATTTTTGGAAACAGGAAACACCTCACTATACAGTTCTAATTATGCACCAGTCGGCAAGTAGAACAATTTAACATTCACACAGTCTTCTCTACTATTGTCGAACCGGATTGTGAGCTCTACTGGACTTCTCAGGTGTTTGAGATGTGACTAATAAACAGGAAGCTAACCTAGATCACACCTGTAACATAACCAGATCATACCTCTGTTAGGTGGGAATACATACCTGCATCTTCATTCAGCAAGCTCACAGGCCCATTAAACACTTTCGGCAGATTGGGTGACTGTTGGTAGCCTGCACTGGGTATCTTTCATGATCTAGCCCCAGAAGAAACCAACTGGGGACAGAGATTTTACACCACACGAAGTTGGGTATTCAGGTATCACGCACAAGCACAGAATACTCAAATGGAAAATACCATAACTAGTGTACTTTTACTAACAAGTATTCTGCAACCTCATTCATCTGTAACACACCATAGCCAGAGAACCCAAACTGAATTCTGTCAAGCCAAGTGACCCATCAGCACCTCCGTTGATTTACCAGCTAAACGGTTGAATAACACTTGTCAGAAAGGTAATGAACAGTTTCTTTTTGGTTAAACTGCTTTTCTCCCATTTCTCTGTAACTTAGCTGTATATCTCAGTTTATATCTTTAGATATCTTAGGATTTCAAGAAAAATCCATAACATCCAAGTGCTCCTGCTTAGTGTTTTTTGGGTAAATTATATTTTACTTTTAATCGGTTTATTCAAAGCTATATTAAATTATATCAAGAAAATAATCTGTGCAGAGGCACAAGGAGATTTATTCAACCTTTATATAAAAAAAAAAACACATTTGTTTTTTACTTTTCCACAGCTGTATGATATTGATGGGCTGCGTTTTAAAAAAGGGTAATTTAGCATTAAAAAAATGTTTAACTACATAATCAGTTCCCCACAGTGCCTTTTGTAAAGATTTTGACAACTGCTCTGCAGGGGGGTAAATTGTCATTTATTTCTAATATAAACTAAAATGAGCTTTTGTTTCTGTATTGGCAGAACACAGTTCAAGATGATTGGTGAGGATGTTCATATAATCACATACATGGCAACTGTGTATAAAGAAACACTTATACACACATAAACTGTATTTTATTAATTTACTGTTTTAGAATCTGAGTTATCCATGAAAATACAAGCGAGAATAGTATCAGACAAAAAATGACTAAAACATATAAAGAATCAAGATTCAATAACATATTAAAGGCCAGCCAGATATGTAATTTTTCTAGATTAAAATTGTATACAATGCAATAAATATTAAACAAATATTTTTTTCCCCTTTCCATGTGTAGTCTGGCCACATGCGGGTGCTGATTATTAAATAGACCAACTGTGCTAGTCAAGAAGGTCTAACATGTATATTTATAAAATGCAGCTCATCACCTACAACTAGTACAATACTCTTGCGTGTCCGTTATACTTTCCAATTTAATGCATGCTTACATTGAAAGGGACAGAAAACAGTCGTAAACATTTTTGCTGTGATAGAATTAATACAAGATATACCGTATGATACCTTGTAAAAAAACAGTTACTGTAAAAACCTGTAGCTGGCTCTTAGTACTTGTGTACCCCCAGTGTGACAATCTTTTATGAACAGACCCCATGAATGAACATACACATCATACTGTATCAATACAAACTCCAAAAGGTTTGGAATACAAAGGGGTGTACAGATACAGATACAATCATATTAATAAAAAAAGCATACATTTTTCCAAGTATACTTGTTTTGGATTTTTTTGAGCTCTCTCCAGACTATACAATATGTCTTCTGGATATTAAATGTCTGCGGCTGCAGGACCAGCCTCGGTCTAAAATGCGTATACCGCAATCCAGCCTCTAAATATAAATCACTCTAAAAACCATGAACACCAGTTAAATGGATTTTATGGTCAAAAGGTACAAGGTGTTATTAGAGATAAAACCAAAAAAGAATGAAATAATCCATCTGACAAAATTATCCATAGTTTTAACAGGATGCCCAACTAAGCTTATTTACTTTCATACAACTCCCGAATACCCCCCTATATATAATAGCATTCTGAAAACAATATCAGCGGTGTGTTATTATCACTGAAACCCTTCTGTTTCAATTGCACTTCACAGTAATCACTTTCCTATTTCTTCTTTGTGTGTAATGTAGGATAATAATGTATTTTCATCCTTTGGGAGTCATTTACTTATCTCTACATAAATGAACTAAAAACTGCCGGCGGACTGTATTTTCACCTGACCGTCGGTTGCATGTATGAGCATAACGAAGCATTTATTACATACATAGTACAGCTCCTGAGATCTATCTATAATATTTATTGCTTGAAGTATGGGTGACAGGGAGGTATGCATTAGAAACAGGGAGAAAAGCTGCAACTGTTTCAGCCTACTTGTAAAGTCTATGTTAAATGCCCTGAAGGACATTTATTTTTCAGGACCAAAGGCATCTGCCAAGTAACACCTGGAGACTCAATACAGAAAATAACTCATTAAGGAGTATATATTTAAAGAGGAACCCTGCCCAATATGTTTCAATGAAGTAATACGTTAATGCTTTATCTTTTTTTGCTTTGTTTTTGTCCAATTTGTGTGGGGTCTGGACTCATTTTCGGGGTTTCATACAAATTGCTGTATTTACCAAAATTCGATTGACTTGCAATGCATATTGGTCTAAATCCAGCACTGCAAGTACCTAAAATGTACATAATACTTAAGGCTAAGCATTCTATACGTACTACATTATTTTTTCAGCATATAATCCAGCGGTTATATAAGTATTATATACAATGTATATATATATATATATATATATATATATATATATTACAAATGCTTATTTTTGGTGGAGCAGCAGTGTTTTCTTTTTAAGGTTATTCTTCACAATGTAGCTTCAATATCTTTATAACTAAGCGTCCTCTATAACCTATGGCTAAAGTTAAACGATGACAAGAAAAAGCAAAGTGTTCATGGTATTCGACGCATAACGCAGCCCAGTATCTTATACAAAGGCAAACGAAGGACATGACAGCAGCTTTGTGATGAGATACAATGCCATGTTGTGAAGGCCAAGGTGCAATGTAATGAGGAGGAACACATGCATTTTAAACTTTTAAAGGGCTCAACAATCTGGCAAATGAACAGCAATCTGTACGTAGAGAGAACCACGGGACAGAAAAACATTTAAAATGGTTATTTGTAAGAAAGTGTAGCCGGGTAAAATGCGTCTATATTATTAAGAAGCCATTTTCACCTGGTCTTGAATTTGTACTCGATGCACTCCTAATTACCGGCCACCTGGCAGCTAACGTTTAACGGAGCTGTAAACAAAAAGCTGAGCCAGAGCGATCGTGGTTCTGAATGTTATTTTAGCCTTATCCCTTTTAGAAGTACATCTTCAACTTGTATGGTGCCGTTAAATCCAGAGAGTTGGCTCAAAGGAAAAATTGTATATATATTTTACGGTTTGTCCGATGACACCTACGACACCTAACTATGAGTTATCTTGACACCATATTTTACCAAACAGAGAATTGGCATTTGTTCAGCACATATTTTTATTTCCTACCCGCATGCAAGTCTTAAAACAAATTGCCCAGCCCTGCTATGAATTTCTTCTGCCAAAGAAATGGTTGGGCGCTCACAGGGTCATTGCCCAGAGACCATGACTGACATTCTCATACCTGCTTTTACTGTCCAATTGATTTTATAATGGCCTAGCCTCACGGGCCTATTAACTTAGGTGAAGGAAGGGATTTTTCATTAATTAATGTTGAGTCCATCAAATTTACTTTTCTATAGCTCACCAACAAGTCTTGCCTTGATTTACAGCCATTTTCTTTCTGAATCACGGAAGGCTATTTCTGATTTAGACGCAGCATCTTTCAGCAATTTATTTTGTCTTTTATGAAATAATAATCTTTTTTTTTTCTCTCCTGAATGGTTATTTTTACAGATATGGCTTTGTGTCGTGTAACATTTCACAAAACATAAAATATACTTTGCTCTCTGCAAAGCAGCCATTGGAAATTTTGAGGCCTAGTATTAATTTATGGTACTGATGATGCAACAGTTTGTTTTGAGGGGGAATACCGTCTGAAGTTTTCTTGCTAGCCTCCCTGTATTGCAGTGTTCTTTCTTTTTCTCATTCAGTGGTCATTTGGGGAACGTTACTGGGGTACTGTGTCACTTTGCTTTGCTATTTGTTTATTATTATGTTGTTTTTATCTTTGAAAACTCAATAAAAATGTAATTTACGGTACTGAGCACTGCTTATTTTTCACACCCCCTTTATTGTGCTTCAACAAACCATTTATTATTAGGAATGCATTATTCTAAAAAACACTAACAAGAATGTATCTGTAATTTACTTTCAACTACAAAGAGTTCTAGTCGGGATATCGCTGCATTAAGAAATAATGTATTTCATTTTAAAGTTAAATAATAATTAAACAGGCCATCATTCATCCAAACTCATTTCCTGTCATCTAAGAGTTGTTGCAGTGTTTTGCATTCATTTTAAAATAAAAAAATGTGATTTTAAATCTAAAGTTGCTACATGTTCGTGAATTCCAATTGACTTTTTGTCTGCAAGAGCCTTCAGTGATCTTCCCCTGATAACTCTTCTAAAGGAAGATTAACAACGCTAAGTGCTCTCCAATCCCTGTTCAATAAAACACTAATGGTCTTCTCTTTCAGGTCTCAATTTCTATGGCTGTGCAGGTTTTTTTGCTCAAATTTATCACGTAAAAGCTGTCATAGTTAGTGTGACTCACTACCCATCGTGAAAGGAAGGAGCATAATTATCAAGTGTACTAAATCTGTATTATGAGCCCATTTTTCCATTGACGCTTGGTTAGGAAACGTGACCTGAGACATCATTGTAACCTCTAATCAAAATTAATTCAGAATTTAATTTAATATCATTTGTCAGTAGTCCAAAACCCAGTTACAATAACACGAAGACGATGTTCCAAGGATTTACTTGTGTTGATCCCTAAGTGCATTTAAGTGATGATTAATAGCAGTGGATTTATAGCAATTGATTTTAAGACATTTATATTTAAATGCAGTGTTAGAAACATTGGACCTTATTCAATGACCTATCAAAAATCCAGACTAATGACAAAAAAGTGAAAGACGCTAAATATATTTTTAGTAAGCACATTCATGCTCACGTCACAAGCACCCCTACTGCTTAATCTTGCATATTTGGTTAGATGATGTAACTGTGATGAAACTCTTTACAACTAATGGTATTTTTAACTTCGTATCACTTGTCTAAGAAAATCAAAGCACATCTCAGTGAAACCAAAGTAATGAAACAAATACGTTGAAACTAGCAGGTTCACGTGAGCCTGCACTGTAGTAAATAAATTAGATTAATGACTGCAGTGGTATGTGTAAGCAAGTAACTGGAAATACAGGCACTAAGCTTACAAAGTTGGAGGAAATCCAGCCCTGTCAGTGCTTATGTGGTTGAAGTCGCAACAAAAAATTTTAAATAAATGAATAATGGATAATAAAGAAAATGTTTTAAAAAATCAGAAACTGATCTGTTATTAAGCAGCTACATGATTTAGTGCAGACACCTGGTTATCACTGCTAGTTAAAATGATACCTTCCAAAGAGCTACTTGTTGGATCAAAATATCAAATCACCTCCTAAATTAATCATAATCTCACCAATCATACTATTAGAGGACTTGAAAAGCATCAGCAGCCAATGAACATTAACTTAGAGCTGTTTTCTTCGTTGGCAATGCTATTTGACATTTTACTGTAATGGTGGAAGAGGGTTCTCTCTTTCTGGAATCTTGCATCAATGTGGATTAAGATGTCTCCATCTAGCAATAGCAGAGTTCCAGTTGGAGAGGCAATACAACCATATTAATTGCAGATTATTAAAGATTTTGGGTTAAATATTAGACACTTGGGCATGTTAGGCATGTTATGGACACCTCATTCACCAATATGGATACCTGCTGGCAAATGTAAGCAAATATCAGTCAAGTGCTGTTGGCATATCAGTGGATACTTTGGACACAAAGTTATATCTGTAGCCAGACATATTAATTATAAGATTGTACAATAAATAATATGATTAAGCATTGTACAGTAAGAACTGTAACAATAGATTAAATATAATCCTTTGATGTATTCCAGATAACACTATATTCTGCATTCTAGAACATTTGTATTTTTGTGCCTATATCAATACTAATTGT
The DNA here is from genome assembly GCA_023333645.1 of Sceloporus occidentalis. Classification (NCBI taxonomy): domain Eukaryota; kingdom Metazoa; phylum Chordata; class Lepidosauria; order Squamata; family Phrynosomatidae; genus Sceloporus; species Sceloporus occidentalis. The sequence continues at coordinate 4,141,044 of JALMGF010000034.1, read as the reverse complement.
GACCCAGTTTGCTAGGGCAAAATCATAGGCCAACATGGTCTTTTAATGGAGGATACAATTCACAGACTACAATGGCTGTCTAACCAGGGAACAATGGTACATCAATAACTAATATTCAGCCATATGTACTAGCAAAACTGCCTGCTTCTGCATGCATTTATACCCATGCAAAGGATTAAGAAGTAAGTATAGGTTAAAAGTTCCACACATCTTAAAGTAAAGGTTTCAAAAGGTTAAAAAAATGTAATACAGGTCAGCAGGTTTTAAAGGTTAAAAAGAACTGTAATATAGGTCAGCTGTCAGGAAGCATTCAACAAGAGGTTTTAAAGCCCCATAAACCTATCAATGTACGCTCCATGATTTTTGCTTTCATGATGTGAAAATTCTCAGATGAAATGTTTCCATCACACGAGTGCAAAAATAACCGCAAATCAATATAATTCCCAATCAATAAAGAAGTCCAAGCAAAGCTTCTTAGGTGTTTTATTGTTTAACCGGTTACAGTTTAAGGTTGCATTCAAACTGGAAAGAAAAGCCTAACACCGGAAGAGCCGAGCAATTGTTATCCTTTTCCCATTTCTAAACAACAGAAAAGGAATAAACCTAATCAATACTCACGGTTATCAATCATAAGAAGCTGGTAACAAGCTATAGGGTTTAGCAGGGGGGCTTTGAAGGCATTTTAAACGATCTCATGGATCAAAGAAACAACCTGCTCTCTTTAACTTTCTTTCAACAAACTGGCTATTCAGATAAATCCCACCATTGGGAAGCTCTTCGCATATGTGTCAAGACCACATGTACATCGATTTAGGTTTTATTTAAATCCTTACCTAGCTAAACACTGGAGAAAAATAACAGTAAAGAAAAGAAAAAGAAGGAAACGATCGGAACCGCAATTCTAGACCTTTACGTTTTAAAAGCTGATCCTGTCCATGCGCCTGGGCAAATTACACCGGTTCTTGACATAACGTCTGTAACTGAGAAACATTTTTGGCAATGACACTGCACTGGTACAACGTGTAAAGTATTGGTTTGTCCATGTTCCATCGTGTGTCTCATTAGCATAGCACATTGTGCCAATGTTAAAGAAAAGCCTATATGTAAACCACTTTGGCTCATATTGGCCACAGGTCCAAAAACAAGTCCAGTCTTCGTCAACGCACCGTTTCCTTATATGATGAATGGAGTGCAGTCTTCACCATAACCTACCTTGTATGTTTATTGAAGAAATACTATGCAAAGTAAAGCTGGATCTTTGACATGGAGCATATAAATGAAGAAAGTGAACCGGGGCGCCCATGCCCATCTATGTCAAATAGATTCAGGATTTTAATATTCTATTAAATATATTACTATATTTGTGAGAAAGAAAACTGAAAATGGGGAACAACTTTAAAACCACATGATATCATGAAATTTCTGTAATGCTTATACAAATATTTCACTAATTATATCAATAAATAAAGTGTCACCATGTCAATATGTAGTTTATGCTTCATGGGTCAATAGCTATTGTAGCAAAGTATCATTACTGCTTGGTCTTCTAGCAACTTGAATAAGACGGAAAACTATGATGTCACACATTTATTTAACTTACCTGAGTTTCTTTTTGATACCAGCTTTACGTCAGCAGTCACAGAAGAGCAGATCAATAGCACTAAACACACAGAATGCTTCATCTTCTTGTTTGTTGACCAGATTCTGAAATGTATAAACTCAGAGTTAAGACCGTTGGTAAATAATATAATACCCCACTTCCATATAAAATGTGATTATGTGCAGTTTTCCTTTACATTTAGAATCTTGGTTTTGTTTAGCTTAAAGAAACAAAGTCAACAGAACTAAACAGAACTAAACTAACTAAAGTCACGGTCAGGATAATGGAAACCAGTACCAGTACCGGTACTGTATGAAGATAGTGTTTTTCTATACTGTAAAATAAAAAATGTAGCACCTATAGCCAAACTAGCAGCAATTTCCTTCTGGTGTCTCAACCAGCAAACAAAAATAAATACAACAAACAACTTATGTGCAAATAAATATAAAAATGGCACCTTAAATCCTGCTTAAGCTGTCAATCAGTGTCAGTAAAGTACGTCCACAGACCCTTGCATGCATTATATCGCAGCCAGCACTGGATATGTGTTGACAAACCACCAGCACTTGATGTAAACTTGACGTACCATTTGGATTATTTTTAGACAACTTTTTATTGGCTACACTCTCACCATTCTGGGACACAGTATAAACAGCTGGACTCCTGGTTTCCAGACCAAGAAGTCCCAAAATTTGGACATTTTACAAACTCTAAAGAATTCTTTGTTAGGAAAAGGCCACTTTTGCTTAATGAATTCAAAATGTTAGTGATCCCGCTCAGCCTCCACGAGTCAAGGCAGATGTCTGGGATCAACAACCCGATAGATTAGAAAAGGTACCTTTTGGGTTTAAAGTTTAAATAAATGTGATTTAATTAATTAGATTGGATACCTAACTCTTATGTTTGTCTGTGATTATACCTACAGGAGATAATAAAAACCATAGTTTAAAATTTATAATTATTGAATCATAATTATTTTTAACAAAATAATCTAAAGTTTACTTCACCAACATGCTTAAAAGTTTGATTTATATGTACTCTAAGTAAAACAGCCCCTTTAGAAAATCCAATCTGAGATTTAAAGTTGGAAAGGATTTTTAAAGAGATTTAAAGGCTACAAGAGCAAATCAGTAGTTAATGAGGGAATCGTTGTCCGTCGTATTTTAACCTTTCAATAAGTATCAAACCCAGTATGACCATCTTGACAAGGCTATCAAAAAAGCATAATTGAGCAAAATTTCTGATGGATAATTGCAATGATGAAGCTAAGGCTCTGATGCCTTTCAAGTAGCAATGCTCAAATTACTTTCTCCTCGCTGCTCTCTTCATTTATTAATGCAGCAAGGTAAGTTTCATTTAAGGTTTACCCTTTTTTATGAATAAGACAGCATTACATACAATTAAAAACCAAAGTCCCAATTACAAGAGCATCTGACATCTACATTCAATAGTATTAAAAATACAATGTGTTCTCAGTGTAATAAAACCCCAGCGGGACAATTGGATGAAATTGCTTCGCATAACACTTTACCATACAAGTGTAAAATAGCTACGAAGAGTTTTATGGTCAATTTGGAGGGGGGGGGGAGTGAATCATTTTTGCCTTTCTCACATGAAGCACTGCAAAGCTGGACTTCCATAATTGCGCTAATGACTGCAATTAGAAGTCCTAGCGGCAAAATACCCTATAAATTATATTACAAACAAGAAGTTATATTTGTGTTTATTAAGCGTCTTTTTTGTTATGTACTATATTCAATAGAGAACAATGAAAAGTTGACTCTCAAAAGAGCATTGTAAAAAGAAAAAAGCTGGGGTACACTAACAGCCATCAAACCCCCAGTTTAAGTAGGCCAGCACAATGCACTACCTATAATAGGGAGTTAGCATGTTTAGGTGAATTGGGTCCCCATGGTTGTGATGTCATAAACTAGCTAGAGGCGTTAAGAGATTTGGGTTCAAGAGATTTATATGGCAAATGTTCCATTTGACATACAAACTACTGTTCATAAGTTTGGGGTCACTCCCTTCTATTTTTAAAGAAAAGCTAGTTTTATGCATTAAAATAACATCAAACGGATCAGAAATCAGCAGCCATAACTCATGCGACATGTTGTGTTCGTTAATCCAAGTTTAAGTTTAAAAGCCTAATTGATCATTAGAAAACTCTTATGTTAGCACAGCTAGATTTTTCCTTGTTTTCCATGAAAACAGCTAAGTAACCCCAACCTTTGAACAGTAGTGTGTGTAAATAAATATAGATAGATAGATAGATGTGTGTGTATAAAAACACACTCATACACACATATCCAGATAAATATACACACACAAACTACCTCTGATTTATGCGCTTGTGACAATGATGACATTTTTTATTTCCCCTCTCTGTCCCTTTTTCCTCCCCATATGCCCCTCTTTTATAGGAGTTTATAATGTTTGGTATATGTGTGTATATCACATTGTTCTACAGCCCTAAAATTCACAATAATAAATATATAAACACACAGGGCCTTTGTATAACATATATGTAGGGCTGCAACTAACGATTATTTTCATAATCGATTAGTTGGCCGATTATTTTTTCGATTAATCGATTAATCGGATAAAAAAATTAATGTAAATTTTTCATTTATTTAAAATAATTTAATAAACAAATGATGTTAAATACAAACGCAGAATAAAAAAAAACTTTGATAAAATGCATTTCTTGTCTTTATTTCCCAACCAGCCCCCCCCAATTTATGCACATTTGAGCCCAGGCTTGCCACGCTGCCTCCCACACATACCACTCCACGCTGCCCCCCACATATGCCACTCCACGCTGCCCCCCACATATGCCACTCCACGCTGCCTCCCACATATACCACTCCACACTGCCCCCCACATATGCCACTCCACGCTGCCCCCCACATATGCCACTCCACGCTGCCCCCCACATATGCCACTCCACGCTGCCTCCCACATATACCACTCCACGCTGCCCCCCACATATGCCACTCCACGCTGCCCCCCACATATGCCACTCCACGCTGCCCCCCACATATGCCACTCCACGCTGCCCCCCACATATGCCACTCCCCGCTGCCTCCCACATATGCCACTCCACGCTGCCTCCCACATATGCCACTCCACGCTGCCTCCCACATAAGCCACTCCACGCTGCCTCCCACATATGCCACTCCACCCCCACATATGCCACTGTGCCTGATACGCCTTATACCCCCTGATACACCACTCCATCCTCCCCAGACATGCCACACTGCCTCCCAGACATGCCACGCTGCCCTCCCCACATATGCCACTCCAGTCTACCCCCAGATATGCCACTGTGGCCCCAGATATGCCTTATACACCCTGATACACCACTCCGTCCTCCCCAGACATGCCACACTGCCCTCCCCACATATGCCTTATTTAATGTATATGCCTTATACCCCCAGATATGTCACTCCGTCCTCCCCTGATATGCCTTATACCCCCCAGATATCTCATATTCCCCTCATAGAGTCACAGACCTGTTCGCATCACACTGACACCATACTTTTTTAAATAAGTACTGGGTTAATCTTCACTGCCCCCAGGATTTAGATTCCCCTTAGTTTGCCCCCCCCTTTATCTCTAACTGCACCTTAAATTAACTTTATTAAATTAATCAAATTAACCCTCAGTCCTCATCATTAAATTAACCCTAAACACCCCATTAACCATAGCTGCTCCTAAATTAACTCTAAATACCCCTTTAAAACAACTACCCTAAATTAACCCTAAACACCCCATTAACCATAACTGCCCCTAAATGAACCCTAAACACCCCATTAACCATAACTGCCCCTAAATTAACCCCCACCTCCCCTAACTTTCAGCAGCCCAAATATTAATTTTATACTTACAGTTAGATGAGTGTCACAGCCATGTGGTTCTGGCCTTCTGGGAGAAGGAAGGGGGCGGGGCCAGTTGTCACAGTGATTACAGGGAGGGGCTGGTAAGCAGGAGCTGCTGCTGTGAGTCACTGAAACGGATTATATAATGAGGGGGATTTTTCAGAGCGTTTGCTCTGAAAAAACCCTCATTTTATAATCGATAATAATCGATTGAACTAATCGATAATGAAATTCGTTGGCAACGAATTTTATTATCGATTATTATCGATTTTATCAATTAGTTGTTGCAGCCCTACATATATGAAAATTCAACAGTTACATAGGTAGCTATCAAAAAGTCCCAGTCACTTAAGACGTGTCAATAAAGCCCTACCCACTGGCCAGATTTGCTGCGCTTCCGCTAAAGCACAAATGTACTCCTTTGGCCATTTGACATGTTGGGGGTACATTTCAAAAGGGTTGATATAATAAAAAGGAAGAAATATAATTTCAAAAATTCTAAATAAAAAAAACAGTATTATCTATCACCAACAAACTAAAACAAGATGGTCCAGAAGCAGCCACTTAGAAAAATCTGAATGGAGTTTATAGTATAGATAGAATATATTTTGGTACCGTGGAATTATTTAGCTAATCTCGCCTGCACTGAAGTAGCTGCAAACCCACAGAAAGAAAGTACCAAATACAAAAGATTATATTGAACTGTTTTATTACTGTTAACAGATGTTTTGGAAAACAGATTAGTACGGAAAAGTAAAGAGGTGCTTCCAACCACAGGGGAAGAAGCTTCTATGTCTGCAGAATACTGATGTTCCGTCTTCAGGCAGTCATCCAATTATGAAATGATGGCACCTGTTTCCAATCACAGAGCCATTTATGGAGCCCAAAACCACAGATTTGTCTCTACCATAGCCTGTGAGATATGCATCAGACCAGCCACCTGCTTCAGACACAATGGGGTCAAGTCGTTCAAGTTCACATTTTGGCACATTGAGTCTTTTATTTTTACTATCTGGCATTTTGTTGAGCAAATTGAGCAATAAAAGCATAGAATTAAGATGTCCCTGCATCATAATGCAGTTTTTAATAAAAGTTTTTCTATTGAAGCATTTCTTGGAGGAAAACCAAAACGGTTCTATTATTAAGATATTATATATATATATATATATATATACACACATTAAAAATATATATATATTTAAAATCAAATAAATTAAGGTTCAAAGTATAGGATGGTTTGTATATAAAGAAAAATTACAATCGTCATGGAACAAATCATTTAACCAGACTTGATAATCTGCACACCCTAAACCAACCTAAGCCACCCTAAAACAACTGCGTGATTATCAGTGTTAAGTAGTAGTACCCAATCATTCAACGCACCCTAAAGTGTCTCTTCCCAGTATATTCTTGGAAATATGTTGGTTGCTGTTTGAAAGTGCCTGCAATATGTACAGTGCTGTTATTAGCGGGTTATTGTATGACTGATAAATATGCTGTCCAGAACTTTGTTACATGTACACAAAGTAGTAAACCCTATAGAAACATATTTTCTTTTTGTAATCAAAACATGACTGAGCCTAAGGCAAAACAGACATAAACTACATTGTCGATTAAGGGGCCAGCAGACATTAATTAATTTTCTCCAGCTGTCCAAATTTAAATTCTCACAGTTAAAATTGAACTCTGTATTTGCAGCATGTTAATTAAAAGGCTGCAGTAACCCAGAGTTCATTTTTTTTTCTTATTGTACTTTGCATTAATTGTACATATAATTATGTTGTTTTTAAAAAAAAAATATTAACACCTGCACGTGTGTAATCAGCACAAAATCAAAATGTCATCATTATTTAAATGTCCTTATAAACACTGCTAAAAATATAGACCCTGTAAATGTCATTAGACATTAAAGATAATGGCATCCTTTGAGTCAGCTATTCAGACCTGTTGAATGAAAATGAACATATCGCAACCCAACACCTGTAAGCAAGATTTAAGATGCTCATCTTTATAATTGAAAGCGTTATCTATTCATATTGTACTTAAAATTCAAAAAGGCTTAACAGGTTACGCTTTCAGGGATTCCTAGTTTAGGACAAATCCCACATATTATAGATAAAAATAGAAACACACCCCCATTTATGTTTCCTAAAAAAATTCAAACCGAACAGTAAAAGTAACTTAAACTGGATTATCTTGTTAAAAGCCGTCTGAAAACATACACAGTCCCTGATCCCTGCATAGCAGCAGAGATCAAGCTTTCTTACCAGCATGCCAGCTGATCTCACAATAGATCTGATGGCAGCATGCTTGCACTTTAATTACCCCTCTTCCAGGAAATATGTTGCCATGGAAACAGCAATTACCATTGCAATTCACTTTTTCTTTTTATATAAAGAGAAGCCCCTGACCGGTCTATCACTGATTCATAGGAAGCCAATGCATTGAACATAAAAAGTGTTGCCGCTCTAGCCCTTTGGGATCAGCTACATACCATGTACATGGCTGACACTGTAAAGGTTTAACTGGCCATTACCAAATCGGTGCAATTTACCAATTGGCTTCTCATGGTTACGCAAGATAGGATAAATGCCATGTAAGGAAAAATGGCCTTACTGAGAAGGTGGTGGGTAAGTGGAACAGCCTAACAGTAGAGCTGCGGTGTGGGAATTTAAATATGCATGGCGTAGGCATATGGCTATCTTCAACAGAAGACAAAATACTGTTTGAGGATAGCAGAAATATTGGGTAGACTGCTTGGCCAAATGGGTCTTGTCTGAAATTCTATGTTTCTATTTTAATTACTAATCTGGACGTGTGAATATTAGTTAAACAACCCATTAGATGTGACTTCTTGGTGGGCAGGTATAGTTTTGACAATTGAACTGCTATTTCCCAAGTGCACTGTCAACCAAAAAGATATTTATTCACTTTATTCAACAGTAAGTGGTACTTAGTACTAAAGAAGGTAAAAAACAATGTTAAATGTTTAAAATTATCCCCATAGCTGGATATAGCTCTTATTTTAGAATAATAGAATTGGCTGCTTTGAGACTGTTTATGCGCAGGCAGAGGATCTGATGGCTACAGGAGTAGGTAAGGAGAATATGTGTATTTTTCTGTGTTATTGCCAGACTGGTAATAGTAAAAAAAATATTTACTGTTATTTTCTCTAGGGTCACTACCTTATTATATAGAGACCTAGTGATGCCCCCATATAATTGTTCAACAGACAGTTGTAATCCAACAAACAGTGTAGGTTTTTACCGGTTTAGATTTTCTATTAATAGTTTTTTTTTGTATGTTGTCAGTGTAGAGGGATCTACATTAGCAGGAACAGATGTTTTATCCCTCACAGAAATTCAAAACATACTATAAATTGTAATATACTATATGCTTGCTTATTACAGAGTCCAACATATAGAGAACATTTAGTCTCATCCAACAACCCTTCTCACGGCAGCACGGCTATGTGTGCATCAACATTAGAGGTCATGTACACATGCCCTACCTTTTTCTGGAAATGATTATTAATATTATTGACATATTTATATAGTCCAAACACAAGTCACTGGTCGCATGGAAAACAGGTGAGGGTAGTAGGCAACACCGCATAATTAAATAAATGAATTGACATCAGTCTACAGTAGAAGAAAATCAATAGCTAAGGATACTTGTGATTACATTTTTACATTTGCTAAGAGATTCAACTGAACAATACATAGGTAATTGTGCAATAAAATAAACTCAGGGCATTTCTCATAACAGCCTATGTTCAGCTGAACTACCGGTGCTGTCCATGGTGCTGAAAGAATAGTAGAGACGTTGTGGGCTCTTCCTAGAGCACTGAAAGTCATTAGTCTTGCATACTTACCCACAGTGGTGAATATTAACTAATCTTTTTATTTCTACACTTCCTAACAACAGGATCATCATCACATTATTATATTACTGATATTGCGATGATATAATGGGGTTGGTATAAGAGGGGGTCAGTAAATTTGATCTTCCTGTCCGTAACCTATGTAATCTCTTACCAAGCTCTTGTACAGATTATGAAAGGAGCGCACAAGCACTATCCGTGAGCTGGAATGCTGAAAGGCTCATTCCGTTAAGAAAACATCTCGGATTAGCCATCGAGCCGTATTTTTTTATTTTAGAGATACTTCCCAAAGCCTCAAGGTAAACCGACACAAGAAAAGCCAATTAGAAAACGGAATGACTTCCTGGGAGGAAAAGAGAGGTTGCATGGAAATATGAGCACAAAAAAAACAAATAATGATCAGTATAGTAACATTGCCAATGTGAACTAATCCACAAGGAAAAGTATGGATTCACTGAGTAATAAAAATACTAAAATAAGATCCATAAAGGATTATCTTTAGGCAATAAAACGCAGGTTAATGATAGTATGACTTGTCATGTTATTTCATATATAAAGCAGGACAGTGTGAGGTCATTAATCATAGATTGATGACCTAAAAAGCCAGAGTGACAAATGCCTGCATCAAGTTTCCAGAGAAGGATAAAACACAATTATCTTTATGAATAGATAAGTTAGTGTATGATGAAGACAGGAGGCAATAGATCAGTTCTCCAGATGTGTTCTACTTTAGAAGACGGGATACATTAAGGAAACTAGTTGGCAAAAAGTGACACACGGGACAAACCTTTCAAAAGCTGGTATAAAAGGGAACTCAAAAAAAAAGTATCAAATGTTCAGCTACTATCAAAGAAATTCTCAACGATGTTTCCTTATTATTATCATTACTTTAATGAACATGTTTTCTACAGCAGTGTTCATTTTTATCACACAAAAATCATTACAAAAAATAAAATATACTGTGTAAAAGCTTGTAATAAGTAGGTTATGTGTCATTAGACACACAGAGCACTATGTGAAAGGGGACACGTGGATAATTTGAAAAACTAATAGTTCAGAAGAGGGCTACTATAATGGTGAGGAGAAATGTTTGAACAACATAAACTAAAATTAGAGGCTTACATGTAATTTAACCCCTTAAGGACAACGGGCAGTCCCTAAACCCATTGAAAACAATGCATTTTGAGCCTGTCCATGTACGGGCTTTGTCATTAAGGATAAGGAAGTTTTACTTTACAGAGAAGGTGGTAGACAAATGTAACAACCTCCCAGCCGTAGTGGCAGAAGCTAATACCGCGAGGGAATGTAAACATGGATGTCATAAGCATAAAGCTACCCTAAATCTAAAATGAGACTAAGGGATACGTACAGTCTGAGTATTTACATCTGGGCAGACTAGATGGACTGAAAGGTTCTTATCTGTCATCAAATTTTATGTTTTGTTTTTAAACAAGAGATCTTGTTGACAATTCAGCATGAAGGCCAGCTGACCAAAATCTGTTCACTGAATGTGATTGGGATTTGGCAAAATAAAACTTTAAACATTTATATCTACAATAATTGTGTCGCCTAAACTTAAATGTAATTACAACTGTAATGTCATTCTTCGGATTAAAAGCATGTTGTTTCCATAAAGTGCCAAGGTCTCCCTCTAGTGGCAATGCTAAAAATAGCATGTGACCGTCTCAGAAACTGCAGCTAAACTGCTTAACCCACTTTACACCAAATACTTTGAGCTTGAGTTTTTATACAATAAAAATGCATATGTATATATATACATATACAACACCTTCATTCGCCTATACCTTTAAGGGTAATATAACAAACCAAGTTTCTAAAGGCTCTATAATGTTTTTTTTTAATCATGATAGTCGGTTAATATTTTTAACATGTTTTTTGGCTGTAGGCAAGTTGAAACATTTTATTTCTCAGACCTTACTATGTGTTATGAATGGCCTACTGGGCAACATTTCCCTGCAGTAAGGGCTGAGTTGTCCCTGAATAATGCATAGTTATTTACCAAAAACTCCTTATGTGTCATCCCACTGTTGATGGTGGTAGATACATGAAATAATCTCCCAGTTGAAATGGTAGAGAATAATATAGTCAGGGAGAATTGTGGGATAGGCTTATGGGTATAATGAATCTAGGATGAGTCCAAGGAATGTTTAAGGTCTGAGTCTTCCCTTCATGCTGAAGAATGTGGCTTTATTAGTTATAGTTATACATTAATTCATCTTTAACTGTTAAACACCGCAGAACATGTATGGCTCATGTCGTTTTATTTTGATTCCAATAGAAAGTTTTGTTGCCCCACATCGCTAAACTAAAGTAATAATCAGCAAAACTGCAATACATGCTATGCAACAAAGGTATTAGTAAGTGCCCTACACTACCAGAAACCTAAAAGTATACAAACATTATTGGCAAATGTTATGAATTATGAAAAAATAGAAAGAAAATATTTTTATTAGATGTGTATTAACAAGAAAATTCAAGTTTCAGAGCAGCCGGATACATACACGGCCATTTGGTACTAATATATGCAAAATGTATACCTCAAGGAAAGACTTCTGGGGTCTCACAGGATTGTAATGTACTTCTTGGTCCAATAAAAGATATCATAAACATCTTTAGACTAAATGTAAGATACTTGTGTTGTTGGCTTTGCTTAGTACAGACATCAATCTTTTCTCCCAGCCTGTATTACAAGTCAATACAGTCAAATATTCACTATTTCAATTACATATTAATGGTTGGTCTAAATTCACCAGCATTATATCCACACTTTCATTACCAATCTATCATACAACTAATGTACCCATTGATTCCTTGCCCCATCACACATGATGAACAGCTAATTAAACCGAATCAAAGGTGCAGTGAGTAGCTGCAACAGTCAATAGATTCATTTCACCAACTCTACTGTCAAATTAATTTGTCCAGACGCCCTCCTTGTTAAAGAGTAAAGCAGAGCTCCAGCAATCAATATTTTCCTGATTAATAACCACAAACATACTATGCAGGAATTCCTTACCAAGCATAAAAGCTCTAATACCAGAGAGTCTTAAAAAGGCAAGGTGAGAAACCTATTAGCCAGAGGAATTAAAACTTTTTATAATGTGTCTTAGCCTTAAATATACAAACAAATATACAACAAAGGTTGTATATACAGCTGCAACATAAATCAACCAAATCAAGCATGTTAAAAGAAACTCAATCTATTAGAAAATAGGCTTAGGGGACAGTGTGTATATGCAGGTGGAAATAGTTAAAAAGAGCATGGGCATAGAAAATTGAAATTAATCTATACTTTTAAGAAACTTTATCAATGACATTAAAGCAAAAATATGTCACTTCTTGACATCTAAATATAGTCAAATTGTGCTAAGATTCTTTTAATTAAGGGTTATATATTGTGAATTAGTAAAGTAGGCAGACATTATATATATATATATATATATGATAGAAGGGGCAAAATAATAATGTAAACTAATTGGACTACAAAGGAAAATGTTATCTTGCTCTGAGCGAGTATAATAAAAACTGAATTAAAGTGTGTCTACCATAACAGCTATTCCCACTGCCCAAGAAAGTCATAAGCAATTGAAGAAAAAAACCATTATGTTATAATTAAACAATACAGTATTTCCAATTTGTGAAACATAATTATAAGAATTCCATGATATAAAAAATTGAGGAAACTTGTGAAAGGACACAAATAACTGAAATGGTATACGAACACAAAGATTTGAAATATCTGTAAAAGTGAACAATTCAGTAACTAATCTAAATCTACCATAAGTAATGAAGAAATTGCTACCGGGCTGGTCACATTCTGCTGGATATCTACCTCATCAGTGATTTTCATGTGTTAGTGTTAGGGTTACAAATGTGTTGATACCATAGGGTGTGCAATCTTGGTTCTCATATATCTAATGTCTAAATCTGAAAATGTTATCTATATACAGTATATTTTACTTATTCCAACTTCCACAATTAAGACTTTGCCTATTCCTGGTAAGGCGACCCAGTATTACAGAAAATATATTATTTGAAAATTATATTAATTCTCAAAATCAAAAATCATGACCTTTTGGTGCAATCAACCGTTTGTTGACCCTGTATGTAAGAAAATTGGTTCAAGAAGAAATTGAGGTTAACCGATCAATAAAATGAAATTTCCACTGTACTGTTTTTATTATTATTATTATTATTAGACAATTATAAGATTATAAGACAAGACCAAGGACTGATTACGATCTTAGTCTCTATATCAAGAAAAATGGGTCAAACGGTTCTTATCTGCTGTCAAATTCTATGTTTCTATATTTTGAGGACCCTTAAGTGAAAAATATGAGATTTGGAAACATGACAGATGATCATCCAAACACAACACTGTATGTAATATCACATTATACAAGTCCATATAACATGATATTAGTGGTCAATGAAACATTCTATTTCCTATGAGATTTAAATTCCTTGTTACTTGATTTTGAGAAATGATTGTCAAAGAATAGGAGAGAACGGGTAGGAATAAATACTTCTCTGTATATAATTTAAGTTCGACTAGAAAAGGCTGGGTGAATTATTGTGGATTTCAGCCATCAATTACTAGAAAGAAGAAGACCACAGAAACTTTTTTCTTCTTGTAAGCATGTTCATCCTGGGTGTTTTTTCCTATAATAAAGTTTTGATTTGGCCAATTGATTTATGACAAAGAACACTGAATACCATCCCAATGGTAAATTTAATAAAACAAACTATTGTGTATACCATCCATCAGGTTCTCCATAAGGTCTCTGAAGACCATAGAAAATATGTCATACCATAAGGCACAGCAACAGAGCAAACCCCCAGGTGACCTCAACTCTAATTCATCGTTCAACACCTTCTGTATCCAAGGCAAATTGTGGTGTCATCGAATTTATGGCAAGTCATTTTTACAGAGCAAAGTACTAAAAGAAAGACAGGGGAAGCCAGGCTAAAGCCAATAATATGATCCATTTTAGAAAGCACAAAGTGACAGTTCTTTCCAGGCGGCTTAGAGTGAAAATGGTTTAAGAGCAGAGAACACATGTTAACCTGTATTCAGCAAATATCTAATAGATTACAAAGGAGCTACTGAGAAACAAGTGAAATGTCAAGAAAGCCAAGGTCAGAAACGCGCAACTGGAATACAACCATTACCATGCCACCTTTACCATGCTCATTATAGACTTGGAGTTTTACCTAGTGGTCAGTTCAAAAGATTAAAATAAAAAAGGGGGTTTGTGCATGAAAGACGTTTTTCGGAGTCTTGCCCAATCACTAAACTGCCCCTGCTTATTTAAATGCCAACCATAGACTCATTCTAGAAGCTTTGCCTGAGTTACAATAGGCATATAGGATATCACTTAACCACCAATACAAACCAGCTAGTTAATAATTCTCCCAAATAAGCAATTAAAAAAAACAATATTAATACTTAGATATATCCCAATTGAGAAATGTCTGGTATATGTTAAGACGTATTTCACAAAAAAATCATACACCAGATAAAGATTTATTGATATGTAATAAGTACATGATGAAAATGTGAATGTATTTACAAGTCACTGTTCAAAAAAAATGCTTGAATTCAGTGTGTTGCTCCAACGTAATACATCTTGGGATCTGAAGCAATGTTTCTTGGTTTCTGCTAATTGGAAATATAAACTCTTATGTTGTGCTTGGCAAATGAGGACAGAAATTAAAGTATATAGCCAGATGATGGTGGCCAGCAGCTCAGCCACTTATTAAGCACTATAACCATATCAGATAGCTTGCAAGAGACTACCTGAGGACAACCTTTAGATCTATAGCCTGGTACCACTATTAATTGTGGCTAAGTCATATGTGGGACATAATTATAATATTTTTCCAGGTGAATAAGCAGGTAAGCACTTTATGAAGATGAATGTGCCAACCTTAATAGTCATGCTCAAACCCCTTAGCAGTGGGAACCTTACTTCAATTTATCGTCTTAAGTCTGTGACTTCATCGGTTTGACCTCAGCATCTTTGCGCATCCAACAAAAGATTTATGATGCAGCAAGAAAGGAATATATAGTTTGACTTGTGTACTACTATTAACTAAAATTGCTGGTCTGTTCCTCAAGGCCATGTATTAGATTCTAAAGTAGAGAATTACTACATTAAAAGAAAGCAGATAATTACTGACCAATACATACCAGTGGTTAAGCAGTGTCTCTGAATCTTTGATAAGTATATCTAAGGACCAAGTTAAAATGGATTTTAAAGAATATAAACCAATTCAGAAACATAGTTATAAAAATCTAAAGGGTTAACTTGAAGAGGGCAAGTTGGGCCTTCTACAACCTATAACTAATATTAACTCAACTCTTCCATTGCTCGCTATTACGGTTTTTTAACAGTCAAAAGGACCAATGTATATGTAAAAAGCTGGATTAAGTCAGAATTCCGGTGGTGTTCATTGTAATAAAAATACCAGAGAAGTGGGATTTTAAGCATGAATTTTCTTATTTTGAAACTTTTCTAGACCCTTGAAATGCCTCCATTTTTAAATGGTCTGCTATAAAAAAAACTAGCGGACTATGTTGGAATCTCCAAAGATAGAATGAATACTTACTTGAACTGTAGGAGAGATAAATCTGATTTACATCCCTAGTGTAATGTACCGGGCTGCAAGTCTAAATCATGGCAACAGTGTGAGAAGAAGTTAAAATTCAGCGGGAACCGAATAAATCACAGGATGGGCATGAAAATGAATCACAAATGCAGGAAATCAATGAAAGGTATAAGGAGGGTCCTTAAAGTATGCCTATGGGTACCAAACTACTCAACCCCACAAAACAAAATTACTTCCACATGGTCATCAAACACAGCTCTACACTCACTGCCAGGACTCCATCCAAGAGTATTCAGTAACAACTAATAACAATAATAATAATAATAATAAATAATATTGTATTTAAACATTATTTGTTACGCAGATAGTTACTTAGTCTAATTAAAGACTGTACTGTATTAGAAGTATATTACATATATACGTCTCTGCATACATACACATGTTTTGGATTTATGAACAGGAAATTAAAGTATCTTAAATTTATTTTTTTTTAAACTATTGACCAGGAAGGAAAAGCATTATATAAATGTGCATTCATTTCCATTTAAACAAGTAATTTCTGATTATAATTCAAACTGATTTTTATGACATTTGTAACAATCACAAGAAAATCAAACATAATAAAGCTTCATCCATCCTAATATGAATTAGAAAACTCTGCACAGAGACCATGTGATTAATAAACTCATCAACTTCTAGCAGGATCACCAATATATCCAAAAAGCGTGAGAAGATCTAAGTAATTATTGGGTAATATGTACATTATAATACCGCAATACTCTGTTATCAGATATCCAATGTGCATTATGCAGGGATTTATTTTTACGTATATGACATCACAGCCCCTGTTCATCCAGGTAGCAAATACAAATTTCTGTATGTTGAGGGTGCTAGGAAAAGCATAAAGGGGCTTTGCACACATATATATATATATATATATACTACACAAATGAATGTTTTGCATTGCCAGGAATTGAGCATCTAACTTTTATCCCAAAGGTCTTACCTAGATCTTCCCTGGACACATTATGGTGCAATTGCGAAGATCTGTCAGCAATCCCTTTGATTTTCCTTTAATAAAAGCAAATAACCGGGTTCACAGGCAGACATGAGAAAGGTGCACTCGGAGTCTCTTCCCAGATGTTCCACAAACATCGATCACTTATAAGCTCCTGCGAGTTGGACTTGGATGGCTAAGGGTCTCCCATTAGTAAGATGCAGCAGCTGTTTGCGCACAGTCTTTAGACACATCAGCCTTTACACTCCATTCCAGCGAGGAGCCATCACTGTCCCTGAGAAGTCAAATAAAAACACTCGCTCACCATCCATTTAATCGCAGGAGGAGCGCTACGGAGTGGGGATGCCCGGCAGCCACGTGTTTAGTTGTAAAAATCCCTTTAAAGAAACTGTAAGGGCAGCTGGAGTTATAAGCGGTCATCCCATAGTTAGAAGAGGACAGGTCCGGGTCTTCAGTGGGACCTCGGTCCTCCTTCCATGGTGGTCCTGTGGTGGCCGGGGACTGATGAAGAAGTCCTAGGTAGTATGGGTGCTCTGCACATGCACCGATCGCTGCAGACTGTAGGATTCTGATGCAGGCGCTCTGTTCCCCTGTATGATAGACAGGCTACCTGCCGACCAATCCCTGGCAGAGAGGGGCGGGTTCAATCTCCTCCATAGACTCTCATGCCCCTTAAAGCTACAGTTTCATGCTGGTGCAGTCATTGCGCTGACGCCCTGCTCTTACCGGCAAACGCAATGAGTTGTGTTTTATTCATTGATGATCATTTCCTCTAAGGATCTCAATGGTGAGAATGGAACAGCTGTAAGGTTACAACCTGGTAAAAAGAACTCTCACATTCTTTAAATAAATTAGCATCAGCACTGATTCATCCCTGCTTTCACGCAGGTGGTTACAAAGAGGCATCCATGGCTAATCCATCTATGCGTTAGGGTGGTCACTAAATCTGTCTCTAAAGGAAAAGTTGTCAGGAGAGGTTGCAGGCAGTTGTGGTTTCAGCCAGCTCCCTCACTTCACTATTCATTTAAAAGGGCAAACACTGGCAGGTTTCTCCAGCTAGAAGGTATGAGCTGGCCCCGTAAAATGTAAAATTTAATGTGTAAGGCTTTGGTGGAATTTCATTAATTTAAAGAGCCACTCCAGCCATTGCACGCATTTTCCTTTTGGGTATTCTGCACAATTTTCCCATGTGCATTTTCCCCTTTCCCCGCTATTTTGCATGCTGGAGAAGTGTTCCTCCAAACCCATCTCCCTGCAAGTGATAAACTTGTTGCCAGTCAGCTCCAACAATGACTCTGCAAACACAATGTTCACCTGCCTGCGCATGTACATTGAGAGCTCCCATTTATTTTAGTTGAAGCACTTCCCTGTCACTGAATGGCTGCTTCATGCAACCAATCAGTGGCAAGAATCGTTGGACTGCGGCTTCTAACGCAACGCAAAGAGTACTTTAATACGCATTCTTCTTCAGTGGCGGTGTCAAGAACTAAACTGTCCCTTTAACTCTACATTACAGTAAGCCAGGATCTTCCTGCACCAGAAGCTCGCTGATGTTGGACCTCCATAATGTATATCAACCAGAAACTCTCTTGTCAACTCTCCAGTTAGTAAATAAACCCAGTTATGCTAATTTTAATTGAATTAAGAAGCATCATTGATTGTATGTGTCTCTTTCATCCAGTGCTTCTCCTGTATCTAACTCAATGATAATATGCAAACATTCATTCTATTAATTTAAAACACATGAAGCTATCACCTGAACCATTGCGCTGCCTGGGCATTTCCAGCATATGTTGCAACTTGTAGGGTGCAGGGAGTCTCTTTTTCTAACAAGCACCCTGCAGAGGCTGACAGTCTGAATGTACAGGGAATCCCCTTAATTATTAGCAGAAGAGCTTTAATTTATTTAGCGAGAGTGTGAAACAGTGGCAGATCTCCATGTGGATCTGTTTAATTACCCTTTCTTCATTTAGAACGTTGCACGCAAAAAGCACTCACTGCACACTGCAAATGACAAGAGGTAAGTCAGCACTGAGATATTCGGCATTGTCAGTGTCACAGAGAGACCCTCTTATATTTTTGACTAACTAGGGGTTTCGCACCCCTGTACCTTGGCTTACAAAAATAGTAACAATGGGTAGAAATCACTAAGCACTTCTGTTTTGCTTATGTCATGACATGTAAAAGTAATTTTTATGAGATTTTGCCTATATTTGGAAACTGATGAAACTTTCATTTCCAAGAAGTCCCACCAAGTGACCTGATGGACCTCAACTGACATGCCTCATAGACTGCGCAATGACATCATGTGTTTCAGTGCTGCATTTTATGCCTTAATTTAGGATTTTATTTTATACTGTAGATGATGCCCCGCAGACAAGCTAAATTAGGGGGTCTAATTGCAGGCATTTACACCAACCACGCAGACAGTTTATTTGTATGGTACTAGAGAAGTAAGAACTCCAGGTCACCGGGAAAATTCTCAGGAATGTTCATGACATGTTCAATCGTTTACAAACTTTTAGTAATATAATGAGCATAACTATTTATATAATATATTAGAAAACGATATTATAGATGGCATTTACCAAGCCTTTCGTAACACGTTCCTTATGTCAATTTTCAAAATTTCAGTGAAATCCTTAGCAGACCTCTAGTCACATCACCAGAACTGTGATCCAAATGCCACCGCCTTGGTATAGATGAAAGGGAGCTGTCATGTCACTAAATAAGATGAACATTTCTCTGCACCTCTGTCAGGATAAATATAATTGTATTTTAAATACCAGCTACTCTTCCAATACGTTGTCCATCTATAATGTTTACATTGCTGATATACATTAGTTGGGGATAGGAAAAGTACCAGGTTGGCAATTTTGCGTTTTACCTGCCATTCTCCCAATTCAGGTTTGTTAACGCTCCCTAGTGGGAAGCAAAGAGTTAATATGGGGCATATCATTTATGTAAAATTTAAGAGCAGGTAGATTCCCTCTCCAAGCTTTGTCTAATAATTAATATTATATATTAAAAGTATTATTATCAGAGATCTCAAATTTGGATAGACTTTTTTAGTACAGATTAGACTTGTGCATTCGGATTCATGTAAATGTTAGTTTTAACGTTAATATGTACAAATGTCCGAAAGCGAGGAGGAACTCCCAACGAAACTAACAAAAACAAAGCAGAGGGATCCATCCAAATGTTCTTTTGCATTTCATTGATTTTTCACTGTCACTCATACTCTCTTACACACTCACTCTCTCACACTTTCCCACTCACTCACTCTCTCACATTTTCCTCTTCCTGCCTTCTCTGCCTTCACACTGCTTCTGTGTCCCATCTTACGTTAACCAGGAATCTCAGAGCTTCCCCACACACTCTCTCTTCCGATTGGAGGAACGGGGGCAGAGGTCCGCTCCGCAGGGCATGCCGTGGCTCTGCGCTTTTGCAGAAGTACTCCAAGAGGCTACAATATTGAGATTGATTTGCAGAGAAGGAGAAGTGTTTCTGCACCTCTTTGTCTGAGAATCTGTCCTCCCATTGGGGAACAGGGTGTGCACGGGGGCTTCCCAATTCCAGGAAGCAATCTCAGAGGTCTGACTAACAGAGCTGATACTGGGGAAACGTGGATGAAGAAAGAGGTTTGTAACCTTAGCCATAACATCACCGAAATCATAGGCAAATTATAAATTAAATTAAATATGGTGTCCTCAATAACTGCAATCACGACAAATGGGAAGGCCTAATCCAGATTTATTTTACATGGCACATAAATCATCCAGCAACTGCACTAAAATCCAGTTTGTATTAAAGAAACCAAAAAACCCACTTAAATCCCTAATAATGATTTGTTTAAAGAGACACAGCATGTGGAAGACCCCTCACCTCGCCCTCGTTCTTACTAAATCTGGAAAACATCATAGTTTGTAACAAGTCAGCAGGCGTGGTGCTACCATATAGTATATAGACAAAAGGTGGTGCTACCATATAAACAGATGAAGCAGACGCTTAGAGGGTATATGGGAGAGACCCACCAGACAAGTAATTGGAGCAAAGCACCTACAAAAAGTGAGATCATTTCATGTTACAAAACCTTCCACATTACCGTTCCTTTAATGAACTGATGGCCCCCTACTCAATAACCATAGCCGTTTCTTATAGCACAGCATATGGAGACGGATAAGATGAAAACAGCACTAAGGGAGAAATGCATTGGGACTGTATGATGAATGCTCCTTTTGCCTCTGCACATGGCTGCTTCTGCATATACTGCGATGCCTCAGACATCAGATCTATCCGCCGCACGTACCTGCGCAGATACCCAGCACTGCAGGAATCAGCCACTGGGTAAGTCAATTAGCAGGCTTTGCTGCTCATATTTCACTGACACTGCTGATCCCTTGAAAGAATATTTTTTTGCTGCCATTTAGGCTAGTATGTATGATCTCCACATTTCTGTTCTGTATACTGATGTTTAATAATATATTCCAAATATACAAACATATTATATTATTGGTAAAGAACAGATTACCTTAATGAGCTTATAACACTTTTAATACACATTTAATACTGTTTTTTTTAAACATCCAAAGAGTGATACATTTAATTATTTTTTTTTACATTTTTACTTTTATGTAACTTTGGCTGAAGGTAATTGTTATTGGTGCAAGTAAGGCATTTTAGAATTTATAGTATGCAGTTTACACAACGTTATTTAAAAACACATTCATGCTGTTAATATTAACCCTATTATGACTTTTAGGCATGGCTTGCTGGCCTTAGTGGTAGACGGCTTAGGCAGCTGCCTAACGAACCTGTTGTTACCTCTGCAGTGTGTGTGTGTGTGGAGGGCACAAGAGGTGGCATGGCATGTGTTTGGGCAGGTGGGCACTTGGCAAATGCTGTATACTCCCCTGCTCCAGCAGCAGATCAGGTGTGCAGCCAATGGATGGATGAAGTGCCACCTCTCATATCCGGCCACACTTTTGTCATTAGGCAGCCGCTGGCCTTAAAGTGCCAGGGCTGTCTCATCAATAAGCACTAATAAGCTCATCAGAGCAAATGACATAATGGAGCAGATTCCAGATACCAACGGGCATTAAGAAGATTGACCAAGAGACACAAGGACATTACGGACTGGTAAGTGGACCAAGCACCTTTGGAGTCTTCAAAGCACTATTTTATGTGTCACTAGCCCAAGCCTTTTAAGCTAGGCGTGCGGTGCACAGAACTTTTATGACACCAGCCTAAAAGGTTGGGGCTACATATGAAGCACTATTTATTTATTATATATTTTCCCTTTGCACAATTTTTACACTGTGCACAGGTTTTATTTTTGTATTTCATATTTGATTGCATATCACTGACCATTGAATATTGTTTTGAATTTTTGAATCACCGAACATGGCCACCAATGTTCCACCTAATTTTTCTTAGTTGGCGTGCTCAGAAAATTCCTCTTGTGCAAAAATTTTCACAGAGCAAAAATTTTGTGCGCACAATATCTGCGCCACATAAAGTTTAAAAAAAATTGTGCGCACAATTTTTGGACGTGTGTGCTCTCTTAAAAAGCTATGTGCGCGCGCACAAGCGCACAGCTTAGAGGGAACACTGATGGCCACAGTGGCATCAAAGCCCCAAATATTTGTTTTTTTCTGGTGAGGGAGGTGTGGTAGCCCTTATCAGTGGCCTCCTCCCTCAAACAACGTTTTAGTGTCACTTTCCCCTAGCAGAGTGGGATCAATAAGATGTAGACCTCCTGCAGGCCTTTTGGCTAAGGAGGGAAAGCAGGGGTACAAGGAAAGAAAGAAGGGGTGCCTCCGAAGAAAGAAAAATGGAGGATCTGGACCCTTAAAAGGACACATTTGCACTCGTTTTTTCTTTTTTCTTTTTTATCAAAGCACAGACCTCGAGTCTTCATTAAAATAGTCAGCCTTGGTCAGAATATGCCACATGACCCAGGTAGTCACAGGTTATGATGGCTAGCCAGGTATTCACAAGCTCTGTCACTCCAGCAGTTGTACATTTTCCATAATACGTCAGCATTATGTCACTTGCTGTTCTCAGCTGCTGGGGTGTCAGACATAAACCTATGTCTGCTTCCAGTTCCCATGATAAATAGCTTTCAGAGCTTATTACCGAAGACTTTTGTGTCAACAGTATTCCTTAAACACGGTATATTTTAACACTTCAAATAGTTTTTCTCTCTTGGTTGTATATATTTTGCCCTGCAAAGTCGCCTTCATTGCTTTCATTTATTTGTTTTGACAAATGTTTGTGTTACGTGTAAATGCACATATACACATATGTGTTCACATATGTGGAGGAACTTGAGTAACCCTGACCTTAACCCCACCGAAGACCTTTCGGATGAATTGGAATGAGCCAGACCTTCACATCAGTGACTGACCTCACAAATGCTCTTCTGAATGGGCACAACTTCCCATGGACACGCTCCACAATCTTGTGGAAATCGGGTTTAGGAACAGCCAAACTTACTAAGAAGGTTATGTTGCTGAAGACAGTTTAATGTCAAAAGTCATACACCATGGCAAGACTAAGAATAACAACAAAACACAAGGTAATTATACTGCATTAGCAAGGTCTCTCCCAGGCCGAAATTTCAAGGCATACAGGAGTTTTAAATGTTTTGTCCAAGCTCTTTTGAAGAAGGAAGACCGTAAATGCAGTGATCGGCAACAAAACTGTGCAGCGTAGCAGATAAGAGACATCATGCTTACTTCCAGCAGTGTCTCAGCTCAGCATTGGCAGAAAACAGTGGGACCCTGGTACACCTATCTACTGTCCAGAGGATTCATGTCAATAGGGGTCTTCTCGAAGACTTGCATCACAAATGCCATACCTTCAACGTGGAAACAAGAGATTCACAAAAACACAGGAACTGGGGTCCAGAAAAATGGACTGATGAGTCAAAATGTTACATATTTGGCTGGAGAGCGGTACAAGAATGAGTGCACGCAACAGTAAAGCATGGCGGAGGTTCCTTGCAAGTTTGGGTCTGCATTTCTGAAAATGACATTGTGGATTTGGTCAGAATTAGTGGTCTCCTAAATCCTGAGAAGTACAGGTAATAATTATCCACCATCCAATACCATCAGGGAGGCATCTAATTGGCCGCACGTTTATTCTACAGCATAACAAGGACCCCCAAACATACAACCATTAGTCATTAAGAACTATCTTCAGTGTAAAATTGAACATGGAGTTCTGGGAGTGATATTATTGCCCTCACAGAGCCCTGATTTCAGCATGAAGTACCTGGGGCTGCCTAAATCACAGAAGAACAGTGGTTAGCGCTCCAGGATTTTTGGAACAACTTACCTGCTGAGTTCCTTAAAACATCCTGTGCGTAAGTGTACCTAGAAGAATTGATGCTGGCAGGCAAAGGATGGTCGCTCCAAATATTGATTTGATTAAGATTTTTCTTCTGCTTGCGAAGTTTGCATTTTGTTAAATGGTAAAAACAAACTATTAACACGTTCGTTTTTTAAAGCATTCTTCATTTACATAATTTTCACACGCACCTAAAAATGTATATATAACCTTTTCTATATTATACAAATAATGTATTTTATCAGCTCAATTGAATCAGGTAGAAAGAGTTATATAAATAGAAAGGCCCAGATTGGCCACCTAGCACAGGCAAGTGCCTGGTAGGCAGGTGGCCAATTGTGCCACATACCTACCAATACTACCACTCGGGCACTGCAGTGTGCGGCAGCATGATGCGGGAATACAAAAACATAATGCGCACCAGTGTGTATCCAACTGCGTTTACATCATTTGGCAGCGTATGGCCTTAAGGTGTCAGGACCGTTTAGCCATCCCTAGTCTGGCCATGTAAATAGATAACTAGGTAGACCCATTTTTAGCCTAAAAGAATTAAAAATTATAACATCTTATAGTGCTGTGTAACAAGCCTCATTTATATTTCATCTGTTGTTAGAGGCTGTGTGACTTTGTTTAAGGTCTGTTAAAATCTCTTTAGTATATATATATATATATGTAAATGGATATTGTATTGTCTTTATTTTACAATAAAATTGGTTACTGCAGGACAGTCTTTATTGTCCCTGTTTTGAATGCATTTTAGTTCACGTAATCTTCTTTGCCTTAGGTGGCTCAGCATCTCATGTTCAGTATACAGTGCCAGATAATCTTATAGCAGAGGTCAGTTAGAAAAAAACCTAATAATAAATAAATAAAACCAATACAGCCCAAATAACCCACGGCTAATGCTTGTCCAAAACAAATACCAGATGTCAGCGTCTATAGGGCTTACATACTTTTTACGTGTGACACAATAGCGCCATCTAGTGGAAAAGGAACCAAATCCAGATTTCTTCCTTCACTCAGGACTAAATTTTGCATGTATTACACAAAACCATATATTTCAAAGTGAAAAGTTTGAATATGTCTAGAATACAACCGTTCCCTGTAGTATTTCAATGTAACCTGTATGCTTTATAACACAGGACAGTTTTAAATGCACTCCAGAGATCATACTCATTAAAAGTTAAAGAGTGTGATAAAATCGAAGACATGGAAAAGGCTTCCCCTGCCAAAAGAGCTTTTAAAGGGTGACCTGATAAGGGATGGTGAATGGATATTTTGTCTGAGTTAAATGCATACAAATCACTTCGACTTACGCATTCTTACTGCCAAATTGAGGTTTATATTGCATTGCGGAAAAAAAATTCTGTTCACCTGAAAAGGGTGAAAAATTATTAAAGCTATTTATACAATCATGTGACGGGACCCATATGAGTTCTCTGCAAACTGTCGTGCTACCCCACCCAGGTCAGGGAGATGAAGAGGTAAGTCTAGGTGTCTATTCCTACTCCCTGAGCATTTTTCTGTCTCTCTCAGGGGGGCGAGGGGCACAATTTTCCGTCTACCCCCTAATCTGGTCCACCAATGTGCTGATAGCAGGCTTATGATGTCATATTCCGGCACCTGCAGAATTGCAAAGGAGCGGTGAGACTGAAGTCTTGACAAACCCAGCGCTCCTTTTATTGAGGGCCGGTTGGAGGGAGATCCATGATACGGCTGGCATCTTCCAAAACAAAGTTAACGGCTTTGGCAGTTTGATTATTTGGTAGGTACTTGTACTCATCAGACTAATATAAACACAAGATCTCTAGGTTAGTGTTTGACAACATAGTCATTTTATTTGTGATTTTTCTATTATGTGTGTCTGTACAACTCAACATTAATGACAGAATTTTTGTTTGCTGGATTTTGCTGGTCCATGGACTAGATGACCATGGACTAGATGACATATATATCTCTTTTTGGAATCATGTGACATATCCAATAATCAGATTCTCAGGTAGAAAAAGCCAATTTTAGGCTGCGGTAAAAGCAGCACAGCTAAAGCTTTTGCGCAGGTTTGTAAATATTATTAAAATCTAGCTGTAAACATCATATTTTCTAGCCCTGTCCGAGGTGCTGATCCGTGCGTCAACGTAAAGTATTTATAAGAGCATTTTAGCAAAGTAATATATTCTGTTAACAATATACTACTGTACAGTATAAATGCATTCAAACTCCGTAACGTACCAAACCAGACCGGCAAAGACGCACTACCCGCCATGAACCCCGCTGTTTAACCCCTTAAATCAGCGGGGGGCCCCACCAACAAACGCCATGGACTGACTAATCGCCTCCTGCAGCGCCAAATGAAAAAGGTCCAAACCAACCTCATTCAAATGAACCCCATCACTCCGATTAGCAGCCACTAAAAACCCCTGGGACTAAAGGGGTTAATAAAAAAAATTAGATATTTTCAATACATATATACATTTTTACACTCCAAATCACTTTCAGTTAAATCTGCTGACAGGACGGAAGAACATGTTTCACCCTGTACCTACCCGCTGGCAGAGGGCTGCAGAACTCCAGTCCCGGTGGGCAGCAAACAGGTTACGCATAACGGCCACTGCATATGTAAGTTGGCCTTAGTGAATTTGGCAATTGGACTTTTGTCCTACTCATGCCAGTTTGCTTCTGCACATTCTTTGCCAACTCATATGTACTCACAGTTTAGTGAATAGGCATCCTGGGAAGATCTGCCTACCTAACTGAATGTGCACCAGTCACAGCCTTAAATAAGGTAGCAAAACATTTTTATTGCATCATTTAACCCTGAAAGGTTTCACAGTTCAGTGGACCAGCCACGGAGACATCATCAGATTTCCTCATGGGCCCTTAATTCTTACTGATCCACAAAAAATGTGGCAGCTGGTGAGACAACTCCCATAAGTCAGAGCAATGGGCGAAATGGGGAAATAATATGGAAACTCTTTTCAAATCCTTTTGTATATTCTTTTAAAATTAAACTGGCACACTATGACACATACACTATGTGACCAAAAGTATGTGGATACCCCACCTAACTATTGACTTTAGGCATTTCAGACTCAGCCATTGCTAACAGGTGTATAAAATCAATCACATAGGCAGCCATCTCCATAGACCAACATTGGAAGGAGAGTGGGTCATACTGAAGGAAGACACCTTTGCAAACAAGTCAGTTGTCAATTTTTACCTTGCTAGACCTCCCCCTTCTACTGTAAGTATTATTATTGTTAAGTGGAAGTGTCTACAAGTAAAAACAGCTCAACCAGGAAGCATTACACCATGCGCACTCACAAAGTAAAGTTGCTAAATTTTGAAGCACGTAGATTGTAAAAATCACCTCTCCTCCGTAGCATCACTCACGAGTTCCAAACTGCCTTTGGAAGCAACATCACCACCAGCACTGTGCATCTGGAGTTCAATGAAATGGGTTTTCATGGCTCAGCTACTGAAGATCACTATGCACAATGCCAAACATCAGCTGGAGTGCTGTGAGGAGCAGCACTCCAGCTGATATTCTCTGGAGTGATGGATCACACTTTGCTATCTGGCAGCATGAGAGTGCTGGAACCTTCTGGACCAAGGAAAACCAAACCAAGTGACCACATCAGCCCCTTGTCCCCCTCAACATATGCACTGACACACATGTATATACACACTTACACAAGCATACACACTCACGCTAAGACACATACCGCATTTGCTCGCTTATAAGACGAGGTTTTTTTCAGAGCAAATGCTCTGAAAAATACCCCTCGTCTTATAATCGGGGTCGTCTTATAATCAGACCTCAAATAGGTCTGACTATGAGACGACTAAGATCCAGATCCCCCGCAGCTGCAGGGGACCTGGATCCTCCTGTCTCCCCTCTGCCCGCCCCACTTACTGGTACTTCTGAGTCCCCGGTGTGTAGCTGGGGCAGCGTGTAGATGTTTACGCGATTCGCGTAGACAACTTCCGCTGCAGCAGGAAGGAGGTGCGGCTAGCAGCGGGGGTTGTCTGCGTCCATCGCCGGTGCGGGGAACTCTGATCTCTGACAGTCGGGGAAGGTCTGCGCGATGGACGCAGACAACCCCCGCTGCTAGCCACGCCTCCTTCCGGCTGCAGCGTAAGTGCGTGGGATCTACACGGTGCCCCGGCTACATAACAGGGAAGTCAGAAGCACCGGTAAGTTTGGGGGGGGGGCGGATCAAGTGTTAAATGGGGGGCATAAGGTATTTCTGGAAGCAGAGTGCTCTGTGAAATGCCTTTTAACCTCCTTAATGCCACTCTGCCTCCAGAAATGCCTTTTTAACCCTCTATACGCCACTCTGCCTCCTGAATGCCTTAAACCTCCCTATATGCCACTCTTCCCCATAATATGCCTTTTAACCCTCTAAATGCCAGAGTGGCATATAGGGGTATAAGGCATTTCGGAAGGCAGGGTGGCACATAGGGGGTCAAAAGGCATATCATGGGGCACAGTGGCATATAGGGTTAAAAGGCATATCATGGGGCACAGTGGCATTTAGAGGGTTAAAAGGCATATCATGGGGCACAGTGGCATATAGGGGGTATAAGGCATTTCTGGGGCAGATGTGCATAACTGGGGGGCAGGTTGGAAAATAGAAAGAAATAAAACCAAAATATTTTTCTCAATCATAGCTTTTATTAAAAAAAAAAATAGTTTAGATGAATTAACATTTACTGGTAAAACTTTTTTCCTATAGGGTCGTCTTATATTCAGGCTTTTTCTTTTTTCCTAAATTAATATTCAGATTTGGGGGGTCGTCTTATAATCAGGGTCGTTTTATAATCGAGCAAATACGGTACTTATACATACTCAAACTAACATACACCTACACATACTCACTAACACACATGTGTACACTCAAGCTAACATACTCCCTCTGACACCACTAATACATACACATCCATGCTAACACCAAGTCCAGGCAAGTAGCCCGGAGGATATGCTCAATGTGTACTGTTTAAAACACATTTACAGAAAAGTAGTGTATAGAAAACTCATTAAATATTGAGAAAAGGGATCCAGTCATCACAATAATCCCACCAAATCAGCATGGTTATGTTTAGAATAGTTATAAGAAAAAAAGCCAACATTTTTAACCAGCCCACTAGACCATCGACCCCACCTCAATAGCTCCCCAACATACATTTTATTCAACTGCTACAAATGAAAAGAACTGTGTAGTTTGTGCTTCTTTCATCCAACCCGGGATAAAATGGATTGTCAACGTTTGAGTATATATATTTTGTTTAAATCTGTTTTCCCATCCCCCCAGCTATTTGCCTTGCAGGAGGTATATTCCATCAAACGCATCTTCAGAAGTGTGCAACTGGGAGTACTTGCTGCCAGCCAGCTTCAACACATTAAGCGCATATTTATTGAGTGTTCCATTGAGCTCAATGGGATCATTTTCTTGCCAGTGTTCTGCAGTTGAAAATGACACTCTAGTATCCCATACAGCCCCAAAAATGAAGTACTTTATAAGGTTGCTGGTGTGCCGCAATGCACACTTTCAAGCAGTATTTTCAGCAGATAAGTGTATTTTTTAGCACACATTCTTGTATGCTTAAGCTCTTTGGGGCTTTAATTTCACAATTGCTGCTCTATGTAGCACCGTTCAGTCTCAGAAAGCTACTCAAACATTTATACATGAATGAAGATTGAAGATAAACAGATTTAAGAACTTAAGTTATTTGGGGTAATTTAGTATAATCCAGAATTTCCCAGTGATCTGTAAATAATACTCACCTGAAGCAGATGTACATAATTTGAGTAAAGCCTCTACACTTGTTCACCCATCTGTTCAGCAGGAATGATGTTATAATGAAAGATGAAACTTTCACCACTGTGCAATGTCACTATTACGGTAGTAGCTATAGTAGTAAACTCTTTATTTCCATGGGAAATCACCCTGAAAACAAAAAAGATGTGCATGAAAAAAGAAGGAAAATAGCATCAGATAAGTGCTTTGTCATTAATAATGTACTTTCAGCTAATACGATTAGAAAGCCCATATCTCTTTTAAAAGGAGCTGCCCCACTTAGACAATACATTAATTGGACTCTAAGTACAAAGTCTATCCACCATAGGCTGAAGTGTCACCAATAATACACTGCAAACATCCAAACCTGGGGGGAACTGCACATGTTGCCCCAAGAGTCAGGTGCTGCCTATTGAAAAAAAAGGTAAACATTAATCCATAAAGTATTCGCCCTCACAATTACAACCTAACAAGTGAAAGCAAAAGGGAGAAACTGATGACAGCCAGAATGCCACCTGCATGTCAAGCTGATAGGGAGATTATCTTAAGCAGAAAGAGTCTCAGCACCACAAATGAAGCTGCTCTCTCCAACCAACATCCTTGCTAATTTTGCTGACCACCGCCATGGGCACTTTAAAAAACACAGCTTTAAGTTTTGCCTCAAATTGAAGCCATCCTCTGACAACCTAGCTGCACCTCTTTCCTTGTATTGCCAAAGCCATTATGCCACTATGGTGAGACTGTGGTTAATCCCTGTTTGCCATGCTTGGGTGATTTGGAATGATCTTTTCTCCCCACATTAATCACCTAGATGGAAGAAGTTGTCCCCTGCAACCCAAACATTCATGTTTACCTTCACATATGGCATCCATCTACATCTACAAACAGAGATACCTAGAATTTAAAAGCAGATAAGAGCTGTTCAGCCAATCTTGCATGAGGGTGAGTAAGAGTGTATGGTGGTGTTATCTGGCTGTAAAAGCCAAAAGAATAGGCATATGATCTAAAAATATATAGAACAATATAGAACACATTGGGGCAGATTTAGTCACCCGTATAGTTTCCGCACTCATGCAGTAAAAGAACAAACTTGTGCCAACTTGTAACCAGGTAGCCAACCAGGGGACAGAGTCAAGTAACTCTATTCAACCACTTATACACAGTGGACAATATCTTTTTTTCAGTTTCATTCTATTGTCTAGGCAGATCAAAACAAACCCCTGGGAAGTCAATTCAGATCAAAGTAATTAAACAATTTGGTTCAATTAAGCTAACCTAGCTATAAAGCTTTGTCCAGAATCCCTTGATCAAAATGTAAAAATGAAAAAGAGCCATAAATGTAAATTTTTCAAACTACAACATAATTATCATACACATGTTGTGTTCTAAGTCATTTGTTGCTTCATCAGAATATTTTCCCAACTTTTTACCTTCACAGTGGAAGCCCTCTTGTAATCTACATGGACAGATTGGTAGGAAAGCATGCACTAAAAAGTTTGTTTTGGGGTTGTGTAAAAGTTTATTTTTGTAGCATTAAGGTCTCCTGCGATCACTGTTAAACTGCCATTTTTAACAAATGAACAATGTGAAAACAAACCAATATACATGATACTGGTGAGGAATCAACACTAAATTAGACATCAAATAGATTCTGCATAAAATAGATTCATTTATAAGTGGTTGTTATGTAGAATTTGAAAACTGGTCTTATCACCATAGCAACCAGGCAAATTGACCAACCAATTTTCCTTTGGATTTTCTAATTCAGGTCCTGAAACTTTTAGTGGCCATATAATATATATGTTTCAAATGAACCAATATTCCCTCCATAAACTACTGTAATGTACTATAACACTGCTAATTTTAGGATGCCATGATGGCTATAGGTATTTTGCAGCCCCAAGAGAAAAGGTTTAGGAGATCATAACATATGTTATAAAAAGAACAATTATACATAAATATAAACCCGAAAACCTTTGATCACAAGTTTTAAATTAAGTGATATAAATGTGTGAGAATTATTTGTCTCACTCAGTCCGACAACTTCCGAGGGGACCCCATAGACCAAGCAGGTGCTTCATTTGATTATTTGGGAGAACCAACTCGGGTTATAACATATGATGCACTCAATAGCTCAGATCAAAGGGTTAAGAGCCTCTGTTGCCAGGCATCCAGAATATAGAGGCACAATGTAATTCTGGGCACATTTTAGTTACAGTTCAATCCTTAATTAGCTAGGATTATACCATGAGAGCTTTTACTGTGCATTCCCCTGCCGACGCTCTATTACACTTAAGCATATCCATTCTAATTCTGCCTGACTTTAATTGCCTATAACTGTCTCAAACTGATTATGTTATGAGTTATGATTTGTAGGAGTTGGATAAGCAGCTTGAGGAAACAATTTATTTTCACCTTCAAAAAGATAACCATAGTCAACTTGTTGAAAATAGGGAATCTAATGTCCTAACCCATGCTTTCACTTCTTCATAAGTCTAAATCTGACTGGCTATATTAGCAGCTAGAACAAAAAAGTCTCTTCCTCCCTCACACAGTCACCCATTCGTTTTTTGAGTATTTTGGAGTGAGCCCACCCGTGCTCTCTGTGCCACTAGCTGTGGGTATTACCCACACCTAGCAGCTTTAAAAGGGGGAGCGTGTGGCCGCAGGGGTCATCTGTGCCCTCCATAGGGTCAGGCCCTGCTGCATAGGGAAACTGTTTGGGGGAACTTGCCAGTTTGGGACAAAAATGGTGGAGATAAGCTGTTTGGGAACAAAGATAGCATTGCCAAGCTGTTTGAGGTCAAAGGTGGCACTCACACACTGTGGGCATAATAACCTACCACACTGATTAATTAATGGTGTCCAGAGGTGCTTTAAATTGCAGGAAAGTCATAATTCTCTTTCTTTCTTTCTTTCTTTCTTTCTTTCTTTCTCTCTCTTTATTTTTTCTCTTTCTTTCCTTCTCTATCTCTTTCTTTCTTTGTTTCCTTCTCTTACTCTCGCTTTGTCTCTTTCTTTTTTTCGCTCTTTTTCTCATCACACTTTTATTAAAATAATATTATTCCAATAGCTAATTGTATGCACGGCCTGAACCACTTTGTGGAGTTAAGTTTTATGCAAATCATACAGAATTAAAATGATATGTAAATCCAAAGATTTTCTCCCAGAGCTGTAATTAAAATGAACGCATAGCAAATGGACTGCAAGCTAGTGAAGTTTTTACCATTAATTAGGGGCTAGTAAATCAAGCCTTCACAAACTGTATGACTGAACAAGTACATTTCAGAATGGGCTCCTTTTTGCCTGTGATTGTAGGCATTTACATATCAAAGATCATTGTGCTAGTTTAAAATAATAAAACAATATTTT
Source organism: Sceloporus occidentalis (assembly GCA_023333645.1). NCBI lineage: Eukaryota > Metazoa > Chordata > Lepidosauria > Squamata > Phrynosomatidae > Sceloporus > Sceloporus occidentalis. Next base: position 4,107,506 of record JALMGF010000034.1, on the reverse strand, counting down.
CATTTTTAGTAGTAACACCCTAAAACCTGAATTACTATACTATCGTTACTCCAACTTACCTTTACTCTTCGTAATCCAGTAAAAAAAAATGAAGAAGATGCAAGCAGTGGGTGATAATGTCATTTACCATGTGGATTTTGGTTAATTATTTGTGTAGGTTGTAATTATCTTTTGGGAAAAGACAATATAATTATAGGTGAATGATAGTGTTTTCTATTCTAGATAGGGTTGTCTTTTGCCAAGTTGTTTCCCGGATACTTTTTATATGTGAAAAATAAAAATGTTTGATTTAAAATTTTGTTCGGAATTAAGTTTAGGTGCCGTCTGATGATGTAGAAATACTACACGACACTGTATCAAGCAAAAATAAACTTGGTTTTATTATACAGAATAAAATGTGTTTACTGTTAATATAAATTATTAGTTTATTCATATCCCACTGCAGTACTGTGTAGAGGCCAAATAGGACATATGGAGTACAGCAACTGCATGCAACACGGCCTGTTAGCTTTACTAGAATAATAATAATAATTATTATTATTATTAATAGAATAAAAATATTGGGTCCTTGTTACAGTTTACATTTCAAATAGTTAAATGTAACTATAAACAGTATTTTAAACCATGGCTTGTCAAGTTCCAAGGGGCCAGGTAGCCATGGCTCCAAGATTTTCCAAGAAATTCAGTCTGCCATTATCTGCCTGCCCACTACTACTGCTGCTGCTGCACCTCTTTTTTTGTCCAAAGGCCTCTGAATTTCTGGACCCGAAAACAAACGTGGCAAAAAAAGTAATTTTGCTCACTGTGCACATGTCTAAAGATTTTTAAACTGGCTTCTACTCTAACATTATATATTTACCCTTTCTGATGTGATCATCAGTTTTGACAATTTTAAAGTTGTCGTTAATTTTTACTCATTTAAATTGTAATGGCACTAAAGAATCTGTTGCTCTCTATAAGTAAAATATAATGTAGGTGCTGGTTTTTTTCCCCCCAAAGCGTTGTTTTTAAATTGTTTTTACAGTTGTAATCAGGTTCTTTTCCTAGTTCTTACTCAAGAAAAGTTAAAATGTCAGATTGATCAAAATTCAATCTAATTTGTAAATCAGCTTTCATCAGCTCTGTGCTCGTACAGTTTCTATATTTAGAACAAACATTATTTTAAAGAACATTTAAAAGGCTAGAAAGAGACAAAACAGATAAGAGGTAAAGGAGAATGGTGGTGGAAGAGGATAGAAGCAAAAACTAGAGAGGAGAGAAATAAAATAAAAGAAAGAGGAGAAGGAGATGTGACAAGACAGATGAAAGAAGTCATGGAAGAGGGCAAAAGATATAAAGGGCAGTAGAAAGGAAAAGAAATGAGATGAGAGAAAAAGAAGAAAGAACATCGAGAAAGCAAAGAAGAGATGAAGGGGGGATAAAGCACAAAAGAAAAGGAGGGAAGAAAAAAAGGAGAGAAATGAGATAAAAAGGAATATTCACTAAAATGTAAGTTTGTCAAGGACATTCAATTTATGATGTAAATTTAAGGTAGCATGGCTTTCCACGCCATTGCAAGCAACTCACAGTTGTGCCAGCTGTTTTGGGAGTGTTAGCATGCGAGGACATGCAACCTCAGCGGAGGAGTGAATTGGAGTGAATTGACCCAATTTACATAAAAAACACAACACAGGGAAAACGGTCCAATCACTGGTGGGCAATGACCAAACTTTTGTTCAGTCACCTTTTGTGACTTTGCCAGGAGATCTCCCCTCACCAAAATCTTGTGGATGCAATCTGGGCAAATCCTGTGTCTGTGTGTAATCTGGGTGCTGGGCATATCCTATGGATGACAGGGGGGCACCACTAGTTGGCCTAAACAGGGTGCCTGAACACTTAAGGCCCTCCAAAGCAGGATTGAGGGAGGGGGCAGAACAGGATTGGGTTCATGCCCCTCCAAAAGGGATTTTAATATATTTACCCCACTCACCACAGTATGCAGGGAGTAGGGGCCATAGGCAATGATGATCTCTAAGGAGTTTAACTTATGATGCTTTCCAAAAAACTAAGGAGTGTTATTTTAACCCCCAGTCCGCTTGGGTCATGAACTCTGTGAGTTCTGCTTGGCTTTTTGCAGTTGCATTTAGCTTGGACACACAAGCGAATCCTGAGCTGGGGCGAATCTCCTAAGTGACATCTCTAAGTGAGGAGTTACAAGCAAAGAAGGAGTTAAAAAGCAAGAAGGAGGGTAAAGTATAAATCCTTGTGATTCCATATATTTATATATATATATTGCACCTTACTGTCTGTTTTTGCCAGTTATTTGAGCTATCCCCATTGCCAAGATGTCCTCCATGTTTGACAATGCGGTCAGGTGTACATCTTGCTCAATGTATGCAATCCTTGAGCAGCGCTTTGAGGGTGCATATTGCTGTGCGAGATGTGTGCGGGTTGCTCATTTGGAAGCACAAATCCTGAGTCTAGAGGAGCAACTGGCAACACTGAGATCTATTGACAACTTGGAGAGGAGTCTGCTGCTCACTGAGCAAGCTCTCTCGGGGGTAGAGGTGGGGGAGGATAGTGGGATGGAGGTGCAGGACAGTCAGGAAGCTAGCTGGGTTACAGTTAGAAGGCGGGGTAGGGGGAAAAGCGCCAGGGAGGCTAGTCCTGATCTAGCACACCCCAACAAGTTTGCCCGGTTGGCAGATGAGGGGGATGTTAGTTCAGAGTTAGCAGTACTGCAGCAAGTCACTGCCTCTGACCACCAGAGGGGTGTCTGCTCCAGTAAGGAGGGAAGGAGGAGCGCAGGGCAGGCCAGACAGGAGCTGGTAGTGGGGGACTCAATTATTAGGGGGACAGACAGGGCGATCTGTCACAAAGACCGGGATCGCCGAACAGTGTGTTGTCTGCCTGGCGCTCGAGTTCGGCACATCGCGGATCGGGTTGACAGATTACTGGGGGAGGCTGGAGAAGACCCAGCAGTCATGGTGCACATTGGCACCAATGACAAAGTGAGAGGTAGGCGGAGTGTCCTTAAAAATGATTTCAGGGACTTAGGTAGCAAGCTTAAGGCAAGGACCTCCAAGGTAGTATTTTCTGAAATATTACCTGTACCACGTGCCACACCAGAGAGGCAGCGGGAGATTAGGGAGATAAACAAGTGGCTCAGAAGCTGGTGTAGGAAGGAGGGGTTTGGGTTCATGGAGAACTGGGCCGACTTCTCTGTCGGATACAGGCTCTACGGTAGGGACGGGCTGCACCTCAATGGGGAGGGTGCAGCTGTGCTCGGGGAGAAGATGGCCAGAAGGGTGGAGGAGTGTTTAAACTAGGTAAAGGGGGGGAGGGAAACTACAATATAGAAGGGGAAGATAGTGTAGATAGAAAGCTGGGGTTTATAAATGTACCTGGGGGTGGAGCGGAGGGAGGGGTTAGAATAGTCAATAGGGATAGGCTTCATAGGGAAAAAAACCATACACCTCTAAATTGTATGCTTACTAATGCCAGAAGTCTGACCAATAAAACTGACGAACTGGAGTTAATAATGTCTGAAGAAAACTATGACATAGTGGGTATAACAGAGACATGGTTGGATGATAGCTATGACTGGGCGGTTAACATACAGGGGTATAGTCTATTCAGGAAGGATCGAAAAAAATGAAAAGGGGGAGGAGTTTGCCTTTATGTAAAGTCCAGCCTAAAGGCCACACTGCGGGAGAATATATGTGAGGGAAATGATAATGTGGAGTCATTATGGGTAGAAATATATGGAAAGAAAAATAATAAAATACTGATCGGGGTTTGCTATAAGCCACCAAATATAATGGAAGCAGCAGAAGATCAATTATTAAAGCAAATAAACAAGGCAGCAAATCACAATGAGGTGGTTATTATGGGGGACTTTAACTATCCCGACATAAACTGGGAAACAGAGACCTGTGAATCTCATAAAGGAAACCGGTTTCTGACTATAAGTAAGGATAATTATCTGTCCCAAATGGTACAGGACCCGACCAGAGGGGGCGCCCTACTGGACTTAATATTAACCAACAGACCTGTAACTAATGTGCAGGTCAGGGGGCATCTAGGAAATAGTGATCACAATATGATACATTATAACTTGTCCTTCAATAAGGGAACTCTTAGAGGAGCCACAAGAACTATGAACTTTAGGAAGGCAAAGTTTGATCAACTAAGAGAAGCCCTTAACACTGTAAATTGGGAAAATGTCCTCAAAAACAAGAGTACAGACACTCAATGGGAGATTTTTAAGGATATCTTAAATTCTCACTGTGAAAGGTACATACCGTATGGGAATAAAAGAGTCAGGAACAAGAGAAAACCAATGTGGATAAATAAAAATGTAAAGGGGGTAATAAATGGCAAAAAAAAGGCATTTAAGCTACTAAAACAGGAAGGCAGTGAGGAAGCACTAAAAAGCTATCGGGGAAAAAATAAAATATGTAAAAATCAGATAAAAGCAGCAAAAGTGGAGACAGAAAGACTCATTGCCAAAGAGAGTAAGACAAACCCCAAAATGTTCTTTAACTATATAAATAGTAAAAAGGTTAAAAATGAAAGCGTTGGCCCCTTAAAAAGTAATGAGGGAGAAGTTATAGACTGGGATCAGGAAAAAGCTAATCTATTAAATATATTCTTCTCTGCTGTATTCACAGAGGAAAATGAAATGGCAGGTAATATACAGCAGGATGAGATAACTGCCCCAGTACATGTCGCCTGTCTAACCCAGGAAGAAGTGCAGTGCCGCCTAAAAAAAATCAAAATAGACAAATCACCAGGTCCAGATGGCATTCACCCCCGCGTTCTAAGGGAGTTAAGTAATGTAATAGACAGACCCCTATTTCTAATATTCAAGGACTCTATAGTGACAGGGTCTGTTCCCCAGGACTGGCGCATAGCAAATGTTGTGCCAATATTCAAAAAGGGGACAAAAAGTGACCCGGGGAATTATAGGCCTGTTAGTTTAACTTCTGTTGTGTGTAAACTGTTTGAGGGTTTCCTAAGAGATGCTATTTTGGAGTATCTCAATGAAAATAAGTGTATGACTCCATATCAGCATGGGTTTACAAGGGATCGGTCCTGTCAAACTAACCTGATCAGCTTTTATGAGGAGGTGAGCTCAAGACTGGATCGGGGTGAATCGCTGGATGTCGTATATCTTGATTTTTCCAAAGCATTTGATACGGTGCCACATAAAAGGCTGGTACATAAAATGAGAATGCTTGGGCTGGGGGAGAATGTGTGTATGTGGGTAAGTAACTGGCTCAGTGATAGGAAACAGAGGGTGGTTATTAATGGTACATACTCTGAGTGGGTTACTGTTGCTAGTGGGGTACCACAGGGGTCAGTTTTGAGTCCTATTCTTTTTAATATATTTATTAATGACCTTGTAGAGGGATTGTATAGTAAAGTATCAATCTTTGCAGACGATACTAAGCTCTGTAACGTGGTTAACACAATAGAGGACAGCGCACGATTACAAATGGATCTGCATAGGTTGGAGGCTTGGGCTGGGATGTGGCAGATGAGGTTCAACACAGATAAATGTAAGGTTATGCACATGGGGAAGAAAAATCCAGGCTGGGAATATGTATTAAATGGGAAAACACTGGGGACGACTGACATGGAAAAGGACTTAGGAGTTTTAGTTAACAGTAAATTTACCTGTAGCGACCGGTGTCAGGCAGCTGCTGCTAAGGCAAATAAAATCATGGGGTGCATCAAAAGGGGCATAGATGCCCACGACAAGGAAATAATTCTACCACTGTACAAGTCACTAGTCAGACCACACATGGAATACTGTGTACAGTACTGGGCACCAGTGTACAAGAAAGATATAGTGGAGCTGGAGAGGGTTCAAAGACGGGCAACCAGAGTAATAAGGGGAATGGGAGGACTACAGTACCCAGAAAGATTATCAGAATTAGGGTTATTTAGTTTGGAAAAAAGACCGCTTAGGGGGGATTTAATAACTATGTATAAATATATAAGGGGACAGTACAGAGATCACTCCCAGGACCTATTTATACCCAGGACTGTATCTATAACAAGGGGACATCCTCTACGGTTGGAGGAAAGAAGGTTTCTACACCAGCACAGACGGGGGTTCTTTACAGTAAGAGCGGTGAGATTATGGAACTCTCTGCCAGAGGAAGTGGTAATGGTAAACTCAATAAAAGAGTTCAAAAGGAGCCTGGACGTGTTTCTTGAAAGCAATAATATTAAAAGTTATGGATATTAGATTAATAGGGACAGAACGTTGATCCAGGGATTTATTCTGTGTAGGAAGGAGGGGTTTGGGTTCATGGAGAACTGGGCCGACTTCTCTGTCGGATACAGGCTCTACGGTAGGGACGGGCTGCACCTCAATGGGGAGGGTGCAGCTGTGCTCGGGGAGAAGATGGCCAGAAGGGTGGAGGAGTGTTTAAACTAGGTAAAGGGGGGGAGGGAATTACACATCATGTTTTATACACATGCGTTTATCATTTATTTTAGTCTCTTATATAGTTTGATATAAAAGTAGCATTGTGTTTTACAATTGCGAATTGTCGCACTCCCCATTAAAATTGTTATTGACGTATTGTTAAATATAGTACATTCTGACACATACGTGAATCTCGTATAAGCTGTGTAGAGGCAAACACAGGCAAGGAGTGCAGAGGCAAACACATTTGTCATTATAAATAATTGCCAACTGTCTATGGTCCTAAATGTTGCACAACAAAATTTGCTGTCAGCAAACATGCAAAAAACACAATGCAAAGCCTGTCAAAACTGTGAAGAGGAACAACTTAATTATATGTCTTTCTAGGGAAAGTGTAGCTAAAAAACTTCAAGTCAGGAAGACCAATTTCTGGCACAGGTAAACAGAGTTAAAGGTCTCAGACTTGTGTAAATCATATTATATTGTGCGAGATTCCCACTACAATCTTATCTGAGTTTTTCTCAGGAGCGGGTAAGCTGTTCATTCATGGATGCAAGCATTCATAATCTTGTGAAGCCCACAAGACATTGTAGGTATTTATTGTAATGTCCATCATGTACCTGCAGGTATGTAAAGGGGAACTTACACCATAATGCCTAAACTTTTTTTTTGTTTTTAAAAAATTGAGTAATACATAGTTTGTAGTCCTGACTGAATGTAACAATGATCAACTAACTACTGTTGGATTCAAAGGGGATTTAAATGCCTGAGCAAAAGTGTGTTCATCTGTGCGCAGACCTCCACCACCTGCCCCACTAGACACCAAGGAATCTGAAGCACAGGGGACAAGTCTAGGGATGCACTGGTAAGTCAGGAGAGGGTAAGCATGGTATATGGGGGTATAAGGCATATCTGGGGCAGAGTGGCACATAGGGGGGTTAAAGGGAATATCAGGCAGGCAGAGTGGCATATAGGGGTGTATAAGGCATATCTGGGGCAGAGTGGCATATAGGGGGTTAAAAGGCATATCTGGGAGGCAGAGTGGTTTATAGGGGTATAAGGCATAGCTGGGGCAGAGTGGAATATAGGGGGTTAAAAGGCATATCTGGGAGGCAGAGTGGTTTATAGGGGTATAAGGCATATCTGGGGCAGAGTGGAATATAAGGGGGTTTAAGGCATATCTGGGGGGCAGATGTGCATAACTGGGGGCAGGTTGAAAATAAAAACAAAAAATGCATTTTTCTCAATCAGTTTTTATTAAATATGAACAATTAGTTTACATGTGAATTAATATTTACTAGTAAAACTTTTTTTTTTATAGGGTAGTCTTATATTCAGGCGTTTTCTTCTTTTCCTAAATTAATATTCACAATGAATCAGGATCATCTTATAATCGGGCAAATACGGTATATTTATTTAGTTTTTATAACTCACAACCTAACCATAACTCACTCATCCCACCAAATTGCCCACCTTACTAAGAAACAAAAAAGAGACAAAAATATTCAAGCAGTACAATATACTGAAAAGAGCAACTCGAGCAACAGCAGGGCTGCAAGGGTTAAATTAAATTAAGTTTTAAAAAATGATTATTGGAAGGTATGGAAATGGTTTAATTTTTATTATTTTTTAAAACACCTGGAATACTGTCTGTCACTCTCTCTACCTTAAAACATTGACTTCTTATGTGAGCTTCAGTGATCGCTGTGATTTGGATCACCAATCATCCAAAATAGCTCTGATTAAGAGAAAGGCTGGTTTCCCTTGTGGTTGACATGGAGAAAAAACTTGGTTTTATCTCATCTTTCTTTACCTACAGACCTGGAGGATATCATTGCTGTCAGTCATGCGATATATTGGAGGTCTTTCCCTGCTTTATGGCAATCAGGGGTAGGCTGGCCCAGAGGGGCAGGGAGCAAAATTCCAAAGTGCTTGAAAAATGGCACTACCAGCGACAGAATGCACCATGGCGAAAGCCAGGCTGCTTGCACACATAATGGAGTTAAGGAAGGAGTGAGTATGTATGTAAAGTGTGTGTTGGAATGAGGATGTGATAGTGTGTTAGCATGAATTCATTGGTGTGTTATGTTTGTATGTGTAAATCAGTATGAGTATGTGCTAGTGTAAATGTGTGTAGCATGTGTGTGTAAGTGTATGTGTGTGCCACAGTGTATATTAGTTAACAGGGGCCAGAGGGCCAATAAGGTGTACCTCCCGGGCAAGCAGGTGCCAGCCAGGAAGTCTGTTCCTCCATAGACTTTGATAATGTGATGAGTCAGTCTATTGTTTAGAACAAGGAGTATGATTAGGAGTCAGGATGCGTGTCTAGCAGACTAGACTAACATACATGAGCTGGAACACGTACAAACGTTTAATATGCATCTGTCTGAAAATATTATATGGTGCGAAAATTTTTGAGAATTTATATTTAATCTAATATTCGTAACAAAAATAGGTGGGAGATTGCCTTTAATGAATCCTCCCAGTGGGGTTTAACATACCTTTTATGAAAGCACAATGAAATGATTAATGTTAAATTGACTGGCAAGCTAATTCTACAATACAACATTGTCTATAAATAAATGGCATGATTTTTTTATTTATATTGCACTGATAGAGAATGCATCACTTGACAAGATTACAATACGCATAATGTCAAAATATGGGTGATGAATACTGAAATTATTTTAGATTTGCCAGCTCATATTATGCAGGATCAGATGGAATGCTAAATGGATTCAGATATATTTAGCTGAAAACCTACTACTTTGCATTGCTAATTAATGTCTAAAACTAGCATAGAATGTCATGCAAACATGTCATATAAGGCATATATCTGCAATCTGCAGTATTTCAGGAGCACATAGCCTATCAAGCTTCACCAGCTGGGATGTCTGAGGTTTCCTATTTTTATATGTTCACGTAGTTTTACATATTCGCTTTGCTTGCATGTGATACTTTAAATGATAGTTTCTTTAATTGGGAGTTATTGTATATCTAAAAGTGATTCTGGTGCAAAGTCTTTCTACCTGAGAAAAATCTCAGGTGTTCTGACCTCAAACTACGTTTGCTGGGAGGCTGTTCCACATATCCTCCACCCTCTCAGTAAAGTAAACCTTCCTTACATTAAATAAAACTTTCTTACATTAAATAAAAGTAAAAATATCATGGGTTCTGTGGTCCTCAAGCTACCAGAATGGAATATTAGTTTGCAAAATTCCCCACAATTAACACACAGTGTCATCATTGCTTCATCCCATCCTTTAACCCCTGTGGTCAAGAGAGGATCCTATCATGGAAAAGCTGGAACCTTCTGGTCCAGGGGCAAGTAAAGCCCCTCAGCCCCCTTGGCCCCTCCCCACATAAGCACTTACACTAACATCTATTTACTCATACTCAACACACACTTACACACTCATGCTAACACATACTCACACATACTTACACATTCATGCTAAAACACAAACACTTACACATTCACATCACAAAGCACACACAGAACATAATTATTATGCAAATGACAATTAAACATTTCAGTGCCTGTAAGTAAAGTTGTACATTAATTTACCTCTGCAGACAGGGCCGGCCCAAGGCAAAATGCCGCCGGGGGTGAATTTTAAAAGGCCGCCCCCCCCTCCCTTATCTACCCTTCCTCTCCCTCCGTCCCTGCTGCCCCCCCCATTATCTACCCTTCCTCTCTCTCCGTCCCTGCCGCCCCCCCCCCCTTGTACTTACCTTTCAGCAGTCCTGCGGCGAGTCTCCCTGTTCGGTCTCGGTGCCGGCTATGAGGAAATCTTCCGGCACTCAGCATTACAAGCCGGCACCGAGACCGAACAGGGAGACTCGCCGCAGAGGAGAGAGAGAGGGGTGCCGAGCGGGTACTGACAGCTTGGTAAGCGAAAACCACTTTTTTCTCTCTTTCGCTTTTAAAAAAAAAAGGGCTTTGCCGCCCCTTCAAAAGTGCCGCCTGGAGCGGTTGCCCCACTCGGCTCCATTGTCGGGCCGGCCCTGTCTGCAGACAAGTACGGATTATATTATAGTTCAGGGCAGCTTCTATTGCTGGCACTGTGTAGCACATACCCTTCTCCAGACTTCCCCAAGCTCAGTAATTTAGGAATTATTAACGGCCGACTGGGTTTAGTGAGTTTATCACTCTAACAACTTCAGTCAAGATGACAAAAATCCCCCTTAGAATGAATAAGTCAATTTAGTCACTAAATTCTTACATAATCACACATATCTTAGATGTTAGACGCCACTTAAATTGGACTGAAAGACCAATTTATGTTTTACACTGTACCGTTATATATGTGCAATAAAAAATAATGTGTCACTGGCAATTTTAGTACATACATGAAAAAGCAATATAGGGTGATGGTTTTGTGGACCAAAATTCTTGCAAACTTGACGATGTCTATAATCTGCAATAAACTGATTTTTTACGTATTTGAACATCTTTTTCCTTCAGATTTCTAAGGAAAAACAGATGGTTTTGTGCTGTAAAGGAACTCGCTGTTCATTGTAGAACAAGATCCAAGTCTACATTTGGAACATATGAGTCACATGCCTAGATTAGGATACACGACTGCATCAACAACCACACAGGTGTCAAACTAAATTTAAAAGAAAATTATTTCTATCCTCCCACACAAAGTTATTAAAAAGGAACATGTTTAAAAAGCATGTTTTCCTCAAAAGGAAATAAAAATTAATTGAAGCTTTTACTAAAAGGTTAATAAAAAGTACCAAAAAGCAGGGGCAATTTAGTCTACATCCTCCAACATTTCAGGTGTTCAGTTCAGGACACCTCTGTTTGGGGTGAGCAAAGAAGCAGGGCGTTGCAAGGTGGCTACGTGGGAGCTTCATGGTTTTACAGCTACCTGGGCTGGTCAGGGGGTATCAGAAGATCTTCCCAACTGGCCCATGATCCTCATTATAGCTATGCGGGACAGTGGCCAAGATCATGGCTTGTCCCATGAAAACTAGAACTATTAGGATTTATGGTTTAATAGACAATTGTTGATTGGCCATTATCTATATTCTTTTCTATGTTCTGTTATTCTCGAAGGCTTCCATCTGGTCCAATGTATCCAATGTATCTTTGTCACTCTGCTCTCCATAGCAATAAGTGAAATATCTCTAATACATGCTTGAATTCAAATATAGTATAAAAAATACACTACTGGCGCCAATTAAAATAAAGTTCTAGCTATAAGGTCAACCTCCTGTGGGCGCCCTTAAGATGGCACTAAGTTAATGGCAAGTGTACATAAATATGTCACAATTAATTACTTTCACTGTTAGCTGGTTAATGTGTCACAGCCAGTCTAATGATCACACAGTATCATCCTAATCAGACAATGTAATTCTTAAGAATCAAGGAAAAAAGACTGGCACAGAAATCTACAGATCACGCAGATCATGGAATAATGTTGCACTTATACCCCAGTGAGGGCTTTTTTCACATGATACATTTCAATATTAATATGAATATTTCCGCTAATACCTTAGCATTTCCTAACAGCTATTTTAGAGTAGACAAGGTAAGCTGCTGGATTTTAATTAATCACTTAGATCCCACAAGCATTATGCAGGTCATATTAATATACAGGTCATATTAATGAAGTCAATTCTTTAAAATCAATGCTATTATGCACGGCCATTAATGCCCCGAAGAACCGAATCCGACACGTTCCCAGGTTCACTTGGAGATAAATTACCATAGTTCAACTTTAAAATTATACGAAAATGAAGCCATAGGCAATAACTAGAGTGTTCCGCTGAGTCAGTAGTAGAATGTTTATTGTTATGGTCACCATATTGCACCTTGGATAACTCATTTGCGCCACAGCCCCCCCCCCCCTCGTTTTGCTGCTTCTGCCTTTTCAGAATCATTAGTAATTACAAAACATTGGGTTCTGATTTTCTACAAAAAAGACTGGAAATCATAATTCATGTAGATGTATTCGTGTCAATATCACCTTTTCACAATTTATAGCACCATCTTTAAAATGCTAAGCAACTAAAATTGTACTTTTGTTCTCAACGGCAACTATGAGAGGGAATGGAGCTCGTACAGCATATTACTTCAAGACCTTAACTGATTTTTTTTCTAACACTGTTGTTTAGCAACTCTGACCGCTAAAGGGCAGGGAATACTAAGTCTGGATAACTAACCCAAAATCCCCAAAACTGTAATGAAAATCACATGAATATCTATTGAGCTGTTAAAACATTCAGAAGTTCAAAGTAAGCACTTTAAGGCAAAATCCTTTAATTAAACTGTAAGACCATCTTTGGGGCTAAAAAAAAGTGGCAGAATTGGAACAGATAGAAGTTGTGAGTTTTAAAGGCTTGTTGTACTGCTATGCTAATCTCCTTTATGATTAACAAATGCTATGATTTTTGTATTTGACAACCCAAAGCCTCCCATTTGTCTTACTGTTGATAACAACCAGCTCACTGCCAACATGAAAGCAGAAATGCCACCAGTATCAATGATAGATAGATAGATAGATAGATAGATGATAGATAGATAGATAGATAGATAGATAGATAGATAGATAGATGATAGATAGATAGATAGATAGATAGATAGATAGATAGATAGATGATAGATAGATAGATAGATAGATAGATAGATAGACAGATAGATAGATGATAGATAGATAGATAGATAGATAGATAGATAGATAGATAGATAGATGATAGATAGAGAGATGATAGATAGATAATAGATAGATAGATAGATAGATAGATATATAGATGATAGATATATAGATAGATAGATAGATAGATAGATAGATAGATAGATAGATAGATAGATGATAGATAGATAATAGATAGATAGATAGATGATAGATAGATAATAGATAGATAGAGATAGATGATAGATAGATAGATAGATAGATAGATAGATAGATAGGTTTTGATCTTATGATATTAAAGAAAAAGCCACCATCTTATTACTAAAGACCCACGTGATTTCGGCAGGGGTAGGCAGTGGCACCAACATTGCTCATTGTGGACATTCACTGGAGTCTGTGGTGGACAATTTAATGATGTTCTATGGACCTTCACAAACATTGTCTCGGACATTGTTGTCCTTCTGTTGCACTATGCGATCCCTGGATGTCGGGACAATGTAACTGATCATTTTGTCACATATTAGGGGGATGTCAGTATATATTTACTTTAGTATGATTTATTTTAAGCTTAGGCAAAAGCCTATAATTACATGGTTGTATTATGTCCGTTTTTTCCACTCAGAGCTGGTGGCCACCAATCACAAGATTAGCTTGTTTTCGGTTTTCCTTTTTTTGTTTTTATATATATATATATATATATATATATATATATACCCTTCTAGACAACATTAGGAACAGATATATCCTTTGATAAAATGGCCAGTTCTCACACTGGGGCTATGCATTCAGCTGTTGTGGTTCTGGGTGTTTTGCGGATATGTTGATTGTAGGCTATTTTATGAACTTTTGTGTACAGCATCTTCTTTTCCTTTTATTTTTAACTTCCAAGTGATGCCGTATTAAACATTGATTAATCCTGAATAAACACATAGAATATTTCATGAACAGATGGTGCAAATATCAATACAGTTTATCTTTAAATTTGCTTTCTTAAATAGCAATAGCATTTATTTGAACCTAGTTTACAATATTTCTATAGCAACGGGGGATTCTGGTTATAGATGTGCAAACATGCTAAACTTGTTCTGTTTGACTTTTTAATTCCAGTTTGTTGGGTCTTCTCTCATAGAACCATTGCTTAGCTTGAAAACTAACCAACATTACACTAACATTCAAGGATAGCCATCTTGTTTATGTGGGGAAAACCCACCAGAAATGTCTTTGAGAAATCGAGACAATTATTTAAAGTCATTATGTCATATTCCAGTTCTGTCATACTATATATGACATAAAGTTAAACATAAGCAGTGATTTCACTAGAAACCACAGGACCCTAGTGCAAAAATTGCCCTGGGGCCCCCCAACTTCAAAAAGCAACATGTCCCACATTGACTGGTTTGAACCCAAATGGTTATGAGTGCCACCTTTGCCCCCAATACATCTTGTCAGTGCCATCTTTGACTCCAAACAGCATGTCTGTCCAACCTTTTCTACCAAATACCTTGACAAAATGTAGCCAATATAGCCAATGACAAAACATAGCCAATACGTGAAAACATGCACCGTGTTTAATTCATTGATTTATTATCTATTTATTTTTATCAATGCAGCTCCGGAATTTATGAGAGTGAGATAGGGTAGTAGGTGTAAATTACCCCTCTCCTCAGTGTGGGGACAAGGGCATTGGGTAGTGTTAGCTTGTAGAATTGGTAGATGTAGAGAAGGAAGGACACACTTAGTATCACTTTTGCCTGCTGTTATTAACCCTTTCAGGACAGGCACTGCAGCTGTGCTGTTTGTATATTAGAATGAAGTATTTTGGTAAGCTAATCTTTAAAGGTTATGTTTTCATTTATAGGATTCTAACTCCTTGTCAAGCCTGGTCGTGCAAGCCTTTACTTATTAGTCGCCAGCCCGTCCATTGAGCCATAGCTTACCTCTGTCATATTAGGTCCCCCATGGGCCACCATTTTTATAAAAAAAAGTCTTGAAAACATATAATTAGTCCCAAACTGTATTTAATAATTTGGGGCAAGAGCCCTTTGTCATAAACCGTCCTTCGTCTGTTTAACATCTAAGAAGATTGAGCAGTGTTTAAAGTAACCCGATATGAGATGAGTATATCATAGAAATGAGTTGCTACCACTACAAGATATATGAGATTGGCTTCCAAAAAAAGTGAAGGAATCATGTGATTCAGCAACTGAGGTGATGTAGGAAGACACGGGGTTGTTTTTTACCTGGTTGGCAAACAGTCAACATTTTGGCTTTCATGATCCACTTATTAAGTTGAATCAACCTAACTATTCTCAAGCTTTAAACAATTCATAACCTGATCAGCTATACACAGGTATTTATTGTGCAGGTATGAGTTACAATAAATGCTCGGTTACAGGTTGTTACCAGCATTGATGACAATCGGTGCTATGTAGAAGACAGAACTACTTATCCGATTTTGCAAGCAAGACTGGTGCTTATTGAAGCTTACTGTCATAGAGAAACCAAATATCGATTCAATAGAAAGGCTGTAGAATTCCATAAGGGAAGTAGAACAGTATAACAGACACTATGTTATACAGAACATACCATGTGTAAAAATGTGTCTAACTCACATGCCTGCTGATTGCTCCATTTAACATCTTACATCTTCTTACATCTTCTCCATCTTACACTAGCATTGCTCTCTATTTATAATATGTAAATAACCTCCAATACATATACCCGATTCTGAAGTAGAGGATGTCAATATACATGTCAATATAGTTGCATTAGATTTTATAATAAAGAAGCCCTAGAGTGTGCTATGAATAACACCATAATCCGTTAATCTCATTCTGTGGCCCATGTCCATAGAGTAATATCTCAGAAGAACACCAATTATCGTGAAGCAATATCTCACAATGATGGACTATCAACATCCAAGGGGTCAGTTTCTGGAAAAAGAAAGTGCTGGATATTTAGACTGATCTAATTGATATTTATATAGTCTCATGCTGATATCACCAATCAAATCGGTCACTTAGTAGTTTGACTACTACGCAAAGATAAAATATGTATTTCTATCTCCAGAATTAGCGTCCTAAATTAAGTCCTAAATCTCTCCTTGCTTTATTAATGCATAAAAACCTGAATGTAATTAGTCGATAGTAGACAACAGCTTTCCAAAGGAAATATGGGGAAGAATTGGCTTATTAATAAAGCATAATAGAATTCAGTAATGTGCTTTATTATCTCATGGGATCTGATCATTTAGTAATGGGAGGATGCATTAAGCTATCAAGAGTTCCTACAGGTACAGCACCAATATAATATCTGATTTTGTTAATTTGACAGATCTTGTGAAATTTATGTTAAAGGGTGTTAATGAGTGTGAAAACGTGTTCAGCCATTAGTAAATCAACCAAGCAGTGTGATTAAAGATAAAATAAAACATATGAAATGCTTTGTATGTGAGTTGTAGTTGGCTACATACATTCATAATACATCACTAGAGTACACAACCAAATAAAAGTATGGCTGGCTAGGGTACTCCTAAGAAAGACAAATAGAAACCTAGAACTTGATGGCAGATAAGAACCATTTGGCCCATTTTCCTGATGTAGGGACTCAGACCTTAATCAGTCTTGGAGCTTGTCTTTAATTTAGCGTTGCTTTATGTCCATTGCATTCATGGTTACAGCACATTTCTTTACTGTATTAGCTTTTCTGTAAAGTCAAACTTCCTTACATTAGATCTACCATAGATCAACTGGACGTCGCTTGGTTGTCCACAAAGAGGCATACACGAATAAAAAATACAAATCAATGTAATATAATATCAACATGCATTTCTTGAAAGTTTTAAAAAGCATGCAGTAACCACTACGTCGAAATAAAATAAAAACCCCACAGCATATTTCTGGCCCACTGTCTGAGACAAAAATAAGATATTAATATAGAATGACACTGAGAGAAGTAAATTCTTGGAAAAGAGTTATTTCTAGAAACCTGTAATAGTAACATTATATCAAAGCTACAGCAATCTGTTTAATTGTGTATTTAAGTCACTAATCTCTGATATTTTTTAATTGTTTTCTGTGCAATGTGCATCTGCAGAATTAATAGTTTAGGGTAAATGTGCAGGGATTTCTTCTTTTTTTTTAGGTTAATTCATACAATAGCAAATAAAAGCAGCATCAATATTTTAGAACAAGCAGTTAGACAGTGTGGTGGAGGCAGGGAAAGGTTGTACCCAGGAGAATATAGTTCAATACCTGTCAGGTTGAGAATCACAACCATGGTAATTAGCTGCAAGTCACTACTTCAGGCAAGGCTTGGGGTCCTTGGGTGGCTTCCTCGGGGGGGGGGGGATGTAAAGCCGGGAACTGTATATTAAAGTGACCTTGCCCTACTTGGAATGAGGGAGCTACAAAACATCTGCATTATTGAGCATGGTCTGATATTCCAGGCAGCTGTAAAATATTGCTGCAATGATCTTATATATGTAGTATGGAGGACTATTGCTTTTTATTTATTATTATTATTTTATTTTATTTATTATTTTACACAATAGAGATCTGATGTCTCGTAATACAAGGTGATGGCATGATATATTCAAATACTATCAAGGCTGTGATTCTTTGTCAAGATCAATTTTAGAATGTCAAAGGGATGGAAGCACTAACGAATATCAGGCAGGCCCAGGCTAGCTCTCTGGCACACGCTCGGTGGGCCGCTGGCCGAGAGCCGTACTCTTCTGGAGCTGCAGTCTGCTGGATGTGCCCACCACACACTGTGCGAGCATAAAACCATAATGTGGCCTCTCATATGCAGCCGGCTGCACTTGCGTCATTTGGCCCCCGCTGGCTTTAAAGTGCGAGGACCACCTTTTACCCCAGTCCAGCCCTGATATTATGCATTCTTACTGTGCCATTAAATATGAAAGTATCTGATTTGGGATGAGAGTAAAGTACCCCTCAGGCCCCTGTATAAGTGGGATATAAGTAGTCAGCCATACATAAATAAAGTTTAAATAAATAAAATTAGAGGTTCTTCAAATATTAATCAAATACTTAAAGCGGAAAAAAAGCGAGGGGGTAATGTAGGTAGGGCTTCAAAAGTTCCATAATTGTTTATTACCAGATAAGGGGTTCTTATCATATCACTTATTTAAGCACAAAGTTGGGACCTAAGTATAATATAACTGCAGATATTCAGAAACACAGGAATTCAGTTCTGCAGTAGAATACATATGAAGAGAGAGAGTGTCTGCTGAACAGAACTTTCAAAAAGACATATATACCTAAATATCCTGGATATATATCACTGACCATAGGGGATACAAATGGAAATAAACCAATGTCAGCAAACATCCTAAAGAAATCAATTCAAGGAACCACAATGAAATCAAGACTTAAGAGACTCTGGAGGAATAGAGGCTTCCGATATCAGTATTTGGATTTCTCCCCTTTAGTGTGTTTTTTAATTTAATCTCATATATGTCTCAGCTGTTTGGGTTATTTGCAGCCTAATATTTACTAATGAGTATGTATTGTCATTCTAGACAAGTGTTGATTCATTTTATACCTTTTTAATCCTTGGAGTTGTTAAATAAATTCTATGACTTCAAAGCATGTACGGGATGGAATACACAGTTACTAAACTGAACTGAATTTATTACATTCTATTAAAGGAACAATCAGGGTTATAAATAAGAAAATAATTCAAATCAGACACTGGCCGCTATTCTGATAAGATGGTGATAAGACTACTTTTAAATGTATGACTTTTTACATAGTCCCAAAATACTATGTTTATTATTGTTGTGACACTCTATAAAATGTTACTTTGGGTCAAAACATTGTTAGTTGTGGTGATTTAAAACAATATTTATATTACTTATATACTCCTTTAGTTTGCTAATATATATATATATATATATATATATATATTTATATATATATATACTCTGTATATATGTGTATGTTTGTGTGTGTGAGTACATATATGTGTGTGTATATACCGTATTTGCTCGATTATAAGACGACCCTGATTATAAGACGACCCCCCAAAATCTGAATATTAACTTAGGAAAAAAGAAAAAGCCTGAATATAAGACGACCCTAAAGGAAAAAAGTTTTACCAGTAAATGTTAATTCATGTAAACTATTTTTTTTAATAAAAGCTATGATTGAGAAAAATATTTTTTTTGTTTTTATTTCTTGTATTTTCCAGCCTGTCCCCCAGTTACGCACATCTGCCCCCAGGCTTGCCACACCAATATGGCACTGTGGCCCATGATATGCCTTTTAACCCTCTATATGCCACTGTGCCCCATGGTATGCCTTTTGACCCCCTATATGCCACTCTGCCTCCAGAAATGCCTTATACCCCTATATCCCATTCTGGCATTTAGGGGGTTAAAATGCATATTATGGGGCAGAGTGGCATATAGGGAGGTATAAGGCATTTCAGGAGGCAGAGTGGCATTAAGGGAGTTAAAAGGCATTGTATAGAGCACTCTGCCTCCAGAAATGCCTTATACCCCTATATGCCACTCTGGCATTTAGGGGGTTAAAAGGCATATTATGGGGCAGAGTGGCATATAGGGAGGTATAAGGCATTTCAGGAGGCAGAGTGCTCTATTAAATGCCCCCTTAACGCCACTCCAGAAATGCCCTATGCCCCCATTTAACTAACACACACACACACACTCTCTCCCCCCCTCCCCTCCCCTCCCCTCTCCTCTCCTCTCCTCTCTCCTCTCCTCTCCTCTCTCCTCTCTCCCCTCTCTCCCCTCTCAGCCCTCTCTTACCGGTGCTTCCAGCCGGGGCAGCGGGTTGACGTCGCCTTCTGCTGCAGCCGGAAGGAGGTGGAGTTGGCAGCGGGGGTTTGTATGCGTCCGTCGCGTATACTTTCCCCGGCTGTCAGAGATCAGAGATCTCTGACAGTCGGGGAAGGTCTACGCGACGGACGCAGACAACCCCCGCTGCTAGCCACACCTCCTTCTGGCTGCAGCGGACGTTGTCTACGCGGATCGCGTAGACGTCAACCCGCTGCCCCGGCAATACAGCAGGAAGCACCGGTAAGTGTGTATGATGGGGGGGGGTGAGACAGGAGGATCCAGGTCCCCTGCAGCGGTGCGGGGGATCTGGATCTTAGTCTCCTAATCAGACTCTATTTGAGGTCTGATTAGAAGACGACCCCGATTAGAAGACGAGGGGTATTTTTCAGAGCATTTGCTCTGAAAAAAACCTCGTCTTATAATCGAGCAAATACGGTATATATATATATATATATATACGGTATATATATATATATG
Organism: Sceloporus occidentalis; assembly: GCA_023333645.1. NCBI lineage: Eukaryota > Metazoa > Chordata > Lepidosauria > Squamata > Phrynosomatidae > Sceloporus > Sceloporus occidentalis. The sequence continues at coordinate 4,087,138 of JALMGF010000034.1, read as the reverse complement.
AGATTTCTGATTTTAAATTCTGGCTTAAAGTAATTAGGAGATATATTAACCTTTTCTCTACAAATTAGGTTAATCAACACATCAAGGAAGATAAATAATGCATTATCATATCTGCATACAGGGAGATATTTTCCTGCCCTCAGCCCAGCGTATATCTGAACACATAATTTCCATATTCGTGTCAGCTTCCAATATTGTAATTACTACTACTAGTGTTATTAAAAATACTTGTTCAAATACTTAACTCAATTTAAAGATTTTCAGTTGGATGTGAAGCAGCGTGACATTAACACCTGGGTCTCATTAATATTCATGACAACCTGTTTAAAAGATAAACAACAGAATCCATGTAAACTATTTAATATAAAAGCCATCACACATACACATAAGCTATCCAATTCCTGCTGAGCTTTTAATTTAAATTTAGACCATAACTTGGCGGTGTAAATTGAGTATCTAAAATGAATCGTGCTGTTTGCGCAAAATAGAAATGCAAACACTGTCTCAATGCACGGTAAAACCCAACTTTAATTTATATTAGCATGATTTGTGGGTAATTTGTAGCTTCATCTCAGACAATTTGGTTCTGACTACAACATCTACTGGGAAAGAGTTTGACGTTCTAAATCACATCTGGGTTGGAGCATATTGGCCAATGGCAGCCTTCAATTGTGAGTTCATAGCGGCACCTTGTTTTATTCCCTTTGTGATTGGCTGAGATGGCTGTTACGGGTACAACCAATATATCACCCACCAGACTCATTAGTTCTGCAGTCAACATGCACTGGCGTTAAAATAAATTGGAATCACTGTACTATATAGGAGTGATAAACAGTTTCGAAAATGTGAAACAAATAACCAACGTGTTTAAAGCCAAAGAAGAAATTCAAATAAATATAAAATAAAAACTGTTTCTATTAGCCTATTATAGCATCAGATTATTGTCACAGAATGCTAATATCGTTATCCAGTTATACACTAATCGCCAAAGTTATAAGCCCAAAGGACATCTGATATTTTTTTAATGCTATAATTAAACAGGGAATAATACACCATCAAGATTCTGTGCCCCACATGGGATTGCAAAATATTTGAGAATTCTTCAATCAATAGTATTAATTGATCCAAATATTTAAGGAGTAAAGGTACACTAACAATAGATTTCCAGGTTCACAGAACAAACAACTGATGCTGACTTCCCTTGAAAGAAGATATTTTCCAATTAATGCAAACCATAGCTTACATCCCCAGATGGGAATGCATCTCCAGGGGGTAGCGAGGTGACTGGATTCCCACCCAAGTGATTATGCCCTTCCACCAACCCCCAGTGCCTCCCTTAAAAAAAACACCAGGTTAAGACCCTACCTCTAAGCGCCCCAGATAGAGGCTATGAGCATAGCTAGAAACTCTCTGTAGGTTCAAGAAGAGGCTCTTCTCTTATGGTCCAGCAGCTGGCAACAGGTCGGGTCTCCTGGTGCTCAGACTCAGTGAGCGCGTGAGGACTGAGTGGTTGCAAGAGACCAGGCAGCATTGCAGCCATAGTTTAAAGCTAAGTTTATATGGGGTTTTTATTTCTAAAAAACTTCCAGTATTTCATAATAGGGTATAATTTTCAGGATTCTTGAAAGGGGGTCAATTGTGTGTACAGTATGCTAACAAGCAAGAGAAAATCAAACAATGTTAAAAAAAAAAAAAAAGCCTGTATTAATTGCCTGATAACTGCCCAAATAAATGAAAATTTTCAGCATTTATAGTGGTTTCTAAATAATAATTAATAAATAGATTTTGGGAATTGTTTTCCCATTTGATCAAGTGGTGTATAGTTTACATAACAACTAATGTGTTTTAAAAATGTGGGTTTAAAATTTGTGTTATATATATATTTATTCATATTAAACCATAGATTATACAAATAAATATGGCTTCAAAATAAAACAACAGAAAAAATATATAATTTGTGTGGGTACACTAATTAAGAAACAAGGAAATTACGGTTGAGTAAAAACATTGTTTAAATAGCCCTGGTCTGAATTACTGGTTTAAAGGAGAAATAAATGACTGTGCCTATAATATAAATCTAATTTCCCCGGCTCCCTGTTCTATGCAGGAAGCATTCTGCGGAAAGGCTTAGCTCAGCCTATTCTAGTTTGATGGAATCTTGAACTATGTAGACCCGGATTCATTTTAGTTGTATTTTTTCCCAGAAGCATACATTTTTTTATTGATTATGATTCCCTAAATGTGTGCTCGTGTTGTTAGCATCAGTACCGTACTGTTCAATATCGCCATGGGCTTCAGATTTTGCAACCTAGCAACACCCCTGAATCTCATAGAAGAACGTTAGAGTTCACGCAGGATGTATACAAGAAGAAGTAAATCAAGTGAAAGCCACCATCATATAAAACACGGACACAGGGACATGATGTTTTCCAATTACATGGTACCTTGTACATCAATGGAAATGCATGACATTTACATTTCAATGTATTACACAAAACACAAACCCTCATAAGATTTTATACTTTTATGTTTTTATTATTGATCATCATAGTGCTCCAGCCCTGGTGTTTGATCATGGATTCTATTTTAGGCCGCCATTCGTTTTATTCGTCCCCCAATGGCTCTTATGAGCAAAAATTGCTTCCAGACTTGGAATAATTGGTTAGTGGTTAGTACATAGTAGATGAACATGAAACAGTAAAGAAAATTGCATGTTCACCAGGTATTAGACAACCACCTAAGGCTATGTGAGATGTTATATACATATATGAAAAGTTGTGATAACTATTGAGTAGCCAATGAAGGGATGTACAGATAAGTTTAAATATGGATAGCTATATGAAAAGAATGACTGGCGCTCCTGTTAACTATTAAGATAGATTTAAATCAGGATGTTATACTACATGAGAAGCACAATAGCACTTACTCAATCACAATCTGAGGCTGTTAAAGTGCTTTGGTTTCTTTCACTGGCTTCTTCTTGTGTTCCGGCATTTTTGATGGAAGTTTGGCCTTGGACGGGGCATCTGCAAGGTATAGATACATGTTTAGAGCTGCAATACAGTAGGGAATGTGTGTGTTATAACTGAGTTTTAGATTGCTTTGGATATGAGGACACCATGAATATTCAATTTGTACATAAAGATACCAACAGCTTGAGAATGGCATTGGAGCAACTTTATGGTATTACTGAAAATGACACTAAAGTCCCTGTATCACTTAGTGGCAGACTAGAAAACAAGGTTAAGTTAAATATGTATATGAGTAGCAGATGATATTTGATCTTTTCGGTCTCAAGGAACACTCACTGCCTGTTCTCCTCATCGAGGCTGGCAGTACTCTTGAAGATTTGTATGCCAAACCTATTTTTGTTTTGTGTGACCTTGATAGGTTCAGGAGGGTCCGCTGGCTGTTTTGTTTCAAATGTTGCTGTGGTATCCAGGATCTATTCGTGTGGAAAGAAACAACCATCAAGCCTGAGAAAGAAAAAAACCAGATAATTTGTCTCATAATCTGAAATTTTATAAGCCAAGTAGTTTATAAAATAGAAAGTATCAATCAAATCTTTAGAGAGTTTTCCGAATAATAATTACCTAGGAAACAGAGCATGACGTTGAGCCGAAGGAACAGATGGATTTTTCCCTTCAGCCTTTTTCACCCATCCTGCACCCTCTGATTTACGCTGGTCTTTTTTGAGCAACACACAACTGTACGGCTCCCGTGTGCCACACACATATATTTCACAATTTCAAGTATTTTTGTGTATTTTTTAAGAAAAGGTCAAAGTGGTTAAACAATATAGAACATTTTTCAAAGGATTCTTTGCTCATATTTACCAAAGGTGCCTATATCAGTGGATAGCACTGTTTATATACAGTCATCTGAAAAGTATACCTTCTTTAAATTCTACAGGTTTACATATCAGGAGAAAATACCTTAGCAAGTCTAAAAACAACACATGACATATACACCATGTCATGATCTATTCAATAAAAATAAAGCCAAAATGGAGAAGCCATGTGTGAAATACTAAGTATACTCTTACTGCTTCCATATGAATTAAGATGCTAAGTAGCAGACAGGTGCTGCTTATCAAATACCCTTGGTTAATTGATCATCAGCAAGTGTGACCGCCTTTATAAAAGCCTACATTTTAGCAGTTTGCTGGTCTGGAGCATTCAGGTGTGTGTTAACACAATGCCAAGGAGGAAAAACGTCAGCAATGGTCTCAGAGAATGTTGCTGTCTATCAGTCTGGGAAGGGTTATAAGCCCATTCCAAAACAATTTAAAGTCCATCATTCTACAATGAGAAAGATTATTCAAAAGTTGAAAACATTAGAAGACAGCTGCCAATCTTTCCAGGAGTGGACGTCCCAGCAATTCATCCTAAGGTCAGACCTTGCAATGTTCAGAGGGATTGCAAAAAACCCCAAGAGTTACATCTCAGACTCTACAGGTCTCAGTTAGTATGTTAAATGTTAATGTGCATGACAGTACAATTAGAAAAATACTGAGCAAGTATGGTTTGTTTAGAAGGGTTACCAGGAGAAAGCCTCTTCTCTCTAAAAAGAATATGGCAGCATGACTTAGGATTGCAAAGTTACACCTGAACAAACTACAAGACTTCTGGGATAATGTCTTTTGGAGAGACGAGACCAAAGTGGAGATGTTTGGCCATAATGCACAGCACAACATTGGGCGAAAACCAAACACAACATATTAGCACAAACATCTCATACCAACAGTAAAGCACGGTGGTGGAGGGGTGATGATTTAGGCTAGTTTTGCAGCCACAGGATCTGGGAACCTTGCAGTCATTGAGTCGACCATGAACTCCTCTGTATACTAAATTATTCTAGAGTCAAATGTGAGGCAATCTGTCTGACAGCTAAAGCTTGGCCAAAATTGGGTCATGCAACAGGATAACGATCCCAAGCACGCCAGCAAATTAATGGCTGAAAAAGAAAAGAATCGAGGTGTTGCAATGGCTCAGTCAAAAAACAGACCTCCTGATTGGAAAGCCTTAAGAGAGCTGGGAAAAAAACAAATAAAAAATAGTGGGCAAAAATTCCTTTAAGAGACTGATAAAGTAATACAGAAAACGAGTTGCTGCAAACCCTTATGATTCAACAAGCTATTGAATCATAAGGTGTACTTAGTTTTTCACACATAGAACCACAGAATTAAAGAGGGTGTACTTTCTTCTTTTTCATGACTGTATATATAATATATATATAAGTTGTGCTGTGTATTAAAGTTGCTACACTTTTTGGTTCTTTTCCTTGAGATACCCAATGCAAGTTTATGCTTCAGACTTTTTTTAGTAAAGTCCTGTCAGTTTGAAATGTGTGAATCATATTTTGCTGCATATAGAACCATTCTATATTGGAGCCAAGTATGAATTTAACACCAGTGAAATATATTAGGTGTTTGTGAGGTTGTCCAAGCTGTTGCTATCTTATCTGTGGAACAACATGTGTCCAAGATTCTGGGGCTTTTTTTATTTCATTAATTTGTGTTTTAAAATGTTCACTAAAGTTATAGTGACATCTACTGGTAAGTATAGAGGTTGTCTAAAATCTTAAATAAATAATACAAATTCTAAAGTTTGATATTAATATTTCTTACTTGTTCTATTTGTAATTGGGTGGTTTATATCTTCAGCAAAAATATAATTTCATCGCATCCAAAATATTAATTTATTGTGAATGAGTCTCATTTGCCCTCCACTGCAAAACCATTTGCAGTGGAGGGCAGGAAACGTCTTCCCCTAGGGGCAGATGAAGCCTGGTGGCCCCGTGCCCCATTAGTAACATACAGACTAACACATAAACACCACATGCTCACTCTATTACCACAAGCTAACAAATTCAACCAGTGTAGATCTAGGCACCCTAATACTACAGGGTCATGTAACAGGATCATCCCAATGCTTCAATGAGTGAGATGGCCCAATTTAGACTGACTCTGTAAAACGAATGTGGACCTGGTACAAGGTAAGAGTGAAGGTGAGTATGTATACACTATTTGAACAAAAGTAGTGTCTTCAGCATACCAAGACATTTTGAACAACGCTATGCTTCCAACTTTGTGGGAACAGTTTGGGGAAAGCCCTTTATTATTCCAGCATGACTGTGCCCCAGCGTACAAAGCAAGGTCCATAAATACATGGTTGGGTGAGTTTGGTGTGGAAGAACTTGACTGTGTCACACAGAGCCCTGACCTCAACCCCATCGAAAACCTTTGGGATGAACTAGAACGGAGATTGTAAACCAGGCCTTCTCGTCCAACATCAGTGTCTGACCTCACAAATGCTCTTCTGGATGAATGGGCAAATCTAGTGGAAAGCCTTCTAAGAGGAGCGGAAGCTGTTATAACTACAAAGGGGGGACCAACTACATATTAATGTCTATGTATTTAGAATGCAATGTCATATAAGTCCCTGTTGGTGTAATGGTCAGGTGCCCCATATAATGTATGTTAGCATTAGTTTGCTTGTGTTAGTGTATGCTGCTAGAGTAAGTATGTGTGCTAACATATGGTACCTGTTTGCATGGAAGGACTTGCACCTTCTTGCCCAGGGGAAAAGTAAAACCAACTGGGAGTTTGGTTGCCTAATAGGTCAATCAACCCCTGGTTTTGCAGCATAGGGTCCAGGTCCTCCAGACCCGCTGCCCTCGCCCTAAGCCCAGTGAGCCTAAGCAAGAATATGTGACTGCCCGAGATATAAGAATTTCTGCCATGCTGAAAACTGGGGAAAACAGAAAAGTATATATAAAGGTTCACCCAGAACTATATAACTGAAAACATTCATAAGGAGGAATTGGGGGTGGCACTGAAAAAGTTTCCTATGAAGGTGGACCATGAGAATGCCCTTTCCAATGTAGATTTTAAATGAAGGATTTTCATTAAGGCATGTAATAAAGCTTCTTAGTAAGACGGAATTGGTTTTATTATGCTGCATTTACTAGTATTGTAGTTGAGTGTGATATGTATCTTTGGAACAATCCGGAAAAACTATTATATATTAATGTTGTGATTTAAACGGGTAAATTGCAGCGTAGAAAAAAAGTTCATTTTAGACTGTTAGGTTTTTTAAGCTATAATTACTGGACAAGCAATTGGCAGTTTGACAAAGACTTGATGCTACTGACATGCTATGTAATTTGGACTGGCTCTCATTTGCATGTTAAAAATTCTATGTGTTTTTGCCATCTGGATACTTGTTACGGCACTTCAAAAAAGCAATTTAAAAAACTCACAAAACCTTTTAACCCTTCAGCTGCCTGTTATGATTGAGATACAGCTGTGAGGGTCCAATAGATATTTCCCCTGCATAAATCAATGTTTTTAAGCTTTTTTCCTTTATAATAAGGAATTTTAGTTTTCCTTTGCTGAGTGGCCCTCATAGCAAAATTTTTATATTAAATACAGTTCACTGAAGCTAAGCATGTGCTGTAATTCCTACAAAAATAAGGTGGTACAAGAGCTTCTTAAAAGTACATCCCGATTAAGCGCTCACTGAAACTCAAATATAGGTAAATTCACTCATATATTTATTTAATACCAAAATTCATGAAGGAGCAGCGTCTGTGTGAATGACTACAAGAATAAACAAAAATTCCTTAAACATGATTATTGCAACATATATAAATACCCATGTCAATAAATATATTAAGAATTATCTAACTAAAGATAAAAACAAATATAGCGCTATTCTCATACAAAATTAAACACTTTTAAATATCCAAAAATATAGGGTCCCTTGGGGTTTTTAGTTTGTAAACTATCAAAAAAAGATAATCGTCATCAGACACCCTCAGTTGAGGCACAGTTTTAAATGAAATTTATAGAACTTCTACTAAAGTGTGCATAAGATGATCAAAGAGTCCACCATTAAGTAGTGTAATGGTGGGTTAATTCATCCTTTTGGCGAGAAATTATTCTTTATCTACTTATATATTTATTAAAGTGGGTATTTATGTGTTGGTATAATCATGTTTGAGGAATTCATTTATTTTTGTGGTAATCTACACAGATGCTGGTTCTTTATGAATGTTGGTATTTAATAAATTAATTTATGAATTTGGAAGCGCTTAATTGCTATCTAGTTTTAAGAGACTCTAGTACCCCTTTATTTTTGTACCAGCAGGGTTCAGCTCCATGGTATTTAATATTTTTTCAATATAAATTACTAAATTGCAATGCTACCAATCAAGTCTAAAGCTGAACATTCAATTTTACTTTAACACAACTGCATATATGAATAAAAATAACAACCTTCAATGCTTTATTTCCAATAATTTGGTTGAACATCGACGTGGTCTAATATAACCTAAAGCAGTACACAACATGATATCATATATAGGCTATATTTTGTTCAGATATTGATCACATTATAGTTACATACCTCTCAAGTGTTTCTCTTTGGGATGGACAGTACCTTTTTGGAACCCCAATACCTCTGCCCCTGTATCTCCCTTGCTGCCCCTTCATTTGTGTGAGCTGAGAATGTTTGATGGGTATGACTGCATCATAGCACCAAAAGTAAAAACAATGTAGCGGCAGATCAGGGGAGTGTGTGTCTCTGTTGGCCAGCAACCCTTAGAGCATTTACCCTGTGTGCCAGATGGCAAATACCTAAATGTATTATTGGTATGGAATCCACTATGGCTCTATAAATTAATTTAATGTGTATTTATACAAAGCAGGGTGCTACAATAATACACAATTCAGTAGAACACTATACACACGAGTAGCTCAACAGCAATGGCAGATAGGAGAGGCCCAATGGAATCCTATAAAATAACCCTGTTTTCATTGGTGTGCTACTAGTCAGTGTCACACTATACTTGGCTACTGTTGTTTGAATTTTATGCCACAGGGGACAGGTAGTGGAGTAAGCCATAAGTGATATAGCTGACATAAAGGGCGCCCTAATATCATTCTTCTCTTGTGTGCTATGTCATCTAGGACCAGCTCTGAATGTTGACGTTGTTCATAGTTCAGACTTTAGTGACAGCATCTATTTAAATTTATAAATGCAAACTGCCTGGTAATTATACCCAAAGTGGACACTTAGTCTTAGTATTTGCTGCATTTTGTCAGGTATGGGACTAATGTTATCTGGGACCATACGGATAGCGTGTCAAAAGGTTATCACCATCCATTATAAAACAGTGTGACAAGCTCCATTAATAACCTGCCACATTAAGCAATTAGGCTGTCTCTTTTTGCTGCTGGAAATCGTTTTTTTCTTCAACTGATGATATTGGTTTTAAGCTTGTGATGATAGCTTCTTGGCCTCCTTCCACTAGGGTAATGGGGCCATGATTTCCGGGAGAAAGAATAACAACCATTATAGGATAGATCTATTTATTATTATTATTATTATTACTGGATACGTTCAAAAAACAGAATGTCATATAGATACAGAGCTTTTCTTAACACCAATTTAAGCCTTTTTTAACCTGAGATCATAAGATATCATATTCAATGGATATATCATGCAGAGCAGTAGAACATGCCCAACGAAATTCACTTGAGCTCTAGAATGCCATGCATTATGGTCTACATTGCTAATTTATACTTAGTTTTTGTAACTCTTTGATCGTTGAGTCACTCCGGCAAAGCAATATAACATTTTAGTGTTTTGGGAAGCAGTATAACGATACTTTTTAGTTGCTTCCTCACGCTTACATCCAGTGCCTTATGAACAAATGTTGGTGAGCAGAGTCCTCAGAGCCGTAGATAGCTCCTTTGGCGCCCAAGGCAAGAATGGAAAATTGTGCCCCCCCAGCTATTTTTTTAAAGAGGTAATTTTATTTACACTGCCCTTACACATACCTGTCCATAAACACACATATACACAAACATGCTGCCTTTACACACACCTGCCCATTAACACGCACATATGCATACACTGCCCTTACACACAACTGCCCATAAACACACATATACACATACACTGCCTTTACACACACCTGCCCATTAACACGCATATATGCATACACTGCCCTTACACATGACTGCCCATAAACACACATATACACATACACTGCCTTTACACACAACTGCCCATAAACACACATATACACATACACTTCCTTTACACACTGCCTTTACACACATCTGCCCATTAACATGCATATACACATACACTGCCCTTACACAACCCTGCCTTTACACACACACATACACATACACCAGCTTACAAACATACAAATCCCTACACTGCGCTTACACACAGACTGCCCATACACACACCGTGCCCATACACACACCAGCTTACAAACACACACATATATACATACACTGCTCTTATACACGACTGCCTTTACACACCCACAGATACACACACCTGCACATTAACATGCATATACACGTACACACACACGTCATATCCCAGCGCTCTGCATCATTTGCCGACGTGTAGTGATTAGGGAGCACGGAAGCCAAGGTCTGAAGTGACAGACCTCGCACTCCCTAATGTTGGGCCAGTTAGAGGGGGATTGTGATCTCCCCAACCAGCCATGCTCATAGGACACCTCCTACCCAGACCAGAGCTGATGGTGCCTGGGTGCGCACTGCCCACAGGGGCGCCTCGGCACTCCCCTGAAGACTGGCCCAGGGGAGGTGGCCTCTCTGCTCGCCCCCTCCCCTATAGATACACTACTATTTCTTTAGGGACTTCGTGGTGAATCACATTGCTGGCACCAACTTCCCTGTGTGCCCAATGCGTTTAAATGGCAACCTTAATGTTGGGCTGGTTAGAGATATCCGTGATCTCCCCAACCAGTCCTGGAGGCTGCAGCTGCTGATCGGGCGGCTGTGCGCCCCCTCGCAGCGGCACCTGAGGCAAGTGCCTCTCTCGCCTCACCCTTCCTACGGCCCTGAGTATCATCTTTGTTTGTCATAACAGAGCCCTCCTTTTCTCGCACTATACACCGAGGTTTTGCACTAAAGCAGGTATTTTTATATACACATTACGAAAGTTCTACTTCGGCATCAAATATGTTTAGCTACACACATGCGCAGGCTGAAAAGGCAACGTGTGCTTATGTTTACTGTGCTCCATATTCCTTTTAAATATAATAGCGCTTAGGCCAAGCCATGCCACATTGTATCTGTCAATGATGATTGCACAATGTTCCTGCTGTCAGAAGGGGGAGCACACTATCATCATATAGCCTTCTTCCTACTCTATAGAGCTGGGCAGGATATTGGCAACCAGCTTGACCTTTAAAGGGTATTCAGGCTAGTCAAATAATGGTCACCTGGAAACTGTTCTTCCTACAGTAAAATATTCCACACAATAATTAACCCATTCCCTACCCTACTGGGTAAAGTGTATCTTTGCATTAAGATGTATGTATGTTTCACTGCGTATATATATATGTGTGTAATATTAGGTATTGTCCACATGAGGGAGACAAGAGAATTGTACAAGGACAAGTTCACTGTAAGTGTGTGAAAAGGAAAATCACCAAGCATGTTGCATTAAATCAAATGATCATTACATTTTATTACTTCATATTTTAATGCAAAAAATTTATTCTTTACTACTTGTGGTAGCTATTTTTTTCGGCATGAAAGTGAAATCAATATTTTTTTTCTATTTCAGTTACTATTTTTTTGTTTATTACACTCTACCTATCATGCCATTTTATTGCATCAGTTTCATTTAAAGCACATAGATTTCCCTCGCTTAGAGGGTGAAAGAAAAATGAAATAGCCTCCCAGCAGAAATGGTAGAGCAAAATACAGCGAGGGAACTTAAACATGCATGGGACTGGCAAATAACTACCCTGAATCTAAGACAAGACTGAAGCCGGATTTAGGTCTGAATCTCTAAATGGGCAGACTAGATGGGCTGACTGATTCTTATCTGCTGTCAAGTTCTATGTTTCTACAAGCAGTTGCATGATCAACAATGTTACTCGCCAGAATGAACACTTGCCAATGTTTTTCAACCCCAAAAAACAGTGCAGTTTTTTAAAAATATATATAAATAGCAGTTGCTGGCACAAAAAAAATCAAATCAATAAAAAATATAAATACAAGCGCAGGTCACGCTTTGACTGCCCAAACATTGGCAACCGCAGTAGAGATTCCACAGGGTCTCTGATGACACCACTACTGATCACACGTTCACATATTTTTAACATAGAATATTAAAAAGTGCTAATGCAAGAATTAAAATAATAAATAAAATATATGAAAAATATTTATATGGGCCTCAATGATTTGTAAGGTCTCTACTGAGCAATAAAGAAAAGATGAAAAATTTTAAAAAAGAAAAGAAAAATACAGTACATGCTAATTTAAAAAAAAAATGGAAAATGTTTTAAAAGTGTCTATACACCTCATACCGATCCCACTAGAAATAAAAAATAAAAAAACACCTATGCTTCCCCAACCCAAAAAGTATGTGTTTATTTTTAAGAAATAAAAGCAACATAGTATGTCAGGGAGCAATTTGACTCCCTCAATACATAAAGACACTACATATATGAACACAAGTTGGATTTTTTTTTTTTACCATATGGAAGATTTTTGTTTCAAATTTAAAACATTTATATATTAGCGCTAATAAATATTATATGTATAAATATGGTTTAAAATGAAAGCTGCACTTATCTTTAAAAAAAACAATATATACATTTTGTTGGTACACTAAACATAAAAAGGGGAACATACAGTTAGCGTTGCAGAAAAGAAAAAGAAAAACTCCAATCTGTAGTGACATTTTCTGACTGTTTACCAGCGGGATTCTTTCTGCCTTAGATACCATTGTCAGAATTAAAGGGGGTTAATAGGGAGAGAGGAGGATATCTATGATTAGTGCCTGGAGTTAACAATATTCTTTCTAGCACCTGCTTTGCTTCTTGCATCTCTTTAGCATGCCTGGGAGGCCTGTGTATTATTCTTTAATTATTTACATATTTAATGGAAAACTGTGTCCAAAATGTCATTACAATGACAAATAGAGCGCAGTCCCTTCTGCTACGAGATCTTCCGACATGTGACGCATAAATCTCTTTCATAGAAAAAAAGTAAACATGACTACTGTCTTGGTTTTGAAATAATAACTGGACGTACCATAAAATGTTGTGTGTTTATAAAGTTATCCAGTCATCATGCGACGTATATCATTTTCTCAAATAGAAATAATCCAGTTATATCTGAATTTCTATTTTATATAAAATATGTTAAATTACAAACCCAAAACACGTTTTGTGAATCAGGTAGTTCAATTTAAAATCAATTTTTTTATAAAAAAAATAACAAGTGTATATATCCTGTTCTTTCCTGTCCTTCCATACTTTTCTGTTTTAAATTGGTCCATACTGCTATATTTATGATTGTTAAGTTCATCCAAAATCAATACTTTGAGACCTCTTCCCTTGCTGTCTCCTCCTGCTGTTTAGTTTTACCTGAATCATACAGAATATTTAGAGCAAATATAATTAGTATTAGTAATTAGAGCAAGCATAATTAGCACGAGTTAAACAGGGTCAGACTGGGGATTAAAATTGACCCTGGCACGCTTACACTTTTGCAACATGCAATTCTGTATATCCAGACTGCGGCCGAATACAAATGGCAGTAAAAGTTAGTGAGCAGCAATGGTGGCCAATCCCCCACCCAACTGGGCAAAAGTATTTGCCCAGTTTGCCCATAGTCAGTATGTGCCTGGAATTATATATATATATATATATATATATATATATATATATATATATATATACATCTCATTAGATGGCTGGTACACCTTAAATACAAGAAATATTACAATTTGAAAAGTGTTACAAGTGCTAAATCCAGACTTAAACTCACTGTACAGTATTATGGACACTATTTCATCATATATGTGACTTACAAAAGCAAACCAAATTACCTGAAAAAAGAATGCATTTGATAGAAATTATGAAAAAAAACAAAAAAAAAAACGCTAACATGATTTCAGCAAATAGATATTGTTTATGGAACATTCAATTTACCAATTTAGAATATTTTTTAGTATCAGTCCTTGGTCTCATCTTAGTTTCAGGATAGCCTTATGACTATTCGTGTTTAAATCCTACCACTGTATTACCTCTACCACTTCTGCAGTGTGGCTGTTCCAGTTATTTACCACACTCTTAGTAAAGTAAAACTTCCTTATATTATATCTAAGCTTCCAATTATTTTTAGATTATGGCCTCTTGTTCCAACATGTCTCCCTATTTGACATATACTACATTACTTTATATATTTGTTTTATGTGTTTAAATGTTTATATCACATCTCCTCTCTCTGTTGTTTGGTCCAAGCTATCCTTAGTTGATGAATATCTCACCTGGAATAGAACATATGACCGAAATTAAGGTAAAGTGACCAAAACTAATAGAAGAAGCAAAATAAGCAAATTCACAACCTATTTATGGCCACTGGCACGGAAAAACCAACACGCCCTAGGGAACATAGAACTTTGGTAAAAAAGTGCCTGATGGACATAACCGAACACAATAGAAGAAGGAATATCTACTTATTCTTTATTTGTTACGTTAAATTCTGTACTTTTTTGACAGTAATGTATTTTGGCAGAAGAGAGAAAAACAATAGAGTAAAATAAATAAACATTTCAAAAAGTAATACCAACTAAAATGTAGGATAATATAAATAATAATGCAAAATATTTTGTGTTATGTCATCATGGAACATACTGTATAGTTAAACTATGGGCACAGTTCAGTGAACACTTTTATTTCATAATACTGGTGTGGTTTGTGCATCTCATGACAAGAATGAATGACCACAAACAGTATTAAGCAAATCATATTCACTAAATGATTTATGATTTATTTAATAGATGTGGGTGTTGAATAAAATGGGGGGAAAAAAAGCAGAGAGGTGTAAAAAAATAAATTTATTGGCCTATACTAATTTCTATGTTTAAATTATATACCGTTTCGCTTTGAGTCAGAATGTCTGCTGATATATTTTTTCCCATCATAAAACAGCAACTATTAAAATGTATTTGAAAATGTATTTATTAAAAAAAAAAAAAAAAAAAAATAGGCTCCTGATCAGCTTAGGCTTCTGGTAAAGGGCAATTATTTTATATGTATAAAGAAATACATGAGGTCCCCTTAATGTAACTTTCAATAACTGCAATATTGTTACAAACTGTAAATGTTACTGTATTGTTACTGTAAATGCCTGAGAAAGATGTATGAGAAGAAAAAATGACTGCTCCTAAAAATATACAAATATGAAACAAGATATGCATGTTATTTCTGCTTCATGGAGGAGAACAGATCTAAAAACGGATAAGCAATGGGAGTTAAATGTTCATTGAAAAAAAGAGAGGGATGGTTAATTGAAATTCACAAAAAATATATTAACAATTCATTTTTACCTATGGGGGTTCTAATGTTTTCTCTGTAAAGATGCAGTTATCCTGTTTATTAGTCTCATAGGTTAAATGTGCAGTCCAGACTCTTATAACAATGCACCCTACAGCTGGATGCAAGAATAAATGGTATTATGGCAAATAGTTACAGAGCAATGGTGTCTGTCCCTCAAACATCTGAAAGAGTCACTGAAAGAACAAAAAACCTGTCACTGAAAGCCCCAACCCCATTGCTGACGACATGTGGTATGTGATGTGGGAAAAGGGACTGAGGGGCAGTGGCAGGAGTCTGCAGGACCAATGAAATCTCCAGTGGAGGACTATGTCCTCAGATGACAATTCACTGCAGGTTTACTGCTCCCACACCTCAGGCAAGGACAGAGACTTCTATTCACAATGCAGCCACCAGCATCTTCTGCCCAGGACTGCAACAAAGTGACAGATCCACAGCCCACTCCTCATCTCCACACTTCATATTTCATAGACAGTATCCTTGGGACAGCACAGGACTCACAAGAGAAGAAGGAAACCCAAAGGAACCTAGGAGAGCTTTCTCTGAGTGGTGAGTGTCAACTTTTTGATCCACAGTGTTACTCAAGGGGGTGATGCTGTCCTTATCCTCTGTACAGGGATCTGACACCAGTGATTCCCACACTAGCATTAAGATTATTTTTGGAAGAGCCTTGATATATTGTTCCAACATCTCTAGCTTTCTTCTTAAAAAAAAGAATTTTTTTGGTGGCAGATAGCATACTATTCTCTGATTTAGTCAGGAATGTAAAGGGATATCAAAAATCAACATTTACTGTAAAACTATATTTTGCACTTGCAGTAAAATTATATTCTGCTTGTTGCATGTTTAAATCACATGTTCTAAATAACTCATCTTTTTATTGTGTACAAAATTAGACACAGATTTTTAAGAATTAAATATTGATGAATACTGGTTAAAGGGGGGGGAAATCTCACTATAGAATAATGAATTTGTTACCCTTTAAGGCAAAAAGATAGTATTGTATTATTTTCACACTTTTTTGTTAGTTTAAAAATATTGAAATCATTTGTGGGGTGTTTTTCAATTAAAGAAATAATTTGTGTTTTTTAACCTAATGTGTGAACTACATTTCTGACTTAATACTACTTTGGTTTATAGAATTTAATGCAAAGTGCAAAGTACACAAGTGTCTCTGAAAAAGGTTATATAGTCATGAAACAAATATATATATATAGTATAGATATTTATATACATACATATATAAACAATATATATATATATAATTGATGCATATAATAAGGGTTATATATAAATAACAGTCTGTTGATTATGTCAAGTTAAAATAAATAGTTAAAAAAAAGAAGTCCGTTTATAAGTCAGTGAATAAGTCAGTTTATAGCTTTATCGATAAAATGTATGTTTAGTGCCACAAAGACACCTTTTACATATAAATTCTCCTCCTGATATGACTGACAACCAACCTCTATGAAAAACAGCTGTCATTAACCATTTGGCAGCCCAAAACGGTTCTTGTTATAAGATTATGTTTTACAAAGTTTTGAAATTCTATATAAATCTATTTTTTGTTAAAATGATAACATAATCTTCTCTAGAACAGATCTCACTGTTTACTAACATTAATATGAACACAGCAGCTATTTAATTACATGTAGTCTCATCTTTCCACATGTGTGATACCACTTTATGGGGGTTTAAAGAGCCAGCTGTGTGGAATATATTGACTATATAAACACATATAAACACATATACAAGTCTCCATGAGTTCTGTATCTAGCAGGACACTCAAGCAACTCAAGTGCATTCCTGGGTTTAATCTACAGTGAAAACAACAGGGACTCAACTTCCCAACTAGGTCTTTGGCCTAGGCTAGTAAATAACCCTGGTCAGATAACCCACCTTCCCCCCAGTAAAGTACAGTCATATGTAAAACTAAATAAAGTAACATTAATTATAGATTTTAAACTTTCACATATATAGCAGGGCCATGTAGTCCTTTGTTAAAGGTATGCCCAGGTTATTGTCCTAAAATGTAGGTGGTTTGTGGTGTCAGCTCCATAACTTCACTATTCATTATGAAGGGCCAACAATGTTTCTCCAGTAAGAATGGCAGAGCTGCCCTGGCATATGTATAATTCGTTGGGTGAAGAATTCCCCCATTTAATGTGTGAAGAAAAGGGCCAACCAAGTAGCATGAAGGCAGAAGCTCACAGGGTTTGGACCTTGATGAAATAGAGTAGTCAATGACTTTAAACAGCAACTCTCTGGCAAACTCTGACAACTTTCACTCAAGTGGGCCATGAATACTGGTTTGCAGGCTTCATTATATATATATATATATATATACATACATACATACACACACACAATAAGCTGGAATCAGCAGTGCTGGGGATTTTCTTAACAGTCTCACATCTCTTTTAGGTTCAGAGGCCGATGCACCATCTCTAGAGGCAATACTTTGTAACACAGTCCAGTGTACAGAGAAAGCCATTGCCACAAGTACAGAGAAAGCAGATTCGGGAAGCAGTTCTGGTACAGATGGTACAAAGGAAGCAAGTGATAGTAAGCAGAGGACTATAGAAAGCAGGGAGAGAGCTGGTAAATGGTCCTCCTCCTCCTCAGGGACCGGTAAAAGAAAGCAGCGTCGTTATCGGACTACCTTTACTAACCAGCAGCTGGAAGAGCTGGAAAGGGCTTTCCGGAAGTCCCATTATCCTGATGTTTTCACCAGGTTAACATTTTTTTATTTTATTTATATTAGAATATTCTACATTTCCAGCTGTCATCTACAAGTGTATCTCTCATGAAGTTGGCTAATGAAATTAATTACATAATGCTAGTTTTGCCACAAATCTCACTTCACTGAGGTTGACCTTTATCTCCAAAACAATTACGCTGATCACAAAAGCAAAAAGAACGCACAATGTGTAGCTTGATAAATTATACTAAAAGCTGTACTAGTGGCATTATGTTTTCCTTTTAATGAACACTGTTACATTATTGACATATATAATAGCATTGCCTTATCATGTTGTGGTTTGCTGTTCATCTTATGTGGACTAGAGTGTTGAGTCCAAAATGGTTTATACCTCTATCAAATGGCTAACAGATATATTTGTCTATTTTATACACAGAGAAGATCTGGCCATGAGGCTGAACCTAACAGAAGCTAGAGTACAGGTCAGTATGATTCATGGCGTGTGGACTTTATGTGAGCATATAATTTAATAGTCTGGGGATTAACATACACTATGCGAACTTGTGTTTAAAATCATTCTCTCTTAAAGTAACTTTTTCAAGCTAAATTTTAAAATCAACTTTGCATTCATTTTCCACTGCATTTTCCTGCATCCCAATTAGCCATGGTTTTTTTTCTAGTTATTGTAGAAATTACATTTCTGTCTTATTTGACAGTTTTTTTACAAGCCTGGTACTAAGGTATATTTGTTGTGTTAAAGGTTTGGTTTCAGAACCGAAGAGCAAAGTGGAGGAAACGTGAGAAAACAGACATAATGAGCAGTGTCCATGGGTTTCCTATGAGGCATCCCTTTGGACTATATCTCGATGTTCCTTTAAATGCCACTCCTGTTATGGAGCCAGCTTGGAAAACAGTGCCTCTTACATCATCATCTGCAACTTCTGCCTTCAGCACAGCACCGATGGGAGCGCTCAGTCTCGGCAATCTTTCTTGGACTTCATTCTTCAGGAACTCTATTCTAAATCCTTACTTCGGAAGGTACTTAAATATTGTATAAAAGAAACCACACTTTTAAATTTTATTATTCACAATCGTGTTGTTAGGCCAGGTGACATATTATAATACAATTTGCTTCTTGTCAAGAGGGACTTCTTGTATCCTAAGGACTTGGTACTCTTGTATTTAATGAGGGTTTAATTTAGTTGAATTTGGCAAGGTTTAGTGAATTTACCATCATACATTTGAATTGTTCAGTAATTAAATACACTTATAGCTTAAAAGAGATGTATGAGGTTATTCCTGTGCCTCCTTCACTAAGTGTTGCTTAGATAAATATATATATAGACAAAAGTATTGGGACACCTGATCATTACACCAACAAGGACTTTTATGGCATTGCATTCTTAATACATAGATATTAATATGTCGTTGGGTTCCCTTTTCAACTGTAACAGCGTCCACTCTTCTGGGAAGGTTTCCATGAGATTTTGGATTTGGAGTTTTTCTGTGGGAAGTTTTTTCCCATTCTTCCAGTAGAGCATTTATGAGGTCAGTCACTGATGTTGGGTGAGAAGGCCTGGATCACAATCTCCGTTCCAGTTCATCCCAAAAGGTGTTTGTTGGAGTTTAGGTCTTTGTGTGGGCCAATCAAAATCTTCCACACCAAACTCATCCAATCTTGTCTATATGGACCTTGCTTTGTGCACTGGGGCACAGTCATGCTGGAACTGGAAAGGGCCTTCCCCAAACTGTTTCCACAAAGTTGGAAGCATAGCAGCGTTGTCTAAAACGTCTTTGTGTGTCCCCTTCAGGGGTAGCAGCCTATTGGGACTCACATGCCTGGGGTGCCATTTGTTCAGGACCAACCCTGTCTATTTAGATATCTTTACTCTACCATTTGAATAAATTATGTTAAAATATAACATTGGTTTTTTTTAAACGGATGCATATGAAAATAATTGTGGATGTCCCTCAGTTCAACATCGGGACATCGATAATCTTAAAGGGGACATAGAACATTGGCTTCTTTTCATCAGATTATTTGGTCAAACCCACTCATCAGAATTATGAGTACTGGCAGACGACTCACTTTCTATATGTCAGTAAAAACACCTAGTAGTGTGTATTTGCCCCTTTCTCTACCCCAGCTAAATGCCCTGCAGGAGACGGACTCAGACAAATGCATCTCATGTGTAAAGTCTTTCCATTGACTTCCTATTGATTCCATTGCTGTCAGTCAGCGGCAGGAAATCGCTTCCATTGATTTCAAAACAAAATAAATCTTTCAATTTAATCTATGGATAATGCCTGTTTAGCAATTGTTACACATGAATAACATAATTACCAGAAATATTGAGGAACTCACATTGAAGTATCATTAACCAGCAATAACTGTCCTAATCGTAAGACAGTGTGATAGAACATTTAGAGAGAAGACATTTATCAATTGCTTCAGGATATTTAGTCTCACCAAAGAAACAATGTCATGCAGAAAATGCAGGGATGCAACAACAAAGAGCTGAACTTCAAACAAAGACTCATAGTAGATTCATGTGAAATATAATCATACGTAAGGAAGCTAGTTGCAAAAGTTAGTGAAACCCACTCGAGATTACAAAATGTGTGACAAGTGGTGCTTTGGAATAATTCAGCGAGCAGTCTAGGAGGGCAATGTAGATAAATGATTGAGTGCAGGACAGAAGAGTTGGAGAAAATGTTGGAGGGTTTATCTTATATCCAGAAATGTGTAAGTAAGTCCTACTTTACAGAGGTCAGGACAACTTTGGAATGTGCCCAAGTGTTCCAGGAAATATGGGAACTCTATGTATTGAATGTTTATATTGTTACTAGATAAAACTGTTGCTGTTAGTTAGTGTTATGTTCTAGTGAACCTCTAAAGCAAACATTAAGGCCCGATGACTCAATGATTGAAAATCCCATAGACTTCTTCTTCAAATGTCTTCTTTAAATTTAAGAACATTAAATCTCTAACATTTGATTTTGTAGGTTCCTTAGCGTTCTTAACCCATTGATGACAGCAACATCCCCACTGTTGATGAAAAACCCTGCCTCGCCTTCTCTAGATTCTGATTTTGGAACTCTCTCGGATCCAACAGGAGACGATTGGAAACCAGCCAGTATCGCAGCCTTAAGACACAGTGCAAAAGGACACTCTGAACAAATCTGCCCTTCAAATCTCTACCCCAGCTACTCAACTGCTAATAAAGATATGAGCTAATCACATCCAAAGAACTTTAAACGGGAAAAGGAATAAATACCCCTATGGACAAAATCACGTAAATTTGATTTCACAGATTTCTGTGGTCTTGTGCATTTTAATAAGGTTGATAAAAAAATAAGTCTTTTGTTTGAGTAAAAGTGGTATAAGCCTATTGGTGAGTCTTTGGAGTGTATTCACTAAAATGGAGTTTGCAGGAGAGTCAGTGGTGTACTTATCTGGTATGACCTATCTGGGTCAGACCTATAGAACCGCTCTAGGTCTGACCCACCCCCTCCACGGCCACCATCCTTACTACCGGGTCAGTGGTATTTGATGTCATATATCGGCTCGCTGTGTACTAAAGTTGCGCAGAGCTTAGTGTAAATGGGCAGGTTGGGAAGTAACATCAGAGTAACTGTCCTATTGAGCGTATTCAGCATATGAGAGGGGGGCTGATCTGCCCCCTGGTTTTGCAGAAATATATCATACCCATTGTGCCTTAGATGTTGAATGTATAGTATGGGAAATGCTAATAAATGTCCTTCTCATGTAGGGGCACTGCAGATTAATCTTTAATAAGCATTGCCCAGATTGTATAACAATAAAAACTACTGGAAAATGTTTTGGGCTATTAATAAGGTGACAATTAAGCTCACTTTTCTTTATTCTGGTATAAACCTGTTTCCAGTACCAAAATAAGATTGTAAATATTTGAAGCACTTTCATTGCCTAAATTATGATCTTTTGAAAATAAAAATGTTTATCGATTTACTAATGTTTTTTATTTTAATTCAAAACTATGTGGTGCGCATTCCAGATTTAAAAAGAGAGTTTTATTAGCAAGATTAGATAATGCATTTTCCAGTTTCATAAAAGTGTGAATCTCAGAATAACCTCTTTAAAGTTTCAGAGAGGAGAAGCGGTTAAATTAATCAGAGTAACCATTAAAAGTATACATCTTAAAAATAAACTGCCTTGGTGAACCGCACAAAAATGTAAACTGATTAAGTACACAGTGGGGGGCTGGGATATACCTCTCCCCACCTTTTCACTTTAGCC
The DNA here is from genome assembly GCA_023333645.1 of Sceloporus occidentalis. NCBI lineage: Eukaryota > Metazoa > Chordata > Lepidosauria > Squamata > Phrynosomatidae > Sceloporus > Sceloporus occidentalis. Next base: position 4,064,747 of record JALMGF010000034.1, on the reverse strand, counting down.
GCTATATGTACTTTAATTTATATGACAGCTGTAATGGATCTAGATACCCCAAATGGGTATAAGTTGACTTTGTCCACTACTCCCACCGCTGAACCTCTCGCTAATTATCACCCACGCTTCTTCCCCATAATAAACGTCAGCAGAGACCAGATGCTTGAGGGTAAAATCATGAACTGTGTCCTAGATCCACAGCCGTTAGAGTCTCTGGTAATTGGGGAAATGGGCATTCTGTGACAGGGGGGGAGAAATAGTCCAAATGGACCCCCTGTACCCACCAACCTAAAAACAGAAGCCCTTCCAAGGCCAGGGCTCATAGTCTTTAGGGAGGAGGCTGGCCCCCGGCCCCTTCAGGATCCCAGGGCACGGAGGCTTCGATGACAATAGCTTTGTGGCCCTTTTAAATTCCCATGGTGTTTCTTTAGCAAAATCCTCCTCATGCATTTGAACCTTACCCCATCAAGAGCTAGTTCCTGTGTAAAAGAGGGGATGATGTCCACTGGGTGTTATTAACCCTAATAGATTTCAATGAGAGTGGCCAGTGGGCAGAACCTAGGAAAAGGTGAGACCAAACACCTCAACCCAGTAATAAAACACTGACTTGGGGGCCTAGTAATCAGCTGTGACTTCCAGACCTGGGCAAACAGGTATCATTGGGGACACCTGTGTTAGGAGACATGGCCAGGGAGAGGAATGGCGGGGCATAGAGGCCGGATGGGTAGGGCCAGAGCAACAACCTCTATATCTAAAGCTAATGTGTTTTCAGCTTTTCATAATCCTTATAATTCTACTTGCCAGTTAGGAAATTAATTCATAAACAATGAATGGTTTTTCAAGACTCTAAAAGAGTTAATTCAGAAATGTTGCGTGCTGTTTAATTTAATTTCTTCGCCTTTGCTCATTCCAAAGAAATTCTCTGTGTGAATTTTAAACCAGCTGTGAGAGCTAATAACATAATAAAAGTGCACAGGTAATGTTATAAAACTTAAAACCAGCTTAAATTCAAAGCCGATCAACAAACGTCTTGCTGGGGAAACTTTGATTGATATTTCTGCTGCTATAAGAACACCATTAATAGTTTCATTTTGGACATCTGTATCTGTAACCTGTTAACTCTTTCACTAATTTAGCTGCCGGAAACTGCTAATCTCCATTAACATAATATAACCAAGGCAAAAAATATTATCTTTCTTACCATTGTTTCTTCCAGCCTCAATTCCACACTGAGCTTCTAGTGACTCCACATATTATAATATTATCTTGCCATAGCATGTAAAAATAAAAAAGAAACATAAAGCAATTACCGGTATTAGTTGAAATAAAATTATGAGGATACTATTATAATTACCATATTATTTTTATCCACATAATTAAAAGAGCAAGTTTAAAACATGTGCTTAACAAATGATGGCAACTAGGGCTCTGCACTGATCATGAAGACCCTAGAGTATCCCTCCAACATAATAGGTGTCACTCGGGACACCTGTGATGGGGACATGGTCAGAGGCAAGAGACGGCATATATATTCTATTTAAGTATTCTTTGTACGGCCCATGACTTGTTTTATTTTTTTATTTATTTTTTCAGATGTTGAACTTTTTTTTTCCAGAAGCATGTTCTGCAAATTCTCTCCTACTTATTCTAGATTTAAACACTCATTAGAGAAGCATAAAAGTAGCCCAAGTAAAGTCTTCATACCTTATAAACAGCATTTTGAAGAAAAAAAAAACACCCATTTATTACCCCAAACTTTTGAGATCATTGACTTCTGCACGTGATCTTCACTATAATCAAATAAAATCATTTTGAATATTATTTTAATATTTTGTTGTGCACTTCAGTTATTGTAAAAATGCTACAAATTCTGTTATGCTATAAATAAAATGTAATAATAAATATTTATTTATAAAACATTTTATCATCCTTTTTAATATTATTATCACACATGTGCTTATGGAAGGTACTTTAACCAGGGAGTTGCACACAGTATTTTGAATCAGTGACATATTCAGCTGCCCAGCATTAAAAAGAGTTAAAGAAAGAAAAAAGAGGGAGAAGGAGAGAGGAAGATGAAAAAATAGCAAGCCAGGTGTTTCAAGAAATCACAAAGACGTTCTCCCAGCAGGATGTCCTGACTCAGAAGGCTGAGGCGTATTCATGAAGAAAATTAATTTACAAAGTATGTAGCTCAGCGCTTGAGTCTGTAAGCCTTTTCAACAACAGATTAGTGATTCAAACTTTTTTTCTTCCCTTTCCTCCAATCCTTTAAACAATTAACACAATAATTGGAAGGGGCGTTAACACTAAAATATACACGGAATTAGAAGTGTTCTCTATTGAGACATCCTATGCTGCTCCGAGCTGACAGCACACACCTGCCATGGAGTCTAAGGGATAACGTGTGGACAAAAGGGTTCCTTGAAAGAAGACGTGCATCCATTTAACTGGTACAAAGTGGCACTCATTTACAGACTGTAAATAGACAAGACGTCTGTAACTTAAGGGTAACTTAAGGGAGGATAACAAAAGTAATGCAAAATAAAGTGATCCGTTCAAACAGTTGCTAATACGCTTTCTATCTACTTTTTTAATAAGATAAAAAGTTAAGAATTCATAATTACCCCCTTCCGCCACAAAATATAAAATTATTTAAATTGCTTATTAAGTTTGTTATCAATATAATAAATGACACAGTGTCTGACCCAATAAAGCTTTGAGCATCTCCCGTGACTCTTCTCTATGATCTTTTTTTGGTTTAGAACTGGTTCTGTACAACAGAGACACAAAGATTGAAGCTGAAGCATCACATTTTTTTTATCTGCAAAACGCTAAATGTGCGTACTGCCAGGAAAGGTGAAATTGCATGGTTATTTATCTAAGAAAGCTTAGGTTCCCCAAAAATGTGATGTCATGTTAAGCAAAGAAAGCTCTTTTTTCACTGTTACAACAAATGTGGAACACACTGTCACGTGAAATAGATTTTGGCATATTCACTTTATACTTTCAGAACATCCTGGGTGACTTTCTATTAATCACATTCATTCCAGGCTGCACAGGGGGGATCCAGAGCCAACACACACAATAGTACAAACAGACACACTATTGCACCTACTCACACTAACACAACCAGACATATTAACTCACATGCACACAGACACTGACACTAACACACTAGCAAACAACCATACTGACACACACTAACATGCTCACACACAGACACTTACAAATCCACACTAACAAACCCACATTCACACTAACACACATGCACACAGGCATTCATACTAACACACAAATAGACACTCACATTAACATACATGCATACAAACACACACACTAACATATATACACACAGAAACTCATGCTACCATACTCATCCAGAGACTCACACTAACACACCCATCCAGACACTCACACAATCAGGTACTAAACACTAACACATACACACACCAATACTCAGACACACAGACAGTCACACACACTAGCAAACCCAGGCACACACATACAAATAAACAGACACATACTAACATACTCAGACACTCATCCTCACAGATAACTCTAACTTAGATAACATTCATCCAGGGGAAATCTGATTCATTCGGGAGTAAAGAAGGCATTTAAACCCCCTGAGATAATATTGGATACAGGTCTCATTGGGGTTTTACCTTCTGGTCTAAGAGCTTATAAGCAGCAACGTAGTTTGGCCTAGACTGAATAGGCCTAGGGCAGCAGGTCCAAGGGTACGGCAATCGTCCAAAAAAAACATGACCATGTGGGTACATGGCTTTAAATATTCTGTTTTGTATATCATGTACATTTGGATATAATTTAATAGTCCTGATATACTAAACCACACAATAAGAACAGATGATTCTATCCTGTATATGTAGCAGCCGACAAACCTTTCATGACAATCAGTGCCAATATTATTTCACAAATGACTTCCCTTCAGGGGAGATTAAAAACAAATCAGTAGCCGATGTTTAAAAGCCTTTTCTACTGATACTTATTAAGGAACAAAATTAGTATCCAATCAGCTGTGAACAAAGCGAACCATTAAATGCTTTAGCGATGACATTAAATGACATCAACCACATCTTGACACTTAAAACATGACTTGAGTAAACTTTACATTACACACGGTATGTCTAATGTATCTGTCAATGTGTCACCGAGATGGGCTCGCGTGTCTCCTCTACAGAAGGAACAGTACAAATAAATAAATTGCAATGTTATCTATTTAGATGTTCATGAGGCAAACTATGATGCGGTTTAGCATTCGGTAAGTGGAGGAGTAATTTACTGAGATAATATCTTCTGGGCTTAAAATCACCTGCCTCATGTGGTGTGACAAAAAAGACAATCTAATAGGAAATGGGGCATGATAATACTGCTTTTTAAATAGAACCGAGTAAATGGAAATCCGATAGGTACATGTTAACGAATATACAATCAAAATCGCTCATTGAATTCGCTTTTTAAAACAGTATTTCTTATGACCTGAGACTCTTGAAATATTAACCCTTAAATAGCCCATCATGAGGAGCATATGTGGTGACTCACCAAATGTGTGAACCAAATGGGTCTAATACCGGTCCTCATGGACACGTTGACTTGTCATTATTTAAAGATACACCTAATTGAGTCACCTGCATTCAAGCAGGGATATCAGCCACAAAATACTGGGAACAAAAGCACCAATTGGGTATATGAACCTAGGACTGTAGAATAGGAAGGAGTCAACTCCAGACTGTGTGACCCTGAATATCTGCCCCTTCACCCTGAGACGCTGAGATTGGGGCAAAAACCCTGAGACTCAGGGTCAAGTATTCATGCTCACAGGGTCAGATATACATGTAAATTGTGTCACAGAGCTAACAATCTAATTTACTGTTTCCTATTATTTCATAGTGCCAGCATTTTGTATGTACATCTGAGTACACCCGCACCCCCCATAAGTACATCTGTTCTAGTCCAATACTTAGATGTAAGTGTTTTCTTGTGTGAATACATTTTCTATCGGCGTATGTGCAGAGCTGAGTTTTATCTGCATGGCACCCTTCACTCTACTCTGCCATGCACACTCAGGTTAAGTATTATCTTGTCATTTTCGCAGTATCTGTGCATATTTTTTGCCTTAACCCAGTTTCTCCATGAAGAAACCCGTTTTTTTTTTTAGAAGCGCAAGGGCTTCTATTTTATCCCCAGTCTGGCCCTAAATCTGAACTGTCATGTGCTGTAGGGAACTAACTGCAATGTTAGGGTTCTCGCTTTGATTAAATGTCATGATTAAACCATAGTGGTATTTTCCCCAAATAAAGGCCAGCAACTAATAATCCAATTATTGTTAATTCATGGTGCACAGGGTTTTAGTCTAAATAAATTCCCACCTACTTGGAGTATCTCTACTAGCTTATTAAGTTTTATAGATAACTAAGATTGAGGTCATTATGAGGGACTTTAATCTCTAATGTAGACGGAAAAAAATAAACTGCTGGGTCAGCCAGGAACAGAGACATCCTTAATTCTTTACCGAGATTGTGCCTTAGAGATTGAAATAGGAAAGCTGTGCTGGATCTTGTATTTATAAATAGAGACTTGTTTTTGGAAGTCACTGTAGGAGAGTGTTTTTTGCTCCAGTGATCATCAATGTGATTTAATATAAGGACAGAGAATGTGTTGCACTGCACTAAAACTAAAGGGATTTTTATAAAATGGATACACATGAAGTTGAGTCTTTGATGATCTGGAGAAATTGAGAAGGAGTCCAGTAGAAACAGAATTATGTAAGAGAGGTTCTGCTAAAGGTGTTTATGATAAATAAATCGCAGTGTTTAGGCTTGGATGTTAAAATAGTTGAATGGATACAGCAATGATTGCCTGACAGGAGACAGAAGGTTGTAGTTAGTGGTGTATATTCTGATGAAGGACTTGTTGCATACTTTTTATTATTTGTACTAGTCGTATTACAAAGTCTTTTAACGGCAAGGTAAGTCTGTTTGCAGCATGGTGGGTCCTTGGTCCATAGGACTCAGGCGACCCTTTGACAGGGTCTCACCTAGTTTATTGCGTACCGTTCTGGAGACCTCATCTCGAGGAGAACGTTGACATTTTGGAGAGAGTTCAGAGGAGAGCTACTAAAATACAAAAATGGTTTGGAGGATAAAAAAATAAAAACTGTTCTTTACAGCACCTTAATCTTATTAATTAGAAATACATAATGGCTAATAATTTACACAGACAGGTAGAAAGCACCCATATTAGGAATTTAAATAGGAGGAAAAACTATTAAAAATTGTACTATCTCGGTCTGTATGTACAAATAAATATTTTTTTATGTAAATCCCACTTTCTTTTTTTCTCCTATTATCCCGTTTATTCTTGTGAAAATCTTCAATAAAATTTGATTTACCAATTTCATTTACCGTCTCTGGAAAATGCTCTGTTCATCCTCCCTAGTAATGCCAATAAAGCAAACTTGAGTGGTGTGGGCATGGTAGTATTTGTGGACCTGACAGTGGGTACTATCTGCCTCTTTGATTAAAATAATAAACTTGCTTTCATACTGTTCTATAAGAATCATGTTGGATTTAGGCTATAGCCAAAAAAGAAAAAAGAAAGAATATGTAGGAAATCACATGCAAATCCTAAAAAGTTCTCTGGCGGTATGTGTTTAGAATATGTTGACCCTATAAGAATTCCACAAAATAAATAATTATAGTCGATCCCACATCATATGCCGCCTGTAGAGCTAGTGAATAAAAGCGTTGGTCAGGAAATGGAGCACAATAATAATGCTTTTCAAATAGATTCTAACAATACCACTAAAACTCTGTTATATAAAATGCCACCTCCCTGAATGCACATATAGATCAGCTGCTACTCGGCGGCCAAATTGCATTCTCACAGCTGCCGTGCATTTAGCTGTTTACGCTACACTTATAGCTTCCATTACCAGCTACAGTAAACAGAATACATGTTCCAAATATCTGTGGAGCTCTGCAAAACGCCTCAGTGGGTGCACAGCAGCACAGGCCGGGGCGCGTTCACCCAAAATTATTTTCTCTGTCCGCGTAACGCAAGGAACACTGCTTTGATGGAGATGTGCGAATCAGCACCATGAGACCATAGTGAATTAACACTTCTTTAATGCATATTCTTTAGTTTTATACTGATATAATGATACATAACGATATCAATCATCCATTCTTCTGCAAGGTGATTTTATCACCATGGTAACCACTGGACTCATCAGGAACATTGCGTTGACTGCTGTTGATCATGTTTAAAATTGTGCACCAAATTGCTCCTGATAAGGGCACAGTGTTGACTGTTGAATTTTATTTTTATTATTAATTCAAGGAATTGTTCAACGTTTCCTGTGTCCCAAGATTCTGTTATCAGAGATGATCCAACCAGTTATGGCCTAGACTTCACCAGCAGAAATTGGGCTAAACCAAGCGATGTATCTAACCCAGGCCTGAACACCTAGACATTGAACTCCAAATTCTCAGTCACTTAAAAGTGGCAAAAATGAATAATCAGGAAAAAATGAATAAAATGTTACTGAAGCCAATCTAATAAGCATTGGATTAAATCAAGCTCTTTTTCTATCTTATTGATTTTAAACAGAAGTAAATGAAGTAAATGATAATAGCGCGCAGTTTAAATTACTCACAGCTTTTCAAATTCTTTGAGAGATCCCGCTGTTTATTCTGCTACGCTTCACATACATAAAGAAAGTTTGTGGGAACAATTACTTTTGACATATAGCCACATGCATTAAGGCATCTATACATAGGTACATTAGCATGGCTGCCAACAGTTTGAGGGCAAAGTGAACTAGGGAAGGTACAGCACATACATGGACTGTTAACAAAAAAAATGAATTATTGTTTAACAAATGTTATTGCACATCTTTAACTCTAAAGAATAATTTGCACTGTTTTTTTTAGTTCCTAGTATGTTGAACAATCCCTAAGTTTTATCTCCTCGTTTTGGTTTATCCAAGTATCTGTTCAGTGTAGCCCACGCGCCACACTACAAGTATGACCGTTAACAAGAATCTTTGAGGGGTTAATAGTAGCACAAGTGAACAATTTAAATGCGGTACATTTATGGAACATCTTCCTGGCAGAGGTGGTGATGCTTACTGTGAAATTTCAGTAAACATTTAGTCAGATATGACAAGTGGAGATGTTTTATTTTGCAGTAAGAAGACTACACCTATCAAACAGCTTGGAATTGTAAAATCCTTTTTATAGTAATTCTCTGCCTATTTAGACAATGCGTCCTTCAACCCGCTGCGCTACAATTGTGGTCACACGAGCATAACCTGTAACTGCCCGGGTGAATCGCTGCTTCCCGGGGTCTCCGGGTCGCTCTACTCTTTCTCCGGGGCAGGGGAGCAGTGTTAACAGTGCCTGCTTCTCACCACAATTTCTATCCTACTCTCAATGCATTTAACGTTGTCTGGGTTTAGTTTAGGGCTCCGGGTTCGGGTTTCTAGGTATGGACATGAGGTGCAAACACAAGTATGAAAGCGGGTTACAAGCTTCAATAGAAATCAAACATTTTGCAGGGACAGATTTGGGTCCAAAAGAATGACAGGGTCTTCTAAAAGGGTAACTTTGAATGCATGTAGTACAACATAGTTTACCTTACTTAAAGCAAAACAGCCCCGATCCTAAACTTTACTGTTCAGTATATTTAGGTGTAATGAGTAAGAACATTTAGGTTTTTGCCACCGTATTCGGTTCTATTAGCCATAAGTGAAAGGAAGACATTTGCTCTGCTTGTCAAGATAAAACAGTTCCTAATTCTTCTACCCTAGTCACCAGTGTGGTGGGATCACCTCTACCAGGATGAATATATTAATTCCAGATGCTTCTTTCTTCTGCCACTTCCTTGGCAGCCTTGAAGCCAAGCTGCTGGTCCTGACGCCTTTGTCCTCAAGGTTTTGAAACAAAGAGGAATGGAGCCTGGTGCTGGTAGAAAGGCATTAGTATTTAACCACTTGAAGGAATTTGCGTTTCTGCTGTGTCCAACAAATTGCTATAATTATTTGCACAACGTGAGTTGCTATTAGCTGCTGTGAGACTTAATAAAAGAAATTGGAGAGTCAATGCACTGAAAGCTGAAAGTTTTTCTAACCAAGTCTAAGTGAATTCCGAATGTGTAACATTTGGTACAAACTAAAAGTACTAATTTTCTTAACAAAAGATGCAATCATATTGTTAAAATTAGTTTATGAATATATAACAACAGTACTGTTTTGTGATTTTGCAAATGTTAAAATAATCTAGCAGGGAAAAAGCATATATATATATAAATGTCATAATAATGTAATAGGTCAATTGTCATAAGACAAAGCACAAATCATTTCTGGAGTTTACTTGTAGATCCACCCAGTCCTACATAAACTGACATCTTTCATTTATAGGCATATCCAACAATCTCAGATTAATTTACTGAGGACAGACAGCCACTTCATAGTCTATCCCACAGTGCATCCCTGCTCGGGAGCAACTTAAATTTTAGCTCTCTTTTTTTTTTTACAGAAAAAAAAAGTTCTCCTTTAACACATCAGTCTGATCCTGCCACAAGGGTAATCCACAACCAAAGTGCGTGGCAAATTTCAGACAAAGAAAAGGTTTGTGATTAACTCACCGAGGACAAAAAGCTGCCATTATAGAGGAAAAATCTACAGGGTGGTGAAGAACCAGAATGTGAGGCCTTCGTGTCTCAAACCTTGCTTGCATGGTATTTGCCCTTCTGGGATCTCTTGAGATGCACCCCAAGGGGAAATGTGAGACCAGACATAGACGTCCTTGCTCTCTTGTGCCTAGAGAATTACCAACCAGTCATCGCTGATGTGGCCCTTGATAGCTGAAATGTATATCTGAGGTTTTTGGTTCCCTCATGCAGAGGAAACTTGTCTTCATATGTGTGATATGTCAATGGAAGCGTTTCCTCTGTAATGGCACAAGGCAGCTACCCTTGAAATGTAAGGATGCATTGTATGACAGCCTATTAAGCAGTCTAGCCAAACCTTTTTTGTATGGTAAGATACATCTCTCAAGAGTCCAGTTTCCTGCAGGTCAGCCATGTCTTGCTGTTTTGCCAATGAGCCCCAATGTCATGTTTTGGTAGGCAGTGGGAATCATGGGCTGTTGGGGAGGTCCTCTGATCTCTACTAACAGGCCCACTGAACCACCGCAGCACAGATCTCAATGACAGCAACCACATGGCCTCCTCACAATATAGCATTTGGCTTCACTACCTCGCAAGACGTAGGTGTCCCTAGTATTGCCCCTGGCCTGGCTTATAGATAAGCAAAGGTATCCCAATTGGAACACCTCATATGTTGGAGGGTGTGAAGTCCTGAGTGCATGTTGCAATTATAAAACATTATTTATTATGATACACCTGATATCTGTCACAAACAATGTGTTAAAAAAAATAACAACTAACAATTCAAATGCTACACACCAAAAACAAAAAAACAGAAACGGTGTTTTGGGCAAACTCTTGAAGCAAAATTAGAGATCTCGCAATAATTTCTGAAATCAGTTCTTTAAATAATCTCGGCTAATTAAAATCATTCATTAACGTATCAAATAGTATTTGGTATTAAGAAAAAAAAAAGACCTTCCACAAGATAATCAGTCTTTTCATGCCAGAATTGTTCAGACATATCCCAACCCTCACATTGACAACAAGGCAATTTTGTGACTGCACAGGAGATAAATGGCGTTAAATCCGCTAAGTCAACAAGACATTTTTGTTGTACTCTGGTCATAGATGAGTCACTAAGTAAGATGATTAATCACAAATCAATGTTACTAAGCTCATTTACAAACTATCTCCCTCTTCAAAAACAGTTAGAAGGTTGAAATTTATAAGCTAATGCATTTATTTTAGACGCTTCATCCTTGTTATTAGTCATAACCACCGTACAACGCCGGAAGCTCGAGAGCAATTAAAGCAGAGTGATGCCCTCCTTGTAAACACTTTGGCACTTTTTTTTTATCTTGCAAGAGCACTGTGCAAATATATAAATGAAATAATGCATTGCAGATAAATTATAGCTAATGTCATGTAGTTGGAAAAAATAGAGATATATATTTCAATAGGAAAACGGCTAACTGAGAATAAGCTTTATTGGTCGGCAAACCATGCGATATTTGTCTTGACTTCTTTTCTGATTAGGAGCATTATTAACGTCGGTAAACACATATATAGATTTATTTTTTTCATAAAAGGTTTTGTACGATTATAACACTATTTTCAGTTAATTGTTTAACCTGCCAGTGGGTGGCAATGCATTGTTTAAGGGCTGTTAATATATTTACACCATAGAATTATTTGACCATCAGTTTAAAATTAAAAAATAGTTAAGAATAAAAAAAAAAGTATTAAAATATAAACTTGCAAATCATGTGATTGATATTCATTTACAAAAATAGACTTAATTTAGAGGATTCTGTTGTATTTGATAGTGGACTATTTGTAATTATTAATAAAACACTGAAAAGTCTTTCAAACTAGAATGGCAATAACCAGCGAGATCTGGCCATCAAGTACATGATAGGTCCCAAACATAATATGACTCTTAACCATATGTATAAACAGAATTACCAAATTTATACATATTTCTGTTGTGGGTAAAATCATTGTGCTAAATGTAAATGCTTAGGAGTGACTTTTTATAAGCACTTGTTCCAAGAGCGATTTTCCATTGTCTATATCAGATTTCATTAGCCAACCATCCCTACACTGCCCACTGGTGGATTTATAGGATCACACCCTTCAAACACAGACCAGAGCAGTGTTGAATGCCACAGGCTTTCCTCAAGTCTAGTTCGGAAGATCAGACACCATTTATTGCAGAATATATATTTTATTGATATTTAATATATTATAATTTTTTTTTAGCAGGTTAGTAGGTTACCGTACTAAAATTTGTAACAAAGTATTACCGGTAAATCTTCTATGTAAATTTATTTCACATTGGAAATATACATTATGGAGGTCCACAGCAGCCCAAGTTGATTTCGACAAGCCAACTCACCCATATGTTCGGTTCAGCATCGGGCACCACTATTAATGTCGGCTTAACTGAAATGATCTCAGTTCCTCAGAAGGAAATTAATTGTTCCAGAACTTTCTAAAACTCAACTGGACCGTCCAACTCAACAACCAGCTTGAGCACTGGCTCTCATCAATTCCATTGACAGACCTTAATAATAATAGTTCAGTACACACTTGCAGTCTGGTTAAATGGCACTCAAATCAACTCTCTTGTGAACAGTTGAGCTGCTGTTCAAGTTGTCAAGTACTCGAGTTGTTTTAAATCATTTATCTCTGTGATGCGCCACGCAACATAAACGTTAGCTTGTTTGAAAGGTTAAAAATGAAGATCATCTTCTGGTCATGTGTGCCTTCAACTTACCTGGAACATTCGGTTCCGCAGCATTTAACCCATATTGTTTGCCAGTGAATTTGTAGTTTTTAAGGCATTTTGGAATTGCTTTGCTTGTGTTCAGCTGCACAATAGACTCTTATTCGATCCCAAATGATCTAAGGGCGAAGTTGTAAGAGATCCAGAAGCATTGATTACGTGCCGACTGAACCCCTAACCTGTTTGGCCTCTGAGCAGAGCCACTCTTAATGGACCTCGGAATGGATTTGGATCTGAGCTCAGCTTCACTTAAAATGTTTGTTTTAAAAAAAGAAAAACCTTTTGCAGCACCATGGATGTCCAACCAGTCCACCAGTGATGTGATGTTCAAAATGATCACACACACAGCATCGATTAATTATATTTATTCAACAGAAAGTAATGTCATCATCTCAATGTCAAAATTAAAGTCAAATTTTGCAGAAAAAAAACCCAATAGAAATTCATAGGCCCAAGCGCGCACGTATTTATGTACAATTAAGAAAAAAAGAATATATAGCACTAACCCATAAAAAGTTCAGGCTGCAAAAGCTGTACAAATTACATATTAAAATGCATTTCACAACTTGTACGTAACTATTTTACAAGTTATAGTATACAAGTAATATTTTTTTCCTGATACACCAGTCATCTAATATATGTAATTATGGGAAGCTTAAAAAAAAATTGTGAAAAAAACATTTACCAAAAAAAAGTAACAAAACGAGCAAATCTGAAAGAGGTAAGAATGCGGTCATTTAACAACGGTCAGCATTTTATCACATTAACATTCCACTACAGTATGTCCACGAATGGCATATTTTAGAGTGCATTTCAGAAAGCGGAGAAGTTGCCCGCTGATTTTTTTTTTAGGGGCTGGTACTTTAACATTTTAAAGTGACAGAGGGCCATTTTCCTTATGCTAAGCCTCCTCCAGTCTAGGAGGGAACACGCCAAGGGCAGAAACACGGCCATGTTGTCATCATGGAATCCAGACAAAAAGCACTGCCAAAGCGTGAATGGAAGTTTCACAGAAAAATAAATATTTTTTTTAGGCAATTTATTGTAATGTAAAAACTTTAACTGTATATGCTAAATAATACATCATGCTATTATAAACAGTAATAGCATGCAAATGTATTATGTATGCATGGTTTAACATAACTGGTGCATTCAGGTACTAAACCTTTGTTGCAACAATTGAAGAAGAAAAAATAGTTGTTTACATAATTAGGGATGACCGAAACATCTCAAATTTATTAAAAAAAAAAAAAATCCATGATATAGCGGAAGGTTCTTTTTTAGAAAAATACATACCAGTATTTTCCTATGTATATATGATGGGAATGAAGCCGCATTTCCATAGGCATTAGCAGTTAGATGAGCCATCATGTCACTTTATACCAGTCCGGTAAAAACCAACGGAGGTATTATTATCACACCAGTGACAGAAAGCTTCCATCCCAAGGGGTGATACAAGCACACATTACAAAGACACAAGAAACACTGTTCACACCAGTAGTGTTAAAATAAGACAACAAAATGCTAAATCATAGCTCGATGTCCTGTCTCGTATAATCTTGGACAGAATTTAAGATGAAAAACTTTTTTTTTTTTTAGATCCTACAAATGGCATCATGGCTGCATTAAAACCGAAGTAGGCTCTGAAGGTGAGTTGGCTAACGCGAGCGCCTCGATCAGGGATCCGAAATGCATGGGGAATTAAAGGGGACCAAGTATACGTCGGATAGTAAGATTAGTTGATTAAAGCAACCAGGTTAAATCTCTACAAACCTCATACAGGGCTCTTTAATTTTCATTTCAAAGACGCTGTGAAGAGCAGTATGACTAAATATTAGCCCCTCCATGTTCTACAAATAATGTCCTCTCCAACCACTGTGTTTTTCTGAGGTCTTTGTATCTATCCTTGGGATAGAGATATCATCATGATAATCTGATTACAGATTATCAGATTACCGGGGGGTGTTTATTTGGATACATCTGCTTAATATTAGATCATATTAGCAAAGTTTACACATTTTAATGTGTGGTTTAGGAAAAATGTGTGAAAAGGCAAAAAAAACAAAACAAAAAACGGGTATTTCTACTTAAAATATATGTAGTCTGAAACATGCATTGTCTTTTCAACCGCTATTTGATGTCATTTACAATCATGTCACGTTTATTAGCAAAGTTAAGTAGAAAACAAACCTACACGGAAAAGCCATCTTGTTTTCCTAAAAGAACGCATAACATTAGGTAACGATACCCTGATCCTACCCGAGCGCTTTCCTAATAAACTCACCGACACGAAGGCATGCAATATAAAATAGCCACATGGCACCCAAAACCTAAAACAGCTTCATACAGACATGGAACGTTTGGCAGCCATTTTGGTTCATAAAACCATTCCATACCTTCAGAACAAGGACGGTGATGTCCCAGACGTTGGTTGTTCATACAAACATGTAATACATTCCAACATTTTCAGATGCACAAAAATATCAGGAAGATAGTCACAAGAAGACCATCCCATAGGTTTCTTTAGTCAAGTGTTCCAGTATTACTATAACTTATCTGTATATACATCACTTTACAGGAAAAAGTAACAAATAAAGGTGACTGCGATCAAGTCCCCAGCCCTAATACCCCCCATCCGGGGACCTTGAATGTATTACCCGGCCTGGAGTTTCTACTACCCATCCAAACTCTAGTGCCTCACGACTTCAACTTGAGGAACTGGCCAACTGGCCGCCAGCGACATAGTCTTCTACACGGCGTGAGAAAACGTCAAATCATTCATTCATTTCAGAAATATTTGAGCATTTTGTTTAGTAACAGACTGAACATAACTATGCCACTTAAAAGACCAAATTAAATAATTTCCCTTTAAATTATCTCAGACAAAAAAATATATAAAATAAAGCCCTGAAAAAATTCCAGAGTTTTTAGTTAAATCATTTCTTTTTTGTCAAAAAAAAAAAATTCACACATTCTGTAAATATACTTCAGATTGCAAATAGCATACTCTCCGATAACCAGCTACACCAAGGTGGAGTGTCTTTATATTATTATATACAGATATAAAGAGTAAACGAGTTGCTTGACAATTTCTATTCCCTTTTCAGGAACTGATAGTGTTTAAGAACTACAGTGTTCTTCGTAAGTCTGTGTCAGTAGTCCGTTCCAGAAAATAGCAAATATACAGTAAAATAGATCAAAAGCAGGTGCAGGCTTCGCTTATTTTTATAGAAGCATTTTAGAGCAATGGAGCCGAGCAAAAAGCGATTTGAAGTAAAACCTATATAAAAGAAATGCAATGTCTGTATCCAGGAGTTAGCATTTTATGTGCCTGAAAGCCTTTTGTGACTCGCTTCAGTCTTTGACGCAAAAATGTTTTTTGCGTGCTAATGATTTGAGAAAGTAAAAATAAAATCTTAATATAATAAAAAGGGCCGTTTAATGATTTTTGTAGGCATATTCAATATTTTAGAAGATGGAGATTCAACTGCAACTTACAAAACTATATTTCCAGTTCTAAGGCGGAGGAAATGTGTATGCAATAATTGTTATTACACTTTAACAGATATAGAACTTATGGGCAGAGATACCAAGACTCATAAATTACAAGAACATCGTGGAAAGACCTGTATGTGGGAGTTATACACATGCTGTTCTGGATGCTCCAATGCTTTAGTCAAGTTTGCAAGTCTCAGCGAAGACTTAGGAAGAACACTGTTAGTTTCACCCTCGTCACATCAGTACATCCACGTCCCCTTCGTGGTCTTCTTCATTCACTTTCAAAGACAGCACTTCTTCGTTTAGGAACAAGCCACTGAGTCTTTCCTTCCTGGCCTGCCTCTGCTCCTTCAGCTGCCTCTTGCGTAGAGCTTTCTGCTGAAGTTTTCTTTGTTTGGATCTTTTCTGTATTAAAAAAGGCATTGTTAAACATAAAACGCGAGGAAAGAAAAGTAACCGGACCACATAAACTAAAACTAATTGGCCATCATAATGAAGAAGTCATGAGCTTCACCTGCACCTTACATTAGAGAAGACATCCCTTGTTGGCTACACACAGTTCTGTCATGGCAATAAAGTCTACAGCTTCTGCAAGCCTCTTTCCTAGATTAGTCACACACCTATTACTACTAGCGGAACAAAATATATCCCGGATCACATTCAGCGGCTGGGATAAGCACACGTTACCTTGGAATCTCGAATTCTCTCTGCAGCGCTTGCCGACAGGTTGCTGTCACTGTGCGTTCGGCTCATGTTGGCACTGGAGTTTGAGGCAGAGTTGCCCACGCTAGAACCACTGCTGCTGGCCGTGCTGACCATGCTGGCACTGCTACTGCTGACACTTGCCCCGCTCACCCCACTAGTGCTGGCTGTACTGTAACCAGTTCTCTTCCAGCTCTCCCGCGTGGCACGCTGCCGTGGACTGTGCTCCTTAATGTAGCTCCTGACCTGAGAAAGTAAAAGTGGAACAAATCACTTCAGACATTAGGGAGTTACAAAGCCCAACACGCCAAAAATACCCTTTCAAGTTACCTCTTTAACACACAGTTGCCCACAATATGAGGTAGTTATGTGAGTTTGTGATTGATAACGTTTGGTGGACCTTCATTAATACGAGTCCCATGCAGCCTAATCAACAAAGAATGCATATTAAATTACGTTGTATGTACTTTAATAATCATTCTATAAACTCGGGATCCCCTCTGTGGGCTCTTTGTGCAGAAAGCGGGTCATGTTTTACCCCCTCCGAAGTCTTGCTGTGTCAGCAACGGAGCTGACTGGTGGCGAGTACACCAAGCGGGGGCAGTCAGCAGATCCGGTCGCTAAAGTTCAGAAGCAGTGAAGGGCAAAAGCACGTGGGAAGGGCTTTAAAGTGGGAAGTGATTTAAAGTGTGGAGTGTCCATTGAAGAAGGGACCTCTAAGGCCTTGAAGGCTTATGTCACTCTATATTTTACTCTGAAGATAGGCTGGCTATAATGTATCACAAAGCGCTCTGGATAATTTATCGCTACAAACATTACCCGTAGTAAAAGTAGTGTCCACGTGGAAAGCTTCTTGCACGGGAAGCAAACTAGAGAACTGACAGGAAACCCTAGCTTTGATTTTTCAGGACTGTTCCAATTCCTAGTGCCTTCCTTATCGGTCAAACTCGTTCTTCCAACATCTTAGTCATTAAATGTGGGTTATGCCTTAAATATTTACGGTAACAAATGTTTTTATCTCTACTTCTCAAGAATAAAAAGATTTGGTGGCAATCTATGGAAAGAAACCAAAACAACCTACCTGTTTTAGCTTTTCATCTGTCAGACAATTCAGTTCGATGATAAATTCGCTGTCTGTTGGAGAGATCTGTGCTGTAGGATCAATGATCTTTATTATATCAAGCTGTTCTCGAAGACCCATTTCAGTGCTGACCTTCCGACTAAGATACTCAATGTATTCAACCTTGAGAAAGCAGATTGGAACGATCAGTAACACAAAACACTTACTCTACACGTAGCTAAACCAAACTGTTCAGTGAATACAATTTATTGAGAGGGGAACTCCTATCACCATGTACCCACATAACACACTTACCTTGCCTAGAGCCTGCCTTCATAGCTGCTCACACAACGTGAGTGACATAACATTGCATTAAATGACCCCCGGTGCGCTCAAGTGAGCCCAAGACCCACCCTGTTTAAAGAATCTGGGGCGGCTCAGAGGAAATTGCCTCCCTGCCTGCCCCCGTGTTCTAACAATTAAATTGCTTGATTTCAAGTCCACCACCAAGTAACTATTGTGATGGCAGCACCCCAAGGTCCCACTGGAGATCATGTTATACGTTGGAGAGGACAGTGTGGACTTCATGAAGATACCTGTTCATCATTTGTCATGGCACTCCATGGAAGTTCATCCAGGTTCCTGTGCTTGTTCTTCTTTTTGGATGGGAGACACGGTGAACTGGGAATACTTGGAATTACGTCTGAAAGCACATCGCTTCCACTTGCAATGTCGCTGCCTGGCAACTTGGGAGACAAAAGATAAAGAGACCTGTTAAGGACACAAGTGATGAAATACAGGGCTGTGGCGTTTAGTTGATATAACATTGGGTTAAGGGCAACATTTATTGAAGTCAAGCATGTTTGTAATATTTAGCAAGAAAAAGTAAAATGTTATATGCGTACTACAAGTGCCTGGGAGTTTCTGAAATAAATACAGCCCTCCCACGATAAAGAATACAAAAAGACTATGTTAATGTTTTCTAGAACAACACAGAATGATTCCATCCACGATGTCCCAAACCAGACTGCTCTTGGTCTAACTGAAATGCAGGGTACAAATATATTTATGAGCTTCCAGGGTAATCACGCGAAGGTACACCCCAGTCAACATATGCATGTTAACGTATATAAAGTGCTACATTATAAATTACGTTTATTAAATCAAGCATACAAGCATTCATCAGATCCCACTGTATATATTAGGTACGTTTTGTCAGCCACCCACGCAAATACCTTGCAAATACCACACACAAGATTTCCAGGGGGTCTCACTACCTACTACCTTACCTGCCATTCAAATTCACTGTCAGACCAGTCCCAGTAGGTACTGATGGAGGAGGACACGTCGCTGCATACGCTGCCTTCCGGAAACAGATCGAATGAAGTAAAGTCTTGATCATCCAGTAAGGAGTAGCAGTCATCTTGATCCCCAACAGAGACAGAAGAAAATAGTTCCTCGCTGCACTCGGAGCTTGCCACACTGGTTCCACAGGATGTTAGGTTCCACCTGCAGACATACAGAAGACACACATTACCCTCCATGCCAAAAATCCGGACACCAGACAAATATGCCACAACTTGATAAAGACACAAGATACATTTGTGTAGATGCTGCACGCCTTGTTTTCCCAATTACCAAGGTTAACCCATTACTGGCGAGGCAGCTACTCTTCAGCCCTTTGGAGATCACGCTACAATCCTGAGCGACACCTGATGGAACGTCTGGAACTTCTAGGCTCCAGAGAGAGGCACTGTGACTCCCCAACCCTAGTCTAGCCAACAACCTCTGGGAAAAACTTCTGAAGAAGCAGAGCCATAAGAGAAAGTACGGATGGACAATACTAAACTAACTGAGTTAACACATATAAACAGCCCCTTACGAAAAATTACTGCAGTTTTTCTGAAGTAATACTGCTGTTTTTTGGACATGAAAAAACTGCAATACTGCACTTTGACTGCAGTATTACTGCACATTTACTGCACTTTTACTGCATTTGTACTTTACTGTACTGCAGTATTACTGCACATTTACAGCACTTTTTTTTTTATATTGCAAACCTGCAGTTGTACTTCAATGTACTGCAGCTTTATTGCATTTGTACTTCCGTACAAAAATAACTGCAGTAAAACTGCAGTACAGTGAAGTACACATGCAGTAAAACTGAAGTAAATGTGCAGTAATACGGGAGTAAAAGTGCAGTATTACTTCAGAAAAACTGCAGTAATTTTTTCGTAAGGGGCACTTTTGTTAATACAGCATCCTCCTCCCACTCGCAGAGACATGAGCTGGATTTGAAAGCTTTGCCACCGGGGGGGGGGGGGGGGGCTAGTACTTGTTAATTTTCAAATCATCCAAACTGATTAAATAGATTTGGTCCATTATCGTCCTTTTCAATCCGATTCTGGAACGGCCATGGAAGCCGCCCTGCAATAAAGTGTACATCAGATTTTTATGACGTTAAAGTCCTTACTTTATAAGCATTATAAAACACGAACTGTCTCCAGCAATGGAAAACACAACTTGCCTGTGGACGCGGCCCTCGGCGCACTGAATTAGTAACGAGGACTGTAGGATTTGCAGACACAATAGAGGTAATTTCCTTAGCAGCAAGATGCAAATACAAACATTTTTTTTTACAAAAAATACAAAAGTTAAAGGGAGCGTAGCCCCCGGGAATAACGTAAAGATCTTCCGTGCACAGATGCCCTCCCCCATTTTTTAGATGAGATGGTTCCTGCCCCGCTCTTACAGATTAACGTCAGCAATGCTGCCCGCTTTCTGCCAGGGGCGCCCTTCTGGTAACATTACAGAGACGCACGTAAATCTACATCGATTGTTTCCAGCCCAGCAGGGACAAGAGAAGAACAACACAAGAAGCCATCATTGTTCCACTGATTATAGGATGCATCTAAACCGTCACCCCACCTAAAGACGGCGTTTATTAGAAACCACTGCCCTGGGAACGACTCAGGGCTGCAGCCCCAGCCCTCAATGGCCTTACTGCTGAGGGCCACAATATGACGTCATGGATCTGACACGTTAAATTCTTCTGCAAACAGCCCTCTTTAATGAATAGACCCCAGATAAACATAGAGCTGCTGTAAAGGCATCTAGCCCGGTCATTTGCTCTGCCTTACGTTGCGTAAATGGATGATAAGATAGCTAAGCGTTATATATGGATCGGGGCCGGACTGGCGATTAAAGCCAGCGGCCACCTGATAACATAATCGTGGCCCGTGGCTGGATACACACAGATGCCCGCTACTGTTTTATGGTCACGTAGCGTGCGACTGGGCAATTTGGCCCAATGGGCGTTTGGCTCGTGCGCCAGATAGTCAGTCCGGGGCTGGACAACCAGCTTCAAAATGTTAGCGATCAATGAGACAAACTGCTAAACGCAGAGATGCAACTGATGTTCTCTCCAGACAGCTGCTTTCCCACCCCGGTGACGTCTACACACGCACACGGAGCGCATGTTCACGTCTATCACTAATGGATGCGTGGCTGGGGGTGATCACGGACACGGCAGAGGCCGAGTAACTCTGCAGACGCTATAAGATTAGTCTGCAAATCCCAGGGGTTTCAATATGGAATGCATAGGTCAAGGCGTGACATCACTTTCCCTTTAACACACAGTTCATCATCACTCAAAGCCAGTATGCGGCTTACAAGCAGGTCTCTCTCTCTGTCGTCAGTGACAGCGTTTCACCAAGAAAAAAGTGATGTCACCAAAAGTACAGTTTGAGAGAGGAATCAATGGATTTCCACGAAAACCACGTTGCTTCCCCTCCATGAAGCGCAGGATTTTGTGTATATATAGTGTAGGATATATAAACCACTTTTCTCCTTTAACTGTTAAACTTGTGCAGCAGAATAGTCACTCTCTGCATACCGGAGGACTTTGGCATATACTCTAGAATAACCAGGAACACAGATCACAGGACCGGGCAGTCATGGGGCTGCCTTATAGTAAACTTTGGAGAGGAGCCACCATTCAGCCCTGGGGAGGACTAAGGTGGGCGCCGTTACCCAGCGCAGATAATGTGTTCAGGGGGCACTACTATCCAGGTCTGTCCCCCACATAAAGTTACCATAAGACTCTGCACGTAAAGCACATAGAAGGAGCACAGAAAGTACCCAGCCAGAGGTAACTCTAGACACCTGGTGGCTGTATTTGGAACTGCAATTAGCACCCAAAAAAAGGCAGTGGCGCAGAGCAGCTTAGGGTTAAGTCCTCCCCGGTATTCTAAGTACTTACCGGTTAGAGTGGAAGCGGCGCAGGGGGTCTGTCCGGTGGCAGGATGACAGCTGGCACCCAAAATCACTGACATCCAGGTAGCCCTCCTCGCTCACACTGCCTCGCTGGGACAATAGCGGGAAGGGCTCGTCCGGAGCCAGGAACTTCTCGTACAGGCCTTCAGACATCCTGAGGGGCGGAAGGCGCGCGGCTGTCGGCTTCGATCTCACGCCCGGGACGTTCTTATGTAACGGGCCGGATCATGGGAAGACTCATTTGCTTAGCTGGCTCTCGGTAAAATCCCACAAACTGCGGCTTCTGGATCTGCTGCCGCGGAGCACAGAACGCGCGGGCTACTACATACACGGTGTCCGGATCTGGACGCGCTCGTATACCGGGTACCGTGTCTCAAGCAGCGTGGATCCCCAGGCCAGTCAAAGCAGAATTCAGGCAAGACGCGGCTTTTCCGGAGTGTGTGAAGGCCCGTCTTCCTTTCTGGCTCCCAGTAAGCGTTGGATACTGAGCCCTGCGCCCCCTGCAGCACCGGAGAGCAACTCAATCCCAAAGGGAGGTTCTGGGAAGCCACGCAATCCCAGGCAGAAGCACCGCGGTACTCCCCATCGCTACCGGGGCGCCTGCGTCACATTTCCGTTACTGCCCTTTCATTACTTAAAAGCATAATACCCTGTTCCTAGCGATATACATGCCATAGGGTAATACTGTACTACAGATTCATGTCCCTGCTATGAGGATGTAGGCTTTGGCTGAATAGAGCCGTTAAAACGAGAACCGTATGTGATGTGTGTGAACCGAATGGGAGAAGAGGGCCGCCATGTTTGACGGGGTGTTCGCTGCTGAGAACATTTAGTAGATATTCACGTAGAGTCGGCAATTCTCATTTACTGTTTCATTACATGGAAGTGAAAAGAATTCTCGGAGCGCTATGCAGGCATTCACCACCAGGTGGCGCACATCGTGAAACACCAATGCTGTCGGCTGAGAAGTCGCTGTCTTTTGCCGTAGCCGCCTATAGTCACGTGAGTAGTTCTCAGTAAGTCACGTGTGCACACTGGGAAGCTGCTTGCTGGTAAGGCGGCTAATGATAAGGTGAGAGAGGAAGATGACATCTGTAAGGTCCGTCCATCCATATCCACCCCCTTCTTCCCTGAACAATGATAGGACAAGCTATTTGGGAGCGCGGATTCCCCCAGAAGTGGAGGCTTTGGCACAGCATCTGAAGGACCTGGATAAGGATGTGTTTAGGAAGATTCTGAAGGGTGAGTGCAGGCAGTTGCTATCAGTGGGGTGTATTCACTAAAAGCATCGTTTGATTGACATAACTTAACCCATCTCACTGCTACATCTAGTTCACTAATGGTGCTGTTCAACGGACATGAGCAAGATGTCATTGTATTCTTTCTTCTGAAGGTGATCACATGAAAACAACACAGAAACAGTTATGCAGTTTGACAACAACCTATCAGGGCTTGGTTTTGTGTCACATGACAAGCATTCCCTGAGAATTTACCATCCCTAGCAGCCCCACTAAAGAGGAATGCATATTAACATTCGTCAAAAACTGATATAAAGAGTACTTATCTATGGTAGTAGAAGAAACAGCTGCCTCTTCCTCTGTGGTCCAACTATCCTTGCCACCGATTGGCTGCTTTAAGAAACCAATCAGTGGCAAGAAATAACTTCCATTCATTGCTTTCTGCATATGTACAGGGGGACAGAGACAATTGCCCACACTGTGTGAGTGCTAGAGGTAAGTATCGTATTGTCCTAAATATAGGCTGTGTCCCTAAAGTTTGATATTAATTTAAAGAAAATGTCATTTACTAGAAAGCCAGAACAGTATTTACTCACTCACTCATGCTCACTCTCACGCTCTCTTTTAATGTCTTCGCTCTCTGAGCACTTCAGCAAATGAGCCGAGCTTCCAGGTACCCCATTTCACTATATTTCTTTTGTTCACCAGCTGTGGTCAATGCTTTAGAGGGAAAGGACAGCAGAGAGTCTGTGAAACTGATATTAGAAAATTCCACAATATCAGAAGAGCAACTGACCTTTATCATTTCTGGAGCTTACACCGTCCTGAAAGTTGTTCTCAGATTTCCAGTATCGACGCTGAAGTTAGAGGTGAGTGGAGCGGGAGATTTTAAGTGAATGGCTTCTATTCTCCTAGCCACACATTGTCAGATAAGCGGTTCTGGGCTCTCAGCACACATACTGCACATGACTTGGATAAAAGGAACCAGTAAAATCTTTAATATCTTGTATGGCAAACACCTGCCTCTTTACCTCATTTGCATTGAAGAACGTGCGTGTTTAATGTCCTATCTTACATGAATAGCCACACAAGGGAACAGAAACAGTCACCTCTATATTATGGAGGCCACAAATCTCACCTTCAGTAGGCCACCAGAGAATGTAAATGTTGGGGGGGGGGGGGTAAGTAGAAAAAACAGTAAAGGGTTATTGGGTGGGTTTAATTCATTACCCATCAAGCAACGCTATTTATTATAACTGTTGCTTTTTCTGTATTATATTTTAGATTTTTAAAGAAGATTTGAAAGAACTCAGGTAAACCTATAAAAATCATACTGTTATTTAATTTCAAAAGCAAATGGTAACAGTAAACATTTAATTGCACTGATAATGTTCGTATTCTCTTCAGACGGATGGTTTAAGTCCTATTAAATTATACTGGTTTAGGATATCTGTTATAATTTTGGCAAATAGAGCCTGTCTCTACCAACAGATTATTTCATTAGAACAGCAACTTTAAGGCAAAAATGCCTGAATATATTAGGAATTATGTCTGAAACCGTTTGTATCCAGAGTGGTTGATGTCCTCTGTGTTTAATTGGATTCTACTCTGTGAAATTAAAGATGTCGCAACACCTTAGATGTCGCAACACCTGGTAAATTTATTTAATTGCATTTATGTAATTCCTTAAATGAAGCCAAAGAGACTTGACCAGGATGGGATGCTTTATTTGTTAAAATGCTTCTTTGCCTTGTCTGCCCCTAGAAGTAAAAATGGTTTGAGTTCTATACTTTATAGTAAAAAGATTTCTTGGCTTACGCATTATTAGAAACACAACTATAGGCAGCAGAGAGATGAGCGTGCGTTCTCAATGAGGTTTGGAGACCAGTACGTTTATTAAGTGTAATTACTGCCTAATGTCTCACAAAGTGCAGACTACATCTTGTTCTTCCTCAATACAGCATAAAATAATCGAGTTAAATGCCGTTATAAATAATAAATTATCATACTCTAGTTCCTTCACGGAGAACATTTTTAACTGCCTGCTTTCTACTTTATAGGATCCCAGAAGATTTTATTGGGGACTTTGCCAACATAGTTTATGGAAACAGGTGTGTGGTTTTCAGACGTTTGTGTGTCTAATCTATTAGAGGGAAAGAACTGGCATAGAATAGAAGACAACGAAAAGATAAGGCCTGGCATATTCCAAGACTAATGTCATATATGTAGAGAGAGAGCAATAAACACCATTTTAGCTATAGAACGTCCAAAACACATAATGGAAAACATCACAGGGACAATTTACATTTCGTCTGACTTTGCGGCCTCACAATGCCGAGAGGAACAGACCTGCAACAAATAATATTAAAAAATACAACCCATACTGATTTAAAACTCGAGACAGAGGGAAAAGGGCTGACTCACGTTTACCTGACAACGTAATCTTTTCATTTGATATCTATACATTTCACTTTTATTGCTTGTTTCTGTGTAGACGCCCAGTTCTGGAAGGGGTGGCCGTGGAGCAGGGAATTAGATTGCCGACTGTAGAAGACTTCAGGTGGAGAGTTGATGTTGCCATCTCCACAAGGTAATGGGAAAAGCAAATCTATGTGCATTTAACACGTGGATTCACAAACGCTTGTGTTACATTTTTCATACTGTGTTTATTTATTATTCTGATCACACAATTTTATTTTGCAAAATGTGAATTCTCTCTCTGCCTCTCTTTGTTTAGTGCCAGATGGGACATGTGACATAATAAATATTACTATGTTTATAAACGACGTATTAGTTAAAAGTGAGATCCTGTAGGTTTTTCCTTTTTTTATATGTGATCAAGGTAAAAAGAGATAAATTGAAAAACAAAGTGTTGGTATAAAATACATTTGGAATGTGAATTATTGCTACATTAAGTCGGTAGTGGTGCCATCTACATGTATTTCCTCAATCTCTGATTTGTTGCTTGCAGCTGCCTTTCCCGGGCCTTGCAACCGTCCATCCTAATGCAGATGAAACTCTCAGATGGGAAATCTCATCGATTTGACGTAAGTCTGTTAAAAGAATAAAACGGGCAACTCAAGGACAATTAAACATTGTGCTCAGAGCACATACTATTCTGGACAACCACTAGTTTTCATTTGGAGAAAAA
Source organism: Sceloporus occidentalis (assembly GCA_023333645.1). Taxonomy (NCBI): domain Eukaryota; kingdom Metazoa; phylum Chordata; class Lepidosauria; order Squamata; family Phrynosomatidae; genus Sceloporus; species Sceloporus occidentalis. Next base: position 4,038,366 of record JALMGF010000034.1, on the reverse strand, counting down.
AACACTTTAATTTGGTATGAATTGTTAAAAACACTACTTAGTACCTCACTTCTTCCCTTTTTCCATGATCTATGCGTATTGTCTGTCTATCCTGACAGCATGGATAAGATGTTGGAAGAGAGGATACATTAAAATCATTTGTAAGTGGTCTGTGAGTTCCAAGAGATGGCTGGCACCTTCCAGGCCAGGGACGAACCGCCACTCATATTTACACACACACATACCTACGCTTATGTATTCACACACACACTTATACATACACTCTCACTGTAATGTACATACACACACACATACTTCCCCTCTCACGCCAGTACCACACCTGCAGCTTTCTTTCTGGCTTTTCACACAGTGGGCAAGCAGCTCGCTTTTACAGCGGGATCACGTAACATTGCATTATGTGTTCATGCCTGTCTGAGCCATTCCAGCGTTCTTCAGAGAGGACTGGCCCTCTGTGGTAGACCCTTTGACCTGCCTGGAGGGAGGAGAATCCGGCCCACCCCTGGTTTTACAAAAAACAAAAATGCCAATGTTCATTCCACAATGTTTACTACCTTCCTCTGTCTTACCTTTCATTTTATGCATTTATAGTATGCATATATTTTTATGTTTTAATTATGTACCAGATGTTTATAAAACTGTATAAACATATTTTTATATATATATAATTTTACATTATTTTAGGTCCCTGTTGCCAAATTCCAAGAACTGAGGTATAATGTTGCCCTAATACTTAAAGAAATGAATGACCTGGAAAAAAGAAGTGTTCTCAAAATTCAGGACTGACCCAATTGCACTGACTCAAGACTGTCATTTTGATATATATATTATTAAGGAACGTATAGCTGACACATCACATGTAACGTGGCGGAATTTTGACTCTGTTTCAGCTATACTTTACCATTACATACATGTTCTATAACTGTATATATTTTTTTTCCTACATAAATTTACATTAATTTCTATGTCACTTTTCATGGTTCGTCACATTTTATGATGTTGTTTATTAGCATATAAGGGAACGTCAGAAAAGTAATGTGGTATTAAAATGTTTGGTACAAGAACACCTGAACACCGTAATTTAGATTGTTAAACAGGGAGGCAACTCTATACTTTGATCCTGGTTGAGTTAACATGGTCACTGATGAGTCTGTAAGGAACACTGTTACACATGAGAAACACACATTTCTGATGGTTTTAATCTTTTACACAACAAAGTGGACATATCCCTTTCAGTCACACAGACATTTCCCTACATGTTCAGACTCCTGTATACATTTAAAGTGGATTAGGGAAGAATTTAACAGAATCATCTGCAGCTGGGTACTAAAAATAAAATAAATCATTATATATATATATATATATATATATATTATAGTCATGTTGCTGGTATAGTATAATAATAGATGAAACAACAGCCTTAAAAAGTGGAACATTTTATACCATTTAACATAACAAGGTCCCTTTGTCTTTGCAGTTGATGTCTGTGTTGTATGTCAATTTGTCTATTAGAGTTCTGATAAAGTATGATGGGATTTGGGGATTTACTTTAAAAATGTTAAGCATATATCCAAATTGAAAGTGAAAAAATATATTAAGGAAATTGATCTTTCCAGAGTAGTGTAAATATTTTATTTCTATTAAATGATTATTTAATGTATCATGTACCTGAGGTTGAATACTCAGTACTGATTATGTAGCAAGTTTCCAATAGTATGTAACCTGTAAAATGATCCTGCACATCTTGAGGGTGCGGGTTAGATAATGCGTAATTATTTCCTATATAACACATTAGCTGGCATGCCACGTATCTCAGGAAGCTGGTTACGTAGTAGTCCATTACTATATAACAGGCCTCTGAACATCTTGCATCACTAGTGTTCTACATTTAAAACTTGACTTAGATTTGCAATACAATGCATTACAAAAGTATTCTGTTCCCTTTTAACAGTTTTGTTACGTTGCCAAATTACAAAATCCCACATTGGAGTTTTCTTATTCTGGATATATATTAACACTGGAACACAATGTTGTAAGTTGACGTTGGTTTACTTTTACTGAGAGTTACCAATGAATATATTTACATAATAAATAAGTTTTCATCAGCTTATTTAAGAGAGTCACTCGTACACACCTTTAACTCTTGGAGCAGGCATGGTCTCCTCAGGCCAAGTTCTGCCATCAGGAGTTAAAGGGCCATGCAAGTGACTCTATTGGTCGCCTGCAGGGCCCTCCTCTGGCATCGGCACCGCAGTGCTCTCACACTGACACTTTGTTCACATAAGTATGCCACTGTTGAATCTACTGTATGGACTCTCAAACAGTGTATGAGGCCTGAGGAGGAGTATGTGACCAGGTTCCAAAGGGTGGCTCTATTTCATCTTCATAGAGTTTTTTGATTGGTAATTGCCCAAGAGCCTGGTGTTGGGCAATAGGAATAGATGTATTTAGCCTTTTTGCCTTTTCACGCATACTTTACCTACTTTTTTGCCAAATACACATATATATGATCCAATTGGTCTTAGGTGATCAGCATGTGAAGACAGAGGCCTAATTGGGAAAGGAAAAAACATATTAATGGAGTGATAAATCCTTTCCACTATGAAAACCATAAAATATGTTTGGAAGGCATCTGATATAAGAGAGATACTCTGTTGTATGCAGATTCAAGACATAGGGAGACACAACAGAAAAAGTGGACATCCTGGTGGATAACAATACTTTAACTGATACTATTTTAACAATCTACAATTTATATATGTATTGTGTGAAGATTTAATGCAAAAGGAAAATATGGAGAGTATTTGAAACTCCTAGAGGCAAGGCTTAGGTAAGATATAAACTAAAAAGAAAAATTTGGATTTCTATTTATGACTTTTATTTTGAAAACATGACCTTACCCCATAACAAAATCCACAAATAACTCATTGGTGCGGTATTAACCATGCATCATATTTCCTTAAGACAGATAGCCCTGCATGTGCTGCAAGTAGTTTTTGCGACTGTTATATACACGTTTAGACCGTCATGACAGATTACACCAGTTTGGTGACAGAGAAGTAGAGCACTTTTAAGGCCTGTAAACTATTGGTGTCTATTATTGATTAAACCTTGAAAACCTTGAATGAAAAGCCTGCATAGTAATAGAATTAAAGCCTTCAGAAAGGGTAAGATCCCATTTTACCAGATAATCTACTATTGTACTATTACCTGTTTATTAACCCCAAATGAGGATGAGGAGAAAAGTTCTAACTTGTAGCGTCAGCTGCAACTTGGCATCATGAAATGCTCCTGCCCTTGAACTTGACCCTGTATCTCGCTCTTGTATCCCATTTGCCCTGTTCCCGCTATCATACCCATTTGATTAGTTCTGATCTATAACTTTTGATTTCCCTTGGTTACTTCTGATATGACTCAAGCAAACACATTGCTTCCTTCACTACATAATAAAGAGGCTGCCAACATGCTGTCAGCTGATTTATTGTGATATAAGACAGTTGGCATACTGGTAGAAAATCATGATCAATGATCACAGATACCCCCCTTATAAAACACCCTCTTTCCAAATAAATAAATGTAAAATAAAAATAAGGAAATAAAAAGGCCTGCTTGATGCCAAATTTGCCCAAACAGTCATGGTTGTGGCAGCAGGGAGCCCTCTGATGAGCTTGTGAATTACACATGGTGACCACAGATCTGTTTTAACCCCCTCCAATTGGTGCTCCATTACAAATTTCCCCACGTCGGAGTAGAGCCAGGGCCTAGTCCAATTGTAAGGAATGGAGCTGTCCCACTTTTTACACTTGAGTTGCCTCCACAGGAGCGAGACATGCAGTACGTCTCGGAGAGTCCTGCACACGCAGTTACATAAAAGAAGGTCCTCAGCAGGGTAGGGATGTCAGGAACTCCTTTGCCTCCCACACGAGGCTCCTTTACTGAGCACTTTACTCTGTCCATTTTCCAGCCCTAGATGGAGTGGAAAACTGCCTTGTTTATATAAGGCTTGGTGGCCAGGAAAGGCCAGGCCTGAGCCACATACTACCGAACAGAAGAAATCTTGTTGCACATCACCAGCATTTAACTTTGATGGTGAGATCTCTGAGTCTCCACTATCCAAATTTCTGCTTTACTGTATCGAGTCTCTACTCTACTCTACTCTACTCAAAACCAGTCTCCCAGGATCGTTAGGAACATGATGGCAAATGGTAGCGGCCAGATGTCAGGTCGCATTGGCTGAACAGCATGGTCTCTGACGTCCCGCAGTTGACCTTTGCGTCTGAAGCTCTGCTTACCAATACTGTTACTTGAGTGGCAGACCGCGTCCAGCCGCCGGCAAGGTATGAGCGGCAGCACTCCATCTATAAAGACGTAACGTGCCGCCTAGCCATCCGCAGTCCGGCTCTGCGGAAGATGATGTCACTGGCCAACTTGGTCCGAAGTTCTGCTGGGGGAGTTAATACAATAGTTTGTAAACTCTGCTTACAGGCTATTCTATCAACTCTACATACATTCCTTAAATCCTTAAAGTGCTTTTGAATATGAGGCATCAAAGAGTTAAGCTATGCATTCTGCCGCAACATACACATTCACACGCTTTCACTACGACCCCCGAGCTCTAGTCTGATTTATGTGTTCTTTTCCATGTATGTGCCCCGCTCCCTGCGGGTACAGGTAATGTGTGTCCCCCCCCCCCCGGCCGGCTGCGGCGAGTGGCCCGCCTGGGATCCGGCATTATATTCCCATTACTGACAATGACACAGAACTGCAACCTTGTTACAAAACAGTAAGGTTTTGTAACATTTTGAAGGCTCGGTAACCAATAGGAGGCGCCGCTGGGGGTCACGTGACGCCGTTTTATATAACACTTGGCTAGAAGGCTCTTATTAGCCGTATTGCAGGAATGGAGCTGCACAAAGCCCCTGGGGGAGCAGCCAAGGTAGAGGACCCGCTCGCCTGATCCCTGCCTCGGGGAGACGCCATGGGCACGCAGGGCGCGGACAACAGATTCATGCTGTGGTTTGCGGCTCAGGCTTTTCAAGTGAAAAACTTCCAGCTGGCTTGTGAGATCTACGACAGGCATGTGAAGGAGCAGGAGTCCGGGGATGGGGACTGGGAAGAGCTGCTCCGCAGGGCTGACTGCTTGGCATGTGCTGGCAGACTGCAGGATGCCTGTGATCTGTATCAGAGAGCTGCTGCCCATCACAAGGTCACTGCCGATCAGCTGGAGCTTCTTGTATCGTGTCTGGCGAAAGACGTGAGGAGCAGAGAGGGTCTGCCCCGTCCTCCCACACACAGGTGGGGCATCCTGAGCTGCCGGGACTGCCAGGGCATCCTATACGAGCCGGTGACTCGCACCTGTGGACATACGTTCTGTAAGAAGTGCCTGGAGAAGTGCGTGGCCACAGAGTGCACAATATGCAAGGAGATCGAATGCCCCGAAGACCCCATCCGACACCACAGGGTCAACGTGCTCCTCTCCAACATCATCTGCAAGCGCTTCCCTATGGAAGTCCAAGCCGAGAGTCTCAGGCAGAAAGCCGGCGATCTGATGAAGGAGAACAAACTGGAAGAAGCGCTGGCAAAATGCAACGAAGCAATCGAATTAGGTAATGACTCCTGGTTTTCATAGATAGAACATTGGGAGTCACAACTGTCATCTAGTTGGGCATGAGGGGGACTGATGTCTATAGCAGGTGGAGCAGGTTGCCCACCTCTGGTCATATGACTAATGAGGTGGGCTTTCTACCCAAGGAGAGCCAAATAGATGCCCAGTGCCAGTGGTTTGAGAGTGGGTTGTGGACCTGGGGCAGTCATAGAACCACATCATTTGACTTCTTCCCACTGTGTTTTTGGCTTCAGACCTTATATAAATCTGAATATGTGTAAGCAAATATAGAGGTACAGAATGGAATGTTTGTGTTTTTATTTGGGTGGCACTGGAGGACATGTAGTTAGTGACCCAGAGCTTACAATCTAACCCTGTAGTCTGTTTTGAGCAAATGCAGTGTGTTGGACCAGATCACTTGTTGATAAGTATGATACTAAACTCCCCACTAGTTCGGTACTTATTAAATGCCTTTTGTGGATTATCGGTATTGCTTTAGTAGCTCCCAGGAAAATAACAGTATTGTACCCCACAGTTCCATTAACCACAATGCCGATACTCCCAGCACTCTCTGCCAGCCCTTTGAATTGAGGCATATAGACACTGCCGTGGAATACATTGCTCATTGTCCAGGTGCTCCAAACGATAGGCCTGTGACTTAGTGATCTTATACTGCCGATAAGAACCATTCTGCCCATCTGATCTGTCCATTTTTCCTGATGAGACTCCGTTTTGGTCTCATCTTGGTTCAGAAAAGATTTATGCCTATGCAATGCACATTTAAATTCCCCCACTGTATTTACCTCTACCACCTCTACTAGGAGGCTGTTCCACTTATCTACCAACCTCTCAGAAAAGAAAAACTTCCTTATATTATCTAGTTCTTTTGCTGATTCTTTGCTGTGAATTTAAATCACAAAGCGGCGGGTTTACAGTGCTCGCAAGGACAATTTACCAACATCACATCTACTTGTGATATGAAAACGTAAAAATATATCGATGAAGACCCAGATTCAATGAGTATGAAACGTATCCAATTCGGCAAATCTAGTCCTTTTTTCCCCCTCTACCCCTCGGCTCTTCTTTAATGTGCCTTCTTGTTATATAAGTTATATTAAATGTGGATTCAGGATCGTACGGGATTGCGTTAACACAACGCCAACAATCCTATACGCATCCAGAAAAATAATGACAAAGTCCACGTAGCAGATGCAGCTTCTCAGTGACCACCTCTAGAAAGCTACTTTCCTTTGAATCTTTTATTATACGACCTCACAATAATTTCTTCTCTAATATAACATAACCACCACTCCTGCCCCAAATGATCTTGCATTTCTCCTGAGCTTTAACTCAACCAAAACCCCCTTTTTTTTGCTTTTGTATGATGATAATCCACGTTCAGTACCGGAACACAGAGTCTTTTGTGTCTGTCTGGCTTGCTGCGGTCAGACAGGGTATCGGAGGGTTTAAATGCCTGGGACCAGCTTGTTGACATTATAACATTACATTCCCCGCAGATCCGGTCCCAGACTATTAATATGGCACTCCTGACCTGTTTGCTCCTTGAAAGTGTTGCTATGTTGAGAAAGTGGGTCAGGAGAGTACAGTTGCATAAGCATGAAGGCGGCATGTTCTTCTCTCTACCCCTCCTCCCATTGTGTGCTTGTGTAAGCAGCGAGGTAACAAAGATCTGGGTCAAACATTTGGAGAATCCTTCCGAGAAACACGCTGATTTCATATATATCGCTAAATAATTTTACTATAGGGTTACTAATAGTGTTGGGTGCAGCGAAACATGAAAACCTGGAACTTGGCAGCAGGTAAGAACCATCCGGTCCATCTAGACTGCCCATTTCCACTGATGTAAAGACTTGGAGTGTAACCAGCCCTAAGGTCGTGTCTTAGATTCAGGGTAGCTTTATGCCTACCCCATGCGTGTTTAATTCCCCTCACTGTATTAGCCTCTACCACTTCTGATGGGTGGCTGTCCCATTTACCTACCACCCTCTCGGTAAAGTAAAGCTTCCTTGCATCTAAACCTCTGACCTTCTAGTTTTAGACTATGACCTCTTAATCTAACATTTCCCCTCCTTTGAAATAAACCTCCCTCCTGTACTTTGTTAAAGTAGGCTCAGATCTAGCATTCATACATGAATAGTTTGGCAATTACAGCCTCGGGGAAAGGCATTAAATGACGTTACGTAAACTATACACCCCTCGAACTTGATAATAATATTGATGTTAATATTGTTTTATGAGCTCCAGATAATTTACTTATACAACCCTTTTTTACATAACTGTCAGACCTTGTATAACACGTAACTTCGGACTAGATATCATACTTTGGCAATAAAAAAACAAACAAACAAAAAAAACCGCTTAATTGGAACTTGTTTTAACCCCTTAACGTCCATTGCCGGGTCAGGCACGTCATGCAAAACGGTCACTTAACGACCTATGACGTGCCTGACACGTCATCAGACTTAAACAAGCTTAGAAAGTGATCAATGATCACTTTCTAAGCTTAAACGGTGTTGCTGTAATGCCTCGATGTCGAGGCATTCAGCAACACCGAGATCGGCATGATGGGCCATGTCTGGCCCCTCCCCGGGGCGTCAACAGCCGCCATACATTGTATGGCGGCGGACGCCCGTTTTAAAAGCGTTTAGGAGGCGATCAACGATCACCTCCTAAACTTCAATGGTGTCGCTGGAATGCCTCGATCAGGAGGCATCCAGCGACACCAAACACTTACCTCTTGATGGACTGTGACCGCTCCGGAGAGCGGTCACAGCCGCAGCTGCACGCAGTCTTCACCATCCGCAAGATGGTGGCGGCCCGGGAAAAAAAATAATAAAGTTGAAAAAGTTCGCTAGACGGTCTCCTGACCTTCTAGAGAACTCTGGCTCCACTTGCTGGTTGAATACAGGTACTGCATTCAACCATACAAGTCAATGGAGGCCAGCTTTCTAATCACTATGTGATTAGTAAAATATTTAAAAAAAAAAATAAAAAAATAAAATAAAAAAAAAAGAAAAAAGAAAAAGCTTAAAAAAAACATGGTAACATTTAAAAATTATTATGCTTTAGAGGAACTATCCAGTTCCAGCAAAATGTAAAAAAAAAGTCCAAAAAGAGTAAAATAAATAAAATTAAAAAATAAAGTTTATTATTATGAGCAAGTGCTAAAATTAGCGCTGTATCTTCCCAAAAATCCTGACGTGGAAAAATTTAAATAAAAGCATTTCAAATACCCAAGGGGTGTCTAATTTAAAAAAATGAATGGTTTGATGGGGTAAATTGGAGTGGCCGGGCTCAAAGATAGGGCATAGGCACAGACTGACCGAAATGGGGGGGGGAAAAAGCGCACTTCCAAAATGTGGCATTTTAACCTCAAACACCAGACAAACCCATACATGTGGGGTATGACTGAACTCGGGAGATGTTCCTGAACACATATTAGGGTGTTGTTTGATAGTGACGTATACCTGGAGCTATAAATTTATACCCAAAATACAATTTGTGTGAAAAAAAAAAAAAAAAAAAAATACTACCACAAAGTGTGGCAAAGGCTGGTGGTAGAATCTGATGCATGGAAAGGGTTAAATACTACCATTTTAAGTACCTTGGGGTGTCTAGTTTTCAAAAATATATGGTTTTATGAGGTAAATTGTAGTGGCCAGGCTCAAAGATAGGGCATAGGCACAGACTAACCAAAATAGGGGAAAAAAAGCGCACTTCCCAAATGTGGCCTTTTAACCCCAAACAGCAGTCAAACCCATGCATGGGTGGTATCACTGTACTCGAGAGATGTTATTGAACACATATTAGGGTGTTGTTTGATAGTGACGTATACCTGGAGCTATAAATGTATACCCAAAGTACAATTTGTGTAAAAAAAAATACCAAAAAAATACTAACACAAAGTGTGGCAAAGGCTGGTGGTAGAATCTCATGCATGGAAAGGGTTAAAATACTAGCATTTGAAATACCTTGGGGTGTCTAGTTTTCAAAAATATATGACTTGATGGGGTAAATTGCATTGGCCGGCTTCAAAAGATACCCGAAATGGCACATGGGGGGAAGAATTACCAGATTTGGAAAAAATGGTTTTGAAATAGCAAAACGCTACCTGTACTTAATGCTCCATAACGTGCAGAAAAAAGCAAAAAAACATAAAAACATTGGGTATTTCTAAACTCAGGACAAATAGTAGAATATATTTAGTAGGGTTTTTCATTAGCTTTTTTGGATGAGTAAAAGATTTTTGGGGTAAAAGTCAGAAAATGTGGGGTTTTTTTACATTTTTCATCATATTTTATTACTTTTTTTATGGGAAATTAGATAATATGATTAAAACAATGGTATCTGAAGAAAGCCCTTCTTGTCCTGAAAAAAACAACATATAATTTGTGTGGGTTCACTAAATGAGTGAAGAGAAAATTACATCTAAACACGAACACCGCAAAAGTATTAAAACAGCCTCGGTCCCAATGGTACAAAAGGTAAAACACAGCCTGGTCCTTAAGGGGTTAAAGGCTGCTGTCTGTATTGTAAAACCTATTTGGTTAAAAGCTCTACGAGTTCAGGGGAATCTGACCAAGTTGCCTGCCATCTGCTATTTTTCACTATGATCTCCTTTTATTTTTAACTCTTCAGTATCTTACTTAGGATAAAACATAAAAAAGGTGAAATATGTGTGAAATTATATTTTGGAAATTCTTTTTTTTCTTTTTTCGTGCAATTCGGTTAATACAATTTACAAAAAATACAATACAATACAATATATTTCTGTGATTGGTTCACTTTAAAAATATGTACAAATGAAAGTCATACCTGCAGGCAGTTAAAGGAAACCCTTGCTAATCTATCTATACTTTTTTATTAGTATTTCTAAATACTGTTTCTGGGACGCGCCGGTCACACTCTCAAGACCTGCTTAATTAACTAGATGGACATATACATCAACACCCTGGTGACTAGGTTCTGTTATTTGAAAATGATAATTAGTTTTTAATGAAAATGCTAGTTATTAATACCATTACTAGACAAATGTTAGTAACGCCGTCAGGTCCGGTAAATGAGATTTTTGGACCACAGGAGGGCACTTTTCCTGGTTAGCATGTTATTGAAATGAAGCTGTGAATTCTCCGAGATGTCATTCCTTCATTTATTTGCTGTCGGCATCGGCAAACCTGTATTGTTTTTGCTATAAGCGTTCTACGTCGCACTAGTCCTTGGTTATTGCAGGACGTTCTATTATATTCACCATGTTCAGTTCATTTGTCTCATTCCTGATTATCTCTACGCCAGATTTCTTACCCTGTATACAACATATTCAGATTTCATTCATTGATGTAAATATTACCTCTGAATTATAAGAGATTATTCACGTTAAGGTGTTTGGGATGATTCCTATGGGACTGAGCTAAAACCTAGAGTAACCGGTGGTCTGTAGCGGAGATGCCCGGCCATTGTTCTGGTATCCTTCCCAGGTTGTTCAGGAACGGTCTTCTGAGCCACCCGGGCAAAAAGGCATGCCTCCCAACTATCCCACTTTGCGCAGGACAGTCCTGATTTTGCCACCAAGCCCAGTGGGATTCTGCGTTCCTGATTTCATTCAGGACGGTAGCGCTGCTGGTTTGAGTGGCGCTGTACTCCCCAAGCTCTGCCCCCCAGCATCCCAGTTTGCCGGGGGGGGGGGGGCATAGAAGGTGGGAGGTATGGTACAGGCAGTTATATTATGAGAAATATATACGGGAAATGTAGAACATAATATAGCTTTCATCTTGTCATATTTTCCCACCCAATGAACTCTAAATGCAGAAAAGGTAGATTACTTCAAACTCTTGGGATAAGGTGACTAATGAGAGAAACCCCTTCCCTGATTGGTGAAAGGGAGACCAATGAGAGAGACACCTACCCTCTCCATATTACGCTATAAGATTTAGCAAAGGCAGCCTTATTGTATGTAGCTGTCTGATGTCTATGTCCCAGCACCTTAACTCACTCTCATCACACCTTTCTCCAATTGGTCACACCTAGCCATGCCTCTAGCTATGCAGCCAAAAACAGAAGTTCAAATGAACACCAGCTGTGGTCCCTGGGCAATCTGCATTCTGCATGGGTGGAAAAGTTGAATGTATAGTCATAGCTACAGAGTTTGTGAGCTTTATATTGCTTTTCTTCCAGTGTCAAGTAACCATTTGCTGTACGGTGACCGCTCTATGATTCACACCAGCTTAAAGTCGTATGAACGTGCTCTGCAAGATGCGGAAACGGCGTGCCAACTTAAGGCATATTGGCTAACAGTAAGTTATTTTCTCTTACAGAATGTGTGAACAAATACAACATTTTCAAAATAATACAATAACAATTGAACTGTTACCATATTTTATTAAATAACTGTGATGAACTTTTAAAGTACACAAAAAGCACAAATTTTAGAAATCTATATTTTTTATAATAAATAAATAAATTTACTTTACTTTAAGGTATAGACTGCAGCTAAGTTATTGTAATAGGGTAACGTTAACCAAATCTAACCAACGTGTTCTACTGTTATTTAGAACCATATGAGAAAAGCACACGCGTTGGTGAATATGGGAAAGCATGAAGACGCTTTAAAAGAATATCTTTTATGTGTAGCAATAGACACAGACAATAAAACCGCAAAACAGGAAGCTCAAAAGGTAAGCAAACAACTACTGGTTATTGTTCATCCATGTCTCTGCTAAGGCAGGGTTTTTGTAACCCAGGGCCACTGTTGATGTGTCATAGGCCAGTGTGATACATATAATGCTATTGCTCTGGCTGGAGAGTGTGTATAAAAAGTGCTCAACGCTGTTCCAGGCAATCCAGTTTTATAAGGAGAACGCTTATACAGTTTTCATGCTGGACCACCCACCTTAGAGGGAGCACTTTTATTGTCTCTCCCCCAGAAGTTTCATCTTCTAGACCAAATATAAAACACCTAGAGCAATACTTTACCAGTACATTACCATTAGGCATCAGATACAATGGGAACCAAAATTAAAATGAATCACCCGTTCCTTTGCCGTGCTGGATCTTCTCATGTGCTGTGGTTCCTGGACCCTAGTTCCACTTTCACAAAATGAGGGGACCATGATGGACACGGAAGCCACGCATCACCACAAGCATTGTGAACAGGGACGTGGCATCATCCTACTGCCTAAGAGCTCTACTCAGAAGCTAGTTTACAAAATATGAATTTACATGGTGGTGACAATTAATTTATTTTGTCTATTTTTTTATTTATTGCCATTTATGTGACAAAAATTTAAAAGGAGAAAAAATGTATGTAATATGTATTCATGATATGGCAAATATTATTGTATCCACAGCTCCTGCTTAGTTTTTTATGTCCAGGGAATAGTGAAGGAGACTTGTCCACAATCCAGAAGATAGTAACACATCCAATAAGATCCAAAGCAAACCTCCCCAGTCCGTTCACCACTCAAGGACCATGCAGTGACATCCAGAGGTTATACACAGTAAGTGATAAATGATTAACACATAATGCATGTGTTGGATATCTAACACCCTAGATTAAAATCAGTTGTCTATCTCACTTTAAATGTGGAGATTTATGTGATTAAAAAATCTATTCAATACCCATTGTGACTTTTAATTTCATGCTAGTACTGGTGGTGAACCCAACATTAAGTGAATGTGATGTCTTCTGATGAGTTGCAAGTGCATGAATAAACAATCAGTGGACATTGATCCATATATGTATCTGAGTAATTTCCATAGCAACTAATAGCAAGTTTGTTCCATTTTCTTAGCCTTAAAATCGATAATAAACAAATAACTCAAAATCTGCTTTGCTTGGAAGCAGGTAAACTGGGGAAATAAGAAATGTTTGGCAGTTTCCGAGGATAAGGTTTTCACCGCCTGCAGCCCTGTTAAGAAGGCATTTCAAATGGAATTTCCAGAAGTGACAAAAGGAGCAGTTTGCTCAGAAGATTCCTCTTTGCTTATTCCATCTAAAGCCAACACATTAAAGAGAAAGCACTGTTCAGATGAAGCAACCGAGGCCAGGGATGCTGATGTGCCATGCAAGCTAATGAAAAGAGGTAAGCCCAACTAAGAGGAAACGCTTAACTTATGCTTTTGATGTGGATCTGATTCTAATGGCCAGAAACACAATGACGGTGGTCTTTATAGTGTCATAAGGCATCCTGACAAACCTTCTCCGATTCCATTCCCATTTCCTAGAGGGGCAATATACAGGAAAGGTTACACGGGACTGATAAAGCGACAAAAGTGGTGCTTTAATGACTCGTAGTGTCACCACATATGATTCCTGTTTTGGTGCCATTTTTATTATGAGTAATATTGAAATGTTTTTTTTATTCAAATATTCAAATATTTATTTATTGATTTCCCATAAAAAAGGAAATCATACGGGGTACAGAAAATAAAAAGGACAAGGGATATTGCACATTGTATTCGGAAATATACTTATATAATTGATTATATTAAACTCATTTCATTATGACTGACCAATGGTAAAAAAAAAAAAGGGAGAGAGCCGGGGGTAACTATTATTATATGTTTATAAATTATTTATTTTAAGGATCCAGTCCTCATAAGTTGCTATTCTTCTATAATAAGTCTGGCTAACCCATCCTAACCCTTTTTTGCATTTGTAATTGAAATAATATTTAATATTGAAATGTTTTTTAATCTCTCTCTAACAGATATACCACCGGCATACGATTGTATCTCTATTTCTCCATCCATTGAGCCATCTGATCTGGATTGTCCCCTCTGTATGAGGTATGGTTTGTCCCCCCCCCCCCAGATGATTACCCTGAATAATTGTGTATATCCCACAAGGGTCCCCAGTATGAACGTTGCTTTACTGCAGCATTACGCCTAGATAGACAGACAGATATTATCATTTGGGAATCTGTACAGGCAGGTTACTTTTCCGACTTATGGAAGGCTGCATTAGAAAGGCCAGGCTAGGATTCCAGGTGCACCTAAATCACTTCTAGTGGAACCACACAGATAATGAGATGATAAAAAGGCTTTGTATGGGGTGCAAAGGCATACAACGGAAGGGGCATAAGGGTAAAATGGGTAAAAAGTAAGAGGAACGTTGCCAAAATAGGCAGAGTGTGGATGAGTTAGTTCAATTTTGCTTCTTGTGGGGGTCCTAGAAATATGGCACATGGGCACACGTCTGGTAAATTTAGCCTTGGCTTGGAGGCCGTGTATCAAGAAATAACATTAATTGTGAATAGTTGCAGAAATAAAACCTAGCAGGTCTTTTATTTTATTACTTACAAAGAAAAAACACAGAAACTTTTATGAAGCTCTTTTTGAGATTGTGTAGCAACAACCTATAATTGTCTGCTTTTATGCCACATAACAATTAAGTATTTGTAGGTAAATTATGATTGAAGCAGTTTTATATCTTTAAACAATTATTTCTGTTTATATATTTGATACAAAATTGTTTTTTTTTTCATACTTAGTTTATTCAGGAACTTCAGCTCATCATATTAACTATGTATGATGCATTGCCAATATTCCTGTAGAAAAACACCATGGCGGTCAGATCCTTATAAACCATTGGTCACCATTTAGTGAATAAAGCAAGCATGAGGTCATAAAGAAAGCCAGATGGGGCACAACTGACTTATGGGTTTGCAATGCAGGAAACGTGGTTATGTTTTTCATTTAAACTAATATGTTGTAAGACAAATGTAAAAATGCATTATATAATATGTCTCTCATATGCTTTACAATATTATAGGATACATTAATAAGTGGCGGGCCAACAGTACCAGTTCTCTTAGAACAATACAGGATGTGTTAATGTTTTTAATACAGATTAAACAGGGTGACTCTTTTTCCTACAAAGCCACTGTATTAGGCAGAAGTGATCCAAGGGTCAGATTACCTTTCCACTTACCCCTGGGCACAAAGGTCCCTGGCATTGGCGCATGTATCAGATAGGCAGAGCATGATGGGAAAGGGGCACAGAGTGGGCAAAGCTTCCAGAATATGGGGAAAGCAAAGGCAGACATGGGCATCCCTCAACACCTGGGGCTCCATGCTCAGTAGGAAAATCTGACCTTGGATGATTTACTAATCACAGTCAATATCTTAAGGAGGTGCATTACATGGTGATAAGTATTTGCAGTAAACGGCAGCATTATTAGAATGAAAAGGGAAAAGAAGAATTTCAGAGCTGCCGCACAGGATAGGAAATTAGTGTTTGCTTGAACACAGAGCTCAGGTCGTTTGTCGTCTGGTTACGTACCAGAAAAGATTCCCAAATTGCTTAATTACTTTACCTTCGTGTCCCTTCATGTTGCAAGATATTGTTTTTCTCTGTTTTTTTCCCCGTCCTCAGGCTGTTGTATGAACCAATTACCACAATCTGCGGTCACACATACTGCTTGAAGTGTCTTGAAAGAAGCCTGGACCACAGTCCAAACTGTCCCCTATGCAAGAAGGATCTATGTGAGGTTAGTTTTTTATTTGCCCTTATATATTGTACTCTTTATAAAGCCAGTTTGAAATTGTTACATTTCAGCCACTTAAAGCTGAATTATTAGATCTGTAAATATGCTCATTGGGCGCTCCCAGGGAGCAAATTTAATGTATTTTGGTGCTCATATAGTCCCCTAAAGTACACCAATACAATAGGTCTTTAAAGGGCAAGTCCCATAGAAAAAATGTTTTCTCCTTGAGCACAAAACACAGTGCTGTATACACATACCTGGGAACATCCAGGCTCCAGCTACCCGGAGCCCCCTCTTTTCGGGCTGCAGGTAGGTGCTCCGGCTGATGTTGGTGGGCAATGCCCTCTGTGGTGACCCGGAAAAGTGCCACTGCACCTAGAGTTCCCAGGTATGTGTACAGTATATACAATACAGCTTAGCTGCCAGTCATGTGATATTTTGGACAATCTTTGGAAGGCCCTATCTTAAGTGAAAAGAGATAATTATAAATAAAGAAAGACCCGTAATACTTTTGATCACAACTTTGTTAATGAGCAAGAAGTGATATACATTTAAGCCATGCTTTATCCTCCCACATTCTTTGGGGAGGGTAAGATCATAGAATCATGGGGGCCCTAAGAGCTGCTTATATGGTATCACCACCCCTACATACATACATTGAGTATATACGGTACATCGAAAAGCATGTCTGAACAGATCTCACCATTTGTATTCATATTGTTATGTTTGGAGGAGAAATATTGATTTTAAGTGTTATTTTGTGTCAGCTCATTAAAACAAATTTATTGAAATATCTTTCCATTGTATCTTCTCTTTTTCAGTACTTGATTCAGAGAAAGTTTTGTAAAACGGACATCATAGAAAGTCTAATAGCTAATTATTTCCCTGATGAGCTGAAAGACAGAAAAACTGTTTATGAAGAGGAGATGGCTGAACTTTCAAAGTAAGCCGGGTTCTCGGTCAATAGTCCCTGTTGATATTAGGATGTGGGAAGATCGTAGACAAACAGAGACCAGGAGATTTAGGGGCCAATAAATTGGGATTATAGAAACAAAGAATTTGACTGCAGAATAAGAATGATTTGGCCTGTCTAGTCTGATCATGTTTTCTGATGTAGAGACCTTAATCAGACCTTGGTCTAGCCTTCTAGACTTCTTAATTGTGAAAGTAACTTTAAAGTTGAACGAGAAAGAAAAGTTAATTCTTTGTATATAACTAAAACTTTCCTAACATCTATACTTTTTTTTTTTTTTAAGCTTGAATAAAAATGTTCCTATATTTGTCTGTACGATGGCCTTTCCCACCGTTCCATGTCCGTTGCACATATATGAACCATGCTATCGCTTGATGATCCGAAGATGTATGGAAACTGGTACAAAACAGTTTGGGATGTGCATTGGAGACCCTGTGAAAGGGTGAGTTATCTTAAATTACCCGTATTTTTTTTTTATTCATTGCACATGTATTCCACACGTTTAGTGTTGTCATTTAGCGGTGTCACAAAAGGGTCTAGAAAAATCTGTATTTATGTATTTTTTTTACTAGCTTGACTTGATAAGGAGATATAGCTTACCCCTTTGGGGTTAAAAACGATCAGAATCTGGGATGTACATAAAAGATAAAAGAAACAAATAATAGTACAGCCTGTGTGCAACACAAATTAAACACAGGTTGCACTATTTGTTTCTTTTATCTTTTATGTACATCCCGGATTCTGATCGTTTTTAACCCCAAAGGGGTAAGCTATATCTTCTTATTCGCTCCACTCATAGGGTGGGTTACACCACCTCTATTCTCTTCTGCATTATTGTTTTTGTGTGGGACAGCGGGATTCCCAGCGGGATTCCCAGCGGGAGTGTTGTAGCGATTTGTACACATCTTAGACCCTGCCTTTTTACTCTGTATATAGCTTAAGTTGTAGGTAAGGTAAATCTTACATATTGTCATGTGAGAATAAAATGCATTGAAAGGTCTAATTATATTTATTTTACATTACGTCTACAGTCACGATAATATAATAAGCCCAGTCTTATCTTTTTTTTCTTCTCCAGGATATATAGCTATATTAATTTCGGAAGTGGTTTCAACTCCATCACTTTGTATTATGTACTGAAGATTAAATGCACTACATTTCTCCCGTCTTTAGATTTGCAGATTACGGCTGCATGTTGGAGATCCGAAACGTGGATTTCTTTCTAGATGGCCGTTCGGTGGTAGACAGTATTGGAAGGAGAAGGTTTAAAGTTCTACAGCACAGCCAACGTGATGGTTATAACACAGCTGACATTGAATACATCGAGGATCAAAAGGTCCGTTTAAATTGAATCTGAAGCATTATACAAAAGGCTAGTTATGATAACCAGAAATATCACTGAGTGCTGAATTAACTGCGGTTTATTCTAACACATTGTAACACATTTGTTGCTGATATTCCAGGTACAGGGAGAGGATTATGCAGAGCTGCTCGCTTTGCATGATACGGTTTATGATCAGGCGTGTGCTTGGTTTAGTATTTTAAAGCCAGCACTGAAAAGTCGGATTCTAAAACACTTTGGTCCTATGCCTGAGAAGGAGTCTGATATCCAGGTAAATTACTTTCACATTTATTGTCTTATCCTAAAGCCACTCCATGTGATTCAGGGATTTTGCTAGACTATGGTGACCAGATGCCCAATTTCAAGGGCATTTCTCTGATTGAGAAATCTCGCCCCAGCTACTGTTCCTTCCAGGACGAGGTTTGTTAACATACATATAATTAATAACTAATGACTATTTTGAGTTCCTGGGGTCATTGTGTCATCTCTTGTTGGTTGTTTGGGGAGCTCATCTCTGTATTTTGTGTACAGGGTGGGAGGGAGGACCTGTATGATAGTGTTGTGTGCAGAGCGGAGGAGGGGCTGTTGGATAGTGTTGTGGGGGGTAGGAGGCTCCTGGACAATATGGGGTGGTGTTGGAGAGGCTGTCGGACAGTGTTGTGTGTGTGTGTGTGAGGTGGGGAGGGGCTGCTGAATAGCATTTTGGATGGTGAGTGGACAGTGTTGTGAAGGATTAGGGGCTCCTGGATAGTATGTGTTGTGGTAAAAAAGAGAGAGAACAAGAGGGTTAGAGAAGAAAGCAAGAGAAAAGAAAGAGAGAGAGAGGGAAAGAAAAAGTAACAGCATGAGGGAGAAGAAAAGAGTGCACTTCATTTTAATGACTGGCACATATACAAATGACTATATAATAACATTATGCTTAGTAGCTGTGGGATGCTGCAATATATACTTAGAGACAGGAATACAGTGTTCCAGGCACCCCAGGCATCTCTATTTTAAGTGTTGTTTGAATATCCGTTATGTAACTGCTGTAAACATTTCTGTATTGTGTCAAACTTGTACAGAGTAGTATTCTGTATTCTGCATTCTACATGTTGCCTTCTTCTTTTAGGCAACCCCTAATGGTCCTGCGTGGTGTTGGTGGATGGTTGCTGTTCTTCCTCTCGAGAGTAAGGCGCAGCTCCCTTTTCTTGCTATGACATCATTGAAAGATCGCCTGACAACCATCAAGCGGGTCTTGCTGCTTCTGCGTACAAGACCCCGATAATTCCATTACACAAGCCTCATACTCCACGGTGCGCCATTTTTATCATACATAAGTGTGTCTGTGGCGCACATCGCAGGGCTCCCTGCCCAGTTTCACTCATTTACAATAGATTATTTTTTCTCCACATTTTTGAATGATTACTTTTTCATTGATTTATGAAAATACAGCAAAACAAACATTAACTAGAAACGCCATATGCTTTGAAACAGTGAATTCAGCACACTTTTGATACATTTTTGTTATACAAAACACAGATTAGTACAGTTCTGTACATAATTCTGACCACCATTTATGCCTGATCAGTTTTTTTTACCACCATTCTGATTTCACCAGCTTTTATGTATTTGATTTGTAAAATGAAGATACAACGCAAATTAGTTGTCTTATTTATTTTGTATGTTTATCTTTTCCTTACTTTTCACTCACCTTAAAGGGAAGATCTATTTTATTGCTTTCAATAGTTTTTTTAACTGCTTATTGTGAATTGTATTTTATTTAATTCAGGAATTTCCTGAAATATTTTTTCATGAATCTGAAATCTCCCAAATCTCATTTTCGATCTCATCTTCCATTTTACATTGTACATTGGAAAATGTATAATTAACTACTGGACCCCAGGCATACAGTTGGTCACAAAAAATATATTTTCTTTAGGAAAATGCCAAAAGTAAGTAGATTACATCAAACATTTCATGCACTATACATACTTGGTATACATCACTGTTTTGGAAGGACAAAGATTTGTTGTATATAACTCCATGATGTGTGGAACAGGTGCCAGCAAAGACATTTTGTATACGGCCGTTTTGTGTTTTATTTATGTGCACGCTAATCAAAATAATTGTTAAGTGTGCACTGATTCTGATATAGAAAGGGTTTTCTAAATTCAAAATTATAATGTTTCCTCAAGAAATGTATAGTTTTATATTTTCATAGAGAGGGGCAGACTGGGGACAATGAGGCGGTCCTGGCACTTTAACCGGCAGTCACCTAATGACATATGTGCGGCCGGTGGCTGGATATGACAGGCCGCGTGTTACATGGTTGTACACATCCAGTCTATGAAAACTATCTTTAGTAGTTTTAAATGCTGTCTCAAACTAGGTTTCCTTAAATGAAGACCCAACTGGACTCTTTAACACCTAAAAGAAGCTCATATTGAAGGAACTTAAGCCCTCATCCAGTTGTCCTTGTAGCAATGTCCTTCACAAGAGGGGCCAATGAAAATACTGGGCTTTATTCACTAAACCAGGAGTTGTATTTTCAACTCTGTGAACAGATTATGCTTTACAAAATGTCATTCCTGGCCCATTACTCTGCAAGTAGGGCTGATTTAGCTCTAAATATAGAAGTTAAATTCACTTCAATTAGACCAGTCAATATCCTCACAGCCATAATCCAATCCCCTAAATCAAGGACGGTACATCATTCAATTTAGAGGCAGCAGGATTCATAATTAACTGTGGCCTATGGGAATCCAATTGGATTAACGGCTGTCAAAATTAAATATGTAAATTAATTTTTATGGTCTGCAGCTTCTCGCTCTCCGCTGGAGTATCCTCCGGGAGATTCTGATATAGAAAGCCACCTCTTTGCCAAGAATATTGGCTGATTGACCTTCTAAAGAGTTCCATTATTAAACCTTTTCGTTTCAGGCACAAATCTTTGTGAATATAGCACATATAATGCTGTCCACCATATGGATTTGCTGTTTCATACGTGCAGCTCTGTCTGTGTGTAATTTTTTAATAAGAGGTAATGTAGGTTTTGGAGTCTCCATATTTGATTGAGAAAATAAAAAAGTTGTAATTATCAGGCAGCTATACATTTTTAAGATGAAGATGCATTACCACGGATTAGTCATTAATTCAGAGGAAATTAATGCCTATTAAATCCCAGCACTATGATGTTTCATACACCTTCCTTGCATATTTATTATATTTACAAGCATATATGTATATTTGAAAGTGAACATAATTGTTATATTTTTGCACATCATAACAACTTTTTGGTGAGCTTTTTTTTTTTTTTAAACAAAGGCTCTCGCTACTTATGTCCTTAAGCAGTGAAAAAGAAATCTTCCATTTTGTAACAGTAGCAAAAATATTCAGCCAGCTCAGTTCTATAACAGATTGTGAGCTCTTGTAGCAAACAACACACATGTTTTAAAGATGTTTACATTAAATATGCTACTTACTTAATTCCATACATATTGTTCATATTTTGTTAAAAAAAAAAAAAATGCACTTTACGTAAAAAAAAAAAACATAAATAAAAAAATAAAATACATGTCTACAAATAGGTTGAGTGATGTTGGTTTCAGTACAAGAACCTTGGACCTAATATATCTTGTATGTCTGGTTAGTTATATCGGGCATAAAGAGATCTGTTTTGTATATTTCCAGTTCATATATGCATACAAATTCCCAATACGTGGCCAAACTGTGTGTTTGTTTGTCTCCTTGTTTCCCTATTAACTGTTGTTGGTAATTGTGTTTGTAAATTATGTGGTTTAATGTGGAATTTAATAAATCAACAAAAATGCAAGTAAACAGCAAATGTAATGTTTATACTTTGATGTAATCATGTATTTATTGTGTGGATCTAATACTCTCATTTAGTTGTCAAGGGATCTATTCACTAAGCTATGAGTGTGATCATTTGCCAACAACCTACAAATTATGATAGCAATTATCAGTGATGCGGACTGAAGTTCTTCCTGGAAGAACTCGACACTCATGATCCCGAGAGATTAAGGTTAATTCCGGTAACAATTACCACAAGCTGTTCTAGTAGACAGGTGTTCCCACCACACCACCAAGTTCAGCTACAGTCAGCCATTGAAATCTGTTTTGATAAATTCTCAAGTGCTCACGGCCCGGTTTGGCTTTTGCCAAGTTAAGGCCTCATAAATTGGTAGATTAGATATAGCCCTTAGTAAATGAACTATTTGTTCCATGTGATGATGGTACTGTTGTTGTTTGTTTTGTGTTTTTTTAGCAAAGTGCCTGCAGTATTTAACATAAATGGCCATGGCCAAACCATATGGAAGATCTTCCATCACTCAAATGCAAATATTAGCTACTTTTCATTAGTGAACTAATGTGCAGAGGGTAGAACAACCAGAACTTCACTGTAGGTGATGGATTTTCAGATATATGCAGTGTTCTCTATATAACCATGCAGTATATATGTATATAAGCCAAACGCACCCTGATTTATGGTTATGTTTGGTCATTCCACAACTATATTGTATCGTGAGTTACAGATATGGAACGTCTTCTGGTACCAATTCATTTAATGACAATTACAAACTTGCTAATAAGGTTGATCTTATTTTATCACTACAGTGCCTTTGTTGACTGTTTGTTTTTTATATTTGCAATCCATTGAAAGTCATTACTTTGTATGTCCCAGGTCGCTGAGAATAGATTATATTACTGCACTGATATGAAACCAACATCTTATTGTGTCTTATTATGTTCCAGTGCTGTTAACTACCTCTGAAAATGTATAGTCGTGCTTTTTGTTATCTGTTGGCTTGTGGATATGTTTATCCTTATCACTGTTCATTTGATGCTGAAAATGTTTTATGAAATGTAATGTTTGCTTTTTTTTGTTTCTGTCACTGTGTTTATCAATTAAAATAATTGTGCTGTGGAATCGGTGTATTTTTCTCAATTATTGTCCTTCCACTTTTCTGAATGGGTACCAGATGGATATAGTGCTAGACGATTGTAAATAAAAAATTTAAACCAAAGAGTTGTGAAACTCAGCACCAAAAGATTCGCAACAGCAGCTACAAAGATCAGTGCGCAATTCCCCAAAACACACTAATATTGTAAGTAAGCAAACAAGAAATCAATGTGTGCTTTCTGTGACAAAGTGTTAAAAGATATTGCAAACTTGTTTGGTGACAAGTGGAGTATAAACAAATCATACTTTCCATCTGATATAAGATGGTCCTCTTGAGTGGACACAATTTGTTTAGATAATTGGAAAGGGCATAAGCATTTTGTATCATTTGCATTTCCATTTGTAGAGCTTAGGACCTGATTTAATAAAACATACCTGGGAACTTCCAAGGATTGGCTATCCAAGGTCTCGCTCTTCATGGGTGGCTTTGTGAGGGGCTAGCCACATACAAGGCCAAGGCTAGGCAGGGCTACCCATGAAACAGGTCTAGCCGCAGACAGTTACATGAGTTGGGAGTTGGCACGGGTAAAGCTTCAAACTCTGTGTGTTCCCAGGTATGTGGATGAGGCACTGGGGGAGGCAGAATATGGCCGAAAAGAGATAATTTAGTGATGTCCTTCTTAGTACTTTCATTCAGTATCTATGAAGTTTGTGACAGTTACTATTAGTGAGAAGGGTTGTTTACTGAAGTTACCTTTGCTGGTTATCTTTGCCTAAAACCTCCCTATGCATAAAAAGGACAGCGTGAGTTAACTGGTACCTAAAGGTAAGATCTTCCATATGCTGATATAAGCAGTATTGGCACATAAGGGGACCCATTTAAATACAAGCTAATTTTGTGCCTACACAAACGTTTTCTATTAAAAGTGAGGTTTGCACATTCCTTATCTAAAAGGATTTATTAGAAAACAGAACCAAAAGAAACACCATCCGATGGTGACCTGCTCCGCTGTGTCTTCTATCTGTCCTAGAGGGCAAAGCTAAAGAGCTCAGGGGCCGGCAGTGTCTATATCCACCGCTGGTTCCTCACTGTAGGAAGCGAGGCCTCTAGCTAAATGTGTCACGGTCTCTTTAGCTCATTGTACAGCGCATGCAGAATATATTTGCTCTATACATAAAGATAATAATAAACCCGTGTGTCCTAGCCTAGCCTCTAACCCCATTCCACTGGCCATTTAAACTGTTGAGGTATGTTGTAATAGATGTTGCTCGACAATTGATGAGTTTAGGCGTAAGTAATTCCAATCAAAATTGTTGAACATTACTCATATCTGCAAATACCGTATTTCCCCAAGTATAGGACGCTTGTATAAGACGCACCCCTATTTTTGGGGGCCAAAATTAAAAAAAATAATGGCTGCCTGTGCATGATATGAGTGTGATTGATGTTGGCAGCTAGCAACTGTTAGGAATTGCACTCCTATCATGCTCAGGCAGCCAGTACATGCACATCACTTTCAGCCTCCCTGTTCCCCCTCCTTGTGCCCCCTACACACGGATCCATGCTAACATACATACATACATACATACATTTACTCCCCAACCTTACCTGAACTGCAGGAACAGGAACTGAGCGGAGTCATGTGATGCAATGTGCATTCACGTGACTCCACTGGGTTCCTGTGCAGCCTTGGCAGATGAAGGTAAGCAGCAGTTAGTTAAAAAAAAATAATAATAATCTACCACCACTAAAAAAGGTGCGTCTTATACATGGGGAAATACGGTATGTCAGTGCCATAAAAACAAATGCAGGTTTTATATAATGTCCCAGTTTTGACAGCACCGGCCTTCTAGCCAACACCAACAAGTCTACATTGGCAAAAAGCTTACATGAAGGAATTGTGTAACCGCTACAGCTTTGTGTCGCCAGCTAAAAATGAAGGCACTCTTTCATTGCCTAAAATATTGTGGTTTGAACTGCAACACGACGGGCTGATTTTCACCAACACGAGATGGCTAATTTTTGTAAACAAATAGACAAAAGTATATAAAAATAAAATTTTAAGTGCTGCTTAAGTTATTTGCTGTCCTTTTTGCTGCTATAATACAACCCGTGAAAGACATTAAAATCATTACAAGTTTTTCCTGCAATCATATCAGAAAATAGGATGCGCTGAAAATCCTCTTTTAGAACAATGTGCCCATTACACAATCCTCAATTCAAAGGAGAGTGAATTACACAAAGAAAAAAGAAAAGACACAAGATATTCTTTGCCGAAAGAGATTTAAGGCAAAGAAATCGGATGGCACGCGGCTTAGTTAATCAGCAGTAAGAGCTGCTCACATAACAAAACAGAACAAACATTATGTACAGTACGGCGAGGATCAACAGCATGTACAGAACCCAAAGGTTAGTTATATAAACACGAAACACACGGCACAGGCTCTCTCTGCCGTCTCAATCGCCTTCATCTCTTACACAGAATGGATTATACAATTAGGACGCTTTATGAAAAGATTTACAAGCCACAATATACCGCATGAAGAGGAAAAATGGTGACATGATGTTAGTGAGGGGTTTTACAAAAGAGAATGATTTTGCTCATTAAGGCTTTTATTTGTAACAATCATAGTAAGTTGTTTGATATCTTATGGATAGAGAGCTCTGTAGTTGACACTATGCTTCAAGGGACAGTTTATTGTCCCTTACAGCCCCCCCCCTTAAAAAAACAAAATGTATGTGTGCATTCTTTAAAAAGTAGGACAACAATGAAAGCACTTCCGCTTTAGTAGAAGCTGCAGCTCCCACCAACCTCATGGTCTCTCACTGCTTGGCTGCTTGACGTAATGGAAGCATTCTCTGTACGTGTCCACTGAGGGGTCTCATTAGACCCCCGATATTTGCTGTGGTGCAAGGACATATGTTTGGCTAAGCACCTCTCCTGCACTGGAAATAGGGTGGGGGGGTTAACAGGTAAATGCAGAATTCCCCCATGCATTTGTAAGAAAATTTAAAGGGTCCTCTCAGCTATCAGAGGCTATAAATTACATTTAAATAATTGCCATGTGGTAGCAGAAAACACATGTAAGCACAAAAACCTGTTTGTTGTCTTTAAATTTATGCAATGTAAATGATGAAGAGCTGTTCAACCGATTGGACGATATTGGACAATATGTCCTGCGCACAGGGGCACATCGTGTAGCACAAGAGCAGTCACTGTCACCATCCTGAACGTTCCTGTGTTGTTTTTCTGTGGTTACACCTTCAGAAGGAACAATAAACTGACAGATGTTCTGACGTTTAATTGCTTAGCATTTTAAAGAGAGCAATTAAGTGGAAGAGCTAATTTAACATAATTGAAGAGAGATGACTGGGAGTATTGGTCAAATTCTATGGCACTTGAACACTTCAGTTTGTGGAGAACTCAACAATCCTCAAAACAAAAAGACGAGGAGACGAGGGTATCCGCCTTCTTCTTGGGCGGTGTGTTTATATGCACTTCATGGTAAAGCAGGAAGACTAGCCCTGGATAATAAGAGAAAGGGCTGCATGACTGGGCCTATGTTAACAGTAAGCTGCTGTCAGGATGTAGATGGGGGTCATCTGTAGGACATCCTATAGGGTTCCTTGTCCTGCTTGGGTGGGGTTTCTGGCTGTCTAGTTATGGGACCCCCTTTTTCCCGCCTTTGGTCAGATAATATTTGCCAGCTTATTAAGCAGAGAATCCGTTAAAGCAGTGAATCCCCGCCCTCCCTCCCCACTTTTTTCACTTTTATTTATCTTAACGGAGTCTATGGCTGAATTCTGAGCGTTAAGGTGATATGTTTACAATTGGCTGTTATGCCGACGTGTATGTTTCATGTTAATTTCTCCACGGGTTCAGTCCCTGGGGGAACTTTGGAAGGGTAGGGTGTTCCGACCCAACGGTTCCCGTATGGTATTTGGCGGGACATCCCTACAAATGTTATTTAACAATGTTTTTGTTTTACTAATTTTCAACATTTTTTGTCACAGTAATAAAGCGCTGTGGCCTTACACTTTCCAACGACCTCATGTCTCTTGTGTTTTTATTTATGTGTCTCAACTGTATGTTAATATATAGTGCCCGAGTCATGAGTTATTCCGAAACCTCAGCTTCTGGAGGGACTCAATTAACATTACATTTAACAATATTGCATCCATAGAACCGGTTTCTGATTTCTCCCAGCAAGGTATTGAGATTTGAAGCTTTAACAGCACAGTAACAGCACGAGCTGTGATTCCGAGCACAAGCTCACATACAAACTACAAGGTATAACTACAAACTGTTCCTCCACACTTCATAACACGGGGTTTAACGGAAGCAGCACTCCTAGATGTGGTAGAGACTCATGGTTAGTTTCTGTATGAAAAGCCAACCATGAATATTTTTAGGCCTATCAGCAAGTGAGTGGTCCTATAGTCTTTTCTGTTGGCCGCTCTGGTGACGAAGACACTTTTCAAGCATTCAAATATCCATTCATCAGACCACTCAATTAAAACTACTTCTATAATTTTTGGTAAATATATCCGGCTATGTTACTTTTCAGCAGAAGTACATTTGCTCAACATAATTATTTATTATTTCTTCAGATTTTATTTACATTAGTGGGGCAAACATATAGTTTGAGTCTATGTATACATGATTATTAGAAACCCAATGAGAAAAATAACACCAAAACACAGCATATAGGGAAAAGGTTTCTGATTCTCTATAATAAAGTTTTTGAGTGCCTGGGAGAAAAAATGTTGATAATATCCATTAAATAAATGAAAAAAAATCAACATAAAACACAACAGATAAAAGTTATACCTGCTGGTCGTAGTTTACTGAAACCCTGGGCTTCATTTCCAATTGGAATTTGTTCCTCTGATAGTAACATAGTTAATAAGGTTGAAAAAAGACCAAAGTCCATCAAGTTCAACCTATATACATATTGTGTCCCTACTGTGTTGATCCAGAGGAAGGCAAAAAACCCTTATGAAGCAGATGCCAATTGCCCCATACCAGGGGGAAAATTCCTTCCCGACTCCAAATATGGCAATCAGAATAAATCCCTGGATCAACGTTCTGTCCCTATTAATCTAATATCCATAACTTGTAATATTATTGCTTTCAAGAAACACGTCCAGGCTCCTTTTGAACTCTTTTATTGAGTTTACCATCACCACTTCCTCTGGCAGAGAGTTCCATAATCTCACCGCTCTTACTGTAAAGAACCCCCGTCTGTGCTGGTGTAGAAACCTTCTTTCCTCCAGCCGTAGAGGATGTCCCCTTGTTATAGATACAGTCCTGGGTATAAGTAGGTCCTGGGAGTGATCTCTGTACTGTCCCCTTATATATTTATACATAGTTATTAAGTCCCCCCTAAGCCGTCTTTTTTCCAAACTAAATAACCCCAATTCTGATAATCTTTCTGGGTACTGTAGTCCTCCCATTCCCCTTATTACTCTGGTTGCCCGTCTTTGAACCCTCTCCAGCTCCACTATATCTTTCTTGTACACTAGTGCCCAGTACTGTACACAGTATTCCATGTGTGGTCTGACTAGTGACTTGTACAGGGGTAGAATTATTTCCTTGTCGTGGGCATCTATGCCCCTTTTGATGCACCCCATGATTTTATTTGCCTTAGCAGCAGCTGCCTGACACTGGTCGCTACAGGTAAATTTACTGTTAACTAAAACTCCTAAGTCCTTTTCCATGTCAGTCGTCCCCAGTGTTTTCCCATTTAATACATATTCCCAGCCTGGATTTTTCTTCCCCATGTGCATAACCTTACATTTATCTGTGTTGAACCTCATCTGCCACATCCCAGCCCAAGCCTCCAACCTATGCAGATCCATTTGTAATCGTGCGCTGTCCTCTATTGTGTTAACCACGTTACAGAGCTTAGTATCGTCTGCAAAGATTGATACTTTACTATGCAATCCCTCTACTTCTTTTTTTGTCTGTTTCCCCTTGGATTTTGGAACTAATACTGCGAGTGGCATATTATTTGATTATTCACTCTTTCTGGAATGCAGCGTTTGCTATTACTGCTCAGATGGACCTTCTGCTCTGTTAAAATTTTTATACACTGTGTGGCGGGCATTAAAGTATATGCAATACAGGGGGTTTAACTCAACCAGTTTTTATTAGTATGAGCATAGACCAGATTTAGGAACAGTTCAGGGAAGTATGACTGGGACCACTTTCTGAAGCAGAGCCTTCTGCACAGGGATGCTTAGATAACCAGCACGCATTTTATTTATTTTTACAAAGCTCTGTGTACATGTGATGATTAACCATTTAAGCAGATCTCACCAGAATTTAAAAATGTTAATAAATAGAGGCACTAAATGTTTTCGGATACATATAAGATGGCATCAATGAGATCCCCTGTCTTCCTTAGTGCTTTGACAGCTACGTTCCTCTCCACAGATAACTGTGCCATCAGCACGTGAATATCTCGGGCATCCAGTCCTGCTTCATCCTCCGCTTCTTCGCCAAAAGCTTGGAATATTGCCTTGTTTTCCAAAAATGATAATATATTTTCTTTTGTTACCAATTTCCCTTTAGAAACCAGTTTGATATTTTCGGGGGGGATTTTCACTTGGTTACCTATAAGCACGACAGCTTCTTCGCCATTTGCATTTTTTGGTATGTTTAGCTCGTGCTTGGCACGCTGGCATTTAATTTTTATGAGAATGGAACTTGCTGCTTGTGGTTCATCATCTATCCTACAGGATTCATAATTCCCACACTGAACGTCTCTTCTTTCCTTATGTGCCTCACGCGCTGGAGAGGTAACGTAACTTTCACAGCGCTGTTTATGCCTGAGCTTCTCCTGGCAGTCCTTGGAGCTGTGTAACAAAACAAAAATAAAGAGGAAACAGCGGCGAAACGTAGCCTCAAACCAGAGATACGTTGGCGTGTTCTAACCTATGCGTTACAGGAGAGCAATGACTTTCACATGGGGTTCCCAGCCCTCCTAAGGCTTTAAGCAGGATTGACCAGGTAGCCGGAGCCAGAAACGTTGCCTTCAATTGCCAGGTAAGCTTTATTAGATGAATCAGGCGGGACACCTTTCAACATGATGCACAGACACCCCCCAAAATGAAGCTGTAAAGTATACAGGCATATCCCACATTTACTACACAATGTATGAAAATCTCTACTTGTTGGATTGCTAAATTGCCTTCATAGCTTGCACTCTAATTCAACCCCAATGCCAATTAAGCCATTACCTTTACTCAACTTATTACCCGCATTTCCATGACTTAAAGGGGATCGCTCTCTACTTCAGGAGAATATCAATTACTTTGATCTCTTGTGCAATGTACCCAAAATCGTTCTAGATTATAAACTCTATAAGCCTCTTTTAATTCCACGCACTACTTATTATATCCTTTTTACCTATTGTACAAGGCTGCAGTATATGATGGCGCTATATAAACCCGCTAATAATAATTGCAGCGTGTTCATTTTACTTTTGTAAGAGTTACTTTTAAAATAAAAGAAATTCTACCTGTATCCAAATCATAATAATAAAATCACAATACTAATGTTGTCAGACTCGGTTAACCCTAAACATTCTGATGCCATTGTGGTTCAGGTAGAAGACCCCTCATTGGAGTAAACCATCCATAAATATAATGCAGAACAGAAGCCTGGGAAGCTGTTTTAAATAAAATACTCTAAATATAATGATGTGATTAAGACATATATAAGAATTTTATAAGAATGAATAACGGAGGGTCTGGAGCTCTAGCCTTTTCTTGGGCTATGACTCCCATTACGCTCAACCAGCAGGATGAATTTCTGTTGAACTCTAAGGACGCTATACACTATGGGGGGAAATGTCTTTTGCCCTCCCCTTGTCGCCTTGGTCTCCTTTTCAGGTTGCACTCTCACCAGTATACGACGTCCCTGCAGCGGGAGCACCGCTTCATTACAGAAAGAGACGCTCCACAGCAAGAGCACAGGCCGTCCATCTCCCAGCAACAAGACGAACACAACGTGTGGCAACGGAAACTGCACTTTCGACACTGTGCTAAAAAAAGTGGTTGATTGACCTCTACTATACCTTTAATGCGGGAAGTGCATTTTCTGTGAAATGCTTCATAAATTATATAGGGATTAAAAAAACAAAACCTTAAACAAATAATGCCAGAGTATAACGAATCAGCCGCTAGTTACTTTCAAGCGAGAATGAAATGATAGATGGAACTATAGTGTCCTCTAGTGGTCCCAGACGAGATGCACATGTCCTGTGTGTGAATTTTATGTGTTAAAAGGCTGTGTTATTGAGGCCCAAAGCAGTGGCGTCTCCAGCTTTCATATTTAGGGGGGACCAGGGACCAAAGTAGGGGGGCCAATTATAAAACGGTACATATGTATATATATATATATATATATATATATATATATATATATATATATATATATATATATATATATATATATATATACACACGTTAGACGTGCATTTTTAACTACATAATATGTACTTATCTCTTTGAAGTAAAGACCGTGATTGAAATATGAACTGGCAGTTATTTTTCATTCTTTAATATTAGCCCCTGCTGCAGATATATAGAAATATTACACCCCCTCCTTGTGTATTGATTTATTTGATGCCCCCAGCCAGCCCCCCTCCCTTGTGTATTGATGCACCAACCCCTTGTACTGGTTAATATAATGGCCCCCATACCCATGTTATTAACCCCCCCCCCTGTTTGTGTATTGATATATGTGCCATCCTTCTAACCACCCTGATGTGTAATTATGTCCCCAGCCACCATCTTTGTATATTATTTAATTTTGCCAAGGCAGCCCCCCTTGTTAATGTCCCTCCTTCTGTCACCTCCTATTATGATGGGGTCAGGTGAGGAAACCAGTACGCGGGGATAGGGGTGATGTGTATAGCCTAATATAGGCAAAGTCCAACAACATGTACCAGAACGAGAGCAGCCAGGTAGCAAGCAAGGTCTGGCAACAGGTATCAAGTCCAGAGTATCCAGGTCTCAGGCAGGATACGGCAACAGGTATCAGGTAAGCGTAGTCAGGTAGCAAGCAAGGTTCAGCAACAGGTATCAGGTAAGAGTAATCAGGTAACAAGCAGGGTCCGGCAACAGGTATCAGGGAGTAAGTAATCATCAAGGACAAGGTAACACAGGGAGCTCAACCGTTAAAACAACCGAGCACTGAACGAGTGTCAGTGCTCGGCTTTTAAATGTGCCGTTTCCCCAGACCCGGCCCACTGCAGTGCCGGTGTCCAATGGACATTCCGGCGTCTCCATGGAGGAATGAGAGAGGAAGGGGGGCGTGACGTGCAGCACCATGCACGTCCTTCTTTCTATGGCGGTTCGTTGTTACGAACCGCCGTACTCGGACACCGTGAGGCATCGGTGCCGTAGCGATCCGGCTCGTCAGGGAGATCGGGGACGTAGGAGGACCGAGGAGGTAAGTGCCGGGTACTCGGGAGACATGCTGCGCACGGGGCCGTGACACCTCCACTATTTATTTAAAATAAAATACTTTTTTTGCTGGCCTTCATTCTTCCACTGTAACACCGCTGCTCTTCTCCCTCGTGCTCTTCTCCCTGTCACGCAGTGACAAGCAACTGTTCCGTAAGAGCCCGCCCCCTTCAAAGGGGCGGGACGAAGAGCCTCAGTCAGTGATCGGCATGCCGGCAATCCATTAAGCGGCCAGCGGAGGCGGTTTTACAGCCGCTTTGAAACTGTCAGCCGCATCGGCTGCAATTGGAGCTTAGTGTGCCGGCACACCGGTAAATGTCCCGGTTTCCCGGCGGTGGGCCGGGTCGATGGTATAGCGTTTCAATTGGGGGGGCATACTGGGGGGCACAGCATAATGTAGGGGGGGCCATGGCCCCCCTGGCGACGCCACTGACTACACCAGCTAATGCTTCATATAAATTACAAATAAATAGGTGTGTCAAGTTCTAGTGTGGGATTTATCCACCAGGTGCCCCCATTCATTGGAAATTACTTTGTAGGAGAAGAAAGTAGAAACACTTTAAATCTATGCTGTGCACGTGTGGGAGTAATGTGGCTGCCGTGAAGCCCCTAGTAATTCACCCCCCAAAAATAAAAGTTAAAAAAAACAAAAAATACTTCTGGGTATGTCCCTACCTAGTGTAATACCTGTCACTGCATAATCTGCTTAAGTAACAAAGCCTTGTGAGTCTATGATTTTACTGTTTTTGTATGTTTAATTAGATCATTTAATTACTTCATATTGCTAAGTGGTCTTAAAGGAACAGTCCAGTAATTTGTGACCGTTGATCATTTACCTCCGATCTCCCCATTCTCGACAGCGTTTCTGCGCACACAGCGGATCTAGAGCTCTAAACAATGTTTGCCCCACTGATCCTATAAAAGAAGAAAATGCCCCCTTAAAACCAAGCCTGAGGACACTCAGCAACCCCATGGGGAATTCTGTGCTGATCCATTCCAGCGGTGGTAGTCCTGGCTGTTGCATCCAGATGTGATTTGCAGTATTATGTGCCACATTATTAAAGTATTTGTAAAAGGCAATACTGACAAGTGGGTTGAATATGTGCAAGGACTATGCATTAACGAGCAGAATTCTATCTGGGTATAGTGACAGAATGATTTAAAGCAAAAGTGTTGGGAAGAAGGAGCAGATTCTCAGGGTCATGCAGTCTGGAGCTGGCTCCTTCCTATTCTACGCTGCTGCGATCATATATAAGACTCCCAATTGATTTTTCTACCAATGTTACAGCTGATATCCCTGGTTAAATGTATCCAACTCAAGTGTGTCTTTAAATTGCCTCAAGGCAAAGTTTCCATTAGGACCGGTATTAGAGACATTTGGTTAACACATTTGGCAAGTCTCTACGTTGGATCGTCATGATGGACTATTAAAGGGTTTAGATTTTAAGAGTCTCAAGGTCAGCTCATCTGGAAAATTTCCAGGTATGGACATATACTCCACATTTTTAATTCTTAAACTGAAAAAATAGGATAAAGTGAAAATATCACCACTGCACAAGGGATAATATAAGAATATATAGCTATATTTCAATGGTCAATCGCTAGTAGAGACATAGTGATGATATATGTGTTATTTTTACATCTAAATGAATGGCTGGGTTCAGATAATACCTTACTCTGCTTATAATAAAATGACTTAATTCCAATTATAGGAATTGAGATTGTACCAATTCACAGAGCTTGGTATACCCATAAACATAGCATACATTTTGAGCATTTGACCTTAAATATGGACCACGATTATATTGTCTACAGGTTGGATAACGTGTAAACTATATGGTTCATTAATAACAATAGCTTTTGTTATTAATCTAAGTATTTCCTATCACGTTGGACAATAATATAGCTTTTGGTCATATTCTATTAAGCAATGCAATAGCGTTCTTAAGCGGGTTACATACTGAACGTGTGTCTGATCGACTGTTACTGTTGGCCTCTTATTGCACATTAAAGCACCTTATTGAAGCCATCAAAGTGCAAAGTCTTTATTTGTCCTTATACCATAAAGTATCCAAGAAACACAGAGCTGCCTCCTAGCAGTATTTTGCCAGCAGGCTATTAAACACCGTATGAAAACAGCAGGGTGAGTATTTTATTGGAAAAAGAATGAAAACCAAACGCATCCCAGGCAGGGGCCTTCAAAACATTCTTCTAGTAAGTGTTTTATTCATGGATGCAGCAAGGACATTCAAGGTCGCAGTATGTTCTCTTTGCTGGTAGTTCCCTGCCTATCCTGCATAGTTGTCAAAATGATCTCAAGACTTTCTACTCTCTGGCAAACAGATTGCATGCCTCTGAAGATGATCGAGTCACAAGAAAGCCACGTGAAGATGGAAGACCTATTTAGATTGTCTTTACTATAGTAGACATTTCAGAAGCCGGCTCTTGGACGCTGAAAATATGTCAGCGTCCAAGAGCCGGCTTCACAGACCAAGTGGTATTCAGCTTAGTTATATGCAGCTGTATGTATTTTGTTATCTGTGTGCATTGTGTTATCTGTGATGAGGTGTTCATTTGGTGATGCAGTGCTAAGATGGTTGTGTTGCATTAATGGCTAAAAGTTTTGTTGAAGTTTCATATTTCGTTTTCAAGAATATTGTTAAGAATAATGCTATCCCTGTTTTGTTGCGCTGAATAAAACTGGACTTTTTCATCTAAAAAATTTTGCAGTAGCAAATGTTTGATTCCATTATGTCTAATCTCCTCAATTTATTTGGGCCTTTTAACTTTTTTGATTTCAGGGATTTTAATAATGTGATAAAAAAGAATGATTTATAGTTGTTTGGATGTCAGAGCGTCAAATTCTGTTGATCTATATCTGCTATGCTATGTTTCCATACATTATTTATGTATACCTGCAAATAGTTTTTTTTTTTGTCTTATTCAGTTGCATGTGCTGTTTCCATGTGTTGTTTATTTGATCTATACCTGAACTACAGGGTGTAAGTAAAAGAGCGGTATGGTTTAGTGAATGAGGGGACAAAAGGACTCTGGGGATGATTACAGGGGAGAGGACTTCTCAATGTCACGGGGCAGTCAGAAGGAGGGAAGACTGCACTGACTCTCACTGTCTTCCCCTGATCTGCAGTCAGTGTGGCAAATATATTGGCAGCAGGGTCTAATATTAATATATATTGGCTGCAGGGTCTAATATTAATATATATCGGAAGCAGGGGCTAATATATACTGGCAGCAGGGTCTAATAATATATATCAGTAGCAGGAGCTTTTATATATATAGGCAGCAGGGTCTAGTATTTATATTCATATTGGCAGCAGGGTCTTATATTTATATATATCGGCAGCAGGGGCTAATATTTATATATATTGGCTGCAGGGCCTACTATCCATAAATATTGGCTGCAGGGGCTAATAATATATATCGGCAGTAGGGGCCAATATTAATATATGTTGGCAGCAGGGTATAATTTTTATGTATATCAGAAGCAGGGTATAATATAAGTATGTATCCGCAGCAGGGGCTAATGATATATATCCGCAGCAGGGGTTAATATTAATATATTATCGGAAGCAGGGTGTAATATTTCTATATATCTGCAGCAGGGGCTAATATTAAAGAATAAAAAATAACTGCCAGTTCAGCTGTTATTTTGAAATCATATTTCAATCACGGTCTTTACTTCAAAGAGATAAGTGCATATTATGTAGTTAAAAATGCACATATATATATATATATATATATTTAGTATATGTACCATTTTATAATTGGCCCCCCTACTTTGGTCCCTGGCCCCCCATGTGCCCCCCTAAATATGAAAGCTGGAGACGCCACTGGGTGTAGTCAAACTGAAAGATCCTTTTCTTTTTACCCAAATCTGCATCTATCCAGCAGCTTTCAAACAACCACAAAATCACAACAAAAAAAACAAACAATTCATAAAAGGTCTGTCCGATAAAAGACTGAGATAAAGTCACGTATAAAATTTAATGATATGAACATTTTAAATGAACAATATAAATAATACATTTGATCATTTAATAAACACACATTGGACAAAACATTCAAGAGAAAATATTCTGGGATACAGGCTACAAAAATATTATATATGGAAAGGAACATATATATGGAACAATCAAAAAATAGATACAATACAAGCTTAGTACATATATACAGAACATGCACTTGTTTATGGGGAAAACATTAACACTTGCTAGGTGGATTTCAATATCTGGCATTTTTTTTTTTTTTTATTCTTAACACACAATGAAATATAATTATTAAAAAAGTGCATAGATTTGTTTAACCCTTTGAGCGCCGGAAGCGGGAAAGCATGGATTTGTAATCGTTAAACACTGGTGTTACACGTAAAGAGTCAAGGTTAAACACTTGTAAACATGCATGTGCTAATAACAAAAATAACTGTGGCAAAATTCTGTTAAATGACAAACGCTGAACATTTTCCCCAAATCCACACCTGCCAAGAGGTATGCAATCAACGTACCCCTCACGTACCATTTGTTTTTTTGGTGCATAGGATGCAAATACCAGCTATGTAATGTACCCCATTAATACATTTTGGCAGTTTACAGGAACAACAAGACTGTGCTGTAAAACGTTATGTTTTGTTTTTTTTTTATGATGTCACTCTGTGCTTTGAATAGAACGAAATTATTCTGTGCTTTGCTGTATTACAATGTTTTGGGTTTTTTATTTCTCTCTGAGAGCGCAGGTAAGATTTGCTATAAAGCAGAAAATGTATCTTGCAAATATGGCATTTTCTTGTATTTCCGGAGAGAACAGTATGTGCTGTTTAATGGGGGCAGCTCCTACTTCCTCATTCGTGTCACGTAGAAGTGACCTCATGTTTCCTCGAAGCCTGGAGGTGACACCACAGCCACTGCATTCTTCCTGTATGTGAAAAGTAATCTTAATGTCCTGCATGTGCCACCAATTGTG
Source organism: Sceloporus occidentalis (assembly GCA_023333645.1). Lineage (NCBI taxonomy): Eukaryota > Metazoa > Chordata > Lepidosauria > Squamata > Phrynosomatidae > Sceloporus > Sceloporus occidentalis. Next base: position 4,000,586 of record JALMGF010000034.1, on the reverse strand, counting down.
GCTGGGAGCACATCAGACAAAGTTATAAATATGAAAAAAACTCTTGAATTCCTACAAAGCAGGATAAGAAGAATCTTCCATGACCCAAATAGTAACAAAATCTCTTAACATAACTGCTAAACATTTTTAGTATCCAAATCAGACACATGTGTTGGGGGGTGGGGAGGAACAGGGCTGGTCCTGGAAGTGGTGGGGCAGAAGGCATGGTCATTCGAATAGGCCCCTACATGGGAGCTGCAGTGAGGGTCTGTGATGCGGTACTTTGCCTCGCCTGACCTGTCCAGAAAGATCAGAGGATTTCCTCAACTGGCCCAGGAACCTCACAAGCGGGACAGGAACGCATCTACCCAGGATACAGGGGCAGTACCCAAAAAACATATACTGCTTCAGTGGGTCATTAATAATTCCATTGGCCATTATTGGTATCCTCCATTTGCACGTCGGACGACCAAGGGCTCTGCAAATAGCCTAAGGCAACAAATGGTATGTGGGGCCTTATTTGTACATAGCTCATTTGTTCTAGTGGGTGAGGGCTTGTAGTAACCTCTGATCTCAAAAACACAATCATTCTTTATTACGAACCTGTTTTAGGCAGAGGTTTCGACAAGCCTTCACCCACTAGAACAAATTTGAGAAACATTAGTTATTTCAAACAGGACGGCATAAAACTATAAAGGCTACGGCTTCTGCGCTATCAGAGGGACAGAGTAATCGTGATCAGCCTCTGTCTGCCTATAATTCATGTCCATACATTTATTACCACCACAAAAAACGTGTTCCTTTGCACCTGGTCCAAAGCACTTTCAAACAAAATAAACAACCAGCTCACATAAAAGTAATTCCTCATTATATGTAGTCCATATCATCAACTGTTTTGCCAAAAATGTTTCACTACAGGTGTGATTAAATATCTCACACCTCAACATTTGTTCACAGTACAAACAATTCAAACTTTAGTGCCGGAAAATCTTTATATATCTGCTACTGGGCAATCTGGGGCATTTCACTCCATGCTTTTGCCTTCTTCTTGGCCAAAGACAGCCACGGAGGTTCATCTGGGTTTTGGGTTGGGATATGACAAACTGATTTTTCCGGTTCTGGTCGGGTCTCTATAGATGCTTCTGAAAATAAACAATTATTTTAGTGACTGGTTCTTTGAAAGGGGCATTTATCGTGATGTTCCGTCTGGTTATTATAACAAATGATTGGTTCAAAACAAACAATTTATGCACAGCTTTATACAAAAGACAAAGTGAGACAATCTTCGTCCAATAGAGAGACATCCCTACGTAAGGATGACTGCTCATATTCTTACATCCAAGAGTGGATGAGTTTGAGTGAAATGGAAGAGACTATGAACGGAAGAAAGCCACAGGCCATGGGACGAGTGGGACGTGCCGCAACGACACTCCCGCGACCCGAAATCTCTTGGTGATGACCCGAAGAAGTGGCGCTTCACCCAGAGTTTCCAGGCAAGTTCATGAAGCACACATCAGAGTATTAAAGTGCTATGTCAGATTTTACCTGGACTATCCACAGAAGCAGTCTCTGTTCGCCATTTTCCTTCTGGCGTATGTGAATCAGTGACAAGGCTCTTTTTAAGTGAAATTTCAGCAGAATTCTAAAATAAAAAAAAAACCATGTATATATATATATATATATATATATATATATATATATATATATATATATATATATATATATATATATATATACACACACACACACACACACATATACATATATATAATATAAGCTCCCAAGGGTAGAAATTATCGTGCACACACTGGTATGGTCCAATTCCAAATGGTCCCCTTTAAATATAAAATGTGGTGTGAAGAAAAATCCCTATATCACATTATTTGCATAATAACAAATTAAAAGTAAGCGAGTACCTTGTCTCTGTCTTTTTCTGCCACAATGTTCTGATCTCTTGCAAGGGGGTGATCCTGGAAACCTTTGCGTTTTTGCTTCGCCATTGAGATCCAGGCAGGTTCTGTGCAGAAATCAATTTGTAAAAAGGTATTAATCTCGATATTATGCGAGGCCAGGTAATGTACTTTCATATTGATTGCACTTTTATTTATATAATGCCTTCATATTCTATAGAATGCAGTGAAACCTATCAAAAAATGCACCAATACATTTAGTGCACTCAACCTCAATTCATTGAAACAGGATATGGCATCTACATCACATAAAAGAGTATTACATCACAGTGTTACATACAGCTGTAAAAATATATTTTTTGTGTGTTAAAAGCAAGAATCATGCTCTGCTAAGTTCCAATTTGGGTTTGGGCATGACTTATGAGGTCACAATAAACATAACATTCTTAACATAAGAAATGCAATCTTCATTTGTTATAATCCTTGCATTTCTTGAATGGTTAAGTGCTTATAAAATTAAGAAAGAATTAATAAAGTAGTACCTGAACTTTCTCTCTGCTGTGGATCCTCATTTTTGGCTTTTGCTGGTAGTCGATCTTCACTGGCAGGTGACAGTTTTGGGAGTTTGGTGCTATCTGAGCAGAATGGTGAGGTCTTTACTGGATTTGGCACATTCTTATTATGAGCCAAAGGTACAGCAGCCACGGGGGCTTGCTTACCAGATTCCACAAACTGTTCTTCATTGTATTTTAAAGGGGTAGGTGTACTCCTTAATCTGACACCAAAGGGAACGGATGATCCCTCATCACTTGTTTTGGTGATTTCATGAAGATTCTCACTCATTTTGGACTTGTCTTGGCTACCAGTTACTAAAAGTGGGTCTGCACCATCAAATGACTCAGACTTCACAACATTCTTAAATAAAGTTGCATCTTTTAGACACCCCCCCGAGAGTGATCTTTGCCAGGCAGGAGCTACCGTGAACCTAACTGGTTTTGTGGTTGTTTTTTGCTTACTTTCTGCGTGCAATTCTGTTTTTATTTCCTCACATATTTCTGTTGAGGGATTGGTTCTAGACATATTTTCCTCTGCGTCATTGGTCATGCTGACCGAGGGTACAGAGGAAGAGTCAACTGTATCACATTCTATGACAAGTTCATTCCGTGTATGTTTGACGTTCTCTTTGAGACTCGCTACTACCCCCAATTCTTGGCCCTGGTCAGCTTCTAGCTGTAACACTGACAGTTCATCATCCTCAGATGGGTTCTCATCTATGTTTGTTGTTGGCTGATCAGATTTTTGTCTGCCGACTTCAGATAGATGTATTTCTTCACGTTTCACCTTGTTTGGGGTCAATAAAATTCTGTCTAATGTTTCATAAGCATCACAACTTTTAGATGTCTGTTCATCTGCAACCTTGTCAATATCACAGATAATTGTAGAGATGTTCATCTCAGACATATCAGTTTCCAGCAATGAAGGCTCGTTTACAATTAAAGTCCTCTCAGTGGTAAGTGGTAACTCATCAACCTTCTCAGGCAAAGAGGCAGCCATTACATCTTGTCCATTTAGTTCTTCACCTTTTGAATTATCGGTTACAGTTTCATCTGTCACATTTGATGGGCTAGCTAATCTACACTGTAGGTTATGGATGATATGGCTATTGGTAGGTTCTGTTTTCACATCGCTAAACTCAGAATGTTCAACCAAACTCTCAATCTGTTCAGACACAGAAAGTACAGAAGCATCACATGTAGACTGGGTATTAGCCACTTCTTCCTCGTTGGCCTGAATTAAATGTTCCATTTGGTCTATATCTGCTACAAGATTACTGTAGATATTTAAATCAGTTTTGCAAGAGGCAGCTTCACCTTCAGATGACACACGCTCATCTTCAGATACAACGGATTCAGACACCACAGGGATATGGCAGCCTTGAATAACCTCTTTGGACTTTTCTGGCACATCGAGGGGCTGTAGCTTCCCATCTAACGGAGACATCTTTACTCTCAAATCTGAAAAAGGTGAGAATAGTGATATCGTTTTTACTTAATAACCTGCAAAACAATTGATAAGTTGAGAAAAATACTGCCTTAAAACTAAAAATAGCTCAATCACGCAACACCTTTCGTCTTTACATAGAGCACTTATGGTTGGCAATACGTAGTTATACTCTATGCACAAATAAAATTCTATTACCTTCGGTGAATTTTTGTTCAAAATGTATTTCTGCTTCTGCATCATCCTTTCCAGAACCTGTGACACCGTCTTCTTTTAATTGTTGCTGTATGAAAAAAAAGCAGAAACACTCAGTATTAAAGGGACAACACACAACGTGAACATCAAAAATGGAACTCAATATGGCCATGCTGTGAACTTTTCCTTCTACTATCTTATTCTAGGCGTTGATTTTATGTTAAAAACTAATAGACAAAGGTCAGTCATTTTCCACAAACTGTATGGCGACCAGAAAGATACACTCAGTGCACATTAACGTTATCCTGTGTAGAGAATACCGCTGCAGCAGACTGGTTGCTGATAAGAATAATGCCAAACACTTGGGTCATGTATTCTTCAATTTCAGCTTTAATTTTTTCAGAATTATGGAGTGGAGGGTGTGATTGCATGTCAGGGACTGGGGGGAGGTCAAGGGTCCAATCAATATTAAAGGTGGTCCTCGGGGGAAGACAGCGGTTTTGCAGTGTGACTGCACATTATGTGTCAGGTAAGTGCTTTATTTAAATTTTTTCCCCGTTTGGAAGAATACTTATCAGGGACATAAGACAGTCCCTTTAAGGCATACGATCAGCTCACTGACTTAAGTAAGAGACACATACTACCTTTTGTTGTTGTCGTTTGAAGGCTTGTCCTCTGTGCTTCTTTGGTTTGATTACAATCCTGTGCTTTGCTGCAGAGTTATCCAGGCAGTTTAATGTGCTGGCTGGTGTCGTAAAATCTACTGGCGTCAGGTAGCCGGCTGGAGAGGTGGGACAAGCGAGGACACCGCGGAATGGACTGATCGGCCGAGAAGATGCTGCGGAGGACACCTGTGCAGACGAGACAAAACATCACTATGCATGGTACACGTGATGAATATCTCAACAACCTACTTCCACTCAGGAAAAAAAAAGGCCATAAACCCAACACAAAAAACTTGCAACACATTTGTTAGAATACTTTTTCTAATTCCCTGCTTACGATGACTTTTGAATTCATGAAAACATCTATATTGACTAATATGTAATTCCATAGATACCAGTCCATTTCCTCCAAAGACTACGTTCAAGGCTGTGTCTTGTGTTTTACATAATAAATGCATTACGGGACAAAGCGGTTAGAGGCTTAATGACGAACATAATATCTCAATCTAAACAGAGAAATTATAATCAAACTTGCTTTGAAGCAGCGTGTTTAATTATGCGTAAAATTTTTTTTAAAATGAACAAAACACAAAAGCGATTATTAGCATTTTTCATTTTAAATGAACCGACATAATACACAGCGAACATCTGGCACCGATGTTTATAACATTTTGTACAGAATTACAACACGCTATTAATCACATCTTACGCCAAGATTATCCTGAATATATAATAGCACCAACCACCATCTATCCTAATAATAACTTCTAAAAGGGTTTCAATCACAACGAGGGCATCCCGTCATTCTTCTCGATCCCCCAAAATCAGCCAAGAAAAACATATATAAAAACCATTGGAACATATAATTACCAAGACAAGATGTGTTATTATTGGGTATATTATATCGCGGGTCAATCTGTAATTATAGGGATCTTTAGAAACAAACAGAACACAGGGCAAGGCTCAGTCTGGCATCTAAAATGGTAACTTCTGTGATGCTCCTAAAACCAGAAGGCTAAAATAGACATTTAATGTCTACTATGATTCACACTCGTAGGTCTTACAACTGCTATTCATCCCGTCATAAAGAGGTCTTTATTCTGTCCTGTCCAACTCTCTGTACTATGGTGTGCCATGCTTCCAGCTCTTGGCATCCATCATGGAAAGAGTGTCTTGAGGTCATCCTGCTGTCAAAATCCAACCTTGCACTGGTGTTGAGAGATTTTTCATCAATCAGTGTGACAGAATGAGCTGTCATACAAGGCCCCAAGGTAGTCAGAGATGGCTCCAGCCTGGCAGCCAAACAGGCAGGAACTCCATTGTTAAACTAATCCCATCAATAGGATTGCTGACTGGGGATTAAAGGTTGGGCTGTATGCATGTATCTGCTAATTTATGTTAATGAAGTTATGTGGCTATATGAGTCTAAGTTTTACTACAATAAACTGTTCATTCCTTCTGTACTCAGTTCAAGGTAGTTGTGTCCAGTTATTGGGTACACATAGCAGGGTTCCAAGGTGCGCATGCTGACTGGTGCTGGAAGTGATTCCAGGGGACAACAGGAGGATACTGGGTGATCTCTGGGAGTTCCTACAGCTCTCTTGGTGAATCAGTTACAATCAGTCACTACCCGCTCACATCTGCTTTGGATATTTAGCCCTTGTAACAATTAGCATTGATTGCTTTGCGTCATAAATATCTTTTGCCCGTTGGTATACGTGCTCTGCCACTCATGGGTGCCAGAATGTGAAAAATCACTCAACGCAAGCCTGAGACTAAGAAACCAAGCAACAAATAGGCAATTAATCAAAATTTTCTTGAAGGCAGGGATGCCAATGTCCCATAAATGTACCCACAATCAGTAAAGTTCAGTTAAAACTGGAAGCTCAGGATAAGAAATTTGGATATCAGTAAAGATGTAATTGGGAGGCAAATAATTTGTTTGTTTTGTTGTGGATGTGTTGCTTGATCATATCAGGCTGTATTCCTTTAAATTCTTTTCAAATAGCTTAATAAAATATGACTTAGTAATAATAAATTTAGACTAAATAGGTGTAAAACTAAGCCGTGCAAGGAAAGTTTTTATCCACAGAGACCAATATAAGATCAGCACAGAAACATTTAAACTACTAAAACAATTTATGGTGAGAATATAGTATTTTTTTACACATTAATCAAGTATTTTACATTTAATATAGCTGGGTGAATAAGAATGTGCTCTGTCTGATTTCTGAACGCAGGTTTCTTCAATGCAGAAAAAGCTGCCGGATACCGGAAATGTTAAGAAACATCTGACACGGCAGGCATCCTCCATCCTTGAGGATCTATGAGTTTCAAGGCAATACAGAACGCTATCATTTATTTTCCTGTGACTCATCCACACTCATAAAACATGTGTCAGAGCTCACGTCCCCAACTCAATTAAAGGGACACCCCCAGCCAGAACAGGGCAGCACTTTAATGCATATGATAGCCGAGTGGTTCCTTTAAATCTTTGTGGGGTCTCTGTTGCAAAATTTGTAGGGGTTCTGCAGGCACTTGCTTGGCAATCAAACACTTCCCTACCACCAATTGGCTGCTACAACCAGCCGATCAGTGGCATGAGACAACACAGGTGTTGCATTGCAGCTCTGAAGCTGCAGCTTCTCCTAAAGGTAAGTTATTTAAAAAAATATATATTTTTTTTTTTTGAGTGCTTTCTTGAGAAAATTTACCACTGCCCAAAATATGGCTCCAACAGGGATTTAGGAGAGCCTAGGAAGTTGGAACCTTTAAAATGAGTAACCATTTCCAGATTGATGTATATAAAAAAACTGTTTCAAGCGGTGTTTAGGAATGTCCTTTGAAGTTTGTGTGGCTTTGGAACCTGTTCTGGCAACTTTATTCTGATAGCATAGGCCAGGGGTGTCCAACCTGCGGCCCTCCTGCTGCGGTAGTACTACATCTCCCATACTCCTCCTACTGGAGGGCCGCAGGTTGGACACCCCTGACATAGGCCAACTTTGGTCAAACTTATATTGGATGGGGCTAGTCCAAATCAGGCCTGTTGCTTTATCGTGGTCTTCAAGCACCTGACAAGAATAACCACTTTCACTTTGTTGCATTGTCTAGAAAAATAACATTTTAACAGAATGCATGTCTACCACATCAAAAAAATGAAACTAGCACTACGCTCCGGAGTCATTTGTTCTCTCAGACTCGCTATATACTGCGTCAAACACAAAATAACCAAAAATCTATGTGAAAAATATGCAAAACTGCCCAAAATCAGACAGGAAAATACTAGATCCTGAAGAACACAGAAATGGAACAGGCATGTCCAAATGGTAAAAAAACAAACCAATATTGTATTAGCATCACTATAAGAGGGAAAACTCCTAATTAAATTATCTGGCTACAGAACAGGTTATGTTAATTACTGATCACTACGAGACGAGCCCGATGATTAATATAAGCTGCTTGCCTTTTGTGTCAACATGTTTTTGTACATTTAATTAGTCACTGGAGGTGGGAAGGACGCAGATAAAACAACCCAAGTAAATTCTTGCGGGTGGATGTAGTAATATGTCAGGTTTGACACTAGAGAGGCTGAGTCAAGGCATTTTTGTGCGTTTGACAATTAATAGCCCTTGTATCGCCAGAGGAATTAAGATTCTCTGCATGGGCGATTCTCAGATGTAGCCATTATGGTTGCAAGTGGCCACTAGTCGCAGCAATCTTATTTGTGCACTATGCAGAATCCTGGAATGATACTATCCCATCAGAGGGTATGTATGTATGTAGTGTATGTATGTATGTAGTGTATGTATCACTCGATCTGGGCTCCAGTCTCATTGGCAGCCATGGAAAGAAAATCCTGAAAACCACCTGTAGATTCGGTAGCTCTAACACGGCTTCATTCACGTTCTTAGGGCTTTGCTTTTCCATGCCAGCGGATGTTCTCCAGCATAGAGGTCGACACACCTTGGCCGCTGCTATCTAAACTGCACTGTATGTACCATTATTGAAGATTCTTTCAAATGTAAAATCTCAAACTCGGCAAATAACTACCAAGTTGACCGTTACAGATTTCTATCCAAATCCAAAAAATAAATGAAGGCAATTACTTTTTTCACATACTTCCATGGTGAGAGGATAAAATGTTGGTATGGGGTGGGATCTGACATGGGGTGACCCGGGCAGCTACCCAGAACATTGGTACAGTGCCTGAAAATCAGGACTGTCATGTGGAAACCAGGACTGCTGGAAGTTATATCTTGCAGCTGTTGACAAGTTGAGGCTAATGGGATTTGTAGTTTCCAGTATATGGAATTTTGCAGATGTCCCAGCCATGCCCCAGACATTAAAGTTTAAATAAACAAACTCTTCCTAGAACTAGCAAAATAAACACATCACTACAAAAACAAATAATAAAAAAAAAAATACAGGAAATACCGATAATCCCAAATTTCTGGGAAGAAGTTCAATTGTGTGGCTGTACCGGCTGCGGTTATTGCTCTCCCTAAATAAATCTATCAATGCGATAGTTGAACATTTTTTGTTTGCATCATTGTGAAATTCCACATATTTGTTATAATTATTTCTCTATACTTTCAGCATATAAGGCACTGTATGTCCAATTTGCTAGATGCATTCCATAAAACATGATCTAGAGTTTTAGTTTCATTCTACAAAGCGATATTTACCGGCTCCTCCTCGCTGTCTGTCCCTCCTAAACTTAAGGAGCTGCGTCTCTGAGCACAGTCGGAAGGCTAAAGAGAAGACAAGTAACAAGTTAGCATGTGTCTGTCCTCCACAGTTTAAAAAGGATACAAAAACATCTAAAATAATCTTACAAATTTAGTCAAATGTGTTTCTTTCCACAATTTTGTATAACATGTTTTCAGGCAGCTGTATTTTGGCCATAATGAAGCGTTCTAGCTCTGTTATCCAGTAGACAGCCCCACTCCTTAGGATATTACCTTGTGATACATAATAGAATGGCTTCGTTTTAATCAACTATACCCTCAACTAACCAGGGCATCTTAGCTCCCCTTTCTATCTTCCTTTCTGTCCTTTGCTCTCTAGGAAAGGCAAGGAAGAGAAAAATGGGGGGGGGGGAGAGTAAAGCGAGGAACAGATGACAACAAGTATATATCATTTTTAGGATGGTCTTATACATACGTTTTAGAGATATTTGGTTTCAAAGTAAGAAACTATTTTAGTAAAACTGAGTTTTAAAATGTGGGGCAACTAGCTTTATCTAAGCGGTTCTGAAGTTCTCTCCATTCTCCTCACCTTTACAAAGATTGCCTGAACAAATCAACAGATAACGATGGGATGAATAAAATTATGTGTTGATTACATTATAATGTAAACATCATTAAATAGGCATATTTACTATACTGAACCATAGACTGTAGATTTAAAAAAGGCGACTCCGATACTCCAGCTACTGGAGGGTAAACCTCCCGGCATGGTTATTAAGCTTCCTGCTGCCTCCACGTTATTAAAAGGTCCCTTTAAATAAATGGCTTTCGTGTTCTCTTTATATGCATACTTTACTGGAAGATTGTCCCAGAATGTCATGCAACAAGTTTATTTCTGGGGGGCTCCTTGGCAGACCATCATCCTCTGAAAGAGCACCCGTATCCTCCAGCTTTTTGGAGATGATTCCTTGTGGAGCAGATCCTATCCTGATGTTCTGCTGAAGCTGGAAGCGCAACACGCAGACAAAAATAAATACACAGGTTAAAAAAAAAAAAAAAAGAAAAAAGGGTTTTTTAAAAATGTTTTTTTTTTTGTTATAAACAATGCGTAAATAGTAGTACATTTTAATAAAAGAAAACTGGATATATTTTGTATGTTCCTAAAAGCCATCATGACAGCAATATTCAGAGGCCCCATAATATATAACTGGACTGCTACTCTCAATAATCTGAACATTCATGTTCTCAGAAATACAAACACTCTCCTTCTACTTTGGTGATGGGAGAACCAGAGCCGGTAGGCAATAAGTTCTCCTGGTTGCAGAGAAAAGGAATCCAAAATATTTAGAAGCAGCTACTATTAACTTAAACCCATGAAGGACAATGGATTGTGAGCCTGTACATGTACGAGCTCAGTCGTGAAGGAGTTAAACATTGAATTGGGACATTAAACTACATTTAATTCAAAAGGTACCAAATTAACGAAATAAATAACCCAAACATGGACAATAACACCAATGACAAAGCATGAACGCCTTTAATTTGAATATATTAATACCTGTAGTGCTTTCACTTTGCCAGGAACCTTTTCCTGAGACGAACGCTCTTCTGTCACATTTTCAGACTCAGAAATGAACACACTGTCGTGGGATAAAGCCTTATTTCCCATACTGCCCTTTGTCCTTAAAACAAAACAAAGAAACCCGATGTCAAAGTTTCAGTGGGCTAAGTCACGGCTTTCAAGCATTTTCAATGAAGCCATGATTAACGCTTGTTACTTTCCTAAAATCCAATTTATCAAAACCATACTGATATCGTCCAGTTGTTGCACATAATTTTATCTCTTCTCCCACTCTGGGCCTCTGAGCGGGTATCCATTATCTTTATTGTCGTGGCAATTCTAGCTAAATATACACAATTGGGTTACAACGTAAGGTTCTGTATAAGTGACATATATGTAACAAATAATACAAATAAAAAACACCGTCCAGAGATAACTTCACAATTTATTGTAGAAATGTTAAATTAAACCCTCTTGGTTAAAGAAAAATGGGTGTTTTGGATAAGGTTTGTGAAAAGCAATACAGAGTATGTAGATGACTTGGCCAGGACATGGTTCAACCACACTCCTTTGTTGTAGAAAGGCAAGAAATATGGTTGGTGCGCTGCTAACGAACACTTGAGGTGTATTAACTTCTAGGTAAAGAGAAGTACTATATGAAACTTTGCTTTTATTTTTACCTGGGCCCCTGAGAACACCTGCAACATCCATGCAACACAGTTGCAGACCACATGCCAACCACATCGCTGAGACTACAGACTTAAAAACAATATGCAGCACAGCTTCATATGAATTCTTGTTATTCTACAATACACCCCTTACGAAAAATTACTGCAGTTTTTCTGAAGTAATACTGCAGTTTTTTGGACATGAAAAAACTGCAATACTGCACTTTTTTTTTTTTTTATATTGCAAACCTACAGTTGTACTTCAATGTACCGCAGCTTTATTGCATTTGTACTTCCATACAAAAATAACTGCAGTAAAACTGCAGTACAAATGCAGTAAAAGTGCAGTAAAAGTGAGTATTGCAGTTTTTTCATGTCCAAAAAACTGCAGTATTACTTCAGAAAAACTGCAGTAATTTTTTCGTAAGGGACATTTTAAAAATGTTTAAATTCAGACCCACGGATTATTTTATGAAGGGAGTAACCATCATCATTCTAACATTTTAGAACCGCAGTCCCTACAGCGGCACGCGCATGGTTTAGGTCTCCTTACCCCGGCTCGTGGGCCGGGTGGAAGGCAGTTGTATCGGCCGCTGACGCACTAACATCGCTGCTGGACTGGCTGGGCTTTAAGGTGCTTTCCCTGCTCGGTGCTGGCGATTCTTTCCTTTTCTTCTTAACAAACAGTTTTTTAAAGGCTTGAAATTTTGACTTTTTTTTCCCTAGGAAGAAAAGAAAGAGAGAGAGAAATTTAAATGAGAAACAAACAGAGACATACACCACTATGATATGTGTAAAAAAAGGTGTTGCATGGAGTGCAATGGAAGAGTTACTTATTATCCTGTGCGTTAAGTTTGCATACAAACAAAATTCATAATTTACCGTCTATTGTTTTCCAGCAAATGTAGTAAAAATGTTACCACATATAGCAAAAACGTTTACTTCATTTATTCTGCTGGATAAACATGCCTATACTCAACGCCACACACATACATATATAAAACAAATAAAAGCATTAAAACACAGTATTAGATGGCAGGCAAGAACTATTTACTATTATTATTTATTGTCATATATAGTGCCATCAAACTCCATAGCGCTGTACAATGGGTAGACAGGAGAAAACAAGTAGTATATAACATAAATTGACTTACAGAGACAACAGGTGAGGAGGGCCCTGCTCAAACAAGCTTACAATCTAGAGGGATTTACTATGTGTAGTCGGCCTTTCTAATTTCCCTTAGTGTTCCCTTATATGTTTAGGAACGTTTTATTGCGTACACACAGCAATGCCTTCATTGTATTCATCTACAAGACTTATTGAATCATAGAACTCAGCCACAGATGAGAAACATCATCTAGTCCTCCCTTTATTCCTGCTTTATTCCATTTATATACAACCTTTACTATCTTTTTTATTTTATTTATTAATTTCATAGAATAACCATAAAGAATCCACTCTGTGTGGTGATTGAGCAGGGAAAGTCACCTGAAATATCACATGACTCACAACAATGGCCGCCCCCATGTCTGCTGATAAAGAAAGCTTATTGGAACCAGTTCTTAAAAATAAAAAATCTGACAGCATTTGCTCAGTATTGCGCTGGCCGAGTCCCTTGTGGGACTCAGCCAGGACTACCTGCCAACACCACAGGACATACCGATAAAGCAGAAGAAAACTTTACCTGTACATTCTTCCTGGACCTCTTCCATTTCTGAAGTCTCAGGTACATCTGTTGAGTTTGCAGCCATGAGAGTGTCACTAAAATACATTAAGGATTCCATTATTTATCATGACAATGCAAAAATGTTCTGGACTTTGTTGACGGTACCACAATTGTGTGGCTGTCAGAACATAGAAGGATCATTTTACGGTCAGCACAGATTGCCTGCTTACTTAGCATAATACTCAACACAGCAATGTTTGAAAGGTTATTTAATCTACAAAATATATTTTTAGTTTGTCTATGTTGTATGCAAAGTCCATATTCTGGAGAAATGAATACAAGCGAACAGGACACCAATAAACATTTCGAACCCTGAAGGCAAGATTTATTAACTGCTTCAGGTCCAAATATATTAGCGGCCTGAGGACCACGATCTATGGAAACTGAAGACATTTCCCAACTAACCCTTAAAGCTATGTCTGCCAGAGATAAGGAACTGAATAAGCAAAATAAAAAAACAATTCATTAGGGAAACCACCTTAAGATAATGTCTACAATATGAATTTGAATAAGTATTTATTGTTTTGTATAGCACCGTCCTATTCTGCAGCACTGTACAATGGGAAAACAGGACATAAGTATATCAGCGCTACGGAATTTGATATAAAAAACAATAACTAATAATAATAATATATAACAGAACAATTTGGCTTACAGAAACAAGAGGAAAGCAAAGGCCTTGTGCAAACAAGCTTACAATCGAAACATTAAATTGTATAAATTCTTTGGATATCGGGTATGAAACAGGGATTCAAACTCCTATAACAATTAACACATTTAAAAGTGTCACAGTTAAAGTGTCATTAGTTAAGCGGTTTCACTTAATATTAATTTTAAAAAACACAGGGATATAGACAGAACACCTAGAGAGACAGTTTGTGAAAGGGACACTCCAGCAATCACGTGCACTTTAATGCCGGGAGGTCACTTTAAGTCATGCCCTTATTTCAAATGCATAGGGTGATTCTACAGAACCCCCGATATCCATCTGCCAGCCCCCCAGCTGTTACCCGCGCAGGTTCGGCTGAACACATCTCCTTGCACATGGTATACTTGGCACCAGGCAGCTCCAGCAAACATCAAAGGCAAAAAAAACATTTCAGATCCCCTTGCGCATTAGTGTAAAAAATGGAACAACGAAAAAATGGCACATACGTCAAATGGTTAAAAAAGGGATATTTCAATGTAAAAAATATGCACACCTAAAATATACATTTCCCTATAATCATATACACACAACTGGTGCTGTTCTGGTCAAATTTTAGGTTTCTCAGGCGGCTTCATGTTTATAAATGTTTCCCAACCTCCCGTGTGTAACATAGTAATGAAAAGCATCTGGCTGAGACGGACTGCTTTATAAAATGTAACAAGAGGAAATGCCTTTGGTGTTGAGGGTCACATTCAGCCTGTAATTATGTAGAACAAAAATAGTATTTTCTAAAAACCAGCTACGTTTCAGTTTAGCGAATTTTGGTTCCAAAAAAAAAAAAAAAAAATACAAAAAAACCCCCCCCCCACTAAATTGGTATAAGCAAATACGGTATATCACAATTTAAAAACAAACAAAAAAATACTTATGGATGCTACCCAGACTTAAGAGAACAAATCTGAGCGGTTATCAGCACATGAAGACACATGGCACAACGACTAAACAGAAAGTTGACCCAAGTTGAGAACCCTTAGTCCAATCTTTATTGAATTGAACAGGTTCTCAGTGAGATAAAAGAAAAGCAAAGCTACCAGAAAGATATTCAATTTGCTAAATACTTTCAACCTAAAAGGTTGATAAGAGTTCCCCAAGCACCCAGAAGTGACTAATTGCATATTTTGTATAGCATAATGTATAGAGCCCAATAAGGTATTACCTTGAGGTAGGTTATAAAACAGAGCGGCCACAGAAGGAATGTCTATTTCCCCGCAATACACGAAACTTATTGAGACTTGAAAAGCTTTTGTCACAGTTATCCAACGGCAAAGAACCGTTCACACAAAGAGCAGGAATTTCCTTAATTACTAAAAGGTTCTAGGATGGCACAGCATGTCAAGTTTCATGATGCATTCCAATCCACACCTCTAATCCGGTGATTCTCAAACCGTGCCGGGTGAACATTTTCCAAAAAGGCATGAGCTCCTTAAGATACTTTTTCCCTACCCTGTACCCTTTGTTTGTGTCAGAAATTAAATTGGGTCTCCAACAGTTCTAGCTAACGGCAGAGTCTGGGGGAGGGAGCAGTGCACGTACCCCTTTCTCCATCCCCACACAGAGATCTATATCTATAAAATGCTACTTTAAGTTTTAGTAGTACCTCTCCAAATAATTGATTCATCACACATTAGAGTGTAAGCTCCTCTGAGCAAGACCCTCCTTACCTCTTTGTAAGTGTGATGTACTAATTGTTAAGTCTTGTGTATCCATTGTACAACACTGCAGAATAAAATAGCACTATATAAATAACTTATGTACTGTGTATGCACACACACGCTACACATTCATACACCCTCTTTCATTCCTAATATCATTCCATTGATTATAGACCCAAAGTGAGAAGCAACAATCGAATCGACTCCCCCAGTATTCACAAATTACAAAACACGATTAGGAATGCAGCATTTTGTGCCACAAGAAATCCAGCGAAATCATTTCCACGTGCAAAGCTGCCAAAGAAAATGGTAGATCTTACAGCGTTACCGACAGAACAATATTGTGACAATGGTACATTTGTAATAAAGAAAACAGCTGCCTGGTACAGGAAATGTCAAGCAACTATCTGACACAGCAGGCATCCTCCATCCAAGGAGATCTAAGAGTTTCAAGGCAATACAGAACTCGATCACTTCCTTTCACGCACACTCATAAAACATGTCCTCTACTCCCCCATGTAATTAAAGGTGATGTTCCACTTAATCAGCAGAGATTCTTTTGCAACCCAATTTAACATTAGAAACATTATTCCCAAACTTTTCCCATAAATAAGTCTCATTCATAGTTTTTGCTGGGAACGTTTTCTTGTCATGTGACACAAAAGCAGGGTCCCACAGATTGTTGCCATAGAAACTGAAGGCACTTCTTAAAAGCTGGTGTTTTTTTATGTTTGTTTACTGGTTTAGAGGAAAGCGAAATTTGTTTATTTGCTTAACATACTAGATAATAATAATAAACATTAGTAATGTATGAAATTAACCAATATAGCTAAAAACAATCCATGGACTACTACCAGCTGCCTTGACCGGGTGAGCATGATGGGAAATCTGTTGCACAGTTTTTATCTGTCCATGGAATATTCTTCC
Organism: Sceloporus occidentalis; assembly: GCA_023333645.1. Taxonomy (NCBI): domain Eukaryota; kingdom Metazoa; phylum Chordata; class Lepidosauria; order Squamata; family Phrynosomatidae; genus Sceloporus; species Sceloporus occidentalis. Next base: position 3,983,904 of record JALMGF010000034.1, on the reverse strand, counting down.
AGAACTCTTGGGGATCATCCATTTTTTGACTCTCGAGACAAGAGTTCTTGTCCTCCTTAAAAAGTTAGATCTTGTTCTAGGGTTCTTTGTGACTTCCTAGATGACTTCATACCTTCTTATTTGAGAGACTGTCTTGGACAGTCTTTTCTGGAGCCCCAAATACTTTGAAATGGCAATATATCATTAAAAAGAAATGGCGATATAACACTTTCCAGACCGATATGCATCAACAATTGTTTTCTGGATGTGGTTAGGAATGTGTTTTGAATGGGGCATAGCGTGGCTTTGAAACCTTGTGAACTGAGAACTTTGGTCTGATGGCCCTAATAATCCCTTCTACTGGGCCCAGTTTACTAGGGAGGGAAGTAACATTTAACACCCAAATATTGCATGTTTAATAATAGAGCACATCGGACAAGCACCAAACACTGATGTGTACTATTGCCAATGTGAAACTCCACGCCAATGTTCAAAATAAATCCATAAATATAATCAGATATTCACACTGAGTGATGTTACTGCAGATCTCACATTTTTCCAAAGTCCTATATTTTACAGCCAACTTCACACACAAAAAAAAAAAATTATTCCTCCCCATTAAGGTATCTCTTTTGCCATCGATGAAAGCGGAGGGCAACTGGAAATACATCAGAAGTTTGCAGCGTTCATTGTTCTTAGGTTTACACCTTCAGCACTTCTATATAATAAATATATTTTATTATCGGTTTGTCTTAGTCTGTCAATTCTCGTCTTGTCATACCCCATTAAGCGCTGCGTAAACTGTTGGTGCTATATAAATAAAAAATATTATTAATAACATTTTGCCAGCAATACATAACAAAAAAAACTGATAATGTTAAAAAAACAAGAATAAAAATTAAAAAGGCAGCTGGAGGAAGAAACAACTGCTTTGAGATACAATATCACACACTTGTTGGACGTTCAATTAATTTTTAGGTCTGCAACTAACTCTGGTGCCCTCTGGTAGCTACATAAACACGCAGTCAGATCCTTAACACGTGAAGTTGGCCAGATTTCCTGGAGCATACCTTCTTCTCTAGAATAACATAGAGCAGAACTACCAGCTTCATCCCGTTATTTACAGAGGAAATAAAAAAAAAAAAAAAAAAAAATGCGATTCCCATCCAAGATGAGACTTGCGTAGCCAAGTAAGACCAAGCTACTTGGAAGGCTCCTTTTAGAGGAGTAGTCGAGCTCCTTCAGAATGTCCTAAAATGTGTTTATATTGGTCAATACTATAAACTTGTGCAAAAGTACACATAGATGACATATAGCAAATGAAGGGGTTTATAAGCACCTAAGTGGAAATGCCCCCATCTATTGTTAGGATTACCCCACATAAGAAAACCTGCCGAGGAGGAATATTCTGTCTTTCTCTTAAGGAAAAAAAGTTTACATACTTTCACTGAAGCAGGCATGAAGCTCCCCATCGAATCCCTACAGAATACGTCTGTTCCAAATTACCAGTTTGCAGATGTTTCCTGCTAATTTTTAGTGAGGGATGTTCAGCGTGCATGTTCATATTTTTAAAACTTCATTAAAATGATTGTACAAAGGGCATTAATTTACAACCATTACACATTAAAGTTTGTAAAACATAATACTGTCATTGGGTAGGAAATATTTGGGGTAGACTCCTAGCAAGTTTGATTAATGGATCGATGCCAAAATTTTAATATATACCTCACTTGGTAATATAGATATTTATATCAGAAAAATAATTCTATAAAAAAAAAAGAAATTCAGTTTGTGTCCATTAGTTAATTCTTAAATTTACCGATTCTGTACCCAAAAACAGTAGCTGGATACCTGGCTTTCGTGGATTTCAAACATTTCTGTGGTTTTATATGGAAAAAGCGTCACCCAATAAAATGAGTTAAATTGACAGGTTAAAGGCAAATCCACAGTGCTAACCTCCTTCTCTACACATACACATTAAACAAGATCATATTCCTTTGATTAACACAATACAGCATTTAACTTAAAATCTACATCTGCATATTTTATATGTTACATAAAAAGTTTTTTGTTTTTTTTAAATACTACTACAGCAACAGTGATAGGAAAAAAATGTTCTAGATCTCAGGCACAAAATTAGACAAAAGATTCAGTATCACTTACTTTTTACCTTTAAGACAACCATACAGTGTAGACATTGCGCCGTCTGCTTTATTCACTTAGCCTCCGGAGCCCTGGGGTGTAAGGACTGGCCCTTAGGATCCATACAGACTGTACTGACGGAGAAATCCCAACTAAAAGGCTAGACCCATGATGCCTGTAACAGGGAATTAGGGAGGCAGTGCTTGTTCCATACTTGGGCAAACACAGCGACCTCCCTTTTTCCTCTCGTGCTTACCCTGGGATGTTGCCTGCACAGCACAGCGCAGAATTTGTTTTAGGAGACTGCTTACTTCTCAAGTTATATCGAATAGAGTAAGTTGTGCAGTTGTGCAACAATCATTGGTGGGGTTTAGCATTCCCATTCAGAATGTTATGTATAGTTAACCAAAAATGTTTCAATGAGGAATTCAAATTCTGTATCTCAAAATGCTGAAACATGAAGAAAAAAAAAATAGAAATGCAATTCCCATGGACCTCAACACATTCTTTACTTAATACAGTTTTAAAAAAAAACAAACAAAAAAAAAAACATACCAACAATCTTGGTTTTCGAAGTACAACCACAATTTTCAGACACTCTTCCTCTGTCCAGGTTAGCTGTTAGTGGGATTCTTCTGGTATGACGATGGGTGACCATGTCCCTCCCAGGACTGGCCACGCACGCCCCTGCCCCTAGCCACAACCCCAACACAGGCGTCCCATGACGGTGGGTGACCATGTCTCTCCCAGGACTGGCCACGCACACGCCCCTGCCCCTAGCCACAACCCCAACACAGGCGTCCCATGACGGTGGGTGACCATGTCCCTCCCAGGACTGGCCACGCACGCCCCTGCCCCTAGCCACAACCCCAACACAGGCGTCCCATGACGGTGGGTGACCATGTCTCTCCCAGGACTGGCCACGCACACGCCCCTGCCCCTAGCCACAACCCCAACACAGGCGTCCCATGACGGTGGGTGACCATGTCCCTCCCAGGACTGGCCACGCACGCCCCTGCCCCTAGCCACAACCCCAACACAGGCGTCCCATGACGGTGGGTGACCATGTCTCTCCCAGGACTGGCCACGCACACGCCCCTGCCCCTAGCCACAACCCCAACACAGGCGTCCCATGACGGTGGGTGACCATGTCTCTCCCAGGACTGGCCACGCATGCCCCTGCCCCTAGCCACAACCCCAACATTTGGAAGTTATGACAAAATAATATTCTTGCTTCAAATTCCTCCCCTGGCTTCTTCTACTGAAACCAGGAACGGCAGGAATTATTCCGGCACATACTCAGCAGAACTACCATTAGAGTCAACCAGAGCTCAGCTGCCATTGAAATCATGGGGACAAGGTGATAGAAAACTAGCAATTTCCGCTACGAGACAAGTGATTGGCTGCGCTACCCCCATTAATTTTGGCATCTACTGAACAGAACAGGAGTGCTGATGAGCATGTGCAAGAAATGGAGGCGGGTTAAATGGACATTCCACTCATCACATGCCCTTTAATGCATATGGTAGAAATTTATGTTGTACCCATCTTCAAAATGCATGGGAAAATTATGCATTACTTTTTTTTTTGCATGAATTAGATGTACCCCCCCGGGGGCATAGCAAGAGTTGCAGGTGGTCTATGGGGGCCGTGGCATGTGCAGCTTCAAGAAGTCAATCAGAACCAGGGGGAATGAAGGTAGTTCCACCAAAGGTTTGGGGTCACTTAGATAATGTAAACAGCTAGATGTGTTAACATAATTGCAAAAGGGTTCTCTAATGATCAAATTTGCTAATCCCAAATTTAAATTTAAAAGGCAAACATAACGTGCCATTTAAACACAGGAGTGATGGAAGCGATAAAGAGCCTCTGCACGTCTATGAAGATATTCCATTAAAAATCAGCCATTTCCAGCTACAATAGTTATTTACATTAGCAACACCTATACTGTTTTTGTTACTTAAATGGACAACATTTGCTTTTCTTTCATATCTGAGTGACCCCGTGAAAAAAAAAAAAAAAAAATACGTGCTACTATGGCGAAATGTAGTGAATAATAAATAAAATAATAAACTAAATGGTACTTCCCAAATATGGACCGCAGCTGCCCAAACGACACTCTTCCTCAAAGTGTAAGAATACAAGCGAACCAAAAACGTATGGGGCGCAGGTGCATATAAAGGGAAAAAAGAAACACAATATAGTGTAGATGGTATGTCCAATTTTAGTGATTAAGTGGTATGTTGCACTAACAAATAAAGGAGGTGATTCCAACCCATCAGTATGGACTATGTAAAAGCTTTAATGTTCTTCATATGAAAATCTAAAAGACAAACTTAAAATAGTGCAGTATCTCAAGGTAAAATACCAGTAAGAATGCACTCACAATTTTTCACACACAAAAGTGCATATGCAGGCGTTTGGTCTAAAAATCCACCAAAATGTGAAGTATAGGAAAGACTCAATTGGACTTCACTATACTTCACATTTTGGTGGATTTTTAGACCAAACGCCTGCATATGCACTTTTGTGCATGAAAAATTGTGAGTGCATTCTCCTTTATTTGTGAGTGCAATATACCACTTAATCACTAAAATTGGACATACCATCTACACTATATTGTGTTGTTTCTTTTTTCCCTTTATATGCACCTGCGCCCCATATCTGAGTGACCCCAAACTTTTGAACGGTAGTGTAAGTGTAAAGAACTTTAACATGCGCTATTCTTTACACCACCACTAAACTGTCCATATAAATGACACAGAAATCAACGCTAAACGGACTGCAATATGCACTTAACATGGTAATAGGGCTGGAGCCACTAGCAATGGATCCAAATACTAAAATACCAGAGCTGGAGCACAAAAACTACGCAGAAGTAAAATACAGATGCTCTTCTGCAAGGTTCTTGTCTGCAAGAACTGCGTCATCTCTTGTGTCTGCTTTTAGTAAGTCAGATTAATCATTGCAAAATACTATGTTTTAACATTCAAGCCACATCAAAACACCCTTACAGAGTGCAATAAACCCTATTGTTCACTTTAGTTTCTAGTCCCAGGGAACCTCTCATTAGCCCCCTGCCAGTTTAAGTATTGCGAATACACAAGAACTCTCCGGGGGTACAGAGATTATGACAAAAACGCCAGCAGTCATCTCATGTGGGCAAGCCAGCTTTCTTTTACAGAAGATACCGCCTCCACTCAGTCCAGCCATTGTAGATTATACACACACTTTAATGTATGGTCCCTTTAATCTTTGGTATTGTCCATCTGCAGGATACCCCTTTACACAACTAAACGCTGTGCGAGAGATGTGTTCGGCTGATTTGCTCACCTCTAGCGAGCTCCAGCGCTGGTTTGGGGAGCACTCATGCAGGGATGTATTCAGAACCCAGAGCGCTTGTCTGGAAAGTGCTCCCATTGATTGCAATGACAGCACTTTTCTGCCACTAACTGCCTGCTTTAAGCAGCCAATCAGTGACAAGAATAGTCAGACTGTGGAACAGGAGGGGCGCTGCTGCAGCAGGACAGCAACATCCAGGTCAGGAGAGTGCTGTATTTTTATTTCGTTTGGCGTGTCGGGCACGGTTAACTCACCTCCGAACATGCTGCAAAACACATTGTATGCTGTTTAGGAATCACAGCAGTTAAATAGGCGACCATCCCCCAAACATCTCATACATACACATACATGTCTCATGATCATGCAACAGCTAACAAAATGGGAACCAACACTTTTGTGGTCAGAGGCTTCCTTCCTGCTCAACAATGCGGTATTCAAAAGGGTTTATACTGCTAAAAAGCAAAGTGTTTATTCCCAGCAGAGGACTCCTTGCAGCATGAGTTCCTAGGACATGGTTGCGCGGACAGTTCTGTCTACCCACTGGAGGGCAGTAAAGTATTTTTACAGCCATTACAATGTTGGTGTCCGTCATGCACAATATATTATTTTTTCATTAAGAATTGCTTTGGTGGACAATACTTGTTTACTGAATCACAATTTATTAGCCTGACAGCTTATGGTCCTGGACAGCTCTACTAAGGAAGACGGCGTATCAAAGTACTCTGCAAGTTCTTAAATATGCTTTCTTCAAAAACGGGAAACATTTTTTAGAATTTCTAAGAGTATCTCAGTTTGACTTTAAATACACTCAGAATAAGGAGCTGCGCGTTCTGTGGAGAAGCGAGAGTTAGGGTTTGGCCCGGGGAATATGGTTATAACCCGGTGAAGAACTCACATACAGCAGCATCCAGATGTGATCAGAGGCATGCTAAGCACAGCAGCGAGCATCACTTGGGATTTTAGCTGTTGGACAAAGCGTTTACATCCTCAGCATTTACAACACGGTCACGATGAAGAATATTTTCAGACCAAAAGAAGGATTGGCCGTGGATTATACAAAAACTGCATATCTAACACAAAAATCATTAATAGCCTCTAGCAAAGGCCTGGAACTCCTCAGACTGTTACGGCTGACAACCAGGGCCCTTCGGCTGAAAATATTCCATATGGTTTTATTGACCCAGCTATGAACTTCTAGCGTTTACAACTGGCAAAGGCTCTTCCAAGATTAATGCAATGAGTCATCTTGCTTAATGGACTTAAATGAAATCAAAGGGACATGTTCTGATTTTATATTAAAAAAAAATAAAATAATCAAGGCAGATTTTCTAAAACAAACATGTACCAGGTTATCCGATTTTAGCGTATATTACTTAGCGTTACATAGATAGATTCCCTGCTTGCTCACCAATGTCCAAGAAGAGCCTATGTTTAACTACATGGTTAAGCTGGGAACTTGCCTGGTTGGACACGGAGTCATTGGCTGGAATGTTACATTACTAGGGCTCCGAGTTACTGTCTTCAAGTAGCCACATACGAGGGCCAGGTCTAGCCCCAGATGGAATTGAGTGGTTTGGGGTGGAAGGGAAATTGGGGACCGCTAAACACTGCTTCCCTGCCCCTGAGAAAGAAGGGAGTGACTGGGAAATCCAGGGAAGCAGCCTTTCACCCAGAGACTCGAGGTCAAACCCAGAGTTCTCAGGCGTCCATATTCTGCATTTTTGGTGACTGAACACATCTTTTTAAAATAAAAACCAAAAAGGAAGCATTTTAAAAATGTGATTTAGCTCCCAATAAATGGAATGAAAACACATCATGAGGTTGCATAGATTCTTTCCCACTCTAAGGAGCTATTTCAATTCCAAAGTTTCCCCTCTACATATGTACAGATATGTCAAAATATTCCAGAATCAAACTCATTATATGGACACACAGGGGCTGCAGGGGCGATACTATAAGTAACCAAATGCAAATAATCACAACATTTTTGTGGGATGAATGGGATGTGAATATCTGTCAGTGGAGGGATTGGTATTTCCTGTAGAATAGCAGGAGCCAAAAATTGCATACATCTTAACTATGGACCTCTTGTTTTAGACATATGACCAGAGCTGCACAGAATCATGGAGAGTTTTGTTCAACCAGACAAAATACATATATTACAATTAGCTAACTTGTCACTAGCTCGGTCTTCACAGACCAGCAAGAAGAAATCCATACAATACGCAAATACAAAACCACAATAAAAACAAGCAACACAAGACAGAACTGGCCTTAACACTACATAATTCCCTGTTATTTTAACACATCTAACCTCTTCTCTAACAATGAAAACCCAGACCCAGACATGCCTGGAATAATGGGGTATGATGTCAGGTTCATGTCTGGCTGGCCCCAAATAAGGGACCCTGTGTCCATATGCACGTCTTTTGATGTGAAGGGGCTTTGTTGAAAAAGAGTTTAGGGCACTTTAACTGCTTTTCTAACTGCTTAGCCTACAATCTATTAAAAGGGATCGTTCACTCTCCCTACAACCACACTAAAGAAGAATGCATATTAAAGTACTTCATTATTCTCATCAGGGGTTGACAAGTAAACTGTTTTTAGAAACAAAGCAAATTACTGAACACAATGTGTCATTAAGACACAGGAGTGATGGGAGCTATAGAGGGCCTATGAAGATATTCCATTAAAAATCAGCTGTTTCCGGTTACAATAGTCAACATCAACAACGCCTGCATGGCATCTCTGATCCATTTCATGTTATTTTAATGGACAGAATTAGCTTTTCTTTCAAAAAGAAGGACTTTTGAACAGTAGTGTAAAAACAACACATACCAAAGATATCTGCTGCAACAAAACTAGGTGGGAGGCTCCATGTGGCAGATGGCCAGTCTTCTCCTGCATCCATAATCACATGGCTGTATATTTTCCAGGTTACCTGTCAAATCTATTGTATTTCTCCTTATCCTTAAGCCAAATCAACACCATTAAAGTGATACCCCAGCCACTATACGCACGTTATTACAAAATATAGCAGCCCCTTTATAGTCATGTGGTAGCCCCTTGTAAATGGATATGGAGGTTCTACGCATTTGCTCCTGTCATTGGACCCCAGCTATTTAAGCATGCAGGAGATGTGTCCGGCCGAACACATCTCCTGCGTTGTATTTATCGCCAGGCAGCTCCAGTGCTGGCTCGGTGAACATTGCATTCGGAGAGTGTGCAGAAATTGATTTCAATGGGAAAGCTTTCCCACCACGGATTGGCTTATTCGAGCAACTAATTATTGCCGATAATCGTCAGACCACAGAGAAAGTGGCAAGCTGCAGATTCTACTAAGATATGTGGGGTATTTTTTATTTGTTTTGTTTATTTTTTTTTAAGAAGGCATATTAAAGTACTTTCTTCTTTGGTGAGACTGTTTAGCACATTAAGCTGTCAATTTAATAACAGGGATAGAAGATTTTACCTATTCAGCATAATTGTTCTTGTCAGAGTTGTCAGGAGAGATGGGTTTTAACAAAAATTTCACTAATGTCTGTGCATTATACAGGACCAGCCAAGCTTCTCCTCCAGCAAAAGCTCACTGAGGTTTGGACCTTTATAATGTATTGCGAAGACAAGGAGTTGAAACACCACTCTCCTGTTAACACTCCATTAAATTAATAGATTCCAATCGACAGGGTCTATTCACTAAAAGGAGGGTTTAACTGGACAGCGTGCAAGAAAGTTGTGTTTCAGCTCACTATACTGTGCAAAGAACCTATTTCAGCTTAGCTGGCCCTGTATAGTGTATAGTCAAATCTGTAAAGGTTCTTGAAAGTCTCTTTACACAATTATACAGGACCAGTTGAAACATTCTTGCTAGATAAACCACTGATGGTCTGTAAATTTTAGCTCTCTGCACGTTTTGTGATAAAGGGTATAGAGTTGCACCGAGTTAGACCATAAACTGCACTACTAACATTAAATGCCTATTTGGAGTTTGAGACTTTGCAAGTGAGCTCAACATTTCCGCTTATTAACTTCTGGACATATGAATGGGTAAATCCTGGCTCTCCTGCTGCAAAAGCTGCCATGGCCCTTCATAATGAATAGTATATTACTATTACTATAATTACTTTTAATGAATGTACTTACAGCCAGCAAAGAAAAAAAAAAATCAAAGAACATTAAACTGACTTATCTTTAGGAGAAGCTGGAGTACACTCTGTACTCCATTTTTCACTCCAATGATTGACTGCTTGGTAGCGTTTTCTGCAGATGCCCATAGCTCAACTCTAGATCAACTTCCATCTGGAACCCTTGCCAAGAGTTCTGGTGCTGACTGGTGAGTATATCACAGCAGCCTAAGCAGCTGGAGATGGGGCAGAGAAAGGGGCAAATGCAGAATGTCCAGAACCCTCTCTATTTGCAATAGAGACCACAAAAAGATTTCAGGTGACCACTCATCATATGCATTAAAGTACATACATTTGTTGTCGGGTCGCTTTAAATCAATGAGATGACAACCTCCCAGGGTCAGTTCAGCTTTTATTTTGGGAAAAGCATTATGAAGGGGTGGAACTGTGCCTTCTGGCCACTAGACCTCCTTGAAGATTTCAGTGGGTCTATATCTGGGGGGCTTAGAGAATCCACCCCCATCCCCCTTTGCTTTCTACTAGAGATTAAAGAAAAGGATTGGGGACCAGGTTTCCACTGTGACCATACCACTTGGAGCACCTCTTCATCTTCTTTCAATCAACAAGGAAAGCTGGAATTACCTACGCCTTCAAGCAAATAACGTGTGTCTTCTCGGTATCTGAAAAATTGGCTTTTTGTGCACTCATACAACAAAGAATTCACCTGCTTAAGCTTGTTGAAGAGCTCTATGAAGGACACAGCTTTTCAGATTTCCTTGTCTGGATAATGAGGACAGCGCGGGTGAAGGCTGCTGTGAGCTGAATGTAATAGGAAGGGAATGATGCCCTGTATCATTTCCATTTAACTGGATAAAAGCATATAGGCAGCGTATATCTAGTTTACCCATTAAGGTATAGCTAGCAGGCAGTAGTAACAGGAGAGAACAAAGCTGGGGTTTTGTCTGGGATTGGGAATAGAATCAACAGGTTCAGAAAACAATGCCCTTAACAACGTTCTATCATATACATTTTAATATGTTTGCAGAAGCATGCTTTCCTTTATGCAAATTTCCATCAAATGCATAGATCAAAGTAATAGATTCTATAGAATAATTACATATAATAATTAGGAGCATGGCAGCTAAAATAACCTTTATCCACAGATTTGCTCCCAAGTAATCCAGAGGGATTCATCTGGGATACAGAACATGTATATTTATTGCAATTCTGTAACATTTTGTAAATAACAAAGACAACATCGGGACATCTACTGGCTATATTTACAAAATAACTAAAGCCATCCCACCCATAACAATGTGCAAATTCACATGAGTTAGATACCAGCGCACAATAATACAGCAGGCTCTGCTTTACATAGAATGGGATCAATGTGTTATGTAGGAGATATATAGTCAGAATGTATTTATAGTGATTTAAGATCTGAAGCGGGTGTGTTGCTGACCCGTCTAGCCACTGGCTGACTGAGACTCATGGGAGTTGCAGTGAAACCAATATCTAGTGTGCTCACTGATTTGAGCATTACTACATCAGATATTGCAGCTAATAAGATCATCTAAGGGAAGTTTTACTAATCAGGGTAATTAGGTGCATAGCCAGCTAATAAGAAAGATCAAACATTTAAGGTTTAATTAAATCTGCAGTAATAATATCACATGGGTGTAAATTGTTGGATTCACAGCCAAAAGGCATCTAATGCTTTATACAATGCAATCGTTTTCCCCCAAAAGTCCATGGGAATTCTGTGCAGACCGTAGGATCATTACAGCTATGCTGGAGAGATTGCTTTCAGCCCCTGCTCTAAAGGTAGACAACAAACCCAAATCTGGATTTTATAGCTTTGATTGGGCACATGTCGGTAAAGTAAAGCCCCACATCAGCTCCGGGGGCAATTAGTTGGCATATTGCAATGAGCTGTAGGGCAGACAGGTAGAAGATGTGTACTCACAGCTCTGCAGCTCTCCTCCTCTCTCTGGACTCTCACTACTCGTTTGCTTTCTTCACTCGATCCAAATTGTTTCCTCCCCAGCCCATTAAAGCGTCCTCCAAGCATCTGGAATCAGTCACCGCCCATGTCTGCAGCCCAGCAAGGAGCAGAGTCTCCCAGCCTCAGTCCCCTCTCTACAGCTGATTGAAACCATGTGCCTAGCAGCCAGGGCTCAGTCCCTCCACATTACTAACAATATCTATCTGGTCCACTAATACCACAATGCAAACCAAACATAATATACCTTCCAAGAATCCTGGCTTTCCAAGAACAGTCCCTAATGCTTGCTGTTTTGCCCAACATTCTGCTCAATAAGCATCTCCCTTGAATAGGACAGATTGTTAATGCTGGGAGGGTGTTTGTTAATCAGTTAACATGCTCTTGTATATTGTCATGTTGTAGTAATATTACTGCAGGATTTTGTCGATGCTTGGTATCATGGACACATACAGACAATATGGACAGTTATTGGTAAAAAAAAAACATTTTTATTCACATTATTCAAAAATCAATTTGAACAAAAAAAAAGTGGCTTAATCTAATTTGCCGATAACGTCCTATTCAGGTAGGGTTTTCCTAAAATTAAATAAAAAATAACTAAAATATCCCCCACCTATACACAGCCTAACGAGAATGGCGTAAAAAGAATTATTTTAGCTCAATGTTTAAAGGGGTCTAGTTGCCAATTCAACTAATGGAATGACCCAGGAACTTCCTAAGGTTACCATGGTAGTAATTTGTGAACCTAGTACCAGCTTCACTTTTTATACAGAGCCCCTGATGTTTTCTTGCTGAGTTCCCCTCGTTGTCGCCTTTATCCCAGTGGGTTTCGTAGCTCTTTGGTTTCTGACTGTGTTCTTGCGAGGTGTAGGTTCACTGCCAATGCCAGTGTAAGTAATCCTTATAAAGGAACAGTCATGTTATATTTTTCTACATGACTGCTCTTTTCAGATATAGACCACCTCCACTCATGCTCTGCAAAGTGTGTGTGTAAAACCTTGCGATCCCACCTGGACCGTCCACTTTTTGTATGATGGCACAGTACTACCTCATTGGTATTGAACGAGTGCAGCTGTCTTCATTCCTGACCTCTGCCGCTAGTGAAAGAGAGAATACATTGGACCTGAACTACGAATGGCTTTGTATGCACTTTGGCAGAAGATCTTTCATAAAGAAGCAGCTACCTTGGAGATCAATAAAGGTGAGGATGCCCTTCTCCTGTATGCAGGGGCTAGGCCTCCAACAGACCCAGGGCTAGCTCCATAGATTTGATAGCAGTGGGGTCTGCTTTGTGAACATTGCATATATATATATATATACATATACAAACACAATTGCAAAAACCATCTATAAACTAACAAAATTCTGATTTCTTTATTTCCAGCAACCTCTGTGTAATGTGCAACCAATTCTACGTGCTTTAGACATCCCATTTTAACTTTATAATATGTATATAAGGACTAGCCCCAGCACACAGATTGCACCCACAGGGTCTCCTCTTAGTCTGTCTCAGATGCACCCTTTATACCCTTATGGCCCAAGACAGTAATGGAAAGACTATAAAAATACACACATGTACTCTGTTTTTACAGATGCCTGCCCATAAACACACATTCACACCTGTCCCTATACGCATGCACACTCTCACTTGCTCTAACATACAAACACTTCCAAAACACACAACTTCTCCCCTATCTCATGAACTCACCTCTCTTGTATTATCTCTCCCCTCATTAACCCCCTTTATCTACCCCCTTTCTATTTATCTCTCCTCTTCTAGTTATGCATTACATACATATGCAAAATGGGCATGTGTCATGCTGAGTTGTACATGTACTGCAGGAAGCACCCAGACAGAAACAGACTCACCATATCTAGGGGAGAAAAAAGCTGTATCTATCTCATCTCATGCAACTTGCAGCCAGAAGTAAATAAAGTAAGGAATAAGAAGGTTAAGAAATACAAAAAAGCTATATATTTACTTTTTGTTATGCATGTATGAAAATCAATCACATATAATGCATTTTAACTGGACCTCCCTCCACAAAAAGGCCGCTGCAGTGCCCTCTGCTGGTGTTGACTGAGTAATGCTTTCTTGGGTGTGCTGCATTTTTAGACTGAAAGCTTGGTTTAGGTTTCTGAAATAATTTCCCACAAAACGTTGGTACAGATAAAATAAGAGTAATAAGTCCAGAGCTAGATCTAATGTATCCCTAGACACAATACAAAAAGTGTTTCCCAAAACCTTTGCATGCTATTATCCAAAAGTATTACACACCAACGCAATCTAGCTAGCACTATTAGAGGCACAGAAACATACTATTTTGACTGCAGGTAAGAACCATTGTAGTGCTCAGAAGAGAATTGTGATGAAAAATGGTGAATGGTTTGATGAAGGTATGTTAGTGTAAGGGTTAATTGTTGAGGAAAGAGTTAAAATGCTGTTTTTCAATTATTCACTCTATAAAAGCATAACAGGAATCATCATTTACAATGTTCTAGTGGGACTGCACACAGTTGACCTTGGACCTGGGACGGTGGGAGATTGAGAACAGGATAGGGAGTACTGCATGAAAAACCCTGTTCTTAAACTAGCCACAAAACTGGTTAATAAACTATATGCATGATTTTAGCCATTGTGTCAAAGTGTCATCTCTGTAGCCTCAAACTTGTTAACCCCTGTCTGTCCACACAGGTGTCTGCTATCCTGAGCTAAAACATCCATCTAGTCTGCCCATTTTCCTGATGCAAGACTCAGACCTTAATCTGTCCTTGGTCTTGTCTCAGATTCAGAATAGTCATATGCCAGTCTTGTGCATGTTTAAATTCCCTCACTGTATTAGCATCTACCACCAGCATCTCCTGAAGATGTTCCACTTAATTATCCTGCAAGTTGAACTTCTGAATGAAATCCTCCCTGATATCAATTCAAGGACTGAGGACAGTTCTCAGAAGACAGAAGTTCTGTAAATGGTCCGAGTGCCACAAATGTCTGAAAAGAAATTGCTAAGTGTAACAGGCGCTAAACACGCGGGTTTCTGAAAGGACTCCTTGGAACAGTTGCTAGACCATCTAACACTAACATCAAAGCCTACCCAACACAGCTACATCTTTTTGCTACTTGAATAAAAGCTCTGATTCAGATTATAGAGTGATTAATTTCTTGTTTCTCATCGTCATGATTAATCAAGACTAACACTGGGTATAATCTTTCAAATTTCAAGGATCTTAAAGGAAAATGGAGATGAATAGTTTAATTTGGCATATCCTTCTTGTATTTTTTTTGTTTGTTGTTGACCAACTAACCAATATTAACCTTTTTACTTCATGCTTTATGGTGATATGTAGCCCACATAGGATCCAGGCGATACCCACCAGCATTTCAAGTGCTCAGGCCAAGGGGGTGTGGGCTGCCCTCCTACCCTAAACAAAGAGCTACCGTGTGGCTCTCAGCTTCAGAGCTTCTCAAGGTGGCCTCCTGAGATCTCCATGGTCCAATCATTGAATCAGAAGATTTTATTATAACTAATGTATGATTCAGTCTAACTACAAATCTAAGTACTTCATGAGAAGCCCACAAGCACCACACACTACAAGCCACCCCCTCTACAACCCCTATTTAAGAGATTTGTTTTATAGTAAAGTATAAATATGGCCATTGTTACTCCTTCTATGTTTCGTACAGTAATACACAGCTTCTGTCCCTCTAGCTATTTTAGTTTCATAGCTGACAATATTTCAGTAAATAAGGAGGTTTCTTGCTTCACACAATCTCCTGTTACGATAATAATGCTCAAGCATTCATTCAATACTTTGTATTAGTGTCATGGCAGCAAGTCTTACGACTTCAAGTGGTGCCAGGGGAAATGTGTCTTGGGGATTAGGTTCACTTAAACATGAAAACAACATTGCTGGGTGTCAGGAATAATTACACAGAAAACTTGAGTTGGCATTTTAAGGACTGCCAGTCTCATATGTACATATCCGTATGTGTATTAAAGTGCATAGACCAATCTGAGAACTTTGTAAGAGAGTGGACTATGAAACTGTTTATATATTTATCCTTTGGTGACTCATAAGAAAGATTTACCCGTATTTGCAGCATGGCCGCCAGAAGTCTCAGGGCTGAGTAAAGGTCTAATGCCTGAGCCCCCGTGTCCGTTCCATCAGCCTGTCCCATGTCTATCCAATTGTCCCACCCATTGCTCCACACACCACTCTGCCTTAATATCCTCCTATAAGCACCCCTTATGAGAACAGGGACAAGCCTAGGGTTAATGGCACCTAGGTGCAATATTTCTTCAGAGCCCCCTATAACTAACACGCATACATACTAACACTCGCTCTACACTGTATACACACACACACATTTTTCTCATGCTCGTCTTTTTCCTCTCAAGGCGCCAATTACCTTAGTGACAGACACAAACACACAATAATATCATACACTGACACCTATACACATATGCTAACGCATATACACCATGCACTTTCACACTCCTTCACTACAGTTAGACACACAAATGCTAATATCACATGCTCAAAAACACTATCACCCACATACTCATACACAGACATGCTAACCCCATACACCAATACACACTGTAAGACTACATGTGCATGTACACACGCATGCTAATGCCTTACACACACCATACACTCACACATGCTAACACCACACTCTTATATACATGTACACACTATCCAACAACAAACACTAAGACACACCTACTGACTCATGTATAGTCTCAGTGCATGTTGGTATATCAGTATGTATGTATCGCATACTTTACATACATACCGACTCCCAACACAACAGTACAGTACACATACAGACTCATACACACACTCTACTCCCCTTCTTACCTCACTGAGTCCTGTCTCCCATGCAGCCTGCGCTCCCTGTATAGCTGTCTCTCTACTCAGTGGCGTAACATAAAATGCCGGTGCCCCCTGCAAGATTCCCCCTACACACACAGTAACATACTTACACGCACTAACATAGTACACATACTGTATACTTACACATGTACTTACACAAACTGTAACATATTTTCACACACACTAACAGCATAGTTGGCCTTGGCCAGGATATATCTCTAGATTGTAAGCTTGCGAGCAGGGCTCTCTCCACCAAATGTATCGGTTTGTCTTAGTCTGTCAATTCTTGTGTTATCATATCCCTTGAATTTATGTATTGTATTAAGCGCTGCGTAAACTGTTGGCGCTATATAAATAAAGGATAATAATAATATATCACTGCCTTAGATATTACAGTGGATCCCACATGCGTGTGCGTTTACTGCTCCCAGCAATCTCAGCAGGAGGGCTTTCCTGCACAGTGATTGGCCCAACCTAGCAGGACACCCTGTAGTATTTGCTATGTATAGATTGTGTGACAATTACTTTATTAACCTTCACTGCCACGTTCAGTCGTCACAGTGCTGGCCACAATGCTGCCTGTATTTTCTTGTCTAACTGGCTCGTCTCCCTGGCATTTCTGCGGCCAACTTGGCAAAGACCCCACTACATTTCATTAATTGCTGACTGACAAACTTGGCCTATGGGCCCACATACTTCCTGAACGCCTGCAGTATACAAATCCCCAGCTCAGCCTGTGACGCACTTCTTCCCCAGCAGATGGGGCTGCCGTCTCCTCACACTGCCATCTCCTGACTTCCAAACTTGCATCTCCTGGCATACAGCTAGCCTGTCACCCATCTGCCACCAAGTGGGCCCCTCCGCTGGCGCTCCCCGGGGGCCGATAATGGGCTCAGCCTAGGAGGCGGTTATAACTCTGCCTTAGCATTACGTGGAGGACCCGCTGAAGCCGGATGAAAACCCGGAGCCGAGGTGCCTTACAGAAGGGATCATGAGAGGCCAGAGAAACCGCTCCTCCCTCCTGGCCATAGCAACAGGAACGCTAAGCAAGTAGCAGCGTGACTGCGAAGGCCCTGAGGTGAGTGTGAATGGGGGAGAGCCTCGGCTATTAGGCCTTGGCTCTCCTCCATCCTGTAACCCACAGCCCAGGTGACAGCCGCCTGTCAGTGACAGCTGACAGACTCCATTCCGCTTTCACGCCTGTGTGTGTATGGAGACAGCAGGGGGCGCCAGCGTTCATTAGCGTGAATGTGGAATAAGTATGGTTTTAAATGCATTATATTCATGGTGAAGGGTGGGGAGTCTGATTATTAGATGAGCTGCAAACACACTATATTAACACATCACATGTTATAGTGACACATTACATGCTATATTACCGTATCACGTGTTACATTAACGTATCACGTGTTATATTAATGTATCACGTGTTATATTAACATCACAACCTATATTAACACATCACATGCTATATTAACGTATCACATGTTGTAGTTACATATCACAAGCCAAATTAACACATCAAATGTTAGATTAATATATTGATGTTATATAAACAATATGATATAATATACTTTATATGCAGTATGTTATATAATATAGGTTTATTTATATAAAGTAACTTATCAATAATGTCCAATCAGAAACGGACTAGGTATCAGTCCTTATGCGTATCTAACAAGCAATCATTTGGAATCCTTACAAAAATATTATATATAAAACATAACTTTTAATAATTGATTATGAACAGAGAGTGTAGAAATCCCTATCCCTTTACTATCGCTAGCTACAGGTAGTGTTGCCCTAAAATAGTTACTTACACAACTTACATATTTTGTTTTGTGTATCTAAGTGTGTATGATAACACTGGTGGGACTAGTGGATCTGGTGGTGAAGTCCTTCAGATGTTTCCATACTCTTAATCTGGAACTTCACAGACCTTTTCCTCTTCTGGGGAGGCTTCATGGGGCTGAGGGGGTCATCCACACAGCCTTTAGTGGGTTGGGGTAAGAGTGAAGTTGTTGGGGAGTGGATGTGACCAAATGCCTCTCGGACTTACGGCCGTTAACTCCTTCAAACCTTACTTTAAAAGTCTCCTGGTCATAAGCCTGGCATGATGCTATCAGAAATTACCGTAGCCCCTAAGCATTGGCATAAAAACCTAAGAGGTCATGTGGGTTCACATTGCCATTGTGCAATCATGTCATGGGGTAATATAACTGGGTAATGAAAACATGGTCCCTACTAACATATCATTGTACTGTCATTCGTTTTACTTTGAATACATGGGTACAATAATGACAACTATTATTTCATCCTAATACCTGGTTTCTGTTGCTTCATATCATCCAAAGGGGCACATATACATATAGGGATGTGTTTAGAACACAGTAAATAATATGAAATGGTCTAATTGCCCGTTGGATGTACTTTTTGATGTTGTTTTAATGAAAAGGCTCATCTGAGTCGCTGCCATCTTGGGGGTCGGTGTTGGACCCAGTAAGGCTGAAACTATTGGTGTTCTCAGAGGTTTCAGGGCATTCAAAAGGGGAAATTTGTCTTGTTCCGTAATGGCCGGTCTGATGGTTTTCCTGACTCACATGTGAATGGGCTTATGGAAGCCCAAAAGCTCCTCCATGAGTTAGCAGGACTCTGCAAAAACTTTTTAGAAGCCTTGCTAACTCTAAAAACTCCGGCATAGTCTGAGCTGTAAGGGAGTTCAAGTTAACTCTGATTGTGACCCAACTTTAGGTCTAATGTGTGCAGAAAACACAAGTCTAGAAAACTAAAGTTTAAACATTACTGACATTCGTAAAAATATAGACCTGGGGTTGGCTGTAGATGTGATTTATCTGGACTTTGCCAAGGCGTTTGATACGGTTCCGCATAAAAGGCTACTCTATAAATTAACAGAAATAGGCTTAGGGGCAAATGTCTGTATGTGGATCAGAAATTGGCTAAAAGATAGAATGCAGAGGGTTGTTGTGAATGGATGTTTCTCAGCCTGTACGCAGGTATTAAGTGGAGTGCCTCAGGGGTCTGTCCTCGGTCCTCTTCTTTTTAATTTATTTATAAATGATCTCCCAAGCTGCATTGAGAGCCATGTCACAGTTTTTGCTGATGACACAAAATTAGGCCGGGTAATTCAGACTAATCTTGATGTTTCTTCATTGCAGGAAGATCTAGACAGAGTTAGGGACTGGGCGTGCAAGTGGCAGATGAGGTTCGATATAGAGAAATGCAAAGTTATGCATTATGGTAAAAATAATAAAAATGCAACCTATTCTTTAAATGGAATATCCTTGGGGGAAAACTACCAATGAGAAGGATTTAGGAATAACGGTTGACAACAGACTTGACAACAGTGCACAATGCCAGCAAGCAGCTGCGAGGGCCAATAAGGTTTTGGCATGCATAAAAAGAGGTATCGATTCACGGGAGGAGGATATCATCTTGCCTCTGTACAGGTCGTTGGTAAGACCTCACCTTGAATATGCGGTACAATTCTGGGCACCGGTGCTTAAAAAGGACATTATGGAATTAGAAAAAGTGCAAAGCAGGGCTACGAAATTAATAAGGGGATTGGGAGATACTAGTTATGAAGAGAGACTAAAAAAGTTAAAATTATATACACTGGAAAAACGGCGTCTCAGAGGGGATATGATAACATTATATAAATATATGCAGGGCCAATATAAAGAGCTCTTCAGTGACCTGTTCATTAACAGAAATATACAAAGAACAAGAGGTCCCCCTCTGAGACTGGAAGAGCGCAGGTTTCATAGACGACAAAGGAAGGGATTCTTTACAGTGAGGACAATAAAGGTATGGAATTCACTTCCAAGGGAGGTGGTGTTATCCAATACATTAGATACCTTCAAAAGGGGCCTCGATATTTTTTTAGAAAGGCACGATATACAGGGATATAAATAGAATAACATTAATATTTTAGAGCTTCTTGATCTAAGGAGAAATCAGATTGCCTCTTGGAGTCAAGAAGGAATTTTTTCCCCTGATGGCAGAATTCGAAGTAGCTTAACTAGGGGTTTTTTGCCTTCTTTTGGAGCAAGAATAGAAAGGTTAGGTAGAAGGGTTGAACTTGATGGACTTAGGTCTTTTTTCAACCTTATGAAGTATGTAACTATGTAATTGGATGCATAGTAAAGAAATAAATATGAAGTCGTTCTTTAGGTGGATTGTCTCCTGTCTTGGAAATGCTGCTCCAATCTGTGGTGCATTATACTGTAGTGACAAACCTTCAGCATTGAGGGGGTTATTTAACTGCTAGTGGTTATTTGCTGCAAAGAATCAGCCAGTAAGCTAGCTGCGGCAACCCCCGGAGGTTTTCAGAAGCTAATATTAGCAGCTTTTTCTGTAAAGCAGGAAGCTGTAGACTCAGTCGTCCCACCTGCTGGTTCATCTCTCCGACACTACAAACTCTCTAGTGAGGAACATCTGGGGGTGCACCAGGTAAGCGGGTTTATTAAACGTTTGCAGATCAGGAGACCTGGTTAGTGTTATCTATAGCAAATACATTGCAATATTTCATCTCTGTGTTAGCTGGAACGTGTGCTGATTTGTATGAGTGAGTATAAAAGAGGCTATATCGTTGACGGGCTACATCTATTCCTGGGCTTATTTATCTTGATCCATTTGGGATGTCTCCAGCATCTACATTCAGCTTCATAGACTAGTTGTATTTTTCATAACCCAGTAAATCAGAAATAATTTATTCTTAATAAACGAAAGGATTTATTCAGTGCATCTTCTTCATGACGCCGCACTCAGGGCTAATTTAACCCCTTAAGTGCTACACGATTAGTATATCGCAGTGGGTCTATTGTCACGTTTGAGACCCAGACAGGTGCAGAAGAAAGATATAGGAAATTTTGAATATATAAATATATATTTATTTATCAACGACTGGTGGCAGGTGTGGCAGTTTCCCTCTGAGATTAGTTTGGTGTAATTATCCGTGTTTAACCTGACTTTTTTTTTAAACTAGTAGTGCTTTGAGATGTAATTTCATTCCCAGTTTAACTGCAAAGCTCTTGTTTACCAAGCAATGATGATTTATGAAAATATTTTTTTTGTTTTATCAAAGCTGTGCTAGAGGGGAAATATATTGGGAAAAAAAAGCTGATCTTTTGGGGGAAGAAAGAATTGTAACGTCCATCTTTGTTCTGTACGTGCGCAATCTGTGTTTATGGTAAAATTGGCAATGTACGATTCCATCAGCATTTCCACAAATCACCCTATTAAGTACAATGGCAATTATAATTAAAAAAGGGTTTAATTGCCTTAACAAACATTATTATACCATTTCCCACCAAATAATTTATTAAATACTAGCCTTAAATAATATCTGTGATGTTGAATATAATAATTATTTATTTGTGTTATGTTTACCCTCTTGACAACCCTATAGACATGCTTAAAAGAAGCTATATATCTATCTAATCTAAACTTGTCTGCGGATGCCGTTTAAAAATCTGTCCAGCTTAACGTTTATGGCGTTCGTTATGGTGTTGTCCCAATATAATTGTATAGCTGACCCGTAGCAGCACCCACAACTGCTCCCTGGGATGTCCCTAGCCGCAGATGTCTTTTAACACCTCAACCAGCCCATTGAGAGCTGTGATTCGCTAGGGAAGAGGACTAACAGTTGCCCCTGCCACCCTATGCCTGGTTGGACTAGCCTAGAGTATTTCAAACTGAGGGGTTTGAAAGGCTCATTTGGCCTGGTCATGCAAAATCAGAGAGGCCCCAGTGTGTCACATTAAAAACCACAAGCAGTATAATCATTCATGGCACAATTTCTCGTCTTCTTTACTCCTGTCCCCAGTGCTAGGTAAGTCAGGCAGCTGCCTGGACCAGGTGGGAGCCAACCGCTACGCCAATGTATAGAAGCCAGCCTGGTACCTGACAAGGGTGCACCAGGGGGGCATAAACTTGAGCCTACATTGCCATTCTAAAATTATGAAGAACATGAGGTTTACTGGTTTTGGTCTAGGACTGGCCCAGATTGTCCCTATTGAGATCAGTGTTGACTGAACCCACTGCAAGCTTGCAGACACTGGTAGATGCTTAATGGGTGATGATAATTTTATTACTGACACGGACCTTCTAACCCACCAATTTACTATCTTCAACTTTATCTGAAGTACTCCCCCCAAAAACTACCTCTCCTTGTCTCTCCATCAGAGTCATGCAATGACGGAGGGAAATGGAAAGGTGTCAACAGTGTGATTGTGGTGATTATCAAACCGGATAGGGACTCGCTTAGGGTTAAAACATCACATAATGCTTAAAGTGTTGAAAAAGTTAAAATGTACCTCAGGATTATCATAATATCCTTGTAGCAAAGGATTGCAATAGATATATATATATATATATATATATATGAGAGAGAGCTATACAGTGCTTCATTTATAAAAAAAATATAGCTAAATGAATTAATTATGCCAGATAAGTCCAGTTAGAGTCAGTGTACATTATCACTGCACACTTTTAATTATTTTGTGCTTCGTTCTATGGGCCCAGGTGTTCTTGAATGTAGCGAACACATTCTCTTGTGGGTTGCTGCCAATTAGGGCGAGGACAAACTATTTCTATGTTTAACTCTTGCGCAGTAGCATCGAAGAGGCCGGATTGTACGGCTCTGTTGAGAACAAGGAGCTCAAAGCTCAGCAGGTCCTACAGTGTGATTCCAAGAGTCTGACATATGGAGGAGAACACTTCAGCCTTCTCTGGTTCTTCAAGTGTAACTCTTATCACCTCACCCAGTCATTAATAAAGCATTAAGTATGTAAGTAATACATATGGAATGCTTTGTCTTAAATCTCTTTAAATGTTTGATTTTACTTTTACGTTTAACATAAGTATTCACCTACTCATGATCCTCTAGCGCTTTGCTACTTCTGTGTCTTGGAAGACTCCTAGAGGTCAGAACGCTGCAGCGATGAAGTTGCACTCAATGTAGCAACATCATCACTTAGACTCCATTAGCAGCCTCTGTATTTATCCTCCCATACGGAAGATACATATTTCCAAAAGACCTTATTCTCAGACGTACATCCTCATGAGGCGTCTGACATCATTAGAGGAGAGTACTGCTTGTTCTGGGAGAGGCGACAGTGGAACGTTGTAAAGCAGCCTGTGAACCAAAAAGTAACGACAGCCAGGGACACCTCAGGTAAGTTTTCCAGCTCACTTCTTCACCTAACTCCTTCCTACTAGGCACACAGCACTAGGACGCTACCGACTACACCACCAGCTAAGAAAAGTGCGCTTTCCTCAAAGCAAGAGTCTCCTCTGTCCTTTCACTTGTTTATGAAAAGCTTCACTGTTGCACGCCCTGATCTACAGTGGATTTAATCTTATAACAGGGTATAATGTGGCAGCTGTGGTTGAGGTCTGTGCTATGTTGTTTGGTTTGCTGATCCACAGAGGTCAGATGGACGCTGGGGCTCCTCTGCAGGACACTGCCCAAAACATGAAACCGCCCGCCATTCAGAAACAGGAGCAGAATGGAGAAACGCTGTTTTGCAGGTGGCAACACAATTCCTGTTATCACTGGAAACTAGGTTTTGCATTCTGAATGAACTACAGAGAACCAGAAGAGATACTAGCCCTGTTTCACTTGTGTTTTTGTAAAGGAAATTTTAAATGCAAAGGGTCTGCCCTAATTGCCACTATATATATTATATTAAAATTCCTCTAAACAACAGCACTGCGGCTTAAACGTTGAGTTTTTAAGCTAAATATAAAAAACACTGATTCAGAACCAAAACGACAAACAAATGTAATGAATGAAAGCTGATCTTGATATGTTTTAATCCTCTATTTGTTTCAGTGTAAATATACACTATGGCGGTTATCACAGTGTATGATACCTCCGAGGCCGTGGAATTGAATGCCGCTCACCGTCTGTACCTGAAACCAAAGGCCAAGTTAGTAATCACAGTGATCTTACCAGAGGAACAAGATCTGTGCAGACCGATAGCAAGCTGGGAAATTATAGAGCAGTTGAAGACTTTAGTGGATCCTTATGATTTCAGTTTTATTAAAGTTACAAAAACCACTAAAGAGTTTGTTCGTGTTGAGAGTGAAACTGACACCAAGATTTTGGCTGAACTTTTCATGGAAAAACTGAATGGGCAGAAATTACAAATAAGCAGCTTAAATGAACCCCTCAGTGTTGAGGTTACGGAGTCTCCAACTGATTCTCCCCCTAGCCAGGGATTACTTTCTTTACTAATAGAACAAGATCAAGAAGACCTAATTGAACGTGACCTGTTCCCACCTTGCATCCATGTGGACGGGTTACCTTGTAAGTGGTTTTCCCCATGGACTTCAGGAGCGGAAAAGCCAAGTGAAGAAATCCTGAAAATTACCTTTGAAAAATATGGGAGAATTACACAAATAGACATACCCATGCTTGATCCCTACCGAGAGGAGCCTGATGGAAATAGTAACCAACTGAATCCAGGCTGTCTACAGACATTCGACGCATTCATCCTGTATGGAGATAAAGTAAGCTGTATTAATGCTATACAGTCTCTTCAAGGACAGAAGCTGATGTTTACAGGAGAAGATGGGAAATCTCTGTCATGTGATATAAAGGTAAGGGATTAGCAACATTTGTTTTATTCACAGTAATTTCTTCTACTCTAAAGACAGGATCAATCCAGCCATAATGTTAATAAGGTGTCTATACAATGAGTAGTTGTAGATTGTAATGTGGTTTGAGCAGGGCCCTCCTTACCTGTCCTTCTTGTTATGTTATACTCTACTTGCTATGTCCTGTCTACCCATTGTACAGCACTACAGAATATGATGGCGCTATATAAAACAGTAATACGTTGCTCCAGAGAAAGTGACTACCCAAGATCGAGGAAGTATAAAGCTGTGTGGATAAGTGGATCTGGTGTGGAGTTTGAAACCCCATTGGTTGCTATGGTGATAAGACCCCTTTGCACCGGAATCCCTTTTTTATACATAGCACTCATTGTGTCACTATTTAATTAACAGGTACACTAACTAGATTTAGAGAATAGATAACACAATTGCTTAAACTGCACTAAATACATTGCTATGCCTTAAACCTCTAGCTCTTACTGTCCCCGGCCCTGTCCCGATTATTATTATTTATTGTTTTATAATGGGTTGACAGGACATAACAAGTAGTATGTAACATAACAATTTGACTTACAGAGACAACAGGTGAGAACAATACAATGTTTGGTATTTTGTATGGTATATTTTACACATGTAAAGCTTTCTGCTGGCTTTCTGCTGCTTTATGCAACATAAATTGAAGAAAATGTTTCAAAAGAATGCACCAGATAGGGTAAAAAACAATATATAGTTGGGGTACACACCACATTACTGTGCCAGATAGTAGATTTTTTTCACACCCTTGATAAAATATAAAATTCAAAAGAAGAAGTGCTAAATGAATGAATGAATGAATATGTGGATAACCCTTTAAACAGAATACCAAAAGGAAAGAGTTCAAGAAACAAAACCCTGATATACATAATATCATAAAATAGCTAAAAATGAAATAAGTAATCTCTCTCCAATATTATATATATAAAGTCCCTAATCGCTAGACATGAATAATGTGAATGTGGGAGATCAGGGCTAAATTGCCATAGGACACTCAGGGGTTAAAAGACAAAAAATGAAAAGCTCATCTGATCTCTTACCGGACATCGGCTCCTGGTTGTGAACGACTTTATCAAAACAAAAATCTCATTTCTGAGATTAGCCTCCATGGCAGAGCCGTTACGATAAGGCCGTTCACAACCCAGAGCTGATGTGCCGGTGGTTGTCCCCTAATAGATTAGATGGTTTACATCTCAGCTTGTCGGGTCATATATGGTATACGATTTATTGATTTATTTATACATGCATATCGTTTCTTCTTACACATACCAGATACATATTTGTTTATGTTTTATGAGTATTTTGTGTTCTTTGGCAATTTAGCCCTGACCTCACACTCTTATTCGTGTCTAGTGATTTTATAGGGATTACTCATTATTTAATCTTCTTTTCATTTTTAGTTTATGAATGAAAAGTTCTATTTTATTATATTATATCAGGGTTTTGTTTCTCAAACTCTTTTTGTCTTTTGTTTTGGTAGCTTGGTAAAATGTCTCTTAATGTTTTAGCTAACCCTGGACACCAACAGCCATTTTAGCGAGGAGGCAGTAAACAGAAGGAATGCAGAACGTCTTAAACTACAGGAGCTGGAGCAGCAACGAAAACAAGAAAAACAGGAGGAGGAAGCTTTGAGGTGAGAGGACTTTGGGACATTCCAATATGGCTGCGATGAGAGCTGACATAAGGCTTGCTTGGTGGCCATGGGCAAACCATTTAATAGTAGCTCTAATCCAAAACCCTATCGTTATTTAAAAGCAAATGTAGTAGTGATGCTATGTTGCCCCATATTCATCCTTGTTCGGGCTTATTCATGAAGGGGTTAAAACTTTCCAGACCCGCTTAATGGTGGTTCAGTGTAATTTTCAAGTTTCTTTTATACCAGTACATATTTTCTATGTCGGTCCTTAGGTCATACCATAAGTATATATCAGATAATCATTGTTCTCAAAGAGCTCTGTGCCAACGAGGCACTAGTGCATATAAGGGAAGAATGTGAAACATCCTAGTAATCATTTATTATTTAATATTATATATATATATATATATTTAATTTATATTAATATAATTTATTATTAAGCTTAACTTCAGCTTGAAATATACTCTTCTCTTTGTTACCTGGAGGTGCACGTACCTGTTGCTTTATCCCAGTTTTACCAGTTGAACTATATCCCTTTACTTGGCAGGTTCACAGAGACCTGGGGTAAACACAACATCTCTTGGACTGGCAGGGGGAAATGTATTAAAATGCAATTGCTTTACCTTTCCCAGGTGCTGCCATTGCAGCTGGTCCTTTCTGAATTTGATATGCTATAGACAATTCTAGAAAAGTTTATCTGGCATAATGAGATACTGTACAGCTAGTGATAGATAGGCAATTCATTTTCAACAATGACCTGAGGATTTGGGGTATGTAGATTAGGAACAGAAGAAAATCTGCAACTATTAACATATGAAACTATAACAGGTTAATATGTGATCAACCATAAAAAATGGACCGTAACACACAATGGAAGAATACCATTGAATGTATGTTTGAAAATATCCGTGTGGGGATTGTAACATTTTTGTTTTCTAGAAAAAAAGCATTAATACGATACAGAGCAAGGAGAAGACGAGCAAAGTTGAAAAGGAGACTTCAGAAGCAGAAAGAATGTGAGCAAAAGAAAGCCCAAGAACTCTGCACCGATGAAGGAGTGGATGACACACAAGAATGGGAAGATCGGAAATTGCTCCTGGCACAAAGACGGGTTGAATCAATCAAGCTTCTCTCTTTGCTTCTGGACAAAGTTAGTGTAAGTATTTTCATTATTTATTTCTAGATTTCCATGTGGTTCAAGTTGTTTTGTGTTGACAGTTGAGTTGCTCAGGACAAGTTATCTAAACAGTTTGACTTCTGGTCAGGCCAATTCGACTGCCAACTTACACAGAGTTGCTATGGAAGCTGCTCCATTTACTGAAATTTGAGTTACATCAAGTTGGAAAGAGTCTTTAACTTGACAAAATCGACTTCTGTTCTCAAGAAGAAGAAGTCAATTGGCACAGAGAGCCTTTAAACTTTATAGGGCTGCCAACTCAACTGCCTGCTCACCACTGACTGAACTGAGAGATTTGCGTGACAGATAGGGACCCTGATTCGCATAATCAACATATAACATCTTGGCCTAACTCTACAGTCATAATCTGCAGTAACTCCTCTTTAGAATAGATGAGTTGCTGTTCAAGTTTAATTAACCTTTTCTTGTCAAGTGTCTTTATGTAGGTTAATCAAATTACCTGTGAACTATCCTCCCCATCCACTATCAATAATTGATAGGAGCATTTGATTCACACATACAGCTTTTCCAAGTCCTACTTCATGTAAGGGTGTTTTACAGATTAATATAAGCAATATATATGTACTAGAAACCCCCTTATGCATTTACAAAGGAAGCAACAATCTTCCAGCCATCATGTGGCCCCTTTACATTTTTGTGGTGGCCGCCTTGCAAATTCATAGGGCCATTCTGCAGAAGTCCACACGTGCAGTTTCCCCAAAACACATCTCTTGGCATATGATATACTTACCGCAAGTCGGCTCCAGCGCTGACTCAGTAAACGTTCCAGGGGCTTTAATTAGACTCCTGTGCGGAAAGCCCTCCTATCGATATTAATTTTGCTTTACAGGGTAAAGTGTTCCTTTAGCTCCCGATTCCCAGGAATAGATCTTTCTGGGAACTTTTGTTAGGTTGGGATAAGGAAATAGATAAGATATTTTTTGAATTAACATGCAATTCAAGTAAAGCTGATCTTTAGATACAACAGATCCTTACTTTTAATTGAAACATTTCCAAAACAATTATATTGATAGAGTAAATTAATTAACTAATAATTGTTATATTATTATCTAGTTATGACATGTTTTTTTCTGCACCTAAAGGATCTAGTACAAGTCAGAAGACAAAATGAAGAGGCCATGGATTGTAATATTACAAATGACTCCAGTGAATTATCCCCGTATTCAGTAAAAAGCAGGATAGTTTCTCTGACTATAACAGACGAAGAAGGTTGCAGTCAGCATGAGACTGAGCCAGAAGAGATGGAAAGTGATGTTTCCTATTCAAGCACTGTTCATATAACCCAGGAAAAAAGTCAAAGTAAGTCATTGGTTCATAAAGATGTGTGGTATTGTGACATTTTCCACTGTATTCCACATGAGGAACACGAGGATGAGTTAAAAAATGAACAAGAACTGTATTTTGACAATCCTAATTTCAAATTGTCACACCCTCAAAATGGTTTCAAAGATAGTTGTTGCAGAAGACGCAAAGTTTACGAAACCGAAGAGTTCATTCATTATTTGTTAAATTATTACCACTGCCCTGAGTATCCAAGGTTGTTTCTAGAAAACAGAGACTGTGTCAATAAGTCTTGGTGTCAACGAGTGGTTCAATGCGAAGGAAACAACTTTCAGATAAAACTCAAGAGAAAAACTGGAAGTAGAGAGAAGCGAACGGTTCATGAACCAGAAGAAAAGGCGCAGGATATTCTTGATTGTAAAATCATTTCCAATGAGATTCAGATACCTTTAGTTGAGACAGAACACGAGGCTCCATCGGTAAGATCTCGTGTAAAACAGCATGAACAAGATTATCCGAGGACATGGAAGAACGAGGAGCGTTCTCAAAGTTCTGAAACTAACAATGAACTTAAAGATGTTCTGGAGCAGATCAGCAGCACATCTGAATACTTCAGTGAGGAGCCTAATGAGACCATAAAAAAACAGGTGAATATCAGAAAAATTCCCAGGAAGATCAGAAATCTGAGAAAAATAAGATCATGTTGTTTTTCTGAACACAATGGTGCCAGTATTTGCTGCCATGAAGATATATTGGAGCATTTTTTGCATTCCTATTCGGTATGCAGGGGTTTAAAAAAACATTCTAGATGTAGACAAACGTCACCATGTCAAAAAAAAATGTCAAAAACGAACTTTCATGTTAGATATGATACAGAAACGAGTGGGTCCGATACAGAGAAGGACGATAGGATTGTATTGAAGTCAAAGAGGATGAAGAAAAAGATCAACGAGGGACCCTATAGAGATAGCTCCTTGACCGAAACCAGTACGAGTGAGTCATGGGGGCCACAACCCTATAAAACAAGAAAACATCTGCGCAGGAGAGGCGTTTGTTATGCTCACCAGCACTGGAAATCAAAGAGACGGCTCGATCAGTGGGAATATTGTTGTCCAGGGGATGAATCCTCATCTCTTGAGCAAAATGAGTCTGTGTCCATTGAGCAAGATGAAAATTCTTTACTTGAACCAGATGAATCCCCAAGTTGTGAAACATCTTCTAAACTATGCAACCCCAGACATCGTCATCAGTCTGGAGAAACCGACCACAGTGGAGTACGTAGTAAAGGTTCGTTCAGTGACTATTTAGACTGGGAACAACATTTTTACCGTGGAAAGTTGTGTTAAACCCATAAAGCAGAAACACTGGGAGATAAAACCTAACCCAATTTCTAAGAGGATTTTTGCTAAATTAAGTGCCTTCGTATAAAGCATATTTACAGTAGAATTTCTTGCAGAACATCAATTAAATGTTCTCAACTAATGTAGGTTGCTGGAAGAAAATTATTTTTTGTTGTTATTGTTTGTCTTTGCACTGTTACTGATTTTATTTATTAGTTCTTGATAATTTAAGAAAAATCAACAGAAACTATATTTCTGACATACAAACAATGCAGAAGACCATTCATATTCTCTAACTTCATATCTGACATGAAAAAGGATATCCATCATTAGGCATACAGATACAAAAAAAAACTTTAAAATGAGTTTTAAAGGCTCTAATTGTTTAAGTAAGACAAATTAAACATGAACATTTCTCTTTAAGGAAGAAGTAGCCTGAAATTCTGATAATAAGCTACTAGTTAAAGGACATAATCTACTAGACATCAATAGGCTTTGTATTAAACCACCGGTGATGATGTTTGGAGTAGTGTTTAAAAATGGTGGAGATTCTTATAGGGATAGTACGCTGAAAGTTTTAATTTTGAATTTCCTTTTTAATAAACTTGCTTGGACACAGGTAGATTAATAAATGAATCAACAATTTATATTCTCTTGAGTTCAGGAAGCTATATTCTTAAAACGTTTGATGCTCCTGGCAGGTTTTCTAGTTGTGGACTTCCCAGGTTTCTCCAAGTGCCACCTTCTCCATCTTATTCCCTCTATATGAATCTCTTCCTCTTTCATCTTCCTTCCCACCTTCTCACCTCCCTCCGTCTATAATTTGACACGTATGGTTCTTAAGGGAGTCAAGTAAAAAGCGGTATCTGTCAGACATGTGGATAACGCCTTGTAGACTCCAGGGGACTAGATGGGTCCTGAGTAAATTAGTCTCTTTGCCCTGCCTTTAAAAATGACCTAGTAGCTGTATGGATAAGCTGTACAAGTGAAATTCTTATCATGCAGATCTTGTATGCATTTCCTTGTAAGTATGATAAGGTCATCAATGTCTAACAGCTTGTATTCCAGCTTCAGTTGATTGTTTTAACGATGACCAGTTGCATTAAAGACAACCGCATTGCACTTTGCTGGGATGCCAAAGATCACTATACCAAGTGGAACTTACATGCACTGTATGGACAAAAGCATCATAGCTTCTGACCATTACACCAACAGGGACTTTCATGACACTGAATTCTATATATAGAGCCGTTAAAATGTAGTCCGTCCCTCCCTTTTGCAGCTTTAACAGCTTCCATTCTTCTGTGAATGTCATAAAAGTCTCTGTTGCTGTAATGGTCAGGCGTCCCAATACTTTTGTCCATATAGCGTATGTATGTGATGCATTCTCAACTAGATGCATATTTTCCAGACTAGATGCCTGATTGTTCAGTGTTCGGAATACCTGCCAAGACGATTACTCCTGTACACCTGTAGATGTTTTCATAAAGGTTTTGCAAACGTTCAGTTTTTTTATCTCATTAAATTTAGCTTCAGGAACTTTCTGTACTGTGTGCTTCTTTTTTTACTGTGATAGTGTGTAGTCTGACTGCTTGCCAGCCAAAATGTAATTTAATTAGGCTGTGCCTTGTGTGGGAAATAATACATAATCCACTCACACCACGTTCCAGCTCACCTCCCTTCTTTGTACCCCACCCTCCAAGTCTGAGATTTCTTACCTTCCATCAGAACATGCAAATAAAGTTAGAAGCTCCTACTAAGGTGAACATCAAGAAAGGGAACAGATCCTCTTCAAGCATAAAAGTTCTTTACAACTTAAAGAAGTTTAACATGGAATTGGTATGATTGGAAAAATCATCATCACTGCATTGTACATATAAATGTTGTCAAAGTCCTTAGAACAAAAACATGTGCTATTTAGACATGTTAAGGTGACCTCACTAAAGCTACTGTATGTGTGTGTGTGTGTGTGTGTGTATATATATATATATATATATATATATATATATATATATATATATATATATACAAATGATTGCACTCTATTTCATTTATATGGTTTTCTTAATGTTGTTAATGCCACCTTTTGCCTACTATCCATTATGTTTTACGGAAACATTTTTAACATTACAACATTTTGTGCTATTAAGACAGACTACTAACTTGTACAAGCTCAATAAGATATAGTTACACAGATCGAATAACCGTTGGTCATCTTCAAGCAGAAAACAGTTATTTATTCAATAAACTGAACATTGTGGGCAACAAGAAAATATACTTCAACAAAAAGACCATCCTAGTCAATAGCTGCGTTTTGCACAGACTCCAGCGCGTTCCACGCCATGCAGGTTGAAATGAGAATTAATTGCATGGCTTGAATAGCCAGAATTATTAACATATCCAGAAAGTGACCAGGTAAGCACACTAGATACTGTCTGGGAGGTCTGATATGGCCCCTCTCTAACTAGCAATTATCATGCTTACGGGTGTCATGGTTAACCCCATTTTCCTTTACGCATGATTTTATTTCCTAGATTCCAATGCAGAATCAACCTGAGGTCCTAACACAAATTCTGGTACATCCAACCCATTGTTACGATGGGCAGTAGCACCATAGTATGTTCTATTTGTAATCAATATGTTAGACTTTCGGTATGGAAATCAAATGTGAATATAAAAGGATAACCATGAGTTAGAACAAAAGTCCTTGCATAAAAATTTGTGGATCTGTTCCAACCATGACTATCTATCTTAATCCCGTTAAGTGTTTGGATGGCTCACAAACTGCACTGTGATTGGTAGTTTAAGGCACCTTGAGATACATTTTTTATATTCTAATCTTTTGCCTTTTTCCATCTCCAGCTGTGTTCCCCACAGTAAGAAGATAGTTTACTGTAATCCTTTAATTATGTCCAGATCCTATGATAATAATCTGGAAGCCATGCATGTTGTTGTGTTTTGGTTTAGCCAAATATACTTTACAGATTGTACTAGCATACGAAATTCAATTACACTCTTTACAGTAATATATATATATATATATGTCAGTATCATCATCATCAATGCATACTGTTACTCATGCAATGTGTACTCTGTGTCCCTGGAATGTATGAGGCCACATAGATATAAGTAGCAGAGGTGGCTTGGTTTTTGGACTGGATTTGGGTTTTGTATCTAATCACACATCCATACAACGCTTGTTGAAAAACTGGTTCCTTTGGCAAACAAACCATTTAGAAATATTGATGTTTCAATCTCCTTGGCTTGCCTTAAATTATGTTAAAAAAACAGTCATATGTTCCAACTTTGTATTGTTAACTTGGTTCCATTGTAGGTTTCTGATCATCCAATACATTCCATCTGCTTTATTCTAGATATCCTGAAGGGAAGTGTTTACTAGACGTAACACTAAAGAACAACTGCAATAGTACTACTTGTATCAATGTTTACCTAAGAGCCTTGTGTTTTATGATAAAGTAATTTTACATTCTTACAAAGTACAGAAACCTTTGAATAAAAAAGAAAACCTCCTGTAATAGCGTGCCACTGTACAGTAGATATAAAAAGTCTACACACCCCTGTTAAAATGCCAGGTTCTTGTGATGTTAAAGAATGAGACAAAGATAAATCATTTAATGTGACTTATAACGTGACCAATTCAATTACAAAGCGAGCTGAAATCTTTGAGGGGAAAAAATAAAACGCCCAATAACCTGGCTGCGTAAGTGTGCACACCCTCTTATAACTGGGGCTGTGTTCAAAATTAACCAATCGCATGCAAACTCATGTTAAATAGAAGTCACTTTGTATTAAATTAGGTATCTAGGAAAAGCTTCTCCTGAATAAAAAAAACCAAACATATAAATGTTTCCCTAGATAAAGTGTAAGCTGTTTATATGGTTGTCGCTTACATCCAACCATAGTAAAACTACACAAACTGATCCAAAACCCCTGCTTCCCAAACAGAAAAACCACTCTGCAACGCATTAAGTCTGCATCCGAGTTCCTTTAAATCTTTGGTTTAAGCCTAATTTGAAAACGTCTGCACGTCACCAGCCACAGCGACTCTCCCCATCGGCTCTTTGGACTATTACAAGGTAAACAGTCAGTGTTCTGTTTGATTTATTAACAAAGCAATTTGGAAACCTTTACACTACATGCTTTACCAACATCCTGGCAAGTAAAACGTTTTTTATTAATGTATATTTCCCTTTTATTATTTTTTTTAGGTCTTATTTAAGGGATATGTCTGCAAAGAAGAGACAATATCAAATAAAAAAAGTCAATAAAAAAAATAAAAATGAGATTGGATGTCAATAAAAATCGTTTCCGTTATCCACGAGGGAGTCGAGTAGTAAGATGGGTACAAAATGTGCGTTTCGTACTTTAATATAAAACAAATAATTGTAGGAAAAATATTCTGCTGGATGCGATGTCCCTCTTTTTTTGCTAACCCGAGCCCCCCAGCCTGTGTTGCAGGCTACTGTACCAATAACATGATAGGACAACACTGACTTTAACCTTAACAGAGCAAAAACATTGGAAGTGCAGACAGTTCCTGGAACCACCAGGTAGCCAGCCAACCAGTCTACTTCACCGACCTGGAAAAAACATGCATCATTGACACTTTATAAACACTCAAATCCAGGGTATTTCAATAAATAAAATATGAGGTTCTATAATAATGGACCAAACTTTTAATATGTTGTAATACATACAAACAATGCTCATTTTCTTTCATATAAAATGTTTGTTTTTTTTATTCTTTTCATCAACAACAATTTGAGAGCTAGAACAGCCTCTAATAAACAGAAATATTTCTATCGTCCAACGGCTAAAGCAAAGAGATAAACAATATGATCTATTACTGCTTTGTGAGAAAAGGATCCAGCTTATATCCGAGGATGATATCTGTGACTCTTTGGAGCTAAGATTCGGAAGCTCCAACAAGCTATTGGTCTTTATATTTGAAAATGCACATAATAGGTTTTTGGTCTGTCAAATATTCCACCTGCAACAAATATTTAGATATGATTTACAAGCTTTTGCTGGGAATAAAATGATGCCTCAATCCGTTAATTGAATACATTGAAATCATCATTTTAACTAACGTAGTGGTGATCACAAGTCAGCTAAGGACACACTTAAGATCCTGGCCAGCAATAAAGTCGGATGATACGGATGCAAACGCTGATGGCTAAAATATAATTTAGAATGCTAATCTGGTTTAAAATAATATACCTATTTAAAGCATTAAAAAGCAATTATTCAGCAATTTTCTTTATATTTTAGACACAGGTCCTTAAGATGCTGAAAAGGCTCCGTTCATAAGAATTTACGCGACTCCAGCACAGTTACAACAATCTACAAATAATGGAGAGCTGCAACTCTGACACACTAAAGAACAAACAACAAAAAAGGTATTAGTTATATGTTTTAATGATGCAATAGATGTCTGGAATGTCCAAAGTTTAAACCAAGGATGATTTTAATTTTTCTTTTTTAGTTCTGGATTATCTTCCTCGTCAGTATATTCAGTTGGTTCCTCTCCTTCCTTCAAAACTTTTCCAACATAGTGATATTTAACTGGGGAAGAAGGAATAATAAAGAGTATAAGTACAACAAACTAATACACTAACACAATAAATACACTGAAAACATTTTGTAAACACATGGTGAGGAACAATGGCAGTGATTGTAAAACCACGATGAACATCACTGGATCAAAGTTTTATTATTATGTAAGAATACATAATAGCAAAGCAGAAAACAAAAGAACAATAACTTACAAGAAAACTGTGATTCCCAGTCGCTAAGTGTTTCCCGCTGAGAAGCAGTAAGGTCTGATAGGTCATCGTAGGTATCTGTAAGAGCTTCTTTATCAAGGCAGAAGGTGGCGAGACCTCGGGAGGCATCCCGTCCAGCAAAGACTCCGTATGGCCCCTCTAAACAGGGAATAAACGAACGTTAACAATATGCAAATCACACCAAAAAAGAATATATCGCACGCACATAGAGCGGTTTAGAGAGAGTTGACGTTTCAGCTCCTTCACTCTGGATCCTCAAGATTGTAAGCTTGCGAGCCGGGCTCTCTCCACCTAATGCAGGGGCGTCCAACGTGCGGCCCTCCAGCTGCTACAGGACTACATCTCCCATAATGCTCTTTCAGCTAAGGGGCTGGCTGAGGAGTATGGGAGATGTAGTCCTGCAGCAGCTGGAGGGCCGCACGTTGGACGCCCCTGACCTAATGTATTGGTTTGTCCTAGTCTGTCAATTCTCGTCTTGCCGTACCCCTTGAATTTATGTATTGTATTAAGCGCTGCATAAATTGTTGGCGCTATATCAATAAAATAATAATAATAATAATAATAATAATGAACCTGCTAGTGGTGGCCCTTTATTATCAATAGTGAAGACAGAGTGAATATCACAACTGTGCTGCCAACTCTCTCTTTAGTGAATATACCCCACTGTATACGAGTATATGAGTTTAATGCACCCTTTATATAACTAAATTTTACATTAATCTAACCTGTACACAATCTGCAGTCTGTGCCGTCACAGTTGGACTGGATAAGCACTTGTACGCATTATATTTTCTTTTGTTGGGCTAGAAGCTAGAAGCCTCTGGGGCATCAAGTCAGCAAGATTTTCAATAACCGAAGACCCTGATAAAATATTTACTCATATTGCTTTCAAAATGTGATTTCAATTAAAATCATGCCACGTGTCTTCCATGAGTTGACCGAGATAAAAAGAGCTGTTATTTACTCAGTCCGGCACAAAGTGCAAAGTCTGCGCTCGCCAACTACGTTCCAGGGTCCCGGGCATTCAATACAAGGTTACAGCGTTACGATTCTTATCAGCGCTGTAGGTAGGAAGTCCGCATTCGACTCCAAAGATCCCGTATAGTTTACATTTCCAGATGAATTTCAAATTAATATTTGCTTGACATTTAGGCAGCATGTTGAATAAGTACGCCAATCATTATTTAAAGGGACGCTCCAGTCATCATGCACTTCCTTGCAAATACATAGGGAAATTCTGCAGAACCCCCCCATACACATTTGCTCCTTAGACACGCCCCCCCCCCCCCCCCCGAGAACAAGGCAAAGAAGGGGGGAGCTTCTGCGGCATCCCTCCATGGACTCGGAAGGGGAGAGTTATTTGATCACTTAAATGGTGCGTGGCTATTACATGCATTAAAGTGCTTATAATTACTGGAGCGTCCTTTTAATTATCCCATGAGAACATTGCCTAAGGTATAAAGACTCGGCATTAATAGGAATTTAATACCATAAACTATATATTCTACTTTAAAACCAGATTAGCAACTTCTGCAACTTGACACTTTACAAAAATGGCAAATGACAAAGTACTTTATGGAGGGATTAGAAAACAATATTGTAAGAAGAGAGTGATTGGCTCAAAAAAAAACAAACTGTGAAATATACAGGGTTTTAACAACTAAGCTTTAAAAAAAAAAGTTAGAAAAAAATAATAAAAACAACCTATAAAATGTAATAAAGGAATATTATATTGGGTCATGTGATCTTGCTCAGGTATGGGTGTTATTTTGTAACATGTCTCAGACTATCTGGCACGCGCTCCCTGCCTTTCTCTAGGTGGCATATAAACACGTTACCATCTTTAATAAGATCTCTGTATATAATTATATATATAATAAGAAATGATGTATTTGTAAAGCTGATGTCCAGAATCTGTTTAATCAGCGCTGGTTGGCCATCTCCATAACACTTTCCTAATTCCAACATAATTTAATCTTTTATATGTTTACTAATCCAGATTTTCTGACCTTTAACACACCTTTCAAAAGTCTACGGTGTTACATAATATGGATTATAATCCCTTTTATGGATGGCAGCGGCCCCTGTACATTTTTACTGCGCCACAGGAATATCCGAGGAGGCGCTATGACAAAAAAAACATATTTATAAAAATCTGACTATATTAACCAGTTAGGGTCCCTTTAAACTTTCTGCTTTGTCAGAGGTGTGAAGCGTGTGGCCACATCCGACCCTGAACCATACTTCACACAGAAACGTAGAATTTGAAGGCAGATAAGAAACATTTGGTTCATTGTTTTTACAATGTAAAGACTTAATTAGTCCTTGGTCTTGTCTTAGATTCAGGATAGCTTTATGTCTATCCCAAGTTATCTCACTGTATTAGCCTCTACCACTTCTGATGGGAGGCTGTTCCATTTACCTACCACCCTCTCAGTAAAGTAAGAACTCACTCTGTGTGCCGCAGAGGTGGCGGGACTGTCTGTGAGCTGTTCTTGTGTGATCATGTGTGAGTGCGCGTCACTGGGTTGTGTCTGCCTGGGAGTAATGGGAGTTAAGTTCTGTTCTCGCGCATGCTTGTTAATCATGTTGTTCCGTGCATGCCTGCCCCTGATTTTTGGGAGTTGTGTCCTTCTGTTGAGTGAGTGCAGGCGCGGGTGAAAATGTAGCGTGGGTTTGAGCTTGCAAATCAAACTCAACTTTAACTGAATAAATAAATAATATTTTTAAAACAATTAAAAAAAAACAAAAAAAAAACTTTTTAACATGTTCCTCACCTGGACCATAAAACTTCTTGCCCCTGGTAACATCGAAAACCTTGCCGTTAATCGCCATCAAAATCCGGGGGTTCTTTGTGCCGTCGAATTCTTTAAGTTCCGCCAAAGTAAAGTCTCTTTTTTTCATCTTGGGTAACCGTTCCTCGCTGTTCTCCTCGGAAGTTTGGGGTTTGTCTCCCCGTACTATTTTATACAGAAGATACAAACACAGAAACAAGAGACAGATATTCAAGGGAGACGTGAAAATCTCCTGCAATATGCCTTCTTCAGCCATTTTCTTTTATCGTGGGTTTCGGAAGCCAAACATCCGATGGTTTCGCTACCTATTTGAACTCCCCCTGCAAAGAAGGCAATATAAATAAGAGCAATGGCATCCACAGCGCGGACGGCGTGCAGGGAGGAAAGCTTTGTTACATTTACATGGTTACTGTGGCAGAGCAGTGATTAAGGCGG
Source organism: Sceloporus occidentalis (assembly GCA_023333645.1). Taxonomy (NCBI): domain Eukaryota; kingdom Metazoa; phylum Chordata; class Lepidosauria; order Squamata; family Phrynosomatidae; genus Sceloporus; species Sceloporus occidentalis. Next base: position 3,944,266 of record JALMGF010000034.1, on the reverse strand, counting down.
ATTATATACACAACGCTGATGAAGCCCAAACTGAAAGCCTATTGCAGAAAGCTGAAGCCCGTGAACGCCAAGCGCGGAGCGGAGCGACCCGAAGCTCTCCCTTACCCTGGCTGTGTCAGCGTCGTGCTCTGCGAGGCTGCAGCTTATTGCACTGTCACTCCCAGCTCTGCACAAAACCTGGAGCCAACTGGCAGGACCGGCTAATGTTCCAGAATTCCTGCGTGCACAGGAAGAAGAGGCGTGCTATCCCGGCCACACTGGGGCAAATGTTACTGCGTGTGCCATTAATGCACTATTCTACATTCACATTCATCGCCCCGCTCCTATTGGTTAGAAACATAGAATCTGATGGCAGATAAGAACCCGTTTCAGGCTTAGATGCAGCTTTATGCCTGTCCTGTTTATATTCCCTTACTGCAGTAGCCTCTACCACTTCTGATGGGAGATTGTTCCATTTATCTACCACCCTCTCAGTAAAGTAAAACGTCCATACATTACATCTAAGCCTTAGATTATGGCCTTTTGTTCCAACATTTCCACTTATTTAGGGGGGAAAAGGCTTTCCTCCTGCAATTATTTATATCTGACATAAAATCAGAGATAATATTATAGTTTCTTCTCGTTCTGTTGACTCTGCAGCTCTGCTTCAGCCGTACGATAGTGTAATTGTAAATGTGGCCGTTAAGTGGATACAATGTGTTCCATTATTACCCCATTGGGGGCCACCGAGTGTTTATTATTGTAAACAATGTTTCAATGAAGTAAACAGTATATGAATTGGCATCAACATTGTTAGAAAAAAAATAAATAAAAAATAATTATATATATATATATATATATATATATATATATATATATATATATATATATATATATATAACAAAACAGAGGCAATGATGTCTATGCAAAAAAACAGAAACTAAGGGTTAACAGGGAACGCGGCAGTGTCTTACTGCGCATGCGTAAATTCAACCTGGTCCCTCCCCTTCTGCCTGGGACAGATTCCAACTCCAGGAAGTTAGGTCTGTGTCTACGCAAAGCACATTTGTAATATCTTTATCAACAATATAAAAATAGACACTTCAATTCCACAGACTAATAACGAGAGAAACGATTAGCTACAGAACTGACATGGTGCCACTGCTGTACATTAAGACGAGACTTAACTTAAAGTGATCAGAATCATTGAGCGTATTAAATGAAGTGGACTACAATTCCCATCATGCACAGCGAGCCCAGAGCCGGATTAGTATGACGGGAGCCTGTAGTCCCCAGACGCTGTGAGGTTTATACGCCTATAAAATAGCGAGCACGGAAGCGTTAAACAATATTTGGAGGGGCGTGTCATCGGTTTAGTCAATGAGGAAAGAGAAAACATGGGCGAAATCTACCAATCAGCATCAGGCACCAGACGCCGACCTGCGAGGCATGTTCTAAAGAGGGAATAATGTATAATCGCGGCCCGCGCTCCTCGCAGTGAGGGCATGAAGCTGCCCTGCGTGCCCGCCCTGCCACGAGTGGATGAGTCCCTATGGCAAGCCTGAAGCGGGACAGCAGGCTGACCTCCCTGCAGAGCTCGCTATGTGGGGCTGCAGCAGGGGTGCTGAGCCGCTCTGCCACCGCCCCTCTGGATGTGGTGAAGATACTCGCCCAGGTGGGCACTTTCCATTCCAAGGAGGGCTTCTTAAACACTTTCCACCTGCTGTGCAAGACGGAGGGAGTGCGGGCTCTGTGGAAGGGTAACCTCACTGCCTGTGTGCGCCTGTTCCCTTACAGTGCTGTCCAGCTGGCAGCCTACAATAGGTAGGCACTTCCTGTAGGGCTGTGCCATGGCTGCCCGGGTACCCGGGGGTTACACGTCCTATCCTGCAGGGTGTGCTCTCTGTGTAAATATTGATTGGATTTCATACAGGATCCGGCTGCTTATTGGCCAGAAGGAGATCACACAATTCACCGGGTTCTCTCAGCTGCTGCAGCACCTCTTCTGCCAAACAGGTCTGCCAAACGTGACCATAGTCTGCTGAGAAGTATGGGAGTCGCTGTTTAGAAGCGATGCAGGCTGCGTGTTAGATAATTTCTTTATGCTAAATGTGAGCATTGGTGGTTTCTTAAACCAGCGTGTATAGAATATACAGATCTGAGCATTCGCTGTTCTTTCTTATGTGTCACAGAGTGGGAAGGTGGTCTGTGGGGGGCTCACTGTGTGAGATGTGAAAGCCCTTTTCACTGGCGCTAGATTAGGAGGATCCAGGCGATCCATACAGTGTGATGGTTGCCTGTGGCACAGAATTGTTTCTTCAGCCCAGGCGCTACCAGAGCTGGATTTTGACTTCTCAACATCTGGGTCCCACATTACTTGGTGAAGACCTGGGCTTCACCTGCTTCCCCCAACGTGAGTAACACTATCAAGTAACAATGCAGCCCTTTCCAGTGACTTGGTATATTAATGTATTCGTTCAGGTACTTGCTGGAGTTATGGGCGCAGGCTGCATGTTCCCCAAACATCACTTCTATAGATCAACCGTTCACGGCTCTCTCTGGAGAGAACGCAGCCCAAGTAATTAGTCTCCGCGAACATCTTCATACCAGCTGCCCCTCAGTGCTCTATAATAATGGTTTTCATATCTGTGCTTTCAGCTGCCCGCTGAGCACCGTGATGCTAAACAGCGCAAACCTTTATTATACATTTCCATATATATTATGTATATATACATATTACTAGCCGTCCCTGGAACACTGCGTCAAAACATTGGAGGAAAAGCCACTGGCTTTTTGTTTTACATGAATGCACAGGGTGATGAATTAATAACGGTAAATGCTTGTTTATTTTCCATCTTCTAGCTGGGTTACTGTAGGTTAAATACTTAGGGGTTGGTACGCAGCGCGCCGCTCCATCCGATACTATTGGCAGCATCGCTTACACAACATGACCTTCTTCATCACGAGCTAAAATAGAACTGCTGCTATACGGATTTCTGGCCAGGACAGTCCATGCGTTTATATATATATATATATATATAACAAAAACATTTTATGTATATGTTGTAACAAATATGTAATACTTATATATTGTGTTTCTGTCAGGAAAAATAGATTTAATTTACTGAATCTTAAAATTCTTAAACCGGAATGCACTGTAACGCTGTTTATGTAGCAAATTTATCTGTTTTGTTTTTTTTTTGTTTTTTTTTAATATTTGTGAAGAACTGATATACCTCTTACAGATACCCCCAAGCTTCTTTGCAGGTCTTCTCTCCGTAGTTTACCCATCCTTTGGCTTCTAGTGGGGGCAACCCTCGTATATTTGGGGGAGTTGGCATCGCAGGTTTGGTCAGACCCCCGTTTCCTTCAGTATGGAGTTAATGAATGTAATCCTTTTTCTTGGCCCTTATACTTTTTTGTTTGTCTTTTGCACCTTATTGTGTGTGTCTGCCATTCCTTCCCTCTTTAGATGCGTCTTTGCATTGGCCCTTTTATTAAAGTGCCTCATCTCTGACCCTTCCATAAGTAAAATAGAAGGGAATTCAGAGCAACCAGAGCAGAATCCTGATATTTGGAATGATTCTATGCAAAATGCCTGGTCGGATCCAGATTCCAGAGCTATAGATTAGGAATTCAGTGGATTCTTACATTAGTATAATAGTGATTGTAATTGTTGCTGTGATCACGTCTTAATACTGGGGTTGTGTGCATCCATTTTTTCTGGGTGGAATATCTTGCAAGATTTTCCACTCAGAAAAAAATGGATGCACACAACCCCAGCCTCAGTGCATTCTTCAAGTAGAACAAACTTGGTGTCTATGCTTGTAGTGTTTAGATGAATGCTGATGAAATGAAGAATTGTTTGGATAAAGATATCTTATTGTGTATTTTTTGCTCTTGTTCCAGGTTGACGTTGATGTTTATGGATGACCTGGGGCAGATCTCACAGTGGAAAGCCATCGCTGCGGGAAGTCTGGCTGGAATGGCAGCAGCAGTTGTCATCTATCCCACTGATGTCATTAAAACAAGACTTATCGTACAGAACAGCTTAGAACCTACGTACAGGGGGATCGTTCATGCCCTGTGTTCTATATATTATCAGGAGGGATTCCGGGCGTTATATCGAGGCGTTTCCCTGTCGGCAATTGGTAAGACCTGTTTAGTTGAATGGAGTCATGGGGTTCACTATATGCTTTTAAATCATATCTTATTGCAAACAATGAAAATTTCGTGAGGGGGTAGCAAGCAGCTTCGATCTTAATGCTATCTGTGTGTAAACTGGTTTTATTTCCAAACAATTCGACTAACTATGGCAGAAGGTTTCTGGAAACCAAAATATGTACACGACTAACCCTGTGTAGGATACGAAACAATATTACCTTGGCTTTCTTTTTCTTCTAGGAGCAATTCCGTTTTCAACTGGCCTATTTTTTCTGAACGCCAGTTTGGACAGACTCTGGCAGGATCCCGGCGTCCGCCTCACACCCCTGCAGAATTTTATTAATGGCTGTTTAGCAGCTGGCGTAGCGCAGACCTTATCTTTCCCCTTTGAAACCGTAAAGAGAAAAATGCAGGTAATTGCTGTTTATCTGTCCTTTGCAAAGTGCTGTAATGCTTAAAATGTTTCTCCTCTCTGCAAATCAAAAGTGTCGATGGATGGGGCTGAGGGACAGAGGTTAAAAAAGTTTTTCATTATCAAAAACTTTAAGCCCCAAAATTCTCTTACATGAAACAGAAAACAGAAAGTGTTTCATGTGTAGGCTTCCTTTTGTGTTATGGCTAAACCACCTACCATAGATTCTTCTTATATCAAACATTATTTTCATAACATACAGTACATTAATGTAAATGTTGCTGTCTATTAACAGAGGTAGAATGGCTTCAGTAAAAAAAGCCACAAGGCCCTGTTCTATATTGATGCAAGCAGGGATGCTGTGGCCGAGGGGTGCGCGGCGAGTGTCTTATTTTGTTCCGCACACAGGCGCAGAGCTTGCTTTCTTTCTTCCATCCAAGGCTGTTCCGGAATCCGAGGTTTAAGCTCTGGGACCGGTCAGAGTTGACACGACACAATGATGTATGGGAAGAGGTCCATGGGGGTGACTCCATGAGTTATCGCACTGGGTTACACCAACCCTAGTGACACCACCTTCAACGTTTCCTCTGTTAACATCTTCCCTTGTTCTGCCGGCTACTGCGTGGCATCGCTGCTTTACTCTTGTCCTTGGAGCCCTCGCCATCTATAAAAGCAGTGAGTTACTATACAGTTCAGTTAAACCCTGCAACTCTCCATTATACTTAGAAATAAACCAAAATTAGCTTTATTCACAGATATGTGTTCTCTATTTTTTATAGGATCTAGACCTGCTCATTATTTAGGTTATTTAAACTTTCCACTGAAACCTTGATTTAGGAAAAGACTCCCTTGGAGCAATAACACTCGTATAATAATACTAATCTGTAGTAAGTAGAAGCCTTCTTATTTTCAGCAGTACTCATTAGTAGGGGATATAAGAGTTTTATATCTAAATCTAGAATATATAGAAATTAAACATTCTTTTAACAGCTAGCGATAACACAACTTAAAGGGCCTATCTTGCTACTGTAGCTTCAAGCATATGGTAACTAAATTCATTAATTAAAAAATACTCAAAGCTTATGGCTTTTTGTTTTACAATCAGTGTATTTGTTTAAAAGCTAACCAACCACATGGGAAGCTGAGATCGGCCTATTGACGGGGACAATATTATCTAATCAGTTTCCTGGCTGGGAGTTCTCTCTTCTTGCTTTGACCCACCCTTAAAAAGAGGTTCATTCACTAAAGAGGAACTTTGTAGGAGAGTTGAATGCTGACATCCCTTTTAACACTGTTCTAAGTGCAAGTATAAAAGGAACATAAACAAAAATGTATTACTGATCCTGTTTGTCATTGAATGATCAATATAGTATGTATATGATTTATAGATGAAAGTAAGATTATTTTAATGCACGCAGAATTTGCTAAATGCTGAAAACATATTGTATGCTTTCATTTAAAAATATAAAATAAAATAGATTTTCCAGCTGAGCTTCATTCCGGTTTTATATCTGAGGGTACAGAAGGTGCTGTAATGAATATTAGCCAGCAGGTGGAGCTATTGGACAGTAAAAATGCTTAATGATTGTGAATGTTGCCTAGACAACCTGACTAATGTTCTGGAAGCAAAGTGGTTTTAAGGAATAATGTATGGAGTGACTTCTAAGTCCGTGTATTTATTTATGCGTTGCCTTAATCAAATGCATTGGAGCATGTAGGTTTGTATGCCACGTTGCGTAATAACGCACAGATGGTTGCAGACATGTATCATGTGATTCGGCATTAAGCTCCAAGCTCTTTCGGTAATAGCAGTTTATTGACCAGGCCATTAGGTCCTGGCACAAAGGCATTGTAAGGGCTGTATGGCTTGCCTTTGGTGCCGATAATGTCTGGGCTTAAAAAATACAACATATTCTCCAAATTCATTTTACACAAAGTGCTGTTTTTTTGTCAGAATTCTGTAGATTTGGGACAAAGGGGGTTCAACAAAATCAAATTTAGGGGAGTAGGAATGGAATAATGTAGTTGAAGGGACGTAGGAACATAACTTAAGTCCCTTATCAGATATATTCCATTGATTCAAAGAGAGGGAGAATTATTTTGCTGGAAATCAAACCCCCGGTTTCTAAATTAAGCTTCTCAAAAGAGACCTAAATCTTATAATCTGGTCGCCAAACATTATTGGAGAATCACTCTTATGAACCGCTTAGAACTAAAAGCTATTATGCGTTGCGTGAGGTCATGTTGATTTAAATAGAGTAGGTGCTAAAAAGAAGTAACGTCCCCTTCCTCTCTTTGCAGTGTGCAAATCTGTTTACTAACACGCTTCTGTGAATGACTTGTGACATTTTTCGGGCATCCTCATGCCTTCTGGGAATGTCAGCAATTTAGAATTTTGCCCAGCAGAGAAATCTGCTCCCACGATGACATTTTCCCAAAAGTCAGTCTTTCCTTTTCAAACGTAAAATAAAAATGGCAGGGGAATGGCGTACAGAACTAGAGGTGGTTCTATGTATATTTGCAAACTAACCGCAATTCTACAAACTAACCGAATTTTAATAAATGGGTTCCTTTTTTCCATGTTCTATGGTCCTTTACAAAAAATAGACTTGTTTGCAGATTAAGATCTGAGGCCCACATTATGGGTAACTTGGGGAAACGTCACTGTTTTCTCTCGCCTGTTCTCATTCTTGCTGGCTGGGGTGAGGAGAAGGGAGACTCGTTGATTAAATGATGCTGGTCAACACAATAAAACCTAATGCCAAACAAGAAAACATAAACACGCAGCTATAATTGTATTTTGTGTCCATTCATATCCATGACATTCGAGCCTAGTATATACATATTTGGCACTCTTTTACAAAATGTTTAAATACAAAACTTTTATTCTTTTATATGATGAGAATGTGGAAATTGATGGGATTATGTTTAGTGTGGGTTTTAGAATCTATTTGGGCCTCTTTTCTTTTAGGGCCTTTTATTTCTTGGCTTAAGAGAAAAGTAATGTGACTTGGTAGAATGCCATCTCGCCTTTCTTATGATAAGCTGGTATTGATTGCATGCGCCTGCCAGCCTGGAAGTATTTGCTTTTATATTCTAAGGGATTCTATTCAAATATGAATGACAACTCTGCAGTCTCCTCCCAATATTACAATGCAAAAAAAAGCAAAGGCATTACAGCGTGTGTGTGTGTGTGTGTGTATATATATATATATATGTATAACTACTTATCCACTGCATTTTTATTTTGTGCTGCTTAGGTACTAGGTTGCTAGCTGAACTTGCTTATCCAGTTGTCATGATCTTTAGCCTCGCCGGAGAAAAATCAGGGTGACCTTTGATCAAACAGGATTCGTATGAACTCTACAACCCTGTCACTAAACCTCCCAGGTGTTGGCTTTTCTGTTGCCTGCTGGGACTGTGCACTCTGTGTGTGTGTGTGGGGGGGGGGGGGGGGGAATACCGTGCACTCGGTGTGGGGGGGTAATGCCATGTGCTCGAGAAGCTGGCCACACCGATTGATTTAGGATAATCTCTGTTAGAGTCCAGCCGTTACGAGGGTCCTTGTTGTCGATGCATGTCTATAACCTCCTTAGACATAAATGATTTTGGAGAGAGCCGTAGTACACTGGGTAATAACCTGAAGCTGTTCTGTTGGGTTATTTGTGCTAATGATGTTATACCAGACATCAGCTGTTTTACTTACTTATTTAATTCATATATCAAGAGAGGGATTTAAATATACAAGTGTTATGTTAATGAAGCTTAAAATAAATATATATTTTAATATATTTAAGCAGTAGATGCATGTACCAAAGCAAGATAGTCTGTGACCAGGCATGACTGTGAGGCCTTTGCCATGAAAGTAGTGAGGCTCGTTGTGTCTTGATGTAGGTTAAATATTTGCTTAAGAGTTGTTGAGACGTATGCAGTCACGAGAGCTTTAGAAAAGTGTAGCTGCATTTGGGATATTATACATTTTTAATTACTGGTGTAAACTTCCTTAGAAATTGTGTTATCGTGTTTATTGCATGGTGCACTCCCTGATTGTTGATCGTGTTTATGAAGCGGTGGAATGGAAATCGCCTGCTACTTTGCTGCTGAATTCAGCCCAAGGTCAAGAACTGCCAGCTGTAACAGTCATTGTAACAGATCTTTTCTGCAAGTCTTGCATGTGATGCAACTGTTTATCAGACGTCCTGTCATCCGAATGGATTGGCGGTTAACTGTGGACCATGTCTTATGTGCTGGTGGGAAAGCTTTGGTAGTTTTTACCTTAGTCCCAAAGTGTTTGGGCTAAAGACGTTACTCCGTTGAATATACCTTTAACATTCTATCGTAGGGATGTGAGGCTGGCTCCTGGTTAGTTGTAGTTTTCTCATTAAAGTCTCCTCAACCTGTTTTAAGGTTCACGAATTCCCAACTTGATGTTTCAGTAACTGGTAGATTGGTCGGGAAGACGGATTGAAGCACCTGTGTTGACATGACCTTGAAAACCTAACCAGTTAGGGTCATTTGAGAAATGTTGGGGCACCCGAGACTTGGCAGACAGGACAGAAACTCTAACGGTATTTTAAGGTTGCATTCTTGCAGTCTAACTATAGTGTCCAACCTTCTAGAAGTCATGTGCACAGAGGGAATACTAAAATTCCTGGGGGCTGCCTGGGTGGACTAAGAAACGCACCAGACCCTGGTTTAAGGGAAACTGCACGGCATGTATCTCTAGTATTACAAATGATGGAGGAGAACAATGCTACTGATCACATGAAACTGCTACTAGTGATTCACCCATATTGTAAAACTTAAATTAGAAAAATTGTACATTCATAAAATAATGTGTGTATGATCAGCATGGGGGGGGGGTACATGTTCCAAAGGGGTCACCAATTCTCAAATACACAATGTCACACATAAAAAGTGACCTTTTCATGTCTGGTTCCCTATTCCACACACAGTATACACAACAAACTCCCAGAAAGTGAAAAGGTGCGCTCGGTGTTAATCTAATCCACGCAGAACCACACAGATAACAGATATATTGAAAAAAGGCAAAAATAAAACACAATAGTGCAATACAGTACAAATAAATATTCTCTCCCAACGTTGGATGCACTCACAAAGGAATAAGGTAATATAAGCTCCTGAAAAAGTATATCCCGGACCTCCAGGTGCTTTCAGGTATGGGGGCGTAACTCCTCAACAGAAGAGAGATGGTGGCATTCTTTGTGTAAAATCTTTCATTTATTTATCAACCATAGAATATTTAAAATCAAAAGATAAAATTGAGACTATGAAATAATGCTGCTTATACGCTATGCGTTTTGCTCGTTTTAGAGCTTCGACCAGATTTTACACACAGAATGCTGTCGTATCTCTTCTATAAAGGAGTTACTACCGCATACCTGAAGGCACCTGGAGGTCTGGGATATACCTTTTGAGGGGCCAATTCTCAATGTTTGTGGGAAAACAAACAGGTAATTAAGGAGAGCCAAAAAACGGGTTGCTTTGCAAGGGGAATTACTATTGTAATTCCAACTAAAAAAAACAAAACACCTATTGACAGCGCCCACATTAAACAGGTTAAAGGACCCGCTAGTTGACAATTTAACTGGCAAGACCTGTGTCTGTTCCTTCCAAATGTGTTTTGTTACCTTCAGTGTGTGATGTGTGTACCCACAGAAAGCAAATCGATTACATGATTCATTAAAATGTAAACAAATGGCTGAATGGGGCCAGCCTGGAAGCCAGAACACAGTAGGCAGCCTCGCTAGGTACTCCAATACCCCACCCTTTACACCAACGATGTGCAGAAGGGTATTTGGGGGATGGGATAAAGCAGGAGACTACGCTACCAGAAAGTTGTCTGCTGACCGTTTATTTCAGCGATTAATTCTACATGGTCTTCAAACTGTAATTCAGCAGCCTATCTTTTAATAAACACCTCTACTCATCCATTTCTCCATTTTGTGCAAATAGTACATGATCCAGTTTAATTCTTGCGGATACAGGGCAGGGGAGGTAGGTAGCACAAGGCTATATATATAATATATATATATTTTTTTTTGGCCTAAAAAAGGCCTAGTACTTTTTGTTTCCAATATCTTAAAACTATGGCATTTCCTGAAATAAAGACTGAGCTAGTCCTGCGTAATGTAAACATATTGCTGACCTCAGGAAATCTTACTGATTTTAAGTATTATCTAGTGCTAACATTGTAGGACACGCTCGCTGGAGTTGGTCCTTCATTATATATAACGAGGTTCATGAGATTTAACGAACAGTCCTACAAACTCCTGCTTAAATGAAAAACATCTAGTCCGCCATCTCCAAATGGCGGAGAATTTGCAGTAATGTAGCAGGGTTGTTATCTGAGCCTGTCTGTGTCCTTCACGTATAAAACAAGAATTACCAGTTCAGGGCGTTAAGTTATACATACTGAATTTAGCGTAGTAGAACCAACGCCACAGAAATACCTCGAAATATGTATGGAGTGAAGGTTGGATTGTGGGGATCATGGAATCCGTCCTGCGGCTTTCATCTGTTCATTGCATTTATCTTATCTCTCCTAGGCACAAAGCCACCTCCTTCCTCATTGTGGAGGAGTTGATGTCCACTTCAATGGGATGGTTGATTGTTTTAAGCAAATTGTGAAGTTAAAGGGAGTGATTAGCCTATGGAACGGACTCACTGCCAACCTGCTGAAGGTGATTGACCCATTTATTTGGATTTCTTTCTCATGGGGTTGCTACCATCCACACATTCCAAGGGATAAGTAAAATGCTATATGTATATTTTGCATATTTTGAAAGTGCTTGTTTTTAAGTTTCCCTTTTTTAATATAAATATATATATTTTTTTTTTACAGGTTGTGCCATACTTTGGCTTGATGTTCTGCACGTTTGAGTATTGCAAACGGTTCTGTCTTTATCAAAATGGCTACATTGTGTCCCCACTGAGCTACCAGCTGACTCCAGGAGTAGATCAAAGCCTCCGTCCCCAGGAACTTCAGGAGCTGCGCAAGTTTATAAGAGCGAAGAGCTACACCAGCAGAAATCCTTCACTAAAGAGCTGAGAGCGATGGAAAAGCCCTTCTCTCGTTGACCAGCATTGATACTAACCGAAGCTACAGCAATTGTCAACCTCGTGATACATGGAGGTTTGGTGACAGACGGGCAGAGAAGCAGCCCCCATGCCCCCAAAGCTGAGCCACAGTGGAGTAATTTTGTGCACAGTTAGCAGGGGCAGCTGTTCATATCACATACCCTCTCCTCTCCTGAAACTATTATTCTTTTATATAGTGGCAATGATGATTTCACAAAAATAAAAATCTTACCTAGTAGGGTAAAATTGTTTCTCTGTTTTTTGTTTTTTTTATACATTAGCAAACATTTGATGAACCTCCCGTGTAATTTCTGGATATACTGTAAGGGCCACCAAATACAAAGTACTGTTTATACTATATTATTTGCATGTACAGTGAGTGTTGCTTTAGGTATAATAGATATACCAGAGTCAGGGGGGAGGTTGAACCAAGCAACTTGCATCACAAACTTGTAGCCATAAGAATGTGCTGTGACGGGGAGTTTGAAGGATGGTAGCAGTCTACGTACTTGGCCTGGCACATTTTATTTACAATTACCGATTGAGAGTTTATGTATGGGTTGATTCATTTGTTTGAGATGCTTAAATCAAAGACCGCTATATGTGGCTGCACTTAATTGTGTAGAACAAATGAATGGGGGGCTCTGCAATCCCCCCCCCGATACATTTTTCCTTTTACCCCCTAGCTATTTTTGTGTGTAGTTAGCTCCACAAAACCGCTGTTAATGCTGAGCCCTGGAAGATGACATACCCCGGTACTTTTACAGTTTGCTCCATACTATGTATATAGGTTGGTTATGGGGGGGGGGGGGGGTCCTGGATCTACCCAGCTTGCGCATGGGGCTGTGTCGCTCCGGGAGGTCTGATCACCCTGTGCCGCAGTCGTATGCTGGAATTGGAGCTGTGCAATAGGCCAGGGTATGCACATAAGGTGGGTTTTCAACGTATATATTTTTTTTTGGGGGGGGGTAATCTGGAAACACATTTCCATTTATTTAGTGTATTAAACTGTAAAAGGTAGGTTTGGCAAAAGTGACACGCGTTTAAATCGTTGCTGTATATCTTCCCCATCAGAGGACCACTGTGAAGAGCTTGCTTCAAACATCGTCGGGTTGGGGAGACCAACTGTGAGTTCTATGTTAATCTGTGGATGTAACCTGCTCCAGCCAGTGGTCTAACTTTTCTTGCAGTAAAGCGGGAGTTGTAACAAGTTTTTCTGGCCACACAGCTCTAAGATACAGGGCTAATTTGGCAAAACAAAAATACACCTGATTTTTAGGGCCATGCCGTAGGTTTGAATGCACTTTGCTAGTCGTTATCGAGAGCCAGCAGTAGCGTGTTTCTTCAGTGTTAAGGGGTGAGCTGGCCCTGCATAATGCATGATTCAATCCGTAATAGAGGGACAGGGTCTGTAATGTGTTACTATCCATCGGTGGGATAGATTTAAAATCACAGACAATAACAAACTGGTAGGAAAGGAGAAGAGGGACCTGCCCCTGTGAGCTTACGATCTGGCCAAGTGGTAACTCCAGCATATCGCTATCCTATAGTGAAGTCAAAGAGCTCAAACACAGCTCTCCATTTAGTGAATACGTCGTATTCACTAAAGTACAGTAAATGCGGTCATTGCCAGGCTTGGTGCGCCTCCCTTACTATCAACCCTTTTAAACAGCCCTGGACTTCCATGACCCCTCAGCAACAATATACAATGGTAGCTTATCGTACCCCAGCTACCCAGATCCCCCCAGTGATCAGACCAAGGGCCCTAATCAGTTGCTCGATGTGATTATGTTGTAGGGGCGCTGATGCGGGTAGTGGGTGTAGAGCACACGTTCCTGTATACAGGCGAATAACGTGATACGCGTATTTTATTTCCGTGAATCAGTGCGTAATACCGGCTGGCGGGTCACAGCACTGCCGTCACCTAGCAACTCTCCCCCGTCCCACGTCACCTTTACATTCCGCCCTCTCCTGCTCTATCTCTAAACCCCCCCCCCCACATGCCGGCTGTGCGCGCGCTGCCAGCCATTCCAGCCTCTGGCTCAACGTTCCATTCCTCCTCTGCTCAGCCAATCACGACATACGACAGCTCGGCCCCGCCTCTGCCCTTGCTTCGTCGCTCTATAAATTCGGCCATTTCGTTGGTGTTCTCCCCAGCCCTCGGAAGCTTAGTGCTGCAGTAGCCACTCGTCTAACACCGAACCAATCAAAATGAGCGACGCAGCCCTCTCTTTCGCCAAGGATTTCTTGGCCGGCGGTGTGGCCGCTGCTATTTCCAAGACAGCCGTAGCACCTATTGAGAGAGTGAAGCTTCTACTGCAAGTAAGAGCCATCTAAATCTTGGGGGTCGGGGTGATATATAGTGTGCGCAGGCGGTGGGGCAGCGTTAATCTACATGCCCTCTATGGGGGTCATTAAGGCCAGGTAGGGTTTAGTTTAGCATCCTTGTGTATGTTAACGTTTTTGTTCCGCCTTGCGGACAGATGTTGGCAGTGGAGGTATTCGTTAGTGGGCTGGGTGTCATTTGATGCTAGGCCCGGTTAATCCCCATTGCCCTTGGCTGCGGTATCATTGCTCCTCGGCAGTATAAGTGATTGCTGTAATTCGCATAAAATCTCCTGCCTGACCTACAGCTTAAGGGGAGCTGCTTAACGTTTTGGAGACGCGGAATGTGCTCCCTGAACACCTGTCAAATCCGGGCCAAGGTCGCTGCAAGGAGACTGAAGTCATCCTGGGACTCTTCTCCCAGATGCTTCTCGGGAATGCACGAGGAACCCGGCATATACATTAAAGCCACGCACTATTAGGATTCAACCGCCTATCTGCGGCCTGCCTCTTAATACCGGCCGGTATGTTTGTAGGGCGGAAGTAGACGATGTCCTTTGTCCTTTTAAAACCGCGCCATTGATGCGGCCTGCTCCTTAGAACCTGAGCCGCCCGTCATTACTTGTCCTTCCAGCTGGGCCCGGCGCTTGTGTAATTTCCCGGGATTCTCCCTCCCCCTCCTTTCTTTACCACGTGTTTGCTGCCGGCACAATGAATGGAGCTCTCACCATTTTGAGCCGCTGCGTTCAGGGCAGGGCTCAAAGACGGAAGCGATCTCCTTAATGCATAGAGCGCGCGGCTTCCTCTCCTTGAGTCTGTGCACTTAATTATTTAATTTAATTTTCCCAATTTAAATTTTTTTTCTGGTGATCGTGACTGTCGCCTAACCATGACATGGCTTTATTCACAATAAAGCAAATGAAGTATATATAGTGGCAAGAATTTTAATCGATTTTAGGGCTTTTATAAACTAATTACTGTATTGTGTTCCAGGTCCAACATGCAAGCAAACAAATCACTGCTGATAAGCAGTACAAGGGCATTGTTGACTGTGTTGTGCGTATCCCCAAAGAACAAGGTTTCCTGTCTTTCTGGCGTGGTAACCTTGCCAACGTGATCAGATATTTCCCAACCCAAGCCCTCAACTTCGCTTTCAAAGACAAATACAAGAAGATCTTCCTGGACAACGTCGATAAGAGGACCCAGTTCTGGCGCTACTTTGCTGGTAACCTGGCTTCAGGTGGTGCTGCTGGAGCTACTTCACTCTGCTTCGTCTACCCTCTTGACTTTGCCCGTACCAGATTGGCAGCTGATGTGGGCAAGGCTGGTGCTGGCCGTGAGTTCAAGGGTCTCGGCGACTGCTTGGTCAAGATCTTCAAATCTGATGGGCTTAAAGGCCTTTACCAAGGTTTCAATGTATCTGTTCAGGGTATCATCATCTACAGAGCTGCATACTTTGGAATCTACGACACTGCTAAAGGTGAGGTTGCGTGTTCACCGTTACTGAATTTTGGCGTTTTGGTGCTCGTGTTCCCAGTAACCTTTTGTTCTTTAGGCTTTACAAACTTGACAGTTCTTTTTCTCCTCTCTCAGGTATGCTTCCTGATCCCAAGAACACGCACATCTTCGTCAGCTGGATGATTGCCCAGTCAGTAACAGCAGTGGCAGGTTTTGCCTCCTATCCGTTTGACACAGTCAGACGTAGAATGATGATGCAGTCCGGAAGGAAAGGAGGTATGTTTGTAAAAGCGAACTCTTGCTACTCTTGCTGGGGCAAAGACTCGGTATATAGAAAGGACAACATTCTACATATAATTATAGGGGTATTGCTCCCTGTGGTTTTTAGGGATACCAAATCTGTATTATGAACATTATATTGACATAAAGCAATGTCATCCCAGTTCTAGATGTTAATGGTAGTTGAAGCGTAGTAACGGTAGCTAGCGCTATTGTGTTAAATTCTTGATCCTGATGCATGTAAACATTCTTTTTGCAGCTGATATCATGTACTCTGGAACAATTGACTGCTGGAAGAAGATTGCGCGCGATGAAGGTTCCAGAGCTTTCTTCAAGGGTGCCTGGTCCAATGTGCTCAGAGGAATGGGAGGCGCTTTTGTGCTAGTCTTGTACGATGAGCTGAAGAAGGTCATCTAAACCTGTCCTTGTTACCTGTGACATGGCATGCTGTATTATGTAACATACCTTGAACGGTCTTGGACTTTTTTTTGTCAAACTCCACTTTATTTATAAAGTGCAACTAGTAGTCTGCTGGTTGCTATTTGGGGAATCAATCCTATTACATCTCACCAGCTTTCCATATTAACATAAATCATTCCCTTTCCTCTGCTGATACAATGTGAGCCTGCATTGTGCTGTAATGGCATGCTGTGTAGGCTCGTAGCAGTAGAGGGCTTCATGCAATGGGACTCAACGCTCCTTTATTTTTTATTTCAGTCACTCATGTTTTTAAGTAACTTAGGTCTGAGGAAATAAAAAAAAGAAATACGAATCCACCTCTTGTTCTTGTTTGCGTAAACAGTTGGTGTGTGTTGTGATGTTTGAGCTGTGAATGTGGGGTTAGAGTAATGCATTTCGTTACACTCAAATAGATGCAAGATGCGTGCTTCTGCATCCCGAGAGCCTTCTCTGAAACATTTTAAGGGCCTTTGTCTCAACAAATTCAAAGGTCATTGGATGGTCTACATATACTGACCCTGGATGATGGTGGTAGTGCTGAATTAAGTTGTATTGTAACATCCCAATTTCTCTCCCCTGTCTGGGTCATACTGCAAAATTACCTTCAACAGATTTTAAAAACCTGGAGAGCACTTCTCTAGAACACCTGGCATACCTTCTATAGCTACAAAGGCAAGCACACAACGGTGCCTTTTTTTTGGGGGGGGTGACATGTTTTAAAATGTGTGCCTGTTGAGAAGGGGTGTGTTTCTTTGCACTGATGGAGAATGTTGGCAAAATAGGAAGTCTAAACTGTTGGTTCTTTAGGATGTGATCCTTTCACCCTTTCAAATGGGTTGCACCAGGCAAGCATTCACATGGAAACTTAAGATTGAGTAATTATAAGCATCACAATGTAGTTAATGAAGTCAGAAATGCAAATGTGTGCAGGATATGAATATAAAAATCCTCGCAAATAAGTACAGTGGATGAAGCTTGGTTGGAGTTGAGCTTCACAAGTTAGCAGCACATATATTCATCCACTATGAGCCAGCGCCAGTCTGCCAAGTCTGTCCGTTTCATGCATAGTGTAAGAAATTGGAGATGGATAAAGTGCTTGTTAGCCAGCAGCTGAACAAAGTGCCAAGAACTGAAAGCCTCCCTGTCTTTTGGCTGGGGGCAAATATCACATAGTGATAAGTATTAAGCGTACCTCGGACACTAAGTGAGTGGTGAAACAAGATCGTTGTGCCAGGGGCCAGATACCCTCAAACGATAAACCTTACATAATGAAGGGCAATCTCCCCTAAACTGGTATTCTCTTAATAATGTGCATTCAAGTTCTTGTCCAATTTCCGTCTTGGATTTGGCTGATTCTCTTCAGATCATCGGCGTATGTATGAATGGATTATATAAATTATGTTTAAGGATGTCTAATCATTCTTCAGGTTTGAAAGCTTGCGGTGGAGCTATTTACTGGGGTTCGAGAATGGAAGAACACCCCCCCACAAATATTTGCTATTCACTAAGCCGCTGAGACCTATGCGCTAAGAGCGCGGTCACCCAAAGCTCCTTAGGTTTTTCTTCATCTCCACCTTTATATACTGTGTGTATATATATATATATATATATATATATATATATATATATATATATATATATATATATATATATATATATAATCTTTAGGCCATTTTCCACTTTCCTTTTGTATCCCCCCCCCCCCCAGCCTGGAATTCATAATATGAGTATTATTCTATATCCGTGCTTTTCATTTTAGGAATACATTGAATTTGGAGCATTATGGAAGCATTAGCTTGTGGCGGTGGGAGAGGCGTCCTGGGACTGGGACAGTTTGTATCACAGCCTGTTAAAGTGAAACTCGCCGTGGCCTACAAATCTCCTCTAAGCTTTAGAAACCCGCACCTTGCAGTCATCCTACACACTGAGGCATGACCTCTACTGAGCAGCCAATAACCACTCTGTTAGTCAGCAGCTGATTGGCTGAGATGCTTCCGTCCCAGGAAGTAAGACGTATTCCTATTAACTCCTTACGCTGCAGATAGTTCTGTGTAATTCTAAGGTGTACAGCGCTGCGGTAGGATCATTGAGACTTCCTCCTTATAGACACCATATCTTGAAAGTCAATTCAGGCTAGAACTACCGGCCAACCTACAGAATTAGCAGCCCAACATTTTATATTTCTGTCTATTAAATAAACTAGTGTCATACTGTTTACACAATAAATAAGAATACATATATAAATAAGAATATAAAAATAAGAAATAAATAGTAAAACACACCTTATGCGCATAGTATTGCCATTATTGGTAGGCTCGTTGTGATTATCCCCCGCAATGACGTTCCCTCTCCTCTATTTGTTAAATAGAGTGTTGAGGCAGTCCTCAGAAAACGCATCTGTGGCCGATTAAATTGAAATGTGTTATTTTTTTTGTTTTTGTATATATTTTTTATTGTGCTATAGTAGTTCTCCGCATTGTATTATGTGAATACATACAATGTGTGAGATTCCATGGCTCCTGAAAAGAGGTGATTTATACAAATAGGGCCCGACCTAGTGTGTATGTGATCTCTCCAGCTCATAGCCTAAATGTAGCGCCCAGAATAGCCAGTTGGCAGGTGTGTTTTAAAGCCCGCGTGCTTCATCTGGGCAGTACCTGGTACACTCCTTTTGCTCAGCAACATTTACACAAATGTGTTGCTCACACAGCAAGCTAAGGCGCGTCAACATACTAAAAATACCGGTATTACTAAAAGCCTTGCGGCGAAGGTGAATAAAAATCAAGGTGTTGCTTTCATTTTCTAGACTCATGAGATCAAGCCTTCATTTTTTTTTTTTTCGGGATAACCTTTCATTCAATGTAGCGATATTTCTGAAACACGCAGTTAATCCCGTGCTGCTCAATGCGGAGAAAGCTGTGTTCCTGCTGAATCTGGAATGAAGGGACCTGTTCTGTAGACGGGTTGGCCAGAGACAGGTTTGAACCAGATAAGAAATAGGTACTGTTTGTCCTTCAGGGAAGCGCAGAGGACAGTGTGCCAGGAAAAGCCTCCTCTGAACTTTGTTCCTAAATATACTGGAGAAACTGTATCTTCACTCACTGAACGAGAACGAATGGTGTGAATATCAACGTCTTCACTCCATCACAATTAACACTTGCATTGAATACCATTTTGAAGAAGTCGCAGGGCAATTATTATTATTATCTTTTATTTATACAGCGCCAACAATTTACACAGCGCTTATTACAATACATATATTCAAGGTGTATGACAAGAAGAGAATTTACAGACTAAGACAAACCAATACATTAGGCGGAAAGGGCCCTACCCACAAGCTTACAATCTAGATAGAAGGGGGTATAGAAAAACATCTATGTAGATAGGAGAGAAAAATGAAAAATAAAGTAGTTAGGAATCATTAAATTTTATTACCAATTTTAAATCTAGATATTCATAACAGCTCTAGAAAAAAAGTTATGTACAAAATATTTGATCTCATCAGCAAATATCCTCAACCGCAAGAGTATATAATGTTTAACTCTATAAAGATGTAACCCTGTAAGTACCTAAGCTATGCATACCTTTTTTCTCTGTCACTTAAAAGGTTAAATCAGATGTTCTGAAAGCAAGTTATTTCATGGCACGGGACCAATATCATATTATCATATTAAAAAAGTGCCAGATTTAATATGAATGCTGAAAATTCACCAAAACTTGATTACATGAATCCATCGGAAACAATATTTGATAGCCTGGCCTGTAGTTATTCTATTCGGTGAGCGAGTAATAGGACGGAAGGGATTTTACAACCGACTTCCAAGAATAACTGAAGTTCCATTTGGAAAACAGAGATGTGAAGGAATGTGGTAATGAATGAACAGCCGTCCCTCCTGCTGCCAAGGACACAGCTTTATTGACACAATTGTCATGGTTGCCTCACTAGTAGTACAACCTTTGGGCACTGATTCCATTCTAGTGTTCATTCTGCTAAAGGGTCACTTGATGTAACTATGTCACAAAAGTATTCATATTTTTAATATTCACAGGGAGGAAGCATAATCATATACAGCCGTAAAGCGACAAGCCAAGAATATATTGAGATGCAGAAGAACTATTTTCATTGTATTACTTTAGACAAAATGTAATTAGTTTGTGACCTTTTAGAAATGAAGGATAGTTACGTGAAGGTGATGTGTTTCCTTTAAGCAAAAGCACACTGAATGACCACGGAAAGTGAGTTTGCACCAGTTTCAACACCACACCTTGTTGGACAATGTAGAGCCTGACTGTTAGTCACCTGCTAATTACGCACTTGGCATATATGGCAGTCATCATGGAGGGGGGTCCAACCTCCATGATCTTTCAAAGCCCCTCCTTGTGGCCTATGGGGCTCACATGGCCCCTTTCAATAGGATTTGGGACCTGGTGACCAGACTTTAGGGCCCCTCTCTGCACCTTTGAGAATTGGGAGGATCAGTGGGAGAAGTATGGAGCAGATCAATGGGAGGAGCATAAAGCAGATGAGTGGGAGGAGCATATAGCAGGTCAATGGGAGGAACATGTCAGTGGGAGGAGCATATAGGAGACCAATGGGAGGAACATTGGGTGGGATGGGGCAGGGGAGCCCTGTCTTTAGTTTTGTACTGGGCCCCACTGACAGGTGCATTGCATCTTACTGGAGCCAGAGATCGACCGGTAGTTTAAGCTACATTAAAAATCAGCAGTTTCGCTCATAAAGGGCGTCTCAACTGATTTGTCCCATTCCGTTTATATAGAAATTTGGAGATCACATAAAGCTTGGTTGTCCAAATGCTGCCTAAATACTAAAGCAGCCTATATACTAAATGCATTGTATAGCAGATTTAGGCATATGAATATGAATATTTTCCCAGCATTTCACCTTAAAAACGAATTGCCCTTCATGGCTACGCATTAAAGAAGAGCAAGCTGCATTATACTACACAACTCTTGTTTCTTGTACTTAGTCCTATAGGTAAAATATGTTTAGATTTCACACTTCAAATTTTGGAGCATTGTATAGATTCTGTCTTTTTTGTGTGTACAAAACCGAGAGTCAAGGTTATTCCCAGTCTCCTTCAGCCTGTTATAAAAAGTAATAGCCCAACACTACCTATGTATAGTATGAGCAATCCTTTAAAGGGTTAATGCAATGTCTTCTTGTGTTGAGGAACTTACCATTTATTATTGTTCACAGTATACAATTAGATAATTTAACATGATTTCATGAAATGTGTCGGATACAGGGAGTGACATTTTTTCAGTAAATCCTTATCACTTTTTGGTGCATTTACGAAATCACAATCAGAAGATGGACGTTCACGAGCCGTGCCAAACGTGCTGCAGTTTCACATGAGCTTGGCAGTGGCTGAAAAGGACGCTGTAATCATTCACTATAGTGTCCTGTAAGGTAAATACATTAGCTGCCCTCCATGGCAATGACCGCTATAATTGGCAGTATTAAGTTTATACCGCACACTATTCACACTGGTATATTTACACTGCACAGTTAGACACAATAGTGAAGCAGAATGGCTTTGTCTTAATGAAATGCAAATAGAAAAGAGACAAAGAAGATAAAGCTGGCTATTTATGAGTTAATCACGCTATGCTGTTAATATAATTTTCTATATACCTCCCCTTATCATCCATTGGCAGAATGTCATTCGGTGTCCCTGCAAGGTTACCTGATTTTCAGAAGATGGTCTTCTGATTTGAGATGTCTAGCTGGTTGCTCTCTGTCCCCAAAGCATATAATATACCTACTGTAGTGTTTATTATTACACATTTTTCTTCCAATCCTTTTAACGAAGTGTATCAGTCATCTGCACATATCTGTGTATTACATGTATACCAGTATGTGCTAATGCCTTTGTGTGTCTATATATAGCAGCACAAGGACAGAAGCAGCTTCCATGACAAAATGCAAGGATAAACTGGCTTAGCTCTTTTGGAAGGGGGTATTTAAAAGAGTTTTAACTCAGGAGAGATACAGAAGGTAAATAACCTGACCACCAGGTTAGGCGTAAAGTTTCATCTTTCAATGATCTGGTGAATAAAGAAAATAGCTCTTAGAGACAGAGAGGGAGAGTAGAGAGCATATGCGATTCTACCTCATTTTAGTGAAGACTTTAATATACAGTACATAAATTACTTATTTAACAACAGATTTTTTTCCCCGAACATCACACTATGCCTTTTTTATTGATTAATAAAAATGTAATAATGTAGACCTGTACTGACTGCTTGCGCAGAGTAATATGGATAATCTAGAGACAGATTATGTGTTCTTTTGTGATTATGCATCAGGCGGTTACCACTCTCTTAAAGTTACACTTACATCAATACCTCTGTATTGTGCACAAGTGTCAGCTCAGTTGCTGTTAAAAGTGAATCAGGGGCAGCTACACAGAACTCTTCTGCTGAAGAGCACACACTAGCAGAACTAGAATTATCCATTCCATGTGATGCAGGGGACAGGTTTCTCAGGACGACTAGTGGTTTAATGACTATGACTGCAATTTTCTGAAAACTCTTACTACAGAAACATGGTGTGCACCTCTAAAGTAAATACATTTGCCTAAGGTCTTCTAATTTGAGATGTGACGTCATGAAGCACCACGGTTGGACACGAGAGTCAGCTAGGAGCTTCATATATCCAGCTCTGCAGTGAAATCTGACCCTTGGTCTCCATTTTAGTTAAACCCTGTTCCCCCAGTTAACCCCATGTGCCTATTATTGTGAAAATGCCAGAGGGGAGAGCAATTCTATGTTTTAGTCATCCCCAAAGTATCCAACGAATAAAAACTTAGACTAGCCCTCAAAAATATATCAGAAAACATAGTTGTTAGCTATTTTTCCAAATTTTCTTCCAATTTCAGACCATTTACAAGACCAACATTCCTTCGGCTACCTGTCCAAAAGCTGGAATATTGGTTATTTAGGAATATAATTTAGGAAAGAGTATTAGGTTTACCGATATGTTTCACAGCTTTTTTTTTTTTTTTTTTTACTATAAAGATGTATGAGAATTCTTGTCTTAAGAGTAACATGGAAATAATAGATCAGGATTGGCCAACAAGATGTTCTTTAGCTGTTCCTAAACCACAACTTGTATGAAGCTCAGCTAAGCGTATATTAGAATCACGCTGCTTCATGCAGTATTGTGCGTATGAATGTACATAAGCGCACATTTCCAGGAGCTCAACACTGTGTGGAACTTAATGGAAGCACCCAGGTACCACCCAAGTGCCATTTGTAGTGCCACACCTTGCCTGCATCCTGCCAACAAACTGATCGATATTATCAGAAGCTCGATATTATCTGAAGATTCAGCATCATACATTCATAAAAGAGAAATATATTACTTTTATCACAGCATTGTAATTGCCAAAGTTCTACTACTTTCAAATTGTACACACACGGGCTTGTTAAGAATGGCCTAGGTGACCTTAGTGTTCTGAAAGTCACAAGGAACTGATGTAGTACTCTAGTCACATGACAGCAGGTCACCCTCCTAGGGTTTTACTCTGGATTTCCATTTATGGTCAGGTTTGGAGTGAGGAAGTGTGTTCTCCAGTCAGCTCCACCTCTACACTCAATAGTGTAGCTCGCTGCTTGGTCTACCATGTGGTGACTGACCTCTTCTGGCCAAAGCAGTAACGACTAACCACAATAGCTAAGCATTTAACAATATGACGTAGAGTCCAGAGCAAGCTAAGAAACAAATATTAAGCAATCAAATAAAACGCCAAATGAATAAAGCATACAGTATGGCATTGTTTTAGTTTTCAATAAACATTCAACCTCTACATTTCATCTTCAACACTGGTCTAACCTATGTAAAAACTTCAGAGGAGGAAAATAGGATAGAGGGATTGGGGTGACACAAAGGGACTCTCCTTCCTAAACACTAGCTAGGTACGTAACATTTCCCACTTACAACTATGCAAGACTAGCTTTTAAGAAGCTATTGTATTACATTTTGAGACTACTGGGAACATTATTTCCAGAATCTAACTACTGGTTTTCTCATGCTGTGTCAATAAGTTGTGATGTAGATGGGTTTATAAAAATGCATGTGGGCAAAGGAACTGCTGTGGGGTGAACCTGTAGCCAGAGGTTTGCAGTAGCATGGGCGTAGAAACGGGGGGGGGGGGGCAGGGGGGATTGCCCCCAGGAAATCATGCGAGGGGGGGCGGATAAAGAAGAAATCCTCCCCAGATAAATTAGGCGTATTTCGTTTTACAGAGGCAGCAAGCAGTGGAGCAATTGAACTTACTCTGCTCCACTGCCGCTGCGCTCTGCACTTCAGTGAGCTGTCTCACCACAACGATTCTGCTCCCGTTGCTGGTTGGTTTACATGTTACCATGGTAAGGCAAGCAGCAAAAACTACACAAGGCTCAAATTGCTTAGGGAAGCATTGCAGGATTGAGGAGAATGCTATCCCATCTCCCTATTTTAAAGGGTTTCTACACCCATGGGTGAGCAAGGGATAATTTGTCATAAAAAATTTGTTTTTATTCCTCTAGGGGGTAAGCAATTTAACATCTGTCGCCATATGCAGATACAATTAAAAAAAAGTTGGCAGCTCAAAATAAAAAGTCTAGGTGATTCAAGTGCACTTGTTTCACTCCCATATAGTGAATGTGCCCCTACACACCACATAATATGAGGCACAAGAATAGGATCCCGGACTCCATGAGCCTACCCGGCCTTGAGGCCAGAGGACCAAGCTTTCCCTCTCTCAATGGCAGGCCCGGACTGGCCATCGGGTTGCCCGGTTGGCCGGGCCGGATTGAATTAGGGGCTGATGGAGCTGCAGCTAATGCGGGCGTAGAGGCCGCATAGGCCCAGTCAGTCTGGTCCTGCCACGGGCCCGGCCGCAGTTGCTGCTTGCTCCGGCAACAAGGTAAGTAGGGTGAGGGAGGGGGGTGCAGTGAGAAGGGGCAGAGGGGAGTTAGATAGTGAGAAATGGGGAGAGGGGATAGATAGTAAGAGGGGGTACATAGTGAAAAGGGGTACATAGTGAAAAGGGGGAACATAGTGAGAAGGGGAAGATAAGATGGGGAGAGGGGGTAGTGTGAATGCGTATGAGAATGAATGAATGAATAAATGTGTGGATGAATTGCGTGAATGCATATGACAATTAATGAATTCATGTGTGGATGAATTGCTTGAATGATTTGTGAGACTGCATTAATGAATGTGTTAATGATTTGTGTGAATGAGTAAATGCAAAGATGGTACATGAAGGGTGGGCTTTAACAATAAATAAATAAATATGGGCTGCCCGGGCCTATTTTTTGTCCCAGTCCGGGCCTGCTCAATGGTACTCACTTAACTAAAAGGCCAATAAGCAATATAACAACCTCTGGTCCTTTGTGTGACTTATGAGTGGCTCTACTTCTGGAATCACCTTTGGGTAACTTATGGGTCTACTTCTGGACTCACCTTTTTACAATTAGCACAAAAAATGCACACACAAAAGTAGACTAACTAGGCCAAGGATAGACAGTGTATAAGTATCCAGCATTTTAATAGTCTTTCCCTTGTATATCTGTCGGACTTCTCTCCAAGAGTAAAGGTAAGTCCAGGTGTGAACCTTCTTGTTTCCAGTGACTAGATGCATAGCAACTGAGGATTACTGATAAGTCCGAAATTAGTGTCTGAGGTTACCATGCAGTGGAAATTTGCTTTGTGTTTTAGTTTTGGGCTGCTTTATGGCCTTTTGGCTAAGATCAAGTGTAGTACCTACTATATGCTTGCCCCCAACTGTCCCGCCTTTCCCTACCTCTGTCCCGCTTTGCAGTGGCGGAGGAAGGGTAAGGCGAGAGCTGTGCTCACCTCGGGTGCAGCTGGGAGAGGGCGCATAGCCACCCGATCAGCAGCTGCAGCCTGCAGGATTAGTTGGGAGATCACAATCTCCCGCTAGTCGGCTCAACATTAGGGAGCGCGAGGTCTGTCACTTCAGACCTCGCTTTACTGCTCCCTCATCACTACGTGCCCGCAAATGATGCCTAGCGCCGGGATATGACGTCGTACCCCTTCGCTCTGCATCAATAGCTGGCGCGTAGTGATGAGGGAGCAGTAAAGCGAGGTCTGAAGTGACAGACCTGGCGTTCCCACCACAGGATGAAGGATGAAGAAAGATGGAAAAAGAGA
The DNA here is from genome assembly GCA_023333645.1 of Sceloporus occidentalis. Taxonomy (NCBI): domain Eukaryota; kingdom Metazoa; phylum Chordata; class Lepidosauria; order Squamata; family Phrynosomatidae; genus Sceloporus; species Sceloporus occidentalis. The sequence continues at coordinate 3,917,903 of JALMGF010000034.1, read as the reverse complement.
TAGGGAGAAATAGGTGTAAGGACAGTGTGTGTGTGTTGGTGTGTAACATGGTGTGTGTATGTGTGTGTAAGAGCAGTACACGTGCATATGTGTGTGTAAAGGCAGGTTTGTGTAAGGGCAGTGTACGTTTATATGTGTGTTTAGGGGCAGTGTATGTGTGTTTATGAGCAGGTGTGTGTATGGCCAGTCGTGTATGAAGGGCAGGTATATGTATATGTGTGTTTATGGGCAGGTGTGTGTAAAGGCAGTGTATGTGTATATGTGTGTTTATAGGGCAGGTGTGTGTGTAAAGGCAGTGTGTAAGGGTCCTGGGAGGGAGGATAACATTAGCTTTTTTTTTTTTAATTCAACGAAGAATCTCTTATGCTGTGGACTACTCTTCCAATGATACTCAGCCAGCATTATGGTGGACTCCTGGCTGGCTGAGAATCATGGGAATTGTAGTTCACAGCTAGCATCTGCATTGACCTTACCACAAGAGGTTAGGGGAGGATTGAGACCCGCCTTCCGTCCTTTACACCACCTTACATATCCACCATCACCAATTCCTGACTGGCAAGGACACTCCACCCGCATTCTGTGACAAAGAAAAGAACGTTAGAACATGGAAATGACAGAATTGTGACTGCTAGCCAGTAACCAAAATGGCAATGACCCAGGTCACCCAAAGTTCACCCCTATATCCCCTCTGAATGCATGCCCCCCCACCATGCACCCACCAATCACTGCGCACTCACCCACACTCATATATGTGCCCTGCACATTAAGCTATGCTAATTCCCAGGTGCCTTGGCTGGAGTTGTCATTTTTGAAATTGAAATTGACCTCATGTTTCAGTTCTAGCCTGCCCTTGTTAGGGGAAACTGGTCCGATATGGTGATGGAGATTTTTTACTCTGTAATGCATAAGTGGGCTGAAATTTGAATTTACAGAAACAGAAATCAAGAAGGAGGTGGGATGAGACAAGAGGTTTCTTATTTATTTTCCTCTCTTTCAGGTATCTTCTTTTCTGTTTTTGGCACTGCTTCTTTTATTTTCTTGTTCACAATTAGGCATTTATTATAGGTTTGCAAATAAAACATCTGAACGTTTATGTTTTTTGTTTACCGTATCATGTTGTTACAGTAGTGCCACCCTGTGGTGACAGTGGTTATTTCCTTTTTCATTAACATCAACACAAAATAAAAAAAAACATGTTTTGTTTGTGCAACAAACTAAAGAAGGGTATGCCAGATGTGGTGGGACATAAGCCCTAGCCCTGCTTACCAGCCCTTGTATGAGCCAAGCCCAATGCGTCCTCTGGATAATCAGGTCCTTCCAGGTGTACACAAATACCCCAAAACACAAGGGGAAGAGACATTTTAGCCATCTTACATTTGGCTTGAACTTCACTTTTCCTGATGTGCCACGTTAAAAAAATACTTACCCAGCTCTATGCAAAAATGATCAATGTGCGATTTACCATGAAGAAAACCAAAGGTAGATCCAGTGCCTGACCTCTGGATGGGCGCTTACACTAACACAGGGGCGTCCAACATGCGGCCCGCGTGAGATCGGCAGCCAGGATCACAAGAGCCCTGCTGCTTACTTGTGGGAGGTCTTATTGTCCTGCACAGAGGAAGCGGGAGGCCACGCCCCCTGCTGAAGTCTGTGAGCGGCATCGAGAGCTGTAGTGCAGGTAAGGGGGTGGGTGTTTGAATGAGTATGCCTGATTGAGGGAATGAATCTGTGAATGAATGAATTTGTGTGTGTGTGTGATAGCATGGATGTGTAAGTGCTGGAATCTAGGCATGATGGGACTGTGATTGCTGCTAGCAATCACACTCCTATCATGCCAAGTCAGCCAGTACATGCTGAAACCTGGCTAGCTGCCCCCTTGTGTATTGATGCTGCCAGCAGTATGGGGTCTGCACATCACTTACAGCCACTCTGTACCAGCATGTCCTGGCTGGCTTGGGATGATAGGAGTGTGATTGCTAACAGGTAACAGCAATCTGCTAACAGCAGTCACAGTCCCATCATGCCTGGGTTCTAGCATTTACTGGTTGCTTGGTATAAAAAGAGTGTGTTTGCTGTTAGCAATCACACTCCTATCATGCCAAGTCATATTGTTGATTCTTTTTTTTGTCCAATTGTGGTGTTACTTTTAACAAGTGTGGTTAACGCACTTAAATTGGGCAAAAAAATACAATAACCATTAATTTATATATGATTGTTGACAGCAATCACACTCCTATCATGCCCAGCCAACCAGGTTTTGTGTCGTTTACTTTATTTTAATCTGCATATCTTATTAAAGGCCATATTTTCTCACAGTGAAAAATGAGTGCGGCCCTCGCACGTATACAATTCTGATGAAGTGGCCCACTGCAGAAAAAACTTGGACACCCCTGCACTAACACATACCCAGACACTGGCACTAACACAACTAGACACTCATCATTAACACACATTCAGAATCTAAGCATTAACTGACACTAACATACACACCCACACAAACATATCCAGATACTCAAGCTAACACAACCAGTCACACACACATACTAATCTAAAGGCACTTGTTCACACACGAACATACCCAGACACACACAAAATGAGTGCGGCCCTCGCACGTATACAATTCTGATGAAGTGGCCCACTGCAGAAAAAACTTGGACACCCCTGCACTAACACATACCCAGACACTGGCACTAACACAACTAGACACTCATCATTAACACACATTCAGAATCTAAGCATTAACTGACACTAACATACACACCCACACAAACATATCCAGATACTCAAGCTAACACAACCAGTCACACACACATACTAATCTAAAGACACTTGTTCACACACGAACATACCCAGACACACACATACTCACATCACCAAAGACACGGCCCTTTAACCCCTGACGGCGAACCTACGGATTTTCGCTCCCGTTATCTACGCAGCATTGCAGGGGTTAACGGAAGCGGAAATCCATACGTTCGCAGTCAGGGGTTAAAGGGCTGTGCGAACGACTCTATTGGTCGCCTGCAGGGGTTGATGCCAGATGAGGCACCTGCAGGTGATCAATAGGCTCAGTCGCACAGCCTTTTTAACTCCTGATGGTGAACGTACGGATTTCATTACATGTACTATGTACTCTCACGGTTTACTTTAATAGGTATTATTCTTTAGTAAGGCTGTCAGTGACACTAAAATATCCCTTTAAGGAATAGACCTGGACACCACCTGGGTGACACACAGATCACATGACTGTTAAGAACTAATGGAAAAGAAGACAATAATATAAACGAATATACACATGGACACACACACTGTATGTATAACCCAGATTCATTTAATTTATGTCTTATGCCTTGTCCTGTGTAAAAAAAACTAACGCTGGTCTTCACTAAGGAATTTGGTTTCCCTAACAGCTGTAGAAAAGGGCAGGCAAGAGTTCCACCTACCGGAAACAAGATAAACATGCATCATGTGACGCAGCAGGTTTTGGAAAGAGCAACTAGTTTAATTCATTGTTAAGATCTGGAGCGTGTTAAGTTTGCAACCATGTCTTTCTCCTGTAAAGTAAAGTTTTACGTGTCTTATTTCCGGATGGCAGTCGGTATGATGTGGAATTATCTGTACGCGGGTTGGAATTTTCTCTCATGGACTACAGAAGAGAACATTTCTGCTGGTAGTGAAAGGAACACACCCGAGGAGGTTAGGAGAAAAAGACAGGTATTTTGTTTACAAGACACAAAAAAGTTGGGCCAAATGGTTCTTATCTGCCATAAAATTCTGTGTTTCGAAAATTATTTATAGAGTGTTAAACGCTAAAACTATTCTTGATTAGAATTGAAATCAACACAATATCAAGATCAAAAAGAAATAATGTATTTTAAAACAAATTTCATTAGCACATTTAATTTACAGTTGTGTTGATTTGTTTAGCCAGTTTTAATGGATCTGCATACAGAGAAAATTGAAACAAACTCATTGGCCACTTTACACAAATTGTTAACACAAATAGCTAATCAGCCAATCGCATGGCAGCAACTTAATGAATTTAGGCGTGTAGACGTAGTCAAGACAACTTGATTGTTTTTGGGACTATACAACAGAGCGTGCCGGAAAGTGTAGACTAACTACATCCTGTAGTTCTCAAAGTGGGAGGAAGTTCAGGGAAACACCAGCTGGGCAACTCCAGCTCTTCCTGCCACTTGTAGCTCCTGGGACAGCTGTCCCTCTTGCCCCATAGAAGTTACCGCACTCGTTGCTTTTGTCCATCCCTGGTCTAGACACAACTAAAAATCAATACCACTTTTCCAGGGTCATAACACTACGCCACTGATTAGCACAAGTAACATATATTTTTTAGGTTATGTGTGATATTCTAGTCTGCTCTCTCTATTTAAAAAACGAAAGATAGGCACTCCGGTACTTTCATTGACTCTTCCTGAAGTGAGAGAATACAATGATATTCAGACATGCACAACCATGTTCTAAGAACGAGTATTTATTAATGAAGTAGGTCCTTGACAGTTATTGGTGCATTTTAACAAAATTCAGAGTTTATACTGTAAGGTTTGTATCTCAACAGATATGACTACATAATGGTTGTGTTATCTGAAATTACACTATTCTATTCTATTTCTAGAACCTCTTAAAAAGGGAAATCCATCTTAGTGTAGGATCGGTGTGACTGATCAAGGATAGATAATCTGACTTCAGATACTATTCCCTTGGATGTCACAGAGAGCAGGGTGTTAGTGCTAAATTAACAGAATGCTTCAAACCACTTGTAAGCATGTAAGAGGAAATGTGCTACACATTTTGGTTCTAGACCACCCTTCAGATCTTGTACAAGGAGCTGAAATATGAGGTGCTTCTAAGCAGGGATGCAAAGAAGCGCAGGCTATTAAGTTAATCTCAAACACTTTTTGTATGGCATCTCTTTTTTAAGATCACTTTTCCCCTAAACCTTCGACTCTCTCTAGCTCATATTTGCATTTTCTAATTCCTTCTATCTGAGCACCAACAGGAATTCCTGAAAATAACTTTAACATTATGAACACCAGAAGGATCGTACAGCATTGCAAATGATTGTGCTACTTAAATGGTTATTGGTGGGTCTACTGTAAATGTAAAGGTTTACACAACAGGTCAATGTACAAAGAGGGTTTTAATGAGATTCCGATCTGCCCTATTCCAAAGGCCAGTATTAGTCCCAGGTAAGTCAGGCAGTTGCCTGGTGTTCCATGACAAGGGGGCACCAACAGTAACCCCAGAAAAGGCCTCCAACGTGTAGAAGTTGGTGTGTTACTTGCCACGGAAGCCTCCATGGTCCATGGAGGAGGTACACTAGAAATCTATGCCTATATTGGCATTCTAAATTTATAAAAACAAAGACATAGCATGACCTTTTGTAGGTCATCAAGGTGTTGTCAATCGAGGAGCAGCCCTTCCTATTCTTCTCCCTATATCTCTCTGTCTGACAACCCCCTACCTGCTGGGCTCCAATCAGACTGCCTGTCACAGCACACACAGCAGTAAGAGAGGGTGGCCACATGTAAGAACTTTTTTGAGTTGGTATCACAGCAGGTCCCATGCAGAATTAAAAGATAGCTGGCAAACAGGTGTTGGGAGGGCAGACATCATTCTGTAAAAACAGTCTGATCACCATACAATACACTAAAGCGTAATTACACATCCCCACTGTCTTCTGACAGTCTTCCTCTGCAAATTACAAAGTGCATCATATAAGAATGACATTTTAATTTGTTTTTTTTTTCCCTCCAGCGTGATACGGTAGATTTCCCTTATACTAATAATACGGATATCAAGGAAGCCCTGGAAAGAGGTACTCAGTCTCACAGAGCCTAGAAGTGCTTGATTGTCCATCTACAATTAAGGGTAGTACCAGCAGCTGGCTTTATGTTCTGCTCTTGGCTTTCTTGGCAAATGTCCTATTTATTGCCCAGAACAGGCACAAAAAAGGAGAAGATTGGTGCCTAAAATGCCCAATGATCTCACAACTTTTACCACATACACTGTATGACCAAAAGTATGTGGACACCTAACCTTCACACACATATGAGTTTTTTTTGGAAATCCCATTCCAAAACCATGGACATTACTATTGCGTTGCACCTTAATTTGTGGCTTTAACAGCCTCCGCTCTTCTGGGAAGGCTTTTGGAGTGTCTGTGGAAATGTATGCCAATTCAGCCAAAATAGCATTTGTGAAGTTAGGCACGGATGTTGGATGAGAAGGCCTGGCTCACAATCGGCACTGCAATTCATCCCAATGGTGTTCAGTGGGGTTAAGGTCAGGGCTCTGTGTGGGCCACTCAAATTCCTCCACACCATCATACCATGGGTTTAGGGACCTTGTTTTGTGCACTGGTGCACAGTCATGCTGGAACTGGAAAGGTGCTTCCTCAGACTGTTGCCAGTTCCAGTGAAAAATAAGCAACTCCATATTAATGTTCTTGGTTTTAGAATGCGATGTCCAGCAAGCTCATATAGGTGTGATGATCAGGTGTCTGGATACATTTGGTCATGTAGCATAGCTTGGGCAGATTTGCAGGTAACATTGTGACAACACCCACATAATGTAAATGGCTCTGTCAGAAAACTTGGTGTATTTTTATAGCAATGCGCAACTTGATGCCTAATCTGTATGTTCATGTGCATGATTAATCCCATTTATGATTGACTGCCCTTGCTCTCTGGGTCAGTTTCTTCTATCTCTGGGCATTTGATATTTGGCCACACCTGCTCCCTTCATACTTCTCTTCCCCCACTTCTTCTACCACTAAACACTTCTGAGACTGGGTCCGCACCCAGCACAGGTAGCCTCTCCTCCATACATGGTTACCCCACCCATCCATAAACCCACTTCCCCAGAAAAGGTAGAGCTCTGGGTATCCTTCCCTGGGAAGTTCCCGGGTTTGGTGATTTTTCATGTGATTTTTTATAATGTTACTCTTTCTGAACTTCTGATATTTCTTCTTTCCAGTAATCCGGTGCATCTACTCCTTGTGTATTTCTTCATGGCTTCATGCTCCAGAAGAGATACAGAACCAACCTCTATATAAGCCAATCAGCAATGCGATTCTGGATACCTGCAATAATATACAAACAAAAACAAAGCATATTGACAACTGGAAAATAATTCTTATAATAACTAAAGGTTTAACTGATCATGTAAATAAAGCAGCAACCACAAGGTAAGGTATATCTAATGATAATTTGTGCCCACAGTGTACAGGTCACGCTCCTGGCCCCCAAAATAACCCTTTTGCATCTTCATATAGGAATATGCTGGTAACGTAATTATGTCAGTAATAACGTGTCAGATGTAGCCAACCAGTTATAATTTTAAAAAATATGGTTCTATATGGGTTAATATCATAAAAAAATAATTATAGAATAATAATTAGTGTCTTCATTCCTATGTTCAAAGCTTATACTCAATAGAATAGTAAATTAATAGATTGCTTATATCAAAAGTCACCAATCAATAACTTAATTAGTTAAAACATTATGTCAAAGTTTTCATACAAGAATTAATTACAATCCATTAATTTAAATCATAGCAAAGCCCTTGTTAAATATAACAAGGGCAATAACGAAATAAATAACCATGTATATTTTCATATTTCAGTCTGTTAATGTAAAAAGTAGTCACTTAAATCCACTAAAACAAAATAAATAAATAAATAAATAAAGGACTCAAGTGTGTCCAGGAATGACAGTGTAGTGACTGTGTGTGTGTGTCTGGGTATGTTACTGTGTGTTCCGATATGTTAGTGTGGGTGTCTTCTTATGTATATGTGTCTGTGTATGTTAGTGTGTGTTTGTTAGTTTAAGTGTCTGTGTCTTAATGTCTGGGTGTGTAGTAGTGTGTGTCCAGTAGTTTCAGCGTGTATGTGTTAGCTTGATTGTATATGTGTCTGGGTATGTTAGTGTGTGTGACTGTGTGTGTCTGGGTATGTTAGTGTGAGTGTCTGTGTGTGTTAGAGTTGATTGGCTGGTTGTGTTGATGTGAGTGTGTTAGTCTCCGGATGAGTATATTAGTATGAGTTTCTGTGTGCTTTAATGTGGGTGTCACATAATGGATGTGTGTCGGGGGGTAGCATTTTATTCTTGGCCCATAGAGCACAGTGGGACGGCCCTGCAATAGCAATTAGGGAGAGTACCGGGTCCTCGAGACACCTCACATTATAATTGGCACATGTGTCGGCTGACTACAACATGGCTGTCGCTGCAAACCAGTAAGGTGCATCCTGTGTAATACATGCCCTATATTAAAGGTGCTGAGATACAGTCCTTCATATAATATATATGTTACCATAGCAAACAGCATTACGGCTCATCATCTCTTCATTTACTCACTTTACAGCAAAATGAATCGTGAAGAGGAGGTGAATTTCCTACGACAGAAGACAAAATCTCTTCTACTTTACTTCTTATCAGATACTCTAAAAAACTCTGATTACATAATGCCCTTATTAACGGAAGCTTTAGCTATACCGGGTAAGTTGGTGATATTAATCAGATCAAATAACTCTCAGTGACATATGATAGATTAGATTTACCAATAACCTCATACTTCGTTCAGATGTATACATTAGCCAATTTAAAATACTCCGGGCTGGATCTGCGACCCTAACACCCCTAGGTGTTTGTCAAAAGGTCATATGCATATAAAATGGGTTGAGATGTGAACAAAAGGGGTAGTAGATGAGTGACTGGAGAATGGCTTGATAACAGAGGTGGGACATTAGGTTCTCCTTTGTCTCCCATGGCATTATTGATCTGATAAGCCCTTTTTCCATTCTGTCGATGCTTTAGAATAATATAACAGCATGTAAGCTCTCTTCATTGCTAAGCAAACCATTGCTTGCCCTTGCATAGGAATCCACTCAGGGCCTCGCAGCATTCAACATCCTGAGATTCCAAATCTATCATGAGAAGCCAATTACATTGAATGTCAAATAGACACTTCTTCTTCTTAGTTAACATCCTTTCATTTTTTCCCCCAGTTTTAGAGATGACGATAAATAATTTGGCAGAACCTACTGTCATCAATCAACTGATTGTCAATTATTTAGGCTCTCAAACAGATGGGACTCAAGGACACCCAGAAATGTCCACACAAAATGTTTCGCATTCTGACCTGCAGACCGATTGTCAGAAACCCAATCGGTAAGCTGAATATTGGTGTTTTAAGCTAGTTTATACTATTGTTTTTTCACCATTTTACCCATATCAAGCTTTTGCACTCACCAGTAACAATCCCCAACAAAAATATGTTGCTTCATTTTTTTGTAGACATTGGATGCCCATTTGATTAGAATTAATCTAAATTTGGTTGAAAATATTAACCAGGGGAAATTAAACTTATTACATAAGAGATACAATAAAATCAAAGTGTGTTTATTCATGTTGTACTCTAAAGTGTGTTTAAAAGGCTGATGCTCAGTGCACTTGGGAAGCTTCATGCTGAAATCTCCTGCGTGATTCCTATAAATGGGAAAGGACCCATGCGCAAGTTTTGTTTTCAATTTTCTTATGTGTTCTTTTAAAAGGAAGAAGAAAAAATGGACAAAATACAAAACAGGTATATTTCATAACAACCGCATCTAGTTGGACCTTGCAAAATATGTTAATAGTATAGATGGTGGTCAGATAATTCGATAAAAATGACTATAGTGGCCTAGTGGTTCTGCATAGAAGGAGTAACAAGTCTTGACCTGGTTCCCCAGATCAATAATAACAGAGATCTCTCAGCACACTGCTAGCCGGGGAAGGGGAAAAGGGAGGAAATTACCGGTTCCAACTGCACTGTGTATAATGCATGCTACTAATGTCCCCAGTTAACCCTTTAGTGGAACCAGCATCCAATCACAATAACCTTGATTATGGGGCTTTCTCTGAACCGTGCGAGCCTGCTTCGTACATTGGAAGTTTTGGTCGTGTTGTAAAACAATCCTTTTGGTCAATAGATGTGTAGGAAAGCTCTGTTTACCCATTGGCCCTTCCAGGGAATTCAGTAGAGTTGCGAATAACACAACTGGCTATTATATGTACGATATCTAAAAAAACCAAAACAATAATATTTCTACTTTATGAAAGTTTGGTTGTTTACTGGTCCACATCAACTCAATTTTGGAATTGTATCTCTGCAGCTATCATGTTTCGATCATTGACTTTGTGCAGTGATAGAGAAGATGATTTGGATAGTTTTACCGATTATGTAAGTTAAGTATGGAAGAAACAATTACATCTTTTTTGTTATATGGGAAAAACAAGCTGCAAACCACCTCCCACACATGCCAAATATAATAATCCAGTCCCAGTGCCAGAACAACCCTCAATATCACTTGGCCAGCAAAATATGGAGTCCAATCTTTGATGAAGTAAGGTGGCACTAGTAGGCTGCTTTTTCCAAGATGGAGACTCATTGTACACATTCCCACTATGAAAGGGCCATGTGTCTTACTCTCGTGCAATGACCATAATTCCATTTCTGCCTCAGTGAATGTGGCAGTACAAAAGTGATCACAAAAGGCGAGGAAGAAGCATTATAGATGTTCCAGCTGCTTTCCCTGTATATGGTGGGATGTACAGTAGTCTGATGTTAGGGTTGCACCCCTAGTAATAACTGTAGATACCATCTAGAATTGTTTGTAGCAAAGATTCTGTCTTGACCTATCTGTGCTTATATACGCTAACAAAGGTTTATATTTTTTTTAAAGAAGTCCTCAAGTGATTTTGAGATTTTGTGTGAGTCCTATTGCCAGAAGTGGACAGATGAAAATTGGCTTGCTTCCATCTCTAAGGTATCACCAAAAGTGTTTCCTTGAAGTGCTTTTTCTGTAGATTGAAACTTTTCTTGTTGAAGTTTAAGCGATCTATATTACCATATGTAGGTGACGCAGTATTATTGAGATAGATATCATTACAGGAGGCCAGTGGTTCCCAACTAGGCCTGCTACTAACAATTATTTTCAGAATCGATTAGTTGGACGATTATTTTCCGATTAATCGGATAAAAAAAAATATGCAATTTTTGGGTTTATTTCAAATAATTTAATGAACAAACAGGGTGTTAAGAACAAACAGCAGAATAAAAAACGTAAAATTTACATTAACATGTGTCATTGTACTCAACACTTTTATCTCTATCACGATGGCATTTCTCTAATTGCCTTCTTATTTTACTTACATAATAATAAAAGCTATATATTAAAGGTACAAGAATCCAAACACAATATTTTTCAAACTAAGTTTTAATACCTAAAAAAGTTTTACTAGTAAATATTTATTCACATGTTAACTATTTTTTCATATTGAATAAAAACTGATTGAGAAAAATTCTTTTTTTTGTTTTTATTTCCTTTTATTTGCCAACCTGCCGTCCAGTAATGAACATCTGACCCCAATTATGCACATCTGTCCCCAGGCTTGCCACTCTGCCCCCAGATATGCCTCATACCCACCTGATATGCCACTCTGCCCCCCCCCCCAGACTTACCAATGCATCCCCAGACTTTCCCCCTGTGCTCTAGACTCCCTGGTGTCTAGCAGAGACAGCCGGTGGACACCTGCATAATGCACGTACACAACCTCTGCTGCTGTCTGGCACTTCCGGTGCCAGAAAGGAGGATCCAGGTCCCTTTCAGTACTGCGGGGGATCTGGATCTTAGTCTTATGGTCAGGACAAATTCAACGAATCGATAATGAAAATTGTTGATTATTATAGATGTTATCGATTAGTTGTTGCAGCCCTATTCCCAACATTTTGAAGTTCTGAGAACCCTTTAATCCTCCAAGCAATTAGAAGACCCCAAACAGTGCCCTATTATAGGTCTGTTAAGTGTATGTTTGGATGGCATGAATGGCCTACAATAAATTGAGGGAAGATGTGGCTATCGGCTACATTTAAATCCTTTGCCTTTGTCGCTACTCAAAATAAATAAATCAGAAACAGCTTGAGATGGAAAGAAATCTGTTAATGGTAGTTGTGACACCAGTGATGCCAACTAAGGTGCGCATATATAAGCTAGCTTGTACCTTGAAAAACTATGTCTGAAGCAGGACCCTTTATATTCGATGCTACAGCACCTTGAAATTTGGGATTTTCTTACTAAAAGTTTTCACTAAATCAGTCTTGAGTTGAGGGAACCAAATATAGATGTTTGGGGTAAATCCAAGCACATTTTGGGTTCAGCCAGGGTCAGTCAGAACAAATTGGCTGCAACAATAGTCAAGTCATTGCATAGAATTTATCAGAGTCTATGGAAGGGTTCGATGTTACAGGGTTTAACCCCTTCAGTCCCCTATGGATGTACTGGTACATCCAAAAAATGCATCCCAAGAATCCCCTATGGACGTATCTGTACGTCCTGTCCTTCTTGCAGCAGCAGGGACACACAAGTCAGGCTGTCCCCCCTGACAGCAGAAGCCGGCATCGCCGGCTTTCTGCTGTCTTATCTGATGTAACAGACACGAACGCCAGAAAACTGTTACATTTTTAAATGCAGATCGCGTTAAGAATGAGCTCATTTCCCAGGTTCCAAGGTGTTAACATGGTTTTGCCAAAGTATAGCACAGTTTTCAAAAGATGACATTCTAGAGTATTTAGTTTGTTTCAATATTCCATGAATTGTAATCACAGTCACCATTACCGTTTTACATTTCCAGCTGACAGACGGTATGTTTAAGATCAGTGTGTCTCAAAGGGATGAACTGGAGAGTGAACTTTGGGAGGCTGAAAGGAGCATGGAGGATTGTGTACGGCTCTACCACAAACTGTGTCAGGTAAAATTCTTTGAGATCTATGTAATTCAGAAATGGAACCGAAACACCACACAATTTATGAAAATGCCACATTAAATAAAAACATATGTTATGTTTAAAATTCAGGCAGTTTTAAAAGTATAACTAAAACACTCCTTTGCAATTATATTAGGAAGAGCTCAGTCATTGCTTTGATGTGTATGTTTTTAATATCTCCACTTTTAGAAATATCCAGATTTGGAAGAATTTATTTCAAAGACCCCAAAAGATACACCTGCCAGTGCAGACACACAGTTGTCAGAGACTATTACTGATCCAGATACATTTATTGACGTAAGTATATTTTTAACATTTCTTGGTAATAAATACTCTTTCTTATGGCAGAATATGTATTCATGTAATCTCTCTACTTCAGGCTTGGGTAAATCTATGTGAAATTTAGGTGCACGAAGTAACATTGTTAGCAAATTAATGTTATTTCTGCAGGCCTGTATTTACTTACCTGTTTCACACCTGTCCATCTATCCCTCTATATTTCCCATTAAAAGCTCTGAACTAATGTTTGTTTTTTTCCAGCATATAGCGAACCTGATTAAAAATGATCAGAATCCAGAAGCAGCATTTTTCTTGTCACCATTCAGCTATGAAGAGGACAAAGACTTATTTGATAATATTCTTTTAGAAAGAGAGGTATGTCACTTCATAAGGTCCACGGTGTCTGCAAGGGTTTCCTTTCCTCTATATATCGTACAGAGAACATATCTCTCTACACAGCCCTACATCTGTTTTCTTCAAAAATACAGGCATCGGATGAGAGCAGTTTGGATGATCTGAGCTGGAGCAGTGATGATACTATTCCCTGCTGCGCAAGTGACGGGGTTGAGTACAGATCACTGAATGTTGAAAGTAGTCAAAAAGGTAAAAAAAATCACAATCAGAATTTCTTGTGGCATAATAATATGTATAGCTGTTTATTAACCTGATACTCACAAGTTTAACATTTCTGCCATGAACATTCCCTTCTCTTTCCTGACATGTTTGCCCCTTCTCATTCCATCGTACTTATCTTTATTTTATTTAAACTCCACTCTACCTTTATCTGTGTAGTATTATCATATTCTTGCAACTCTTTATTATTTGATTATTAATGGTACCTTGCAATTTCCATTCCCCATGAACTTCTCCTGTAAATAGTGCTGATTGCGAAACCAGTGAGATGGCTTGCAAGACATCTAGCCGTATTAAGTATGAATGTCCCACATGGCTCTTTTTGCAGGAGAAATCATCATCATATTTTAGCTACTATATTTCATGCAGAAGAAATCTACAAGTTCATTGTCTTTTTTTGTTGTGTATTCTTCATAGATAGAAAAAGAACACAATCTGCTTGTGAACAGAACGAGGTATGTAAAATTCAAAGCAGACACTGCCCAAAAACTGAAGCTGCAATGAATAGCTTATGTTGGCCATGTTTACAGTAAAGGAGTTAAGGCATGTACGGAAAAGACATGGCTACACAAGACGACACCTAGGACTGATTAACATTACCGTTTCATGTATTTACAGCAAGAAAAAAACGGGGAGATTAGATGAGCTGAATGGTTCCCATCTACCAATTGTGCCTACTATTCACACGATATACATTTCTAAATGGTTTATTTAGCAGCAGAGTTTGCAGGAGGGCTGTTGTTTCATAGTACTAGTTCAAACATGTCCACAGAGGCACCAGCTGAGTCTTACTCATGAAACCCAGAGGCAGAAATATGATTTTTTTGCCCCTGTTGCAGTGGAAACTGGCCTCTTATTTCGGGTCTGGAACACCTTTGTGGGTGTAATTTGTCTGATATGCTGATTGAGAGGTTTGTTGCTGTAATAGCAATATGTCTGATATACTCACGGGTGGGTTACCATTGGGCAAGCTGTTGAGGACTAGGTTCCTGACTGAGATTGCCTTTGATGCAATTGCATATAAGAGAAACATATTAAATAGAGTTGTGCTTGACTCAAAAGTTAAAATTAAACAACTGAATCTATCCAACAATATAGTCTACATCAAATGAAAGCCTTGAATTAGACAGTGGAGACAGTGATGAATTTCAAGAATTGAAGGACATAGATCCAATGACTAAAGGCTATGATGTCACCGGCAGCAGTCTTCATCCTGATGACACAAACCCACTCCGCCACGAACAGCTGGAAACACAAATGAACAAGAAGAAAATGCAAAAAGCGGTTCTGAAAGCTCTCTATAACTTGGCTGACAAAATAATTCTAGGTATGATATAGTATAATATCTATGGCAAAGTTGATATTAATGCATCTAATACTTAAATTCTGGAATGCATAAAGGGTGGGCCCTCTATGCAAAATTTGATGTAAGGTATGTTTGGTACAGTTCATTTCACAGCTGAACATTAATTTTATAAAACAATAGATTTAGGGAAAAAATAAGCAATCTTACAAGAGCTGTTCCACCTACTCTAAACTAAATACAGAGTTTGATTTTTTGCCAGGAATGTTTAATTGTCATGTAACACAAAAGCAGACACTGATAGTTCGCTGCCATAGAAACTGAAAACCTTCTTAAAAGTTTGCACGTTGATTTTATGCGATTAAACTTTAATGACAGACCTTCCAAAATAATGGAAGTCCTACCTTAAAGCAGTTCAGGACCAGAATAATAGAGAGGTCATCTCTGAAGCAAATATCTGACAGCGAAGAGTCATATGTAGACAACAACAACAACAACAAAAATAGAGCAGGTGAAGGCATCTTATTTAGGTACTAGAAATCTAGTTATTTATGTTTCCATATTTTTTTCAAGGCACCATCTATCTAGCAAAAAACGTAGGTTACTAATCCAGGTCTAGTGATGTTAGAAGACATTTAAAAAGCCACCAGGATACGTTACAAACCAAGCTGACAAAAACCTTTGCTGTCTTGTAGGTGGTAAGCCTGTATTCCGATTTGCGCACTTAATTGGGTAAGTGATAACCAGATTACTTGGTTTTTTTCTACCAGTATCCACAGTCTATCCCCCTCCTAGTATCGTAACCCACATTTTTAAGGTGTCCAGATTGGGCCACCTGTTTTGGCCGCCTTTCCAACTGCAAGAGCAAGACAGTGGGGCAGCTACATGGGACAATCACTGAAAATTGGGACAGTCTCATAAAAAAACAGACACTAGGGTTGTATGCAGTATCCTTACCTCGGTCAGACCCAGTATCATCCTTTACTTTGTTTTTACCCCCAGTATCGTTCTCCTCTCTGAAACAGACATGTAGTCCGCACACCCTTGTTATCATCAGCCCTGCTCACTGTAAATGAGTCCGATGTTGTATCCCAGAGCTCAGGACCAAAAGTGACCAGAGACAGCGGAGTGGAGCTGATACAGCAGCACAGATTAAGGCATAGAAGTTTGAGGACATACCAGTGATAACAGGGATTTTGTGTTACTAATAGTATGATGTAAACTAAATTATATTTCAAGCGTCTAAGAATTGTCTTCAGAAATAACTTTGCATGTTGAAATGCTAGTAAAATAAATATAATTACTAGTAGCTATGGATTTCATTACTGAGATTTATAATCCAATAGTTTAGAAAGTGCTACATTTACAATTTTCTGATTTAATTAATTTAAGCAATTTAGATTCACATTATAGAAACGTCCTTGTTAACATTTTTTTCACTTGATCTCTATTCATAATCTGCCACTAACTGGTGCATATTTTTATTTGAATTTCAGACAAATGAGTACATATAATGAGATAATACTACAGAATATAGATCATTTATTTTCAGAAGAGCACATTGTGTGTTACCTGAATAAAATCAGTGATTTGCTGGAGTCTACCGACGTCCCTCCACCTGTGCAGCCGGAGTCATTGAAGAGACAGGCACTTGAACTCATTGAGAAACAGATACAAGGCAAGTTTTGTTAATTTTCACAAACTATCCTTATTATTTATGGATTTGACTGTATGTTACATGTGTACAGGGCTTTATCCACCCTTCTTCTACAAATGGCCACTGTTCTATGGAACATAGAACCATATGGGCTAATACTGGTCCATGGCCAATCCAAATGAATGCCTAGTAATATATAGCGTTTACTAAGCAGTATCTATCCGTTGATGGAAACGTACTGTATAGAAGCAGCAGATAAGATCTATTATTGGCGTAAATATTGCCTAATGCCCATTTTAATCCTAGTTCTATACATGGAACCACAACAAAATAAAAATGTTGTTTTCTACCCTTGACTGAGCACAATTAAGATATCATGTACACTAACTAATAACATGTGCTTGGGTAAACTGTGCTACTGATGTATACATACCTTGTAACAGTCCATATCGTTGTTGCGCAGGTTCTATTGGTTTTGTGTAGAAAATTATAAAAAAAAAGGGAAAATAAAGCTTATTATTGCAACCCAGATAAAAGCACATAAGGGGAACCATCTTCTTTTACTAACCCTTATATGTCCATATGAGATACTGTAAGTGATATCATAACTCACATACCTCGATCATGATGGAGGATTTATCTCCTTTTGATTATTTTACATACTTATTTATTAAGTACATCAGTTCTGTAAATCTGAACTTTATGTGCGAATGAATACTGGACCTCTAAAAATCATAAATCTGTAGTGTCTTGTATAGCAAACCTTTGCTTTGATACTTAGCATAGTTATGGAAAGAAACACTATAAAACCCATTGCACAAATTTCTCACACCGCCTGTTATCTTTTCTAACAGATTGGCAAATCAATAAGAAATTCTTGAAAAAGATTAAGAAAATAATCACGCCAAGCATTATGGGATCCTTAAGGAAGTCCTATGAAGCATTTCAAGATTTAATTGCTAACAAAGAAACTCTTTTTGTAAGTAACAGATCATGCAGTATGTAATTCTAACTCTTTTTACATACATAGGAAATTAAAGGGGCTCTCCAGTCATAATACAATAGCCGAGGCCCACTTTCAATATTCATTTGGTCCCCCTTGCAAATGTTTGTGGAAGAGGAAAGAAGCAAATGCATACGGAATCTGCCGGCGCTTTATAAATAAATGTAATGTAATATGGTGATTTTTCATAACTTCCCATATGTTTGCATCTTTGCATGTACACCAGCTCCTATGCTTATAAATGATATGTTTGGCCAAATGCCTCTCCTTCTCCCTGCTTTGGACATCTGAGTCTTCCTTTAATGAGGCCCACTGAGATAATCCCTTTTAATTTACGGCAAGAGAATAATAAAATGGTAGTTTTAACATTAGCTGTTGACGATGTGTCTAAGTGTAAAACCGCTCTAGTTTCACAGAAGCGGGAATTAAGGGAATCCAATTCTGTTTCAGCTGCTCATCCCAAAAACCAATATTGGGTCTTCGTTGACTCCAGATAACAGTTACAGTAGGGACGGGAAATGTTACTGTACTTTTCTGCCTTTTTAGAAGCTGCTGGGTGACCTGTCTGGGATGATTATTGGTGAAGAGCAGACATCTGGATGAAGAGTACATTTACTCTTTCTTACATTTCTGGACAGAGCACAAAAACACACCTGCCGCTGAATTGGGAAGAATGGAACGGTGAATCGTAGTCTATGTCACAGCTGCAGGACAGCCATGTCCTCCATATCATTGTTTACTTTTTCTTAGTGGTGTTATTTCTAATTATGTGACACTGGGAAATACTCTGAGCAAAAGCAATAAACTGCATGCCTACTGGGAGATGATTTGGTTAAGGATGGATTCTTCTGTGTGGTCACCAATCCATACTTTACAAAATGTGTGATTTTATTTGTCTAGATTTATGAAGTCTTATTATTTAATACCAATTTGTCATGGTTTAAGGGAATTGTTTGAATATTTTCATGTACGAAGTACACTTTATTATGGTCTATGATCTGCTATGGTGGCCCTGTAGGGATCCTCCTATTGGGCAGTTTCAGAGTCCCTTTACAATGTATGGATTTTAACATGTTAGAAACATTTAAGTTATTTCCAGGAATTACATTTTATTTATTTTTCTTTTTTCTTTTTTGGAAAAACTAAAGGTGAACCCTGTCATATAAGCAAATTATTGAGTTGTCTAGGATAGAGAGAGCCCTTCTATATTACAAAGCGTCTGTAGGATGAGGTGCCAGAGATTTAGTTCCCTAAGGGAGCTAGAAACACTAGAGGCAGTGATGGCAAGATGTGGATGATTATGTTAATATTTTAAATAAACATCTTGTTTACATACTTGTGTATTGTGTATTTATCAGGTTCTCTAACTTGTTCCTCATTTAGCTAAACTTGGTTTTATTGATTCATGTTAATCTTTAGGGGGTTCAGAGAACATTTCTTTTGCATATAAACAACAAAATACAAGCTTCTTGTTGTTCTGGCCGACTCCTTATTTCTGCTTATGACCCAAAAATTTTTTTTGTCCAACTAAGGCTGCCAAATGTTCAGTTATATTTAATTTAACTTAAGGCTATAAGCAATCTTGAGTGCTTATTCCTATAACCTCAGATAAACAACCCAACACCAACAATACCCCATGACCCCAAATAACAATACAGTCAAATGTATGTGTATAGGGCTGTTGGCACAGCTTTAGTTATAAACCACCAGGACCATCAAAAGAACACCACATTACCTTTAAACAACCTGCCAGCTACAGAGCTGTGTGACCCAGTGAGCGGTTCCTCCACACACACACATTACCATGAATCAGTCCGTTCCCGGCCATCAGCCGTCTTCTGGACACATCTCCCCAAGCCCCACCAGATTGGAACAGCATCACCGCCGCTGTGACAATACAAAAAGGGACAACACGACAAGGTTAACACGCCAAAACATACGTGAACTATCGACTGAGTCCCAGAATCGGGGAGGTGGGAAAACATGAGCCGTGTCCAACATTCAGAATGGGAAAGAGTTAAGTCACCTCTTTCCTTTAACCCCCAAGCCTACAGCAATGTTGCACAAACTTCTGAATAGGAAAGGGTGCTGACCGCCAACTTAACGCCTAGGCCAGTCATGCCCCCTTAATTTTGGGAATTTTCTATTTTTCCTAAATATATAATGCCGCTAACCATACAATTTGCTAAAAAAAAGAATACTAAAAAAAAAATAATACAAAATATTTTTTAATCATAGTTTCTATTTAAGAAGCCTATATACTCAGTGACAATAACTTATAGACAATAACATAAAAATTCTTCTACACAAAATCCCTTTCCTACATTAAGGCGAGATCGAGTCATAAAATTAATGATCCTAGTGACAGATAAACTACTTATTTGGCCAAAATGGTACAAGCTATTGATGTTTCACTTAGACATAATGGGCCTGGCACAGACTAACACAGGAAAACAATTAGTACATGGAAAAAAGAAAAGTAGGTTATGAATACTTAAAGGTATTATTTTCTGTAGAGAAATGTTATTGGTGGGTAATAAAATATGGGAAAGGATTTCTTCTACAAAGTACCTTCTCTACTATCAAATGCGTCTAAATATAGACAAATATAATTAATCTTTCTTAAAACTATTCTGTTGTATTTTCTAAAATAGGGGATATTAGTAATGATTAACCATTAAAAAGGAAATACATGTTGTTCAGATGCCAGATGAAATTAGGATGTTGTTTCATATGGGCAGGCAATGGCTGGAACCTTCAGGCGTTGGGGTCAATAAAGCTGAGCGTCCCCCCTTCCAGCCCCTGTGGTAAGATATGCCAGGAACTTTGTAGAAAAGTACCATAGGGCTAGACGGCAAGCTCATGAGCAGGGTCCTCAACCCCTGTTGTATCTGTAGAGTATGTGAAAATGTATATTTGTTATGTATTTGTTAACAACCCCATTTCAAGTTTTACAGGGCTGTGTAATATGTTGGCACTTGATCAATAAAGGATAATAATAATAATAACACACAATATGCAATACATACACATTCACACTAACACTCACTAACATATACACATATTTATGTAAACCCACAAATGGACACATACACACGCCTGCTAACACATGTTCACACTAACGCATACACACACTCTAACACAAACACACAAATCGGACCACCCGTTTAAAAAACTCTGGACCTGCATATAGGCAGCTTTGCTACATAACTTTAGGATAACATTTTGCACATCCCACAATTTCTTTCCTTCTTTTACTACTACTAGTGGTAGTCTATCCCAGCTACAGTGAAGTCTGTTCATGTTATCCCTTAGACTTGCACCATCTAAATTTACATCATGCCCACTAATTATATATTAATGCAGCTATGGACTTTATAGTACATTAACAATAACAATGTGTCAAGGTGACCCGTTGGACAAAACAGTATGCCCAGCCTTTTTTTGTTGTAGCAGCATGGGGATCTCTCATTTTTGCAGAAGCCGGCATTGTTGGCTCTATGCTCCAGTGTAACATTCAACCGAGACCCTTATGGGATCTTTATCCAAGGGATCAATCAGGGAATGCTTCTGAAGATAAAGTAGTTTATTATTCAGCAGTGGTGCCTACTCTGTAAACGAAATCCTCGAGCTAAACTGCTATTTTTCACTAATAATTATTATATGTATTTGTATGGCTTCAAAAGAAGGCCCTGCTTTGACCTGAAAAAATGTCGTGGATACACAAAACGCAGAAATGGGAATCATGGTTTAACAAACACCTAGTAAAGAATGAAAAAAGCTCTGGTCTTTAAGGTAGAAAAAACTCTTGGTCCTGAAGAGGCAGATACTTCCTAGTTGACCCACTCCCTTCTTTACCTTTCCTAGTCTCTGCAGCTCTTCCCCATACGACCACTGACTTATTAATCTATACCTTCAGTTAACTTCACGTTTCACCATCGTTCTCCTCTACCTTCTTTTTTTCTCCTGCTCTTACATGTCATGCCGTCTTCCATGTCCTTTTTATTTCACTGGTACCTGGACCAGTTGTACGTCAATGAATGGATTCTGTGTTTTTTAGGTATCACTTTCTACCGACAAGATTCAGATTGTTTATACATTACAAAGGGTTTAAAACCAAAGAAGTTGGCTTATCCAATTTCAGACAGCAGCGCCAGCTTGTAGATGGGACAGTATGGTTTCAGACAAGCATTTCTTAACAATGCAGACAGCTCTGTGTTCCCATCTGTTCCGCCAGATCCTGAACAGTAGCTGAAGTTTCACTTTGTCATTATTTATTCAAACGACTCTATTTCTTCAATGGCGGTATCAGATCACTAAAAAAGGCTACGTGGACAGAAGTACAGGAAATAGTAACATAACAAAAATATATCAATAATATTAAATGTAATGCAATGTATTTATTTTAGTTATTTAAAAAGTGATTTCCCAGGAAAAATACATTAAGATTTCTCTAATTTAAAAAAAGTCCACAAGCAGTTTTATTGATATATATAAAAATTAAGAAAAAAATAGATGTAAGGTGTAAATAGCCATAATCTAAGACCAGCATTAACATTTACTGCACAACATGTTTCCTTAGAGGGGGTTCCAGGCGAGAGTTGTTCCGGTATAGAGAGCCAATCCTAGGATACAGTTTCACGAGAGCTTGTCAGTATGGAGACCAAAAGACCAATTGGGATCCAGCCACATCCCAAGATACTTGTAAGAACGTACCTGGGTCAGGTTATAACAGGATTGGTCTTGATTTTATTTGAGGACTATTTAATCAAAGTAGTTTAGCCTTTATCCCAAAGAACATGAACATAGTTTTGAGTGTTGAGGAATAGTTTGTTGTTCGCTATCCACTTTTCAACCTCAGAAAACTGATCCTGTAGCACGTTTCCACTTATGATAGTCCTGCTTGCATAAATGATGGTATCATCAGCATACATATGCACGTTTACTGGAGCGGGTAGATCATTTATAAATAGCGAGAACAGCAGGGACCCAAGGATGGATCCTTGAAACATTCCACACTTAATCGGCAACGAAAGGAAGGAAGCCCTGGCAACGGAGACGTACTGAGTTCTATCAGATAGGAAGGACCGAAACCAGCCGAGCGACTGCTCATTTATAGCACGAGGAAAAGGTTGCTGTAATTAAAATGACCTTTTTCTAATTTGGGGGAAGGAATTGAAGAGGTATATGCATGGTGCCACTCTTAGATCTTCCTGTTTTTATATATGTTTTTCTAATAAGCAAACTACTGTAACACTTACAAATCTGGGATACTGAACGAGTACACCACATGGCGTGTAAAAAAAATCAATTCAATGGAGAGAAACTAATAATACATAAAGCAGAAGCGTCCAGGTAAGCTTGTTCCATGGCAAAATAGAGTTTCTAGTGATTGTTCTACATTCACCACTTAACAAAATTGCTGTTTTGACATTCCATAAAATATTTATCAACCTCTTTTACCACTAGCAACCGATTTATGTAACCAGGTAACCCCCAATATTAACATTTTATCCCGGATAGCAATGGTTTCCTCTAACCCACTATTAACTTTTGAAATTATTTAACTACACAGTGCCCAATATAGTATGGACTCCTGTGGGGACACGTACCATATAGCCTTTTGGCTACGATCAAGTGAGAACCTGTGTGAGATCAGAGCTTGATCCTCTGGCCTTAAAGTCGAGACAACCTGAGACCACCCCAGGGGGGCAAACATGGGGTACTCCATGTTTTCTAATTTGGTATTCCCTTATTAAGTGTTTCTGCAAATTCCTGTTCTCTGTGAATATAAGCAACTTATTGAGTTGTCTTAGAAAGCCTCTGTAGGATGAGGTGCCAGAGACCCAGTCCCCTAAGGGAGCTAGAAATGCTAGATGCAGCAATGGCAAGGCTTTAATGATCTCCCCAAACCCTTCTGGGCAAGAACCTGGGTTTGTACTGGATACGTGCTGGCCAGGATGTACCTTTTGGGCTCCCCTCTTTGGAGAGAGAGAGAGAGAGAGGAGGATGCATATCCCTTAGGTACCCCTTTATATTACATATGTAACGGCTACTTCTAGTGAGTCCTCGCTCCCCGTTTACTTAGCTTATCTTGAACGTCACGTATGTTTCATTGGTATGTATTGATAATGTATATTTTATTGGCGCATCCATACACAGTACATCGGCCCTACTCATTCATTATTCGGCGACGCTCACCTGCATGTCAATCAAAGCAGAGAGGCGTGGCCAGAATTACATCACTTCGTTGGAGCAGCTGTTTAGATGACACTGAGCAGGAACGTACCAAACACGAAGTAGAGTGTTTACTAATAAAGTAAATCCCCCAATAACTTTCATGTATAAGAGAAAAATGTGTGTTCCTTTGGAATCAGTAGAAATATAGCGGAAATGATAGCAAAATATCCAGTGTGTAGAGGCTATATATCCGCTGAGACAAATGCCGCTTCCATTTCTTTGCAGCGCACCCCTCGCGCAAACAGCTAGTGTTATAGTCCTCAAAGAGGAGGGCTTGTTTTCTTTATCTGACTGTGCGAACTTATATCCCTCCGCCAGGGTCGGGAGCTCCCGGAAGAGCCGTGAACAGATTCTGCCGCCGGCCTCGACTAGAATTTTGTTATTATTTTCGAAGGGCTGATTTATTTTTCTTTTGTTTTCGTTGTTACTGGCGGCGGCCATAACTGTCACCGCTCCCGAGCCTTCTTATTGTTAATTTATTGGCGGTAACTGTAACAAATGTCGACCCCAGCTAGACGGCGCCTGATGCGGGACTTCAAGAGGTAACAGGGTGCTAAAAAAATGGCGACTCTTTGTGGGTGTCCGGTGTGTGTGTGGTGGGGGGTGGATGGGCTCGCTGTTAGGGTTTAATGAGCGGTAAATGAGGTGAGACGGAGTCGGATCCAGTCTGGGGTGTATTAATAGGCCGGAGTGTGATATGTGCTTTAACATACGTGTGTATTTATCACAGGCTACAGGAGGATCCCCCCGCAGGAGTGAGCGGAGCCCCCTCTGAGAACAACATCATGGTCTGGAACGCAGTCATTTTCGGGTATGGTGACGCCCGGAACAGGGTGTTCGTATACGCCCCTCCCCCTGCTTGAGTGACACAAGAGGCCACACTGTTACTGTATTGTTACACCCCCTGTAATCACCCCTATTATGGTCCTAAATAAGAACCAGCTTCCTGTTTATCAAAATAAGGAGTCCTGTTGATAATGACCCAAGATATTTATAAATTGTGATCTTGTCTCCTACAGTCTTATACCTTGCTGTGTATGACACCCCTTAAGAAAGTTAATTGGAACACCTCACATAGTTACACATACAATATTATTCCCCTCTTCAACTCCTTCTCTGTGTTGAACTTTGCCTGTATGTCTGTTTATAAATATATAAAAAGTTTTGCATCAGTTCAGTGGTATGGTCCTTGTTTCCATAGTGCCATCAAAATATAGATCAAAACTGATGACAGGCGATCGTCTTCAATTCCAAGGTCACCCCAAGGAACTCTAAAACAATAAGTTAATTTTAAGCCTTCTGAAATATACCTGTCTAGCGTGCTGATCTTGATCCTCAGACATGTATTATTTCCACTAAGGAGCCTGTCTGGACAGCTGTCCCGAGTAATGAATCAATCTGTAATCTTATGGATTTATAGCTGCAATATTTGAATAACTAGAATTATAAAACTGACATAAAGGTGAACCTGAGCCTGACTTGTCATCAAGGCAATAATCTTTAAGAATCAGCAGAATTATCTCCGTCTCGGGGTCCTGCTGTGTGATTCTTGAGAACGTGCTCTGCACTTTGGTAGCACGCTACATATCTTACGTTGAGTTTAAAACAGAAACCACACATTCATTTCCTTAATCATTCTTTCATTCCTTTTTGTTTTTAGACCTGAGGGAACGCCATTTGAAGATGGTAAGCACAGTAAAAATTATTTTTTTTTATGCCGCTCTGTGTATATTTAAAACACTTCCTGCAATTCCATTGCAACGCTATTGCAAAGGAAGTCTCCAGTTAGCGTAGTAGTAATTGCCATGGAAACAGTGAGCTTTTATGTCTTCTAAGAGTGATATCTACTCGTATTTAACTGAACATTTTTACGGTTTCCGAACCTATATGGAAAAACAAGATTTAGGCGATTGGATCCTGCTATCTGAACCAATAAAAAGAAAAATAACTACTGATTAGCATTAGATTTGCTGATTTCACTGCTTATATAAACATGATAAATGTTAAGCTAGACACACAAGTGTGGGGGGGGGGGACTCTAGATAATGACTACTGCAGCAATAACTGTAAAGTGTGACTGGCTGTTTGGCATGTGGGTCATTTCCCTCTAACAATATTGCATAAATAGGTCTTTTCAAAGAAATAGAAATTGGACAAATAAAAGCCTTTATTAGACTGAAAAAGGAATCAACCTATAACTTCTGTTCTGAATGTATTTGATCTTCGCTTTATATGTAGTCAGGAAAATACATTTTAATTTGGAAAGCGTGAGTTCTATTATGATGACTGTCCTTCCTTGATGTTTGATGCCATTCCGATGCATGCCTTCTGCAAAGTGTTTTGCGTAGTTAAATGTATAATATATACACGCATAGATAATAAGCGCATGCTGACTAGCTTAAAATAGTTTGTAGTGTTTTTCACTGTTATTATTTTTTATATTTTGACAGGGACTTTTAAACTTACAATAGAATTCACAGAAGAATACCCAAATAAACCACCAACGGTTAGATTTGTGTCTAAAATGTTTCATCCTAATGGTAAGTCTTGTATTTTGTTTATTTCCCACAAGAAGGGATATGCTTCAGACTAGACAATGTCATGTGTAATGTACAGGAAGAAGATAAAAACCACATTTGCTCAAATACACAGCTTTTTATGTAAAAACACCAACTACAACTTACATGAGTAAGAAGAAAATCCCATAAAGTGTTTAACCCCTTAAGGACAACAACATCTGTGATGTATCAGCAATGTCACCTAAATGTCTTCGCAATGGCCAAATGTCGGTACGAAGCTCTGTTTTTGTGTGGGGCAAATTAATTTTTCGTAACCTTTTTAGTAATGTGAAGTACTTAATAAATCCAAAAATAATGTGATGGCACCTTTAGCTTGAGTCTATTTCAATGGTAACTGAAACCCAACTTGTTGTAATAAGCCATATTTCCACAGTAGCTCTGCAACGTTTTTAATATAATGGGGAATCAGTAGTAACTACCAAAGACGATCTGCAGTTAGTATCTCTCGCTACAAAAAAAATGTATAGTTTTAAATCTGTGGGGTGAGTTTTAAGAAATCCCCATATTACTGTCCTGCAAATCCCCTGGTTAGTGAATAAACCTCACAAACGGTGTCTTCACTCTATCTCGCTGGAGCCAAGGAGCCATATGCGTCTGGCACTGATATATTTTATATTTCATCTGTTGATTTATATTGAATCATCACAGTCTGTGCCGGCATATATGAACGAGTACATATTGACTGCTCCGAACTGGAATGCTGACACTCAGAAGCAATATGGCCGTTACTTATACTGGTTGCCCAAGCTGCTGGACTGCATCCTTTGAGCTGAAATTGCATGACATCTGGCATTACCAGAGTGGAGGAAAATACATTGTTAAAGAATATATATATATATATATATATATATATTTTTTTTTTATTATCCACTGTATTTTTTTCTTAGCTCATTAAAATAACTTTTTATTTCCCCCTCCGTTTCATACAGTATATGCTGATGGCAGTATATGTTTGGACATTCTTCAGAATCGCTGGAGTCCAACTTATGACGTGTCTTCAATATTAACCTCTATACAGGTTGGTTCTGTAACATTTGTGTTGTCCTGATGAGGTAGCAGAGGCATTATAGGGACTAGAATTTGCTCACATTTCCCCCAAAACCTTTTCTTTTCTTCTCTTCTCTAAATCTAGTCATTGCTGGATGAACCAAACCCTAACAGTCCTGCAAACAGCCAAGCTGCCCAGTTATACCAGGAAAACAAACGGGAATATGAAAAGAGGGTGTCTGCAATAGTAGAACAGAGCTGGCGTGACTGTTGACCCCGGCCCTTGTATATGAACACTCTGATCAGGAGGAAAATATATATATGAAGTGTCTGAGTGATCTTCCTCTTACTAGAATCTCTTCATTTACATTGACCGCAAAGTGGCTGTTGTGCTGTCACCGCCTTCCTTACCCCAGCTGATGCTTTTTTTTGTTTTTTGTTTGTTTTGTCCCCTTTTGGACACCTGAAAACATTCATGTATGAATCAAATGTACTGTATGTGGGTTACTTGCAAAACTGTAGCAACATTATATATTATATATATATATATAATTTTAATTTTCATGCAACAGTTTCCAAATCTCTGGTTGATCTTTATTCACTGTAGTTGTGTGTATTTTAATACAAAGGTGTGTGCTGTATGTATATAAACATACACAAGGTAGTTTTGACAGTAGTGGAAAAGGGTCTGCCAGCGAAAAGGTCCACATTGAGCATAGACCGAATTACATACAGTGCAAAGACATGGCTGTACTAAAGCATTTTAAAAGGAGCTTTTCACTATGTTTGTGGAGTTGAGGGAAGGTTATTTAAGAAACATCAATTTTTTAAAGTTCTTAACCCCTGCTGTCCATCTCTGTATGTGATGGTTTGTAGTCCCTCTAGTTGTTAATGGTGTCTGCGTGTCTAAGTATGTACCATGGAAGAAAGCAGAGCTGTCCAATGCACCCAAACCTCAAAGGGTTAAAAAATAAACAAAATGTTGATGTTACGGCGACGCATGCCAAACTGCTCGATTCTCTACTGAGAAGTATTTCCCATGGATTAAAAAAATGAAATGTGAAACGGACCATAACATTTTGACAGCAAAAATGTTGCACACAACCGACAGGTTTTAAAATACTTACCCTTCCTCTGCTAACAACCATCCCTTACCACAGAAAACATACCCGCATTCTCTTTTGACCCCTTTGTGTATGTGATGATTTTTTTTTCTTTTTCTACCCTTTCTCCACTTAAGACTTCCAGTTTTTCCTTTTGCATATAAAAGCAAGTATTTTTGTGGATTTTGCACAAAACTATGGAATTTTGATTTTGCACAAGTAACCCATGTAAAGCTGTACATTCTCTAAACTTGTAAATAAAAGTGTAATCTACCAAAGTACAACAAGGATGAATTGTCTTACTTTTTTCCTTCTATTTAAGAATGTGTGTGTATATGTATGATACACACATACACTATGTGGACAAAAGTATTGGGACACACCTCTATTATTGAATTCAGGTGTTTCAATCAGACCCATTGCAGCAGATGTATAAAATCAAGCACCTAGCCATGCAGTCTGCATTTACAAACATTTGTGACAAAAATGGGTCGCTCTGAAGAGCTCAGTGAATTCTCAGTACTGTGATAGGACGCCACCTTTCAGTTCATGAAATTTCATTGGAAGGTTTAGGAACAGCAAGCACGAGTCATATGACCACGTAGAGTCACCGAGTGCTGACATGCATGATGCATAAAAGTCGCCGATGCTTTACTGATTTCATAGCTGAAGATTTCCAAACTTTCAGTGGCATTAATATCAGCACAAAAACTGCGGCGGGAGAGTCGTGGAATGGGTTTCTATGGCCAAGCAGCTGTATGCAAGCCTCACATCACCAAGTACAATGCCAAGCATGGGATCGAGTGGTGTAACGCTGGGTTTGGTGAATGACAGGAGACCGATACTAGCTGCATTATGCCAACAGTAAAGTTTGGTTTAGGGCAGGGCTCGACAAATTTGTTGTGAATCTAAGCGCCAGCTAAAAAAGTTAGGAGCCAGGATTTAAACTAACAGTTGGTTAGGAGTGATCTGATCATCATCATCAGCCCACTTACTAAGCTCACAGCATTTGACCTGGAAGCACCCTAGACTTTCAGGTCAGTGCGGTTTTGTTTTTTTTATATATATATATATTTTTTTTATTTTTTTTAACGCTTTCAATGCTGATGTTCCATTGGAGCACAGCATTGACTGATATTTAGTCCCGACAAGCTTGTGGGGACAAATGTTAACCCCTGCAATGCCACGCATGTGTTATACACAATTGTGGAATTGAAGGGGTTAACGCTGCACTGTTGCTCTCAGGGAGCGATCAGGCAGCAGAGGGGTGCTGGGACTGGTCTCCACACTCATGTGGAGACCGAAGAACCCTCTCCCCCTGTCCCTGAAGCTGCCTCTGGGACGCAATTACTGGTCTATAGACCAGCCATTGCAGGGGGAGTCTCTGATGACTGCTGTAGGCTTCCATGCCTACAGGAATCATCAAAGGGCTTGTGGGGGCTCGTTTTTGCTGTTGCTGGCCTGTCTGGACGCTTCCAGGCAGACCACCAGCAGCAGAGCCCCGTACAAAACGGGAATTAACCCCTAAAATGCCGCAATCGCGGCATTGAAGGGGTTAACGCTGCACTTTCGCTCTCATGGAGCGATCAGGCAGCAGGGGGGGTGTTGTGTCAGCACTCAACCCCCTTTCCTGAAGCTGCCTGTGGTTTCAGCCTACAGAATCACTCCGTGGGAGTGATCTCAGGCTCAGGGGTGGGCTCTGAGTGGCTGTGCTGTCTGCCCAACCAAAGTTGGTGTGGAAAAAAAATTAAAAAGGTTTCTTCTGACTCTATATGTACAAAAAACTCACAATTTGCATTCATAACATCTGCCAAGAACAGTCATGCCCTACACACACATAGGTTTGTCATGCTTATGGGACATTACAGGGTCACTTTTTTTTAATTGGAATTTTTGTCATTATCCACATATTTTTTTGGGGAGGTGGGGAATAAAATGTAAGCAAATTTGACTTGAAAACATTTACTAGTTAATTATTGCTGCACTGCTGCAGAAGATCGTGGCAGGAGAGTGGATTTAAACATTAAACAACACTATTATGCCCAGCATCCTCAGTGGTAAGTAACTGCAGGCATTTTTAAAATTGGAAATTTGACATGTGGTCATCCTGCCCCCCTGTGCTATTTGGGACATTGTTGAACCCAGCCAATTCAATTTACCCCATCAAATCATATTTTTTTAAAAACTAATAATATATTAATACAGTACTTTTCAAATTAATGAGCTACACGTATTGAAGGGGACGGCAGTGACAGTGGGGGGGCCAGAGGGGGCCATGGTCCCCCTATATCACGCTTTGCTCCCCGTGTGCCCCCCCAATTGAAACGCCAATTTACCCTCAGCTTCTTAAGCAAGGCAATGGTCATCTTGGAGGTGTGTTTGGGGTCGTTATCATGTTGGAATGCTGCACTGTGGCCCAGTCTGCAAAGGACTCCAAATCATCTGAATCATGCACTGTTTCAGTATGTCACAGTACATGTTGGCATTCATGGTCCCCTCAGTAAACTGTAGCTCCCCAGTGCTGGCAGCACTCATGCAGGCCCAGAGCATGACACTCCCACCACCATGCTTGACTGTAGGCAATCTTGAGGAGTAGAAAGACAAGTGTATCTACACTTGTCTTTCTACTCCTCACCTGGTTGCCACCACACACGCTTGACACCATCTGAACCAAATATGTTTATCTTGGTCTCATCAGACCACAGGACATGGTTCCAGTAATCCATATCCTTAGTCTGCTTGTCTTCAGCAAATTGTTTGCGGGCTTTCTTGTGTATCATCTTTAGAAGAGGCTTCCTTCTGGCATGCAGGCTAATTTGATGCAGGTTGCAGCGTATGGTCTGAGCACCGACAGGCTGACCCCCCACCCCTTCAACCTCTGCAGCAATGCTGGCAGGACTCATACGTCTATTTCCCAAAGATAACCTCTGGATATGACGCTGAGCACGTGCACTCAACTTCTTTGGTCAACCATGGCGTGGCCTGTTCTGAGTGGAATCTGTCCTGTGAAACCGCTGTATGGTCTTGGCCACCATGCTGCAGCTCAGTTTCAGGGTCTTGGCAATTTTCTTATAGCCTAGGGCATCTTTATGTAGAGCAACAAATTTAATACACCTGCTCCCCATTCACACCTGAGACTTTGTAACACTAATGAGCCACATGACACTGGGGAGGGGAAATGGCTAATCGGGCCTGATTTGCACATTTCCACTTAGGGGTGTACTCACTTTTGTTGCCAAGGTTTAGACATTAATGGCTGTGTGTTGAGTTATTTTGAGGGGACAGCACATTTACACTGTTATACAGGCTGTACACACTACTTTACATTGTAGCAGAGTGTAATTTCTTCAGTTTTGTCAAATGAAAAGATATAATAAAATATTAACAAAAATGTGAGGGGTGTACTGACTTTTGTGAGATACTGTATATATATATTGTCAGCAGGAGCGAATATTAAGAAATATTGTCAGTAGGGTCTAGTATTAATATATTATTGTCACAGACCGGGTGAGCAGGTCTGATAGGAGCCCAGGTGCAGGGGATACAAGGGGCTCTGTCTGTACCCCACGATGCATGATGGATTGGGGTTGGTTCAGACAGGCGCAGGAAATAAATCACAGACAGAAGATGCGGATAATGGTTGTATTTCAGATGATGGTACAACAACATATAAACCAGGAAAGTTTCTTGGCTGGAAGCCCTCGGGATGGGGCACACACGGCCGGAAGCCCTCCGGATGGGGCACACACGGCCGGAAGCCCTCCGGATGGGGCACACACGGCCGGAAGCCCTCGGGATGGGGCACACACGGCCGGAAGCCCTCGGGATGGGGCACACACGGCCGGAAGCCCTCGGGATGGGGCGGGACACACACGGCCAGAAGCCCTCGGGATGGGGCGGGACACACACGGCCAGAAGCCCTCTGGATGGGAC
This sequence comes from Sceloporus occidentalis, assembly GCA_023333645.1. Taxonomy (NCBI): domain Eukaryota; kingdom Metazoa; phylum Chordata; class Lepidosauria; order Squamata; family Phrynosomatidae; genus Sceloporus; species Sceloporus occidentalis. The sequence goes on along the minus strand of JALMGF010000034.1, from coordinate 3,885,365 downwards.
ACACACGGCAGGAAGCCCAATTGCAGGGCACACGGCAGGTTGCCCACTTGCAGGGCACACGGCAGGTTGCCTGTATGCAGGACACTCAACCAGGGAGCCCGTATGCAGGGCACTCGACCTGGGAGTCCACTAGTGGGCTGCTGGCCGCAACTCAGGAACAATACAGGAACCAAACAGGAGCAGATCAGGAACCAAACAGGTAGTCCTAAAACGTTAATGTCAAGGCCCAGACTGAAGGGCTGGGCAGGTTTATATAGGCTGGCTTGATCAGGTAATACACTGCAGCTGGACATGATAATCACTCTGAGTGGTTCAGAGTGACAAGAGCGGCCACTAGTTTGTTGGAAACGGAAATGAGCAACTCAAAGTTTGAACAAGTCCAGCCAGCGAAGGGTGAAACATTACAATTATATTGTCAGCAGGGGAAATATTTATATATATTGGCATTAGGGTTTAATATTAGTATATATTGTCTGCAGGGTCTAATATTAATATAATTGTCAGCAGGGGCTAATGTTTATATATATTGGCAGCAGGGTCTTATATTAATATATATTGGCAGCAGGGTCCGATATTAATATATATTGGCAGAAGGGTCTGATATTAATATATATTGGCAGCAGGGTCTGATAGTAAAGAATGAAAACTAACTGCCAGTTCATCTGTTAATTTGAAATCATATTTTAATCACGGTCTTAACTTCAAAGTGATAAGTACATATTATGTAGCTAAAAATGCATGTCTAAAGCATTTGTATCCTATTTGCTTGATGATAAGATGACCCTGATTATAAGATGATGCCCCCAAATTTGAGTAATAATTTAGGAAATGAAGAAAAGGCCTGAATGTCAGACTACCCTATGGGAAAAAAAGGTCTATTGGTAAATAATAATTCACATGTAAACTATTTATTCATATTTAATGAAAACTATGATTGAGAAAAATGTATTTCTTGTTTTTACTTCCTTTTATTTGCCAACCTGAACCCCAGTTATGCACATCTGCCTCCAAATTTGCCACACTGCCTCCAGATATGCCTTATATCCCCCTATATGCCACTCTGCCCCCAGATATGTTTTATACACCCTATAGGCCACTCTGCCCACCAGGTAAGCCTTATACCCCCTATATGCCACTCTGTACCCCCAGACTCTCCAATGCATCCCCAGACTTGTCCCTCATGCTCCAGACTCCCTGGTGTCTCTTGAGGGAAGCCAGGGAACGTCTGCACGATGCGTGTAGACAACCTCCGCTTCTGCCGGGCACATTCAGAGGAAGTGCCGGCAGCAGCGGAGGTTGCCAGAGAGGAGGATCCAGGTCTCCTGCAGCGCTGCAGGGAATCTGGATCTTAATCCAATAGTCAGACCTCTATTTGAGGTCCGATTATAAGACGACCTTGAATATAACACGAGGGGTATATTTCAGAGCATTCGCTCTGACAAATCCTTGTCATATATTCCAGCAAATACGTTAATTGCGCTTGGTAATGTGTATGAAAATGTTACAATCGTGTTCCAATGTTGGAGGTTTAACACACTGGGACAAATTATCAGGCACATCCTGATAATACAAAGCTTGGAAGGCTGCTTCCAAGTAATTCATGTAATAGAATTGATTCACAGCCAAGTTGTCAGTTGAATAAAAATTTTAACACAGCTGACTAAAATGGACGCAGCTACATGTACCTGCGTGTTTTCATTTTCCAGCAAAGAGCTGCCGCTATTTTTCAATTTGCTTTAGAATGTGCAGAGATAAATGGCTGCCACGACTGAATATAGGGATATATATCCATCCCAGCTCGACTGAACTAAACCTCAAATTCAATACTCAAAGTAAAGGAGTGCAGTATGTTGCTCGATGAGTATTGTCATAGCCACATTACAGAGTTTCTGTTATATTTGATTGTAATGGACATCATATAGCCACTGTTTATTATTTGGGATTGACATCAATTTTAAAAATATAAAGTTTTGTTTTCAACATTATATTGAATAGATGGCCTATCTGAGAGAAAAAAGCACTTGTTTATTGCGTTGACATCACAGAACACGAGCAAAACATCACGCAGCTGTGATTTCACATTTAGGTTGTGATGTCACAGGCACTCAGCAGAATTTTCTAACCTTGCAGAGCACAAGAAGCACGCAGTTTATCTAGTCATTGATAGAGACAAGATGTTTTTCAAAGCAGCTGTTGTTATAGCCATTTCCGTTCTTTGTGCGGAGACATTTCCCATCAGATCAGGGAAAGGTAATTATCACAATCAACTAGGATACCTTTTACTAAAGCAAAGTTTTTTAGAAATGGAAAAAAGCATAATTATAAGAGTATTTAACGCACCTTTAATCTTACCCCTATTGAGGCTTGTCCTTGTTTAGGAAACTTTTATATAGACATAGTAGGGATCCTAACCTTGATATTATTTTACTGTTTATAGCTTTGTACTGTACTCATATTTAGTCTTCTTATGCATGTTTTTCTGGATATCCTCTTCTCCATCCTGAAACCACTAACCCCTAACTACTGCTTCAAGAGAACTACTACTCCGTCTTTTTACCCTTCACTTTGCTTCAGTTACCCATAATATTCCTTTACATTGTAAGCTCATGAGCAAGTCCCTCAAAAGTCCTGAGTTCCTGCCAAGAACCATACAGCTAGATGGCAAGCTCACAGACAGGTTTCTCAACTCCTGGCGTGTCTCCATGTGTTATATGTATATTTGTTATGTATGTGTTAACCACCCCATTTAAATTATACATTGTAACATTGTATATTGGTTCTTTTTGGTTCGGATTACCACCTGGATGATAGTGTTGCAGTAGATCTGACTATACTGCTAAAATGTTATTATTGTTCACTGTTGTTTTTGTAATTTAGGATAAATTTCATGTTTGGCAGGCCAAGTTACAATGCCAGTTGTTCTAACGCCAGTTTGGTTTCATTTGCAGAGACGGGGAGGCATCTACATCAGAAGCTTCCACATGGTGGTGTACGCACCATGAATTCTAGTGGTGAAGGGAGGACTACAGAAGGTATTAAAGGGTTATATCGGGGGTGAATTCATATTTACAGTAGCTGTAGGGCCATGTAGCTAGATGGGGTGCCAGCGGGTGGTGCAAACCATCTGGGGCCGAGACAGATCCCTCCTCCTACATACTGAGCTTTGGGCAAGCTGAGCACAACTGAGCCATAGCATAATGAATGCTTTTTGTGAGCATCCATTACTGAGTTTAGAAGTTTAAGCTGGCTCCTTCACTCTTGACAAGTCCGGTCATAGCCCACGCTAGTTACCCAGCAAGCAACTATAGGGCTAACATCACTCCTACAGAATATATATCTGGCTGTCTATCGTCTATCTATTGTACACAGCCCCTATCTCATAGTCTGTGTGTTTTATATTATGTGTCATTTGTGAGATTTTTCAATATCTGTCATTAGAAACCTGCTTTAGGTTAACTTACTATAACATAGGGCAAAATAGAGTGTTGTTCAAATGTACTATAACTGAATATGTGCAATATTTTTTTTTTTCTGTTTGTCATAAAGGATCAAAGATACAGAAAGATGATCGTTTATTTTTTGTTAGATGGATTGATTCGGGTATGTATTTTCTTTTTACATTAGTGTTTATAGAACAGTAACCTAAACAATACTTTATATCCATTTTCTTAAATGTAATATTTATGGCAATAGCCACATTCACTGTGCCTTAAATATATCATCGGAATATTAAAGGAACCTGCAGGTCTTTCCAAAAGCAATCATATTATTTCTCTATTATCATTGGTGGAGGAAGGGGGCAAATAACTGTTATGAAGACTTTTACGTCAAATTTCTCTGCTCTCTCTACAGTGATTCCAAACTCGCCAACACTCTCCAGATTTGTAGTTGGAGGAAGTTTCGTTTTGGTAGCCGGATTGATGACGTATTTTTGTGTATAGTAAGTTTTTACTTATATTTTTTTTATCTATTAATGCTAATCATGTATTATTTAAATGCAAACAGTAAAGAACAAAACACAGAATAAAACATTATTACCCTGAATTAGGATCATTTAACTATCAAATAAGGTTTATGGGTAATGAAGATCAGCACACTATATAGACATTATAGCTAATATAGCCATCAAACGGTATCTTGAATTAGCAAGTAAAAATACACAAGTCCCCACCGATCCCACTGGAAATCATTCAAACCTTTATATGGTTTTATTTATTCATCATGGGAAGAAGTTAGAAAAGAGTAAAACCGTCTGTTGAGAAGACGTTTTCCTTAATGTTTTTGGTAACAAACCGGTAACCTGATACTTCATAGGGAACATGTTTATGCATCTTGCAAGTAAAAGAGTGTATATGAGATCATGTGAAATGTGGAAGAAGATGAAACATGGAACTAATCTGTTGAATACAATTGTGTATTTTAGTAGGCGGATAAAAAATCAGTGTTTCACATTACAACAACTGATGGAACATGGGAGAAAGGACGATGAAGAGGGAGGGTACAGTCATTTATTTGGCAAAGAAAGTGAGGAAACAACACAGAATGGAGATGATATCAGTGAAAGAGAGGAGATAACGAAAGATAAGAAAGTAAAAGAGAAGAAAACCAAAAAGCTGAAGGCATACCTTAAACAAAAGATGAAGAAAAAGAAACTGAAGTTTAAAATGAAACACCCTAAACTGAAGAAATTGAAGAAACCAAAAATGTTGAAATTCAGCAAACTTAAGAAACTGAAAATTAAAAAACCCAAGGTACCCAAACTCAAGATCATGAAACGGCTGAAGAGAAAGAAGTAGTTTTGATTTTGTAAACGGATGTTATTGATATACAAATAAAGGTTAGACAGCAATAGGAAAATCAAGTGTTTTCTGTTTCTTTTTTTAAATTAACCTTGCTTTACAAATGTTTAAATCGTGCAGTAAACAATTTGGGAATGATAACATTCATGGGATAGCAACGTAAATAACAATATAAGGTTGATCTCACAGTGGAGTAACTGGCCTTGTGACAATGAAGAACATAATGTGTAAATCTTCTAGTAAGAAACACACACAGTTACGTTGGTTGAAATTCTTCATGAAGTTCCTAGTGGAGTAAAAATAATACCGGTGCCTCTGATGCCCGATGTGCCAGTGAGGTTGTATATGTATCCGGAAAATGTTTAGCAAGATTTATTAAGGGTGTAGATTATGAATTGATGCTATTTTCTTGTGGCAAAAGTTATCATTGAGATGGGATTGACTACGTCTGAACTTGTTTTAGCTCACTTCTCTTGCTGGCCATCATTTCATCCAGAAGCACATAACGAAAAAAATAGTTAATACACAATATACCTTTCCTTGTCATTTTCTGAAAGTCTATCCATTTCCCAGGAAGATGCAAGATGGTATGTACCTAACCCACATAAATAAAAGAGTAATGTAACATGGATCCACAGGACCTCTGTCCCTTTAAACAGCCTGCCGGTGCCTCTTCTGACCTCTATTTCGTCCGACTACTGGACTAGTATATGACCTGTGGAACAGTACCCCAGATATGCCTTATAACCCCTATGTGCCACTCTGCCCCCCAATATGCCACTCTGCCCCCCTGATATGCCTTATAATCCCTATATGCCACTCTGCCCCCCCAGATATGCCTTATAGCCCCTATATGCCATTCTGCCCCTAATATGCCTTATACCCCATATATGCCATTCTGCCCCAAGATATGCCTTATACCCCCTATATGCTGCTCTACCCCCAGATGTGCCTTATACCCTCTATATGCCGCCCTACCCCCAGATATGCCTTATACCCCCTATATGTCACTCTGCCTCCCCCCAGATATGCCTTATACCTCCTATATGCCACTCTGCCTCCCCCCAGATATGCCTAATACCTCCTATATGCCACTCTGCCTCCCCCCAGATATGCCTTATACCCTGCTATATGTCACCCTGCCCCCCAGATATGCCTTATACCCCGCTTTATGCTACTCTGCCCCCCCAGATATGCCTTATACCACGCTATATGCCATTCTGGCCCCCCGAGATATGCCTTATACCCCCTATATGCCATTCTATATGGCCCCACAATATATTAACAGCAATCACGCTCCTATCAGGGTAAGTCAACCAGCATATGCTGGAATCTGGGTATGCCTGGGACTGTGATTCCTGTTAATAACATATACATTAATATTGTTATTTAATTTTTTTTTTCCAATTTTGGCACGTTACTTACTTTTAATAATTGTGTTTTTGTTTTTTAAAGGTGTGTGGGTGGGTCATTTTTGGCCAAGTGAATCTTGAATTTTCAGTTTTGGTCCAGAATTTTGCATCCCTACTTAGAACCAAACCAAATTTGACAACTCCTGCAAAAAAATGATTTTTTCCCCACTATTTTTTAAAATGTTACCAATGTTAAACAATTAATTACTCACGCAAAAATGCATCAAAAGAAAGGCTTATCTTTCCTTTAAGAAAGTATAAAAACTGTGTGGGTGTACTAGACAAAAAGGGGGAACCATGACTAAACATGGTTGGCAAAAAGCTTTGGTCACTAGAGTGATAACAATCCAGAGTTTTTAAAGAAGTTAAAAAATTCTACAGACATAATGATTAATAAAGTTTCCCTTTGTGACAGCTCTGACTTACCTTCCTATGCGATGAATTGTAGAGATAGGGTGAAAAAAAAATTGTTGGATAGAAAGAAGAAAAACCTAACATGAAGACACAAGTCAAATATATCATTCTTACAAACCCCCCGCTATCTGGACATCTACATTCTACACAATACCTTCAAGGTTTGGGTCCCAGTAGCGACCGCATGTTATATTTTCTCCTCTTATATCTTCCAGGTGTTTTATACTAGAGTTTATTTGTTCAAAACTGGATTATATTTATGCATTATATATCATACATATCAGCGCAAAGCAATTTTCTGTCTTCAAACACTGAGATGCACAGTGATAACATTTTATTTGGGATTAAGAAAACATTACCACATTTTTACACCATTTTAAAGGGTAATAAAAGGCATTACAAATTAAATAAAAACACACTTACCGTCAAATTGCAAAAACACAAAATTTGTAAAAACCAATGAAAACTTTTTATATAAATATTTCCTGTTTTAATGCTGCCATTTACTTTTGCAAAATTAACAAAGACAAGACGATCACAAAAATGGCTCTTTTTTCTTTTCTTTACAACGAGACAAACAATACCATAGCAACTGTGTGAAAATTAGTGATACATGTTGTTTTGAACACCAATGGTCAAATACTGTTTAAACAGGACAAACTACCCAAAGAGTAAAGAAAATGTAGCGACCTCACTAATTTTCCTGAGGCATAACAAGGGCATACGATCCAACCTGCCCTTCACATCGTAGCTGATGTATGAGTTCTTGTTTATTTCTTTTCCTGCTCACAACCAAAAACCTTCCCTCACCCTGTCCATGAGACTTACTCTTGAGGCCGTACCTTAGAGCTAACTGATGTATAAGCTTTCGTTCTTCATTGCTAAGTCCTCTAGAAAAGGTTAGATCGTCCTGGTTATAAGAAGAGGCATAGACCCTAATGATTTGTTCAAGGTCGCTCTTGTTTATTTTGTGCTTGGTTGACACAAGGCCTAGGCCCTCGCGATGAAATTGCTCTGTTACAGATATGGGCTCAGCTATACCTTCTCCTGACTTGCCCAGTCCTCCACCAGTCCAACCCATCTTCCGTAAGAGCTGGTTTCCAATATTATCCTCCTTAATCTGCTGTCTGTTAGCCTCCGTTTTTGACCATCCCTGAATCTGGTGTCTTGAAATAGCATCTTGCACGGAGCTATTCTTTACGTTGTTAATCACCACAGGCTGCGTCTTCTTTAGAACCTTCACTGCCTCTTCAGCTGCGGTATGCTTGACAGTTTTCCTAAGCCCAATCGCTTCAGCTAGAAATTGACCTTCCATGAATACCTTGCACTTCCAATTAAAGCCTTCAATTTTCTCAAATACATAGTCTACTGTCACTTTGTTGAACTGAGCCGTGTCATTTAATGTGCACACTGGATTCGAGGCCTTTTCATAAATCATAACGTCTTTTAGTTCTGTAAAGTGAGCACTAGTTCGAGGTTGAACGCAGCTACTCTTTTGCAGGTTGGGCTGTTGGCTTTTGAGGATACTGACCGCTTTCTCGGCTGCCGCATGCTTGCTGCTCTTTTTATTTCCATAACCATGTGCTATGTAATGATCCTGCACGTAAACACTACATCGCCACGTTTTGCTGGGAGTCATCTCATACCTGTACTCCACATTCATTCTGTTAAAGGTGGCAGAGTTGTTCAGAATTCCTATCGCATCACAAGCATTTTCTGTGAGTATAAAATCGGTCCATGATTTGGACGGCAGCCCAACTTTGGTAAAATCATGAATTTGTGACCCAGATTGTGAGAAGTTATCAACAGTTTGCTGTTTAAGAACTGGTGGAAAATCCTTTAAAGGCCTGTTTATTAACCAAACTACAAAATCCCCTTGATACGTATGTCCATATCGTCGCGTTACTTCTACAACTTCTACGGGTCTTTTTAGCAGTTCTATGGCATTCTTAGCAGCTCGATCTCGTGCTCCATTCTTACTTCCAGAGTAACCAGTAGCTAAATATATATCCTGACATCTCACTTCACAAGCATAACCATCTTTTGGAAGTGTATGGTTTTCAGGGAGGCAGGAAGGGTTAATTTCTCTTAAAGGTGCATAAATGTATTCTGGATTTTTCTTACAAGCCTGAATGCTGCGAGTTAACAGGAAGGTGTAATTAACTTGTTTATCATCAAAGCTTAAGGTAGGGTTTGCCGTATTCTGCCTCACAATGTCCGAAAGCTGTTTAATGAAAGCCGTCTTATCTTGAGTCTGTAAATTATGTCTGCCAGCTTCCCTGTTTTGCTTGTATTTGTCTGGTTGATGGGGCAAACCAACAAAGCCAAATCCTTTTCTCGCTTGTTCGTCTTTATAAGAGTTGAAGACATTACTGTAAAAGTCTTTGGACGTTTCTGAATAGTGAGATTCATATTTTGCAGAGTAATTCTGTGTCATTCTTGACATGAAATTCCCAGGTTCAGATTTGCTTTGGTCCTCCATTGTTTTGGAGGCATCATAAATAAAGGGATGAGACTCAGGCTCCATTTCGTTATCCTCCTCAGTTACACAGACATCATCTGCAGTGAACACACAGGAATTTTGTACCACGCTGTCCTCAATTTGGGCGGAATCAAAGGAACGCATCGATGGTGCATCTGCAGTCTGAAGGTCAGCACCTTGTGTTTTCTTGGTAGGCTCAAGCTTGCTGTCATCGTCTGTGCCGACTACAAAATGTACTGGCTGAAAACGTGGTCGTGGGCCAAGCCTAGATGCAAACTTTTTTTGTGGTTGTTCAGCTGTGAAGATTTAAGAAATCAAATTATTATCAGGAATAAAAAGTCACCCTCCTTAATATCACAAGACAAATAATAAAGATGGGCCGGTTCCATTAAGCATGTGATGTAATAGAACTCTAATGTTTACAGCCTGGCATTAAAAATATCAGTTTAATTAAACAAAAGCATGGCTACATGCAGTTATGCCATATAAAAGTCCCATCTCACATTATTAATGTATTGACTGATAATTTGTTTTGCAACAGGTAGTGCTTCTGGTCTACGGATGGAGATGGTAGCACATGAAAACGTCTCAGATGCTTAGCAAACACTCCCACAATGCAACAGCAGACCTGCAAAGCGAGTATATAAAATGCACAAATTGCTTATTTGATAAACTTGTGAAATTTAACAAATAATGTTTAACTTACAGGATCCCTTCAAAAGCTAACAGTACAAATATTTGAGTGCGGATTGTCCCGAATACAAAAGCAAGGGTGTCATATTACCCTTCTGCCATACCATGATTTCAATAAAAATTATTTTTAGGGCAAGCTACTGAAGTTCCTACTGAACACACTACCTGACCCTGCAGCGCAGAACAGTATTTACCTACGGGAGGACATCACACTAAGCACTATATTCACTGCAGCAGAGTTGATGATTATAACTCCCTGATATCACCTTCTCCTTCAAAGAAGGAAAAGCCAAGGAAAATCGGTGAGATGACTTTCAAGAAATCTGTATTAGCTGTGCATTCTTCCTGGTCACTACAACCTTTCTTACATGAGAAGATCGCTTGAGTTCACCTTTTATAACACTTTTCCAAGGCAGAGAGTTGGAATGGTGGCAACATTTTAATGAATACAGCTAATAATACATTACAGCAATACGGCAATAATAAAAATATATCACACGGCTGCTGTGCACCTACAACTCCCATGATCCTTATCCTGCAGAGGCACTCATAATGAGTACTTGCTGGCATCATAGTTGTGTTTTCTTTACAGCCTGGAGACATTTCATGTCTTAGAAGTATACTTACCATTATCTGCACCTCCTGGCCTTTTAGTTGCTTTGGCGCCTGGAACAAGCTCAAAAGATGGCATCTCCCCAATATCAATCTCTTCAGCCATCTGGTGAACCTTTTGAGTCAGCAGCTCCCCATACCTATGCAGACAAACATAATATAAATGAGTTTACCCAGCACTGGGACAGGTTCAATGCAAAGGTGATAAATACAGAAGCTCTGATCTGTGAAAAAAATCAATGTAACGTCCAAGTCAATTCGTATTGAGTTTAGCTGCAGAGAAGAGTCGTCGTTTATGTAGAGGTTTGAGCAACCTAAAAAAAAACTACAACCCTGTGTATTCATCACTTACCACAGCTGAGTGGGGCAAGATCAAGCAATCCAACAATGGTGTACTAAAAATGTGTACTTTTCTGATTATTGAAATATAGTGAGATGTTATTCTCTGCATTTAAAAATGAAATTACGTTTCCATGGCAGAGTCACCAGTAAATATCATTCAGGAGTTTGTCGATTCTGGAGACTATTACAAAACGACGTCTGTGAGTCAGTGGACTATAGAAGGCTATTTTAGAACATTTATTAACATTACAAGAATCCAATATTTAAATTGCATATTTATAATTATGGATATCTGAAGCCACACCCTTTTATTTAGTTGCACGTGTATGCCCTTACGTCACGTATGACCACTATACAAATGACTTAAGTATCCCAATAAAGAATGATTGCCATATGGCGAAACATTCGTTCCACCCTTAAAGTTTAATCACGAAGAAAGGCTGGATTTTCTACCAAGCCGCAGGTAAACATCTGCCTCGTATATTGTCTTATATCATATATGTCATTACTTAGAAACACTGCAGTTTTAAGTACATGTTTCCGAGGGTCTTTCTAATGCGGAAGAGAAAGTCTATGCAACTTCTAAGTAGCCTTATCTGCTGAGATTAGATTATCAACAAAGTGCTGTCACATATGGAAATAGCCCCTAGGGATACACATTACATACGTAACATATGCGTAACAGTAACAGGCTGTATCTGCAAGACTTTTCCAAATACACATAACCTTACACGTTCATTACTTGGCTAAACTACGCGTCGATGACAGTCGACCTTTCATGTTTATGCCTCTGGACACCAATAGCAAAGACTACCATTCCTTCATCCCAGAAGATGGGAGTCAAGGTTTAAAATGAACATGGAATGGCACAGAGATGCTGGAGGGCTGCAGTTACCCAGGCACCGGCCCTAGGCCAGGGACTCACCGGTTGCCCATGAAGACAATGTTGGTCCACACCACGGACAGGGCAATAAGCTGCTCCACCTTGCGGCCAGGGTAGAGGTGAAGGTGTTTCTGCAGAAACTGCTTGCGGGCTGCCCACTGCTTGTCGCTCTCGTGGTACTGGCGAATGTCCTCCACACGCACCCGGTCCATGTCACCATCTCCCTGCACGGGGTCTCTTGTGTTCCCATCCATCGTCACCGTTTAAGAAGCATGAATCCAGCTGAACAGCAGCGAGGAAAGCAGTCACGGGCTCGCTTCCACGCGAATAAACGCTTCTACCGGCCGATATATTTAATACCCGTCCGGGAGAATCACAACCATGCGTGACGTTTGCTGCAGAATTACAGCACAACCATAGACAGAGGACATGGGATAGAATGTCTCCTCGGAACATCCGCAGGGAGCGTCTCCTGAAAGCTCCATAAAGTAGAACAGCGGCCCCTACTGAGCTCCGGGTGCCTTTGCAGGCACTGGGCTTGGGTGCTGTTAGGTTGTATAGCACTGCTCCTTTTACTAGATCAGGTCTGACAGTTCTGGTTTATAGGTTAAGTTACTCATTAATGTCTCTAGTGTGCCTTAGAAACATGACTTGCTTCTAAGATCCCACCTTAAAGCAGTGGCGTGAAAAATGTTTCATGTATTTAAGGTGTCATTAAGGAGAAGTGATGCATAATCTTTTAAATCTGAGTAAAATGCCCATGGCGAGATCCCACGTTTTTCTTCAAACAAGGGTTACAAATTCATAATGCCCCTAAAGCATAACTATGATGGCATTTTTGTCAGGCTGGTGCCCAAAAGGATACAGAGGTAGGTTAAAAATAGTAAAAATGGTTGTTAATAAGATAAACTGTCATTAATGTGGCTTCCCAGATTCTTGGGATCCAAGAGCGAGATGTCCTTCTTCACTATTATCTCCTGAATGATTTGCTGTCTATACCCCAACATCCAACTTCGGGTCTGGCTAGATTGAGTACTAAATGCCTTGATGTATGAGCTCATCAGCTTCTGGAGACCCGAACTGTCTCTGCCATGTCCATATGTCGTAGTAGTAGTAATAACATTATTATTAATAATAATAATATGTTACCAGCGAGCTCCAGCCAGCCATCATATGCCCTTTAACGCTATGTGGCTCCTTTCAAATTTTCATGGTGTCCACTTTGCAAACATGGGGGGGATTCTGCGGAATGCATTAGAGAAAGCAGTGTGTTTGGTGGAAACGCCGGGTGTGGATGAATTGTCGGAAGTGGGTGCTTGGTGAATTATTAATAAAGGAGTGGTTGGTGACTGAAATATTAGTAATGCGTTTCACTATTAACGAGCAGCAGTGATCTTACATTATAGGTGCGTAATTCTGGCTGATATTGTAATTAAAAAGAGTTGAATAATTACATAACGTATACCGCAGCCTTCATTCCAAGCAATATGTGTCATTTTTATTATGTTCATAAAGTGCAGCAAGATGGACATTATGTTATCCTGGCTATGAATACCGATATTCTCATTCCACCTATACCAGATATATATAAAGGTATTTTTATATAAAGAAGCACAAAAAGCAGTTGAGGGTGTTTTTGAAAGGGCTTGTGCATGGCTGGGACAACTTTCCGGTGAATAATTTCCCTTGGTTCATATCTCCATTGATATAAGGTTTTATATGGATGACCATTTTTCACCCCACAATACTTGCGGCCCTTAATGATGACCTCTTTGGCCCCTTACTAAATACTGACCATGAATTGTAATATAGAGTGGCGACTAGACCACAAGTTCACATATGCACACATATGTATTCTATAAATTATTCAGAATCCTTGGGAACAATGTTGATTTTCATCAATCTGGGACATGTGGTCACCTTATTTGGAATAGTATTTTCGCTTTCTCTTCAGATGAGCACAGGTGGCTATAAACTTCAGACACCGATCAACAGAGGAGATCCTGTGTTTTGGGCAGTTCTTCATAACTTGAGAACCCTGGTGTCACTGCATATACATCCAATCACACCTTGATTAAACAATATGCTCTCGGGACTTTTGTTATTCACCTGAATTAACGATAGCGTCTACATTTTGTCACTGGGTTGCATGGAGAGACATCTATGTTTGGTCTTATATATACCCAGGAACACGCAGGGTTTTTGACCCAATCTCAACTTCTTTGGGTGAAGGGGCAGATTTTTGGGGTCACGTACTCTGCAGCTGACTTACATGATTACATCAAGGTTTCCATGAGGATCAGTACTAGAACAAATTTGACAAGTTACCTGGCTGTTTCCTGTTAACTATGGGATGTTTTTTCTTGGCTTTTAATTATTATTTTTTTTTTTTTACAAATAATAGACAATTTTGACACTATTCTCAAAGAAAATGCCATAATGATAGAGAACGTGTGCCTTTGAAGACATCAAGAAAAGTAAAACCAAAGATATGCAAGGCGCCCATAACTAGGCCAAAGCCGGTGAAATTCATTGGTGCCAATGAGGCGTTGACTGAAATGTCTGCCCGCTGCTAATAAACAACCATCTCTAACCTCATAGAGTAATATAAGCATTTTCTTGAAACTGTTATCCTTAGGAATATTATCCATTTGGAAAAATCCTAAAATACTTCTTTTACTGGCGACCATTTGTAAAAGTTCCCTCCGAAATGTGGGAGACGCAATTGTTAGGACCACATCACCAAAGTGTAGTTTTGCAGGATTAAAGCAGTCACATTAACAAGACACATAATACATGTACATGTCTTAGGCTAGGTTTCCACTTGGGTTTTTTATGCTAAAAACGCCCATAAAAACGCCAATAGCGCCACCTGGCGTTTTTTTAGTGGAAAAACGCAGCAGCCAGATGTTAGCTGTTTTTCAATAGGAAATCGCAAAATGCCATTTCCACTTGGCGTTTTTCTGTCTGGCGTTTTTTCAGTCCTCTTTGGCGTTTTTCTGCTTTTTTGGGCTCTGTGGCAGTTTTTCAAAATCGCAGCATGTTCACACTCTGGCGTTTTTTCAAGGAAATCTTGGCGTTTTTCTCCAATAGAAGTCTATGGGAGAGAAAAAACGCCATGAAAAAGCCATGTGGGTTTATTGCCTTGGCGTTTTTTATGGCGTTTTTTTCCACAGTTACAATGCAGAGGATGGACCCAGTATCTGTGTGTCCTACGAGAAATAGGCTGAAAACAAACAGTTTCACACAAAACAAAGTCCTGGACTGGTTCATATTGAATTTTACACCATTTGGAACAAACATGCCATTACAAACAAACATACCCGACGCATCAACTGGATCCTGCGTGCCAAAAGCAACAGCAAACAATTTGCACCATCATTTGGGGCCAATCTTCCTAGAGGAGCAGACATTCGGAATAAAGCATGCCTTACAAACCACAGAAAAGAGACAAAGGGGTCTACCAAGTAAATGACATCGGGGGCAGATACTTGCCATTTATCCTAATCCCTTTTAGCTGGGTGAAACTGCTAACTTGTAAAGGCTGGAAAAACTGCCTAAGGTCAAAAAAAGCAATTTCCACAGAAAGGCTAAAACGCCAGAAAAAACTCCAGAAAAAAACGCCAAAACGCAGGAAAATGCAGTGGCAGTTTTCTTGGCGTTTTTCATCAAGAAAAAAAACGCAGGACAAAAACCCAAGTGGAAACCTAGCCTTACTGGTTTTTTTTTAACAGACCTCCCAAAAAAGACAAAAATAAAATAAATTGATAGAGACTTAAGAAATGTCTTTATTTTGAAACATACAGAAAGGTATTAAATGAGAAAGCATTGGCCATTATGTTGAGAAAGTAAAATGCTACCATCCACACTTCATTTTGTATAAAGGATAAACAAAGAAAAAAAATACTTTTGAAGAAAATGTAATGGAAATTAACGTAATGGAAAATTAAAAAAAAATAAACATTTTTTTGGTCTCAGGATAGGAGAAAGATCACAGAAAGATTCACTCCTGGGCGAGAACCTGAAGTACATCAGATGCAACATTTGGGCAAAGTAAGGAAACCGGAGGGGCTCCACCTGTTAGAATACTAGTCCTATCATTCCAAGATGCTAATTGGGGATGGCACGAACTGTATTCTAACAACTTACAGGCTGCCAGATTGCACAGCTCTTAGCACAAGTGTGAGTATACACTTCGCCCATTCAGAATGAGGTATTTTTTTGCTTATTTCTCTCCTTGTGTGTACTCTTAGTAAAATCATAGTGTTGATGGGCAAAAAATCCTAAAAGTCAAAACAGGTAAAAAAAAAAAATGTAAAAATTATACTCCTTGAATGTGAGCTAGGAATCTCCTAACATCAATGTAAATATAAGTCACGTGGCAGAGGTTAGGGGCAAAGTATAGTGGCAGAGAGGTTTTTGGAACTCCAACAATGGTAAATACTTAATAAAAGAGAATGGTTTAGCAGAATTGGTCCTAGACAGGCCTGGATGGTCCATAGAAGAAATCAGGTAGATTTCTTAAGACCTATATAGTTTGGCAACACCATGGAGTGGGAGTCTGAAGGGGAGCTGGACACTCCAGATTACTGAGTCAACAATCAGTTAGAAAGGAATCCAGTGGTACACCAGTCTAACCTTTCTCGCAGTGGAGGCTCGCTGGGGTTGGCTTTTCATAAAGCATTGAGAAGTCATGATGTTTCCACTGCCTGTAAATATATATATATATATATATATATATATATATATATATATATAGTACTATATATATATATATAGTAAATATACCAAAGGTGTTTGTCAAATTATCATTCAGTGTTGGAAATGCTGAAATCCAAGCGGGAGGGCATGGTGGAGATTCCCTGGATAATTTTCGGTCACAGTTCAGGTCTATAGAGAATTTTATATCTAGCGCACATTATATATTACAGTAAATGGCACGCAACTAGAGTATTTAAGTAATTGAGAGACAACAAGCCATATTTTAACAAAACCTACTGTATATCTAATGATTTTATGACCGGCACATCTGTACTTAGCATTTATAAATCATTTAGAAAGAAAAAAAAAACATATTAAAGGGCCACTCCAGCCCTATTTTCATTTTAAATGCATATCTGATTTAATTTTGCATGTACGAAAATACATTTTATTGCAAGTAAATTGGTGCATGTGTACTTTATTAATTAGAGTTGATAACAATACATGTCTCCTCCCCCAGCTGTCTTTACTGAATGTACAGAGCGTTCATATGTACACTTCTTGCACATGCTCATTAAGAACACTCATTCTAGCCAATGTGAATAAAACTTAATGGAAGTGGCAGCAGCCAATCACATGTATGCTATTAAAATGCTGATGCATTGCAAGCCTAAATGCAACTGGGTGATGCTCTTCCGACCAATTTTAACATGAGGGTAACCAAGCATGTGCAGAAGGTGGGCTACTTCCTTCTTATTTCCTCTTGATATATGTGTTTGATTCCTGTATCAAAATACATCATTTTCTAAACACTAAAATCTATGTAGGATTAATCAGGGGTTATGCAGCTTTACCCAATTATGCCTTTTATTTAATTTGTTGTGTTAAATGTCGACATTATCAGCTGTTCTAAGGAACATGCAAACCACATGGAAATATTGCAGATGGCGGATTGTAAGAATTTGAGTAAACAATTACACAAAGCAGGATTTTCTTATTTTCGATTATGAAAAAACAGAAGAAAAATAAGTGTATTGGATAACGCCCATAACTTTCAGTCCAATCTTCACACATTGAGCACAACAGCTGCCGCTAGGAAGTCCAGACATGTTTTTGAAATGGCTTTTGTATCATAGACCTGAGCATTGCTCTGTAGGTATTTGTTATAGCAACATATTTAAGCCATTATCAGTAATGGCCAAGGCAAACGAGTAGCTACATTGTTTTTGATGGACATTAATATGTAATGTAATGCTTTTGCTCCCATTTTCTTTTCCTTGTAGGATATACGACCCTCTAATGTTAGACTTCTTCTCAATGTCAAATACCATGCAAGTCATAGAGGAACAGCTTTATAGTTATTGACAGAGATAGTTATAGGGTGTTAGGTTTTTGGGGTTTTATAGAACTTATCATTTCTTTCCCATTTCGAGACAAAAACAGGACCTCTATTTCTTCTATAAAGAGTGGTCTTCTCCCTTATACGATTGCAGAGACAGATTAAAAGAAGCTACAGAAAGAAAGAAAAAAAAACAAGCAATTATCAAGAGACAGACAAGAAGGCAACATACAAGAAACAAGATTGAGAAAGAAAATTGGCAAAGAAAGCGTTATTATTCAAACACAGATTCATTATTTTAAAATGAGCATAAGATTTTTTTCACATAAGCATCAACAGAACATGTTAGAGGGGGAATCACTTTCCTGGGGCAGTCATTTTTGTATGGTCAGTAGGGTATCTAGAAACATAAGCTACATAGGTTTTTGTTACAGAGAAGTATAAGAGCAGGAAAACTTCAAGCGTAAAGTTTTGCATGGGTGTTACTTAGTTACTCAGATACCCGCAGTAAGTCCAGTGTTTGCTACAGCTAAATATCGCCTTTCCTAGCTGGACTTAGAACACCAAGGGCCAGCACTAGCTTGTGCTGTCATCAGAGGAGCCATACACGAAGACAGAGAGTAAAGATGCATTTTACTCTTTTTGTGCCGATCCATAGATTGTACGAGGAGGTTTGATGCAATTTCTATAGTAGATATTTACGCAGTTACGTTGTGTCACATGACGCAATTGGTGTCATACTTGGCCTCCAGGGTTCCATGTTGTGAGAGCTTCACAAACACAATTGGTTCATGGGTAGGTAATTGTGTGAAGCTTAGAAATAAATGACCGTTTGAGACTTTTTTGCATCACATTTTACATATATATTCCAGCATTACCACAGAACAATAAATAAAGGATATAAAAGTATGGTTAGAGTTCACAGACGTCCATGTTTTCACAATGTAGTGTGTGTGTGTGTGTTTTTTTTGTTAGTTTAGGCACATTGTTCCTCACAGGAATAATTTTGTAACCCACCCCTTAGTCCTTGGGATTGTATCTAAAAAAGTCACCTTTACCACCATAATGTTGGGTTTCCTAATTACACCAGGTACACATAATGAGCAGTGTTGGCCTATATTGTAAAAATTGGCCACTAACTCAAAATTCTTACTTTGTAGAATCCCATTCAATATATCTTGCACTCTAAAGCAAATTAATTGTGTCCCAGGGACAGTAGGTACATCTCAGTCATTGTGTAATATTTAACTGCATCTCTATTTTGGGACAGTGACCTCTCCATAGAATAGAACTCGAGGGAGAGGCCCTATTACTCTCCAGAGCCAGTAAGTTTGGAGGAAGTGACCAGAGCTATCTCACGTTGAAGACACCATGTAACTAGTGATTGAATACACCCTCTGTGTTAAAATATGATTTAACTGCGGTCAGAAAACACACAATATGGGTTCTTTGCTCGTTTGTACATGGCACACAAAATACAATCAACACCACAGTCCTATGATGTTATTTGTGGCATATAGCCTGGACAAAACCTTTCTGCAAAGGCAACTACTAATGATGACTTACTTAAACAAACATTTTTGTCACGGCTATGTATTGTACGTAAGACTTTTTTTGAGAATCGCTTTGATGAGTTGCAACTTGGATTATGGGCTGATTTACCACTGTAGTAACAACGCGGTAAATGGTAACAGTATTACGTTTGAAATACAAATTATGCAACCTGGGGGTTTGTCAAAAACAATTTATAATTGCAAATCAAAAGGCTCACCGTTCACCAAATCAACTTTCGGTTAATGCAACATAAAGAAGAAATATGTAGGTTTTACATTATTTTCTTAAGTCAAATGTTTTAGAAGATATTAAGTACTAGCTTATGTATAAGATGGATTCTGGCGCCAAGTTGGAAACGTGATCCTGTTGCTATAGCAACCAATGAAAATGTATTAGTATAGTAATACCTTTGTTACTTGATTAATGTTTCCGTTTTAGGACACACCTTCCAGTATCAAGTCCATGATAACAAGCGGCTTATACTCCTGTCCTAAAACTGCATTACCAAAAAGTCACTTATACCAGTGGAGTAACATGACTATCCTCGGCCAGCTAATTCCACATATAACCACATTTGGAAAAATTAAGTGTTTGTATGATGGTCAGATCGTGCAAAAACTATTTTAGTTACGGTTTTACCAAGCCATTATGGAGAGAGAGCTGAAAGTTCTGTTATAAACAAATTCAGTTTTGAGGTTTTCTTTTGTTTTTCCACATAATTCACACATTTCCGTTCATAGAGAGCACAATATACACAGAAATGGTTTATTTCATCTACTTTATTCTCAGAATCAATATCTCCACATTACATTGACTTACACAATATATCACTAAATATGCAAAATACTTGGCTGAAATAGTCACTACTTGGTCTGACAATGTAGAAAACGTTATATGCCAAAACACTTATTGTATGGATTTGAGGCGACACCAGGATGCGGTGCTTTTGGGAGGCAGAATATTACCAAAATATTACCAGTCAAAAATTCAAACAAAAAACCCAAAACACTGTTTTGTTTATCATCACAGGCCCCGATTATTATTTTTTTAATATAATATTGAAATCCTCTGGAGATAAACCAATATCATTACGCTATTCATTGAAGCCTAGGAACATGTGGAATGAAATAAATGTATACAATTTAATCACATGGCAGACACACACCTTGGGTGGGGAGTGTTATGAAATCTGGGCAAGGTAACATCACAAAGCAGCTTTAATTAACTATATGTTTTAACAAAGAGCAGCAAGGTTCTGTATTGGCGGCTAACAAATCAATGAAGCTTCCATGTACATACTTAGGCTGTGACTAACTATAAAATCGCACACGTGATGCCCTCTTTCTTAAAAAGTGCAGTTCCTCAACAACTAAATAAGACTATCTAGTATGATGAGCAAATGAACCTTAGCTGATCTGTTGCTTGATTCTTTCATATGAAGATTAAGTCACGCAAAAACTTTTTTCAGGGTGTATGGCAACGACCTATCAATGCCTGCTTATGTTTCACGTGACAAGCATTCCATGCAAAAATTATGAATGAGGTTAATTTGTACATTAAATAATTCTGAGGAGGGGGCATTTAACAGTACTCTGAATAAAGTTTCTAATGCTGGTTTTAGTTAGAAGTGTTAAATTCAGCAGAACAGGTAGAACAGAACCTTTAAGACAATAAGGTTGGGGTGCGAACTATATGCAGGTACAAAATAACATGAGTAGTCAACATGTAATGTTTTCCTGAAATTGTATGTCTCCATAAATCATGCATGTAATACATGAATGCCTATTATAGGGTCTCACCATAACCTAAACAATATCAGTTTAGTGTAACTTCACTTAAGAAGGACAAAAAGTAAGAAACAGGACAGACTTGTTTGATTATAAAAATAAGTTAACAGTTGATACCTATAGGTGGGTAATTTAAGAAGCATGGGCTCTAACACAAGGTTGTCCAAAAGAACCCAAAGTGCATTTCAGAATGACTATCCTGTAATTACCATTTAGCATTACAGAACAATAACTCATGTCATTTAGTCCTTGCTTTGCTATCAGATAATGACGCCAATAGCTTTACGGTAAGGGCGTAAGCAAATTCCAGTGCTAGAGGGCCTATGCAGTTTGCTAAGACAATGCTGGGAAGAGAATTCCAAAGCAATCCTTACCGTGAGATCACAGGAAATGGAAAAAATAATTAGCATGCACCTAGCAGAAGGTTTGATGTCAGAAGTGGCAAATATCCCATCACCCATCACCCATCACCCATCACTAATTTTTACCTTGTCCACAGGTCTAGTTTTATTGAACATTTTACAAGGGCATGCTGGGATCAGTTTCAGCCAATGTGCATTGGGCTCCATGGCAATCTTGGTATAATGCCTGCATGCTGCAATGTGAGCTGTACAGCACCCGGTAGCACTACATAAAACGTTTAATTCATGTTAATTCATGAATTACTCTCAACACCAAAAGTAGTTAATTTAGTGAAGAGATTTAACATTATGCTAAACTGAAGGTTGCATAACAAAGACGTAAAATATGTAGAGGTTCAACGTTATTTTTCAAACAGGAAACAAGCTATTTTGGCGAACTGGGTCTTTTATGCTTTGCTTACAATCCAATTCATGGCCTGGAATACAAGAATCTTGGAGGAAAAAAATGAAAGGAGAAAATTTTGGGATTTTTTTTTTTTTTTTTTAAAAGCACCATTAAATCTGCCTTATAAATACACAGAAGATGTTTTTGGATAATCTGATCAGTCTTATATACCTACAAAAAATAATCATTCTGAACACTTCAACAATGTTGGTTCATATGATCCCACAATTTTTTTTTCAAAATGGTTTGTCCCATGAACTGTCAATTTGTGACCTTGTGGTGAAATTCTTTCATAAAGAATATGCACAATGTGACAATAGCCCTAATTAGTTATCCTAATTCTTGATTTTTTTCCCCAAGAAAAAAAAAATGAGCAGTGAAAATATTGTACAAGTAAGCTGAACCAGTTAAAAACATTTACAATATTTAGTATGTACTAAATGACAATAGTCTCACATTGTGTTAAATGTTTCAACAAACGCTAATTTTTACAAGACATACTTTTTCAAGTAAATCAGTGCTAAATAAGAAGCAAGAACGCACAACCACTCAACGTCATGGCATACTACTCCCATCATCTGAACATCATGGGAGTTGGATAACCACATAGGATAAGTGTCTGGACGAAGAAAGCTTTCATATTTTGAACAAATATTTAACGGTCTAAAACCACAACATGGAAAAAAAAGCACAGCAATTAGTTTAAGAAGAGGCGTTTCCATCACAGTAGGAATATTACTCAGTACACAGCCAAGGATTACTGAAAAGAAAAAGTGTAAGAAAAAAGTAAATAAAAAAGATACTATATTCAAGCCATTTTTTTAAGTCATAAGTTAAACAGAATAGAATACTATGAACCTGCATTATATAAAAGACACATACAGATCCAAGTGATCATTTTATGATTTGTTCTAAAAATGCACTTACCGTTACAAGTGGAAGAATGTGACTCTAGTTGTACCTTCAAACACTCTACTCGTTTAAACACATATTGAAGTCAATTTTGCCTGTGTTTCTAGACGTTCTTTTGCTAATGCTGTAGCTACTTTTGTCTTATCCTCCTTCCCCTTCCTATGTCTAGTAAAAGCATGAAGTGAACATGTCCTGCACTTGCACTTCAAATTCAACAACAAAAGAACAAACATCTATTTGCATGCAGAAGAATATTCATTGGGGGGGGGCACTAGACTCTTCTTTTACTTCTACTTTATTTAATACACCATCAGTATACATAAAGCAGGGATGGATACGGTGACTGTCACAACTCCAGAATTGGATTTCTTAAACTAAACAGAAGTATAACTTTGCTTATTATAAATTGAAACAATTTTTTTAAGGTATTTCAGATTGAGAAACTAAACCTTTTAGGGGAAAATGTGCCAAGATTGTCATAATACTTTTGACTAAATAGTTGGCCAATAGCTTTGGTTACCAGAAATAATAATATTGTGCAGAAGGGTCTCCAATAGCCCATACATTGAGAGGCATCCTAAATGTAGTTATTTCAGGGAAACTGAAAGATATATATTTTTAGAATGCAGTTATACTTTTGTTATATAGAATTCTACTGCAAGTGGCACAGGGTTTGGTTTTGGATTACTGTATAGAAGAAAGCTGGAATAGAAAATCTTGACAGACCCTACGGAACCCTATTAAACCAAATTAATACAAAAAAAACCCCACAATTTGCATTTGTCCTCAAATTATGTGGGGAACAGAGTGACTTTATTAAGATACACTCATTGTTAGGTTAATTTAAACAGCACATTTACAACTTTTTATATTTTTCTATTCAAACAAGCTGGAAATCAGTAGTCCCTTACAGTTTCAGCTAGTAAGGGTAGGGGAAAAAATGATTTGTGCATTCTTACAAACAATTTTATTTTATTTTAAGAATTGTGTGCTTTTGTGGTTCTTAAGCTGCATAAACAAAGGCAATACACAAGGTATCAAACATTCATTCACATATAACTTAATTCCTTCACAGCATTGAGATGAACAGAATGAAAACAAATCGTCAAGCCTCTACAAAGTGCTTTAAAAAAACACAAATAAAAAATCAAAGTGTAGGATGGAATGGTATGGAATGTAAATAGACGTGTAGGGTCACATAATGCAAGGTGAAGTATATCATGCAAACAGTAGGTGCATACAGATGATGGTGATGGTGAGTTATGAGGTACAGTCCCATAGAGTCTATCAGTGGCATCTTCTGTTAAGTTGACCAGACACAGCAGAGTTTTCATGCTTGTAAAACGGGTTAGCAGAAATGAGCTGTGGTGGCCAGGCAGGCAGGATATGGTGCGTTACATGAAGGAAGGGAGGGAGGGAGGATGGAATCATGGCAAAAACATAGAAGGATTACAGGAAACCAGAACTGCAAATTAAGAAATAAAAAAAGTTATAACAACGTCCTTAGAAAAGAAATTCTATGTGAAAACAAAATCTCTTCTTATTAATTCAAAATTACCGTATTTGCTCGATTATAAGACGACCCCCCAAATCTTAATATTAATTTAGGGGAAAAAAAAAGAAAAAGCCTGAATATAAGACGACCCTATAGGAAAAAAGTTTTACCAGTAAATGTTAATTCATTGAAACTATTTTTTTAATAAAAGCTATGATTGAGAAAAATATTTTGGTTTTATTTACTTCTATTTTCCAACCTGCCCCCCAGTTATGCACATCTGCCCCAGAAATGCCTTATACCCCTATATGCCACTGTGCCCCATGATATGCCTTTTAACCCTCTAAATGCCACTATGCCCCATGATATGCCTTTTAACCCTATATGCCACTCTGGCACTTAGAGGGTTAAAAAGCATATTATGGGGAAGAGTGGCATATAGAGGGTTAAAAAGGCATTTCTGGAGGCAGAGTGGCATTAAGGGGGTTAAAAGGCATTTCACAGAGCACCCTGCCTCCAGAAATGCCTTATGCCCCCCATTTAACACTTCCCCCCGCCCCACTTACCGGTACTTCTGAGTCTCCTGTCATGTAGCTGGGGCAAAGAGAGTTCCCCGCGCCAGCGCCGGTGCCGCACCGGTGCGGGGGAACTCTGATCTTTGACAGCCGGGGAATGTCTGCGCGATGCACGCAGACAACCCCCGCTGCTAGCCACACCTCCTTCCGGCTGCAGCGTGAGTCTACACGCTGCCCCAGCTACATGACAGCTGCACACCGGGGACTCTAAAGTACCGGTAAGTGGGGCAGAGGGGGTTTGAGACAGGAGAAAAATGTAACAAAAAAACAAAGATAACTCCAGCTCACCATTTAGATGTTTTGCAGAGACGCTTCAAATTGCAGGGAGCACGGGATAGAAGGCCGAGCCATATCCTCGGTTAATCCAAATGACAGTTTAGATAGAAGATCCAGCTCCACAAATAAGGGTTAAAAATTCAAAATTTAATTAGACCAGTTAAAACATGATAGACAAAAAAAGAGAAAAAAAAGAGATAGATGTGCTCAAGTGATTGAGAAAAAATACGCCAACGCGTTTCAAACCTTACGGTTCTTAATCATGGCTTGATTAAGAACTGTAAGGTTTGAAACGTGTTGGCGTATTTTTTCTCAATCACTTGAGCACATCTATCTCTCTTTTTTTCTCTTTTTTTGTCTATCATGTTTTAACTGGTCTAATTAAATTTTGAATTTTTAACCCTTATTTGTGGAGCTGGATCTTCTATCTAAACTGTCGTTTGAGACAGGAGGATCCAGATCCCCTGCAGCTGCGGGGGATCTGGATCTTAGTCGTCTCATAGTCAGACTTTGAGGTCTGATTATAAGACGACCCCGATTATAAGACGAGGGGTATTTTTCAGAGCATGAAAAAAACCTCGTCTTATAATCGAGCAAATACGGTAAAAATCATCTGACAACAGACAAGTCTTCCTGCTTTAAAGACTTAAACCATAATGTAAGCTATGCACTGAGGTGGCAGGGTGATCAGTACAAGCATCCTACCTCTGGACTGCAATTATAAACGGTCCAGCCCTGACTCACGTTCTACATCTTTCTAATACCGTATTTGCTCGATTATAAGACGAGGTTTTTTTCAGAGCAAATGCTCTGAAAAATACCCCTCGTCTTCTAATCGGGGTCGTCTTCTAATCAGACCTCAAATAGAGTCTGATTAGGAGACTAAGATCCAGATCCCCCGCACCGCTGCAGGGGACCTGGATCCTCCTGTCTCACCCCCCCCCCCCCATCATACACACACTTACCGGTGCTTCCTGCTGTATTGCCGGGGCAGCGGGTTGACGTCTACGCGATCCGCGTAGACAACGTCCGCTGCAGCCGGAAGGAGGTGTGGCTAGCAGCGGGGGTTGTCTGCGTCCGTCGCGCAAACCTTCCCCGACTGTCAGAGATCAGAGTTCCCCGCACCGGTGCGGGGAACTCTGATCTCTGACAGCCGGGGAAAGTATACGCGACGGACGCAGACAAACCCCCGCTGCCAACTCCACCTCCTTCCGGCTGCAGCAGAAGGCGACGTCAACCCGCTGCCCCGGCTGGAAGCACCGGTAAGAGAGGGCTGAGAGGGGAGGGGAGGGGAGAGTGTGTGTGTGTGTGTGTTAGTTAAATGGGGGTATAGGGTGTGTGTGTGTGTGTGTGTGTTAAATGGGGGCATAGGGCATTTCTGGAGTGGCGTTAAGGGGGCATTTAATAGAGCACTCTGCCTCCTGAAATGCCTTATACACCTATATGCCACTCTGCCCCATAATATGCATTTTAACCCCCTAAATGCCAGAGTGGCATATAGGGGTATAAGGCATTTCTGGAGGCAGAGTGCTCTATACAATGCCTTTTAACTCCCTTAATGCCACTCTGCCTCCTGAAATGCCTTATACCTCCCTATATGCCACTCTGCCCCATAATATGCATTTTAACCCCCTAAATGCCAGAATGGGATATAGGGGTATAAGGCATTTCTGGAGGCAGAGTGGCATATAGGGGTATAAGGCATTTCTGGAGGCAGAGTGGCACATAGGGGGTCAAAAGGCATACCATGGGGCACAGTGGCATATAGAGGGTTAAAAGGCATATCATGGGCCACAGTGCCATATTGGAGTGGCAAGCCTGGGGGCAGAAGTGCGTAACTGGGGGACAGGTTGGAAAATACAAGAAATAAAAACAAAAAAAATATTTTTCTCAATCATAGCTTTTATTAAAAAAAATAGTTTACATGAATTAACATTTACTGGTAAAACTTTTTTCCTTTAGGGTCGTCTTATATTCAGGCTTTTTCTTTTTTTCCTAAGTTAATATTCAGATTTTGGGGGGTCGTCTTATAATCAGGGTCGTCTTATAATCGAGCAAATACGGTATTAACAACCTTTTATTCAATAGCTCAAAGACCAGCAGATAATAGGTTTAATGGAGAGTAAATTTGTCCATATGGTGTTTCCACGTGTTTTCAAAACATTTTAATCAGAATTTCCTAAGTTACGGTCAAACAAAGGTAAAGCATGGGAAGATAACATCTCGTTAGGAAGTGTACATAATGAGATGGCATGTTGGCTTTTCCTAGAATAACAGCTAAGTGTTCCTGAGACGCTTTCCCTGCATCCCCAGGGGCAATAATAGGGGCCCTTATATACGTGTTCAGCCTCATACAGTTAGGTTTTCCAATGCACATTGGCAATGCACAATGGCAACAAAAAAAAGCCATATGCAAGAGCTCAAGAGATAACTGTATTTTTGGCACCAAGCACACAAAAGCCATTACTTTCCAGACACCAAGTTTATTACTGAACGCACCATAGATTACTTAAAATTATTTAAAAGTCAAGTAGCAAGTCATGCACCTGCGTATTAGATTGTTAGTTTAAAAAGAGATGGCTGTTATGTTAGAAAAAGTCCTGTATCAAACACACTTTATGAAGTCCAAGGTAGTTCTTTTAGCTAAAATGCATTGTGCAGCTTGTTTTCTATCGAAGCTAGATTATGCTTGAGCGTCTTTTGCAGTGTACAAAGACTTTTCCCTCAGATAGTCCATCTGGTTATTAAATTCTTACTCCCATAATAATATAGTCTTGTTGTGCCAAGTGCCTCGGATGGTTTTTTTGTATGCATGTACGTGGGTTACATTATCAAATTACCGTATTTGCTCGATTATAAGATGTTTTTTTCCAGAGCAAATGCTCTTGTCTTATATTCGAGGTCGTCTTATAATCAGACCTCAAATAGGAGGTCTGACTATAAGACTAAGATTCAGATCCCCCGCAGCGCTGCAGGAGACCTGGATCCTCCTCTCTGGTAACCTCCGCTGCTGCTGGCACTTCCCCTGGGGGCTTTTATGACTGAGCGCCGGTGTGACAGGAATGCTCCATCATAGAAGCCGCGGCAGAAGTGCCGGCAGCAGCAGAAGTTGTCTACACGCAGAGCAGAGGATCCCTTGCAGCGCTGCAGGGGACGTGAATCCTCCGCCCTTGCAGCCGGTGAAATGTCACCAGAAGGGAAAATGGAAGCAGACGGAGTGATAAGACAAAGTAACTTGCAGGATGCTTATTAAATGTGCAGTGCACCCTGAGTTTCAGTTTACAATTCATTATAAAGGGCCATCCTCAGTGAACTGCTTTTGCCAATAGGGCTGATCTGGCCATATATAATGCATAGTTAAATCATGAGAGTTTATAGAAAGTCTCCACTCTTATTGAACTATGAATTATAGTGAAGGGAGTCGACACCAGAACGGTCCTACAAGCTGCTACTTTAGTGAATGATACTCAATATTTATTACTTTTCTGTTGGTTTCTTATTTTCCTTCAGTCTCTTCCCTTTTTTTCCTAAATTACTGCATTAGTCCCTTACAAAATATAAGCAGAGTGTTAAATCATGTGATGTAAAGCGAATAGATTCAGAGGCACAGCGCTACAGATGTGACCACACGGTTGCTCATGCAGTGGGGAGGACAAAGTAGTCTCCGTACCAGTGAGTGCATGCTTGTGAACCATCATAATAACATGGTTTTCACTAGACAATTAGGAAAGTTCAGCTGGATGCTGGGAGGGATGTGGGCTATGAAGGAGACACAGAACATTTTTAGGGAATTTGCATTCCTAAAAAAGTGAATTTTTCAGTGAAAATGTCTTTTATGGGACCCATTCATTAATGAAAAAACAACCGCTCAGTAGAATAACATGGTATGTTGACCAGAGGGGGGAAAAAAAAAAAAGTCTCCAACATTTAACCTCTTAGTACTTTATGCAATATTCTTGTTACGTAAAAGCCCAGTTGAAGACAATGGAAGATATTTGATTGGGATAACGTAGGAGTACATGTTCCATTTGTGTTGAAATATACAGGAACCCTGTGGCTATTCTCATTTGCTTAAAGCTGGTTCGAAATGAACTGCAGGACACTTAAGATGAGACGTTATGTTTGTGGGACATACAGACAGTGCCACCTCGTCCCGAGCGCCTCGGACCCCCACACCATAAATACGCAGTTAATAAAGCTTACCAGAACCATGCGCCCATGCAGCAAACAGCAGATTAACTGTAAAACAGCACACAGGTAACAACCATGATGAGGGTGAAGTGAACAGACTAATCTTTAAAATACTGTACATTAAACATCAGCAGCAACTCAACACGAACGGATTAACAAACACATCACTAACAAAATAAATGATGGCAGCAAATGGTTATGGTCAGCGTATGGTCGATACATGTCAGTGCTTACATGAAATAGGTTTTAGCGCAAGCAGCATTAATACGAGACTTTAGGAAATGTATGAGATTGGCTGTAAAACAGTATTACTGGAATTTACTTTTGGATTATAATGTAATGTTATTTCTTATGTCTTATTCCCCTTTTTGGGGATAGTTCTTAGTATTAGGCTAACTATATATAAAGTCCGTACGTTTCAAACACATTTGTAGGATTCAGGCATCAGTAATGAAGATTACCATTCAAAGTACGCTAGAGCTAAAATGGGTTTATGTTCACGCCATAAATACACGAGACAGCAGCTGAAATGTTGCTGCAACGTGAATCCTAACCTGGCTTTCCATATGAAGCCCCAAGGAACATTTTGTTCTTTAAATCGACATGTCATGATGTAGCCAGTCTTACACATAGAACTGAAAATAGGGAACTTATTTTCCATATGGTAATGAGTTTTGGAATTAACCGCCTCTTCAACCGTCCTTCGGAAGAGCTTATTAAAGCTCTAAAGCGAGGAACCGTACTTTTTATTACCAAGGTTTTCAGTACTGTTTGAATATGCTATGTATCAAGATATACTTACTTCTTTCTCTCTTTCTCTCTCTTTAAAGTCTGTGATCCCCCTGCCTGCTGTGCCTGGGACTGAAGTAGCTCTGTTGCAGTCTTCCTCTTTTTAAACTCATTGACTTCATCATCCAAGCTTTTCTTCTTGTCTTCTAACTTTTTCTTCTCGTCCTGGTGCAATTTTTTCAGTCGATCAAACTTTTCGTGGAGCTGCGATCAAACATAGCAGGTACTTAGCATTAAGTGCCTAGAATGTAATATTAAAAAAACGTATTTAAATCTAACCAATATTCGATCATTTGGGTTTCTAGACCTGTTAATTAGCTGCAATCTCCATAGAAGCAGGGACAACAGAAACAACCTTATACCAAGAACGGATTAGAATATGTACAAGTGACTTGTTTATCACACAGCATCCATGGCTGCTTCCTTATGTGTATGGATGTCCTGAGGAAGACACCCTAATCCAATTTGCTCCCTTTGCAGCACACGGTCATTCTGAGCACGTGAATGGTCTAATCTTATGAGGAACAATTAGGTTACTTTAATACGACACAAAAGAATACCTCTTTTTCTGCCTCTTTCAGCTCTGCCTCTTTTTCTTTCACTCTTTGAACAAACATTTGCCTCATTTCCTCCTCTTTCTTCTGCAGTTCTCCTAAAAACTCATTTCTTTTTGCTTCATAGGTTTCCTGCAAACTAAAATAATTAAATAAATAAATCAGCAGATACAGATAAAAAAAGCCTCTGATTATGGTATACACATACACACACACAC
Source organism: Sceloporus occidentalis (assembly GCA_023333645.1). Lineage (NCBI taxonomy): Eukaryota > Metazoa > Chordata > Lepidosauria > Squamata > Phrynosomatidae > Sceloporus > Sceloporus occidentalis. The sequence continues at coordinate 3,854,530 of JALMGF010000034.1, read as the reverse complement.
ACACACACACACACACACAGCAGTAGGAATCCGTAGGAATCTATCATTCAGCTTTTGTCTATTTTACATTTGAGCCAACAATGTTTTTGGGAATGTTTTTCCTTAAGCAGGAACCCCCCAATTTAGATTTCTAGTTTTCTTTTTTAAAAACAGTTGTATTATCTTGGCCCAATCTACTAGAGAAACACTAGACTCATTATTACCGTGATAAATACACGGTCGCTATGTTAGTCAACCAGCCAACAGTCTTTTGCCATAAATAATCAGCTCAGTGTGGTGGTTGTGCAGGAAACGTCACCCAAAGTACCACATGACTGACAACAATGGCCGCCTGCAGGTCTGCACATAAAGGTAGCTTATAGGAAACAAAAAAAAGATAAAACCAAGTTTCTGTCAATATCTACAACACCGTATACAGCACTGGATTTTAGGATCGGGTTGAAAATTTATTTTTCCATGGGACGTTCCCCTTTAACATGTTTTTTGGTCGAAAAAAAGTTATTTTCAGACCAAAGATATCTTATGCTACTAAACTAATTTGCAATAAGAAGGTTTATTTAAAAATAGATATTATAAAATAAGGAAAATCACAAATTTCATACGAACAAATAACTTATCCTCAAATCTCATGAATTTCCTAAGAAAAACAATGTTTTTTTTGTAATTGTGCATATTTACAGCATAAACCCCTCTTATCGCTTTCAGGTACCTGAATGGTTTGCTGTCGGGATCGGTATCTTTGAAGCCCATTTCCTCCAGCTTGCATCTTCGGTACAGTTCATAATGACGCGCGTGGGTCTGTTCCCGTAGATCCTCCATGTTCACCCTTATGAGCATCTCTCGAAGTTTGACGAAATCACAATGGGATTCATTCTCCACTAAAAGAAAAAACAGTTAATGGTTGTTGAGCCACAAAACATCTCTACACGATAGGTCCAATGGGGAGGGGGTGTTTGAAAGACATAGAGGAGGAACATGTATTCAAAAGATTATAGAATATGTACTAGAATACGAGTTCAAGAGAGCCTCTTTAGGGGCCAAAAATAAAAATGATGCAGTTATTGAATGCACCACACTAGTTTACATTAATAAATCTATCTCTAGTTTGGGCTGAATGACTGTGAATTAATGTAGGAAAACCAGTGAAACTTTACAGATACGACGACTGCTTACCTTGAACAGTTCCCCAAGGATACTGCCGGACTTTCATCATTTTATTTCCTATTTTGGCTTCCTCTGTACTCCCAACAACTGCAAATGGTAAATGTGCCTGACGTGTGGAAGAAAAACAACGAATTCAAAAAGATAGGTAGGCATAGCTAAAAAAATTGAATCTAATACACAAATTTTAGTATAGCTAAAGTGGGTATATTTTTGAATGCCCGATACATAATTTTAAATTATACAATTTTGTGTCTAGTTTATGCATCCATAAAACAGGTTTATTACACTGAAGTGTTTTGGAAAAGGTTATAGTCTAAAGATATAAACACAAGACTAAATATTCAGCAATAATAAATACATGTATTCCTCTAGTTCAACATTTAGAGCATTTCACAAATAAACAAGCAAACATCTCTAATAAATGTTATTCTCCATTAAGTCTCAACTGCAAAAGATTTAATGCACAGATTTCACAAATTCCAACTAGCCACACTAGCTTTGTTTTTTCCTTTCTTTTTGTTTTAATAGCATCAGAAGTCACCTTTGCTGCCAGTGGATTTCACAACTTTACAGCCTTCACTGGGAAGAAAATCCTCTCCTGTGTACCGCGTATCCATTTTATTCTATGATTATGCATTGGCCTGTCGCTGCTCATCTAAATGGATTTTTTAATCTATCCATTTACTGCTAACATCTTGATATGTACCAACATCATCATATTTAAAGTGAGAATATAAGTGCACATTACTTTAAGTGGATGACTGAAATCATTGTCTAATTTTTCCAAATAAGGAATATTTTAAGGCTTCATCTAGAGAAGCGAATATAATACGGGTATACTGACACAAGGAATGCCTGGGAGGCGATGCCATTGGAAGTCCACTTGAACACCAGTAGACCTCCAATATATGGCAAACAACTGGCATTTCAACAGCACAAAAAGCACAACACTCACGTTCATTGTCCCGTTAATCTCTGCAACAGTCTCATCATCTGTGGGAAATTGGTAGATCTGTACCCCGTTACTGACCAGCTCGCTCGTGATTTTTATCTTAAATTTTGTCAGCTCGCTCTTCGAAATTGCATCAGACTTGGCAATTATTGGGATGATATTTACCTAAACAAGGGGAAAAAAACAAATGCATTTATTCTCACAGATACTCTGTACATCCCTTCTTGCATCTGCTAAATGGAATTAGAAGGAAACAGAGGTCTTAAATCTAATGTGCAAGTATCAATCTTAAGAAAATGGTATCGAGAATCACATTAAAATGTTTGGAAATCAAAGGAAAATCCAGCCACTCTACAACGATGCAAATATATCAACATCATTCATGTTTCCATATGCATCTGTAATAATTGTGTGATTGTGTTTATATGCTCATTATACCAGCGATTACAGTGGATAGTTCTAAGAATGCTTACTGCTAACATAAAAGCTCCAAAGCATCAAATGATTCGACACCATGGAAAACCGGGAAGGGTTCGACCGAGATAAGTTACACATTAGGGCACTACTGGTCAAAGCCCTGCGTAAATTGTTGGAACTATATAAAACATAATAATAATAATAATAATAAAAAATAATAATAGCAGAATCACAACAGAATATCAAAGCAGGGTGAGCATGAAACATGTAAGGTATGGATTATTTACAGCAATTCATTTTCTTCACTGTGGGATGAGTGCTGAAAGTGAACATACTGGAATAATGCAAGAATATTACTAGGTAAAATACACATGTCTGCATATACACATACACACTAAGCAAAATGCACATTTTAAAAAAAATATTATTATTATTAGTCTGCAGTAGGGAACTAATGCATCAATGTTGACCTTCAACATGTCAGATATAAGATCTGACATTTACCGGATACCCCTACAGCATTGTAGAATACAATGTCGCTAAATAAGTTAACAAATAGCAGCAAAAAAGCCCAGGTGCATAAAACCATCGTCATTGTGCACACTAACCTTACTGTCCAGTTTTTTCATTGTGACCAAGTCCAGGGATTTCAGCGAATGGCCAGTTGGAGCAATGAAATAGAGACAGACGTGGACTCGAGAGTCGTGGTAGTTATGAAGGACTCTTTTGATCTTGAGCTCTTCCTGAAGGTATGCCTCAAACTGGGAATCAATAAACTCAACGATAGGCTTATAACTAGAAGAGATGAAAAAGTAACAGTGACTAATAAACTACTCCTTTTCATTATATATAAGACCATTTTCTGAACATTATTGGTAAAAAAAAGTTTATTTTCCTGCCTGCTTGCTAGAATATTTGACCATTGGTTATAGACTTATTAAATGTTCAGGACTGTGTATATTTTTTTCTATTCTAACAAAATAGTCCACTTTCATTTTGTAATTTTCTTTGATATGAGATTCACAAAGCATGCCCTCTTACATGTGGAATTCATACCCTACGACAGTGGCGCCCCATTCTGTCTACGCACTACCACTTGGATATGGTTAATATTTTGAAATCTCAAACACCCCCCCACTACATACAATTTCTGTGGACATCCTTGTATTTGGAAAAAAATGAAGAAAATGTAATTTCAAATAAAGACTGCGTGTGATTTCTCATGTGGCAGGCTCAGTAGAAGAATAAAAATAAAACCAGCTAAACATACAGACGGGTCAAATGAACATTAACCATGTCAAAAATGTATTAATGTATTGAATTTTTATCAAAATGTATCAAAATAGCGCCTACCTGTCTTCTTTGTTTATCTGATCCCCAAAGCCGGCCGTGCTGACAATGGTCATTTTCAGCCGTACATTACTCTCCGTAAGATCGTATGTACTGGACTTCAGCTGAACACCAGGTTGGGAATGAGAAGTCGGTTCTCCTTCAAACTTGGTGTTGAACAATGTGTCCATGAGGGTTGATTTGCCAAGGCCTGTCTCGCCTAAGAAAATAAATTAATAGCCATTACATGTGTAACGTTGTATTAGATTGGCATCAGATTTATAACGTATAGTCTGTCTTCTCTGTGAGCCATCGAAACAAATCAAACCTGAACGGGCATCATTTCTCAATTGTAATTAACATTTTTTTTTCGTTAAAGCAAACCATAAAAGTGTTACTATGGAAACTTTCAGTTTTCTACATTTCTTGGAAGAAGTAAGTTTTATCAAAATGTAGTAAGTAGTGAGACATCATCAACAACAATTATGCCAACAACAAAGGTCACCTAGTCTTACCAGATCCTGGACATCATAAGAGACACACCAAAAATATATAGTGGTGTGTGTGTGTGTGTGTATATACACACACACACACACACACACAATGAAATCTGTACACACACATAATGAAATCTGAACAGCCAAAAAAGACCAGTATAAACACGTGAACACTTGTATGATTGTAGAACTCGTTTTCTGAAAAACATCATTATTTCTGCTGGTTGTTCTTATCCTAGTATGCAAAACATGTTCGAAAAGGGAAGTCACTGGGGATGGTTATAAGAGTTGTTGTAAGAAGGGCAATTGTGACAGACTGAGCATAAAAAGGATTTGAAATAATATATTGGTCAAACTGAGCAAATCTACATGAACTTATCCTTTTACAGAATTAGCCATATTTCTTGAACATAGGATTCTTTTGCCATTGGCTCAGGGTTATCATAAAACATATTTTTAATAACAGCTCTGCAATAAAACCTCTAATTTGCTTATGATCTTAAACCTTTATTGTAACCCTTGTGTTATTGTGTGAATGCGCCCGGCACTGATTGGGGTAACGGGGTCTAAAGCAGGTGTACAGGGTGTTGTCCAAATCCCAGCACCGTATTAAGCAGACTCTATGGACCCCGGGAGTGATTTTGTTTAAGCTTGTAGCAAACAAGTCATACAATCCGTTCCATTCATCTATATCCGGCCATTGAATGGTCTCGGCTTCAGCACAGTTACAGAAGTCGTGTTGATTTGGAGCTAGCAGCTCGTCTATTCATAAGCACACATGTAGGCCATTGGATCAGTGCCTCTCGTAACAGAGTCGCTGCGTCTATAAATACTCACCCACACAGAGGATGTTGAAACAAAAGCCATGGTTAATTGATTTGTTAACCAGCTGATCCGGCAGGCTGTCAAATCCCACGTGTCCAGAAAGAGGGATGGTACGGCACCCTTCGCCCTACAACAAAAGCATATTGTTAAGGGTCACTGTAATATATATATATATATATATATATATATGTCTTTTTAAATACCTAGATTCCAGTTTCTTAAGAAATCACTATGCGGTCTTAGTAATTAGTGTATAAAGGACTTAAATGCTTGTTTCATTATATACCCAACATACAAGAGTTATTTGGTTCTACGACGCTGGAGACAGATCTGTAGATGAGGTGCACAGCTCTGCTCATTGTGAATGTCACTCGGCCCGTAACAGATGCACGCTAAAAAGGAAATGGAAAACCATTCATGTGGTCCACCGCGCCGCTTCGGATCTGTAGCCAAATCTCTCTCGACATTTAGACGCACAGAATCATGCTAGTAGAAAAAACGTTTAATCTACAAAATGGGCTACTCTGGTACAAGGGGTTCTAAGGCTCTTAAGTTAAACTCCGACGAGCCATATGCACGTGTGGGATCCATCTAGTCCAGGGCTGTCCAACCTGCGGCCCTCCAGCTGTGGCAGGACTACATCTCCCATACTCCCCTATCAGCCACTTAGGTGAAAGAGCATTATGGGAGATGTAGTCCTGCAGCAGCTGGAGGGCCGCAGGTTGGACGCCCCTGATCTAGTCGCTAGAAGTTTACAAAGGTATGCCTTTGTATTAACAGCAAGTCACCAATACATTCTGCAGAGGTAATAGTCCAGAACACATTTTTGGGTTATTTTTCCATACATTCCACTGTTTTGGATCTTAAACCTTTAAATGCAAAAGATTAGAAACCTCTGATATGGCGACCGTACTGCAGGGCTGGCAGTTTTTTTTAACGGAGAAGCCTATGCTGAACATATCCAAAACATCAACAGCCCTTAAGGACCAGCGCTGGGCACCCTTGATCAAAGTCAACGTAGCTTTCAATGATTAAAATATGTATCCCCGTTTAATATAAACATTTACTTTGTGTTTGGCTACAAGTATTTGCAACCTTTAGATGTTAGGAAAGTACTATAAACACTGGAACACCGCCATGACACTAAAACCAGGGATGATGGGTTGGCTTTTTGGGCGGCTTGCCTCTGAAGTTAGAAATACCGTATTTGCTCGATTATAAGACGAGGTTTTTTTCAGAGCAAATGCTCTGAAAAATACCCCTCGTCTTCTAATCGGGGTCGTCTTCTAATCAGACCTCAAATAGAGTCTGATTAGGAGACTAAGATCCAGATCCCCCGCACCGCTGCAGGGGACCTGGATCCTCCTGTCTCACCCCCCCCCCCCCATCATACACACACTTACCGGTGCTTCCTGCTGTATTGCCGGGGCAGCGGGTTGACGTCTACGCGATTCGCGTAGACAACGTCCGCTGCAGCCGGAAGGAGGTGTGGCTAGCAGCGGGGGTTGTCTGCGTCCGTCGCGCAAACCTTCCCCGACTGTCAGAGATCAGAGTTCCCCGCACCGGTGCGGGGAACTCTGATCTCTGACAGCCGGGGAAAGTATACGCGACGGACGCAGACAAACCCCCGCTGCCAACTCCACCTCCTTCCGGCTGCAGCAGAAGGCGACGTCAACCCGCTGCCCCGGCTGGAAGCACCGGTAAGAGAGGGCTGAGAGGGGAGGGGAGGGGAGAGTGTGTGTGTGTGTGTGTGTGTGTGTTAGTTAAATGGGGGTATAGGGTGTGTGTGTGTGTGTGTGTTAAATGGGGGCATAGGGCATTTCTGGAGTGGCGTTAAGGGGGCATTTAATAGAGCACTCTGCCTCCTGAAATGCCTTATACACCTATATGCCACTCTGCCCCATAATATGCATTTTAACCCCCTAAATGCCAGAGTGGCATATAGGGGTATAAGGCATTTCTGGAGGCAGAGTGCTCTATACAATGCCTTTTAACTCCCTTAATGCCACTCTGCCTCCTGAAATGCCTTATACCTCCCTATATGCCACTCTGCCCCATAATATGCATTTTAACCCCCTAAATGCCAGAATGGGATATAGGGGTATAAGGCATTTCTGGAGGCAGAGTGGCATATAGGGGTATAAGGCATTTCTGGAGGCAGAGTGGCACATAGGGGGTCAAAAGGCATACCATGGGGCACAGTGGCATATAGAGGGTTAAAAGGCATATCATGGGCCACAGTGCCATATTGGAGTGGCAAGCCTGGGGGCAGATGTGCGTAACTGGGGGACAGGTTGGAAAATACAAGAAATAAAAACAAAAAAAATATTTTTCTCAATCATAGCTTTTATTAAAAAAAATAGTTTACATGAATTAACATTTACTGGTAAAACTTTTTTCCTTTAGGGTCGTCTTATATTCAGGCTTTTTCTTTTTTTCCTAAGTTAATATTCAGATTTTGGGGGGTCGTCTTATAATCAGGGTCGTCTTATAATCGAGCAAATACGGTATATACAATTTCCATGGTGAAAATTCTACAATAATATTTACACTTCTCTGGCTACCGGAGTGGAATCCCAGCACAGCGCTCCGCTCCATAAAGCCATTTAGCTTGCGGGAGCAATTACAATGTATTATTGTTGGTTTCCATTTGTCGCTTGCTACCAGCAATCTGCATACAAGTCCTTAATAAGACTGCTAATGAAGAACAGGTTTCCTGAAACACATTAAGTACTTTAAACAATACATTTCCTCTAAAGGAAAAGTGTACTAGACAGAACGTAAAATTCAAGCATGCTAAAAGTGCACTTTAAAGAACTAAATATTATTCTATACACAGTATAAGCCAAACTGCTAACAAATGAATGAACACTTTTTTTTATATATATTTGGCTAAGAAGTGATAAATAAAACACGCTTGTCAATGTGTTTCAGTGTGTCTTCTGAAGTGCCTACATTATTATTGTTATTATCCTTTATTTATATAGCGCCAACAGTTTACGCAGCGCTTAATACAATACATAAATTCAAGGGGTATGACAAGACAAGAATTGACAGACTAAGACAAACCGATACATTTGGTGGAGAGAACCCTGCTCGCAAGCTTACAATCTAGAGGGAAATGGGGTGACAAACATAAGGCATAGAGAAAGGGTGAGAGGTAACACGTTAGGGTTTATTCACTTAATGTTTCATCTCATTTCCATTAACCTTAAACTTGATGTTTAGTGAATAAGCCCCACTGAAGCTTGGCAGCCGGTTAACTCTATGATACCGCAGGACATGATCTTTGAACAATCCGTTTAAAAAACACTTGCTTGAATATGAAAGCTCAAGCGCTTTCTCCGTGCACTTCAGAAAGGCTTCTAGTGAAATGCTTTGAGTTTATGCAAAAGTTTCACTGTCCTAGAACGGTGATTAGAGTGCACCCTACAGTGCGCATTCACGACACGTAACCCTTAAGAAATACACCAGCGTACTTTGTTAGAGGGTCTGGTCTGTTTGTACATCATGGGATCTGTTCGGGATTTCAACACTCGCTTCACTATTCATTACATGGTCCAACATGAGCACATGCGCAGTATGCATTCTCTGGTCAGTCCTCCAGTTCCAAATCCTGGTGAGCTCTATGGCGCCGCTTTTTTGGCTCAGTAGGGCAGTGGGATAAAGTGGCAAAATCGAGACTGTCCTGCGCAAGGCTGGACAATCGGGAGGTATGATAATGCATCATTTAAAGGGTGAGACTTTGGAGCAATGTCACAGATTTAACTATACATTATACAGGGCAAGGCAAGCTAGTCTTGCAGAAGCTAACTGGGGATGGGTGTTTTTAATGTATAGGAGCTTAAACACAGCTCTTCTGCAAACTCAATTCTCCCTTTAGTGAATAGATCCTTCTGTGTGGTAAGCCAAAGACCAGAAAACAGATTTAACCATTTCTATATTGCAAAACTGTGAGCATCGTGATCTGTCTGTATCGTACTTTAAAATCATAGATACCAAGTAAAGCATGGAGGAAGTGGTTTGGTGGACAAACAAGTTAGGTTGAAAACCAAAGCCTGTTATAAGAGGCCTGCGAGCCAGAGATAAACCAGCTAAAGCACATGTTCCCCCTTTTGGTAGTATTATGCCCTTATGGACATGCGCAAGGATGTCCAGTGCTTAAGGGAAAATCTAGCTAAGCAGACACATGGCTTGACGAGAGTCCAACTCTACCCTGACTTACTGTCTGCCTCGCCGGCGACCGTCTGTACATTTCCAGTTGGCGCCACAAACAATTGCAACATTACAGAGTGATGCGGATCGTTACAGATCTCCACTGCTATACATAAAGAAAATTATTACATAGACAGCTTCCAGGGAGATGCTGGAGGACCGTGCAGAGCGAGGTAATGACTGTGGGGCTGTGCAGAATGGAACCGATCTCTTTTAAAGAGAAACTGCAGCTTCCAGACATCAATACAGTTTAAGTCAGCACAGCGTTTCCTGTTCTATAAAAGAAACCGCGGTCATGGTGTTTCGGCGTACATCCACTATAGATGGCTACAGCGTTTAAAGTGCGAGTCTTCGTCACGCACTACATAACCTCGCCGTTTTTAGTTACAAAGAAAATGTTGAAATTAGTAAACATCTTCCGCATACATACTTTATGTAAAATATGGAATTAATTAAAATATATTACTTTATAATAGTGCATGTTCTATACTATTGCTGTGGTAGGAAGTAAAGGGTTAACCACTATAGTAGGACCCTCTATAATCTATAGCAATCTGGCAAATTGAAATGGAACGTCCCTGGTTCAAAGACAGTGCCCTCAACCACTGGGCAGCCCCACTCAACATCAGCAGTAATGTGCCGCACGATGCGGAAAACCCGAAGGCAATGCTAATGATTATTTACTGCTAGGTCCTCCTTTTGAACTAATTCAACAGGACACCAAGGTCACTGCTCCAGAGAAACAGCCGTCACGGAAACCTGGAAATTACACGCGTGTTCCCCGCGGCTCGCCGTGTACAGCTATCTCAGTACTGGGGGACCGGAGAGTTAAGACTCTTTACAGATTATGTATAGTAAGAGGCATTGAGAAAACTGGAAGATTTGTTGAGCTGCTCATCAAAGGTCAAAGAGTCTGCTAGGCAAGGGTTTGACAAATCCCAGAAGCCAGGTGGCCGTGGCCACTAGACTTTTAGATCTGGCTCTTATTTCTTTATGCCATGTTATAATGATATCTATGGGTATACTTATTTCTGGTCTGGCTCCAGTTTTTCCAGCCCTATGTTAAGATCCTCATTGACAATTTTCACATGAACTTATTCTGGATTTAGTCCTCAATGTAGAGGTTATCCAAACCCAGTTTATTCTCCTGCGTTCAACCAGCAATTACACAAACTTCTTGACCCTTTAAGGACACTCAGAAGGCTAGTTTAATAACCATTGTTTTTGTGCAATCATCCTTACAACCCCGGCATCACCGATAAAAAAAGAACAAAATACCGTATGAAACAATTAGGATTGTAGGTACTGTTTAGAAAACGCTCTCCTACCCAGAAACAGAAGAAACAAAATGTAAGAGACACTTGGACAAAACGCACAATAATTCCCAAAATCCTGCCAGCCATTGCTATGCACGCCGAAAACCCCAAACGCAATCCTTTATCCTCGATAGTATTGCTACAAGAGAACATTGTTACAAGAAAACAAACACAACCATCCTACTGTTAATGGTGTGCCAAGAATAATAAAGGGAAAAATATATTAGGGCTGAAACAACGAATCGATAAAATCGATAATAATCGATAACGGAAATCGTTGTCGACGATTTCCGTTATCGATTAATCGAGTGATCGATTCGTTGTTTACTTACCTCCGCGAGCGTTCCCCGCTTCTGCAGTCTCCGCCTTCTTTTAGTTACGTGACGCGTTCCGGAGGTAAGTATTCTTCATGTCTGTGCGAATCGCTCTGTGCGAGTGGCTCTGTGCGAGTGGCTCCATTCTCACAGAGCGGTTCGTGGGGGTGGGGGTGGGGTTTCAGGGGATGCAGGGCAGGGTGTGAGTGTGGGGATGCAGGGCAGGGTGTGAGTGTGGGGGCAGGGCAGGAGACTGGGTGCAGGGCAGAGTGGGGGTGGGGATGCAGGGTGTGAGTGTGGGTGCAGGGCAGAGTGGGAGACTGGGTGCAGGGCAGGGTGTGAGTGTGGGTGCAGGGTGTGAGTGTGGGTGCAGGGCAGAGTGGGTGCAGGGCAGAATGTGGGGGCAGGGCAGAGTTGGAGACTGGGTGCAGGGGCACAGTGCAAAGTGCTGGGTGCAAAGTGCCAGGGCTGGGTGCAAAGTGCTGGGTGCAAAGTGCCAGGGCTGAGGCAAAGTACTGAGTGCAAAGTGCCAGGGGTGGGCGCAAAGTGCCAGGGCTGGGCGCAAAGTTCTGGGTGCAAAGTGCTGGGTGCAAAGTGCCAGGGCTGGGGCAAAGTGCTGGGTGCAAAGTGCCAGGGCTGGGTGCAAAGTGCTGGGTGCAAAGTGCCAGGGCTGGGGCAAAGTGCTGAGTGCAAAGTGCCAGGGGTGGGCGCAAAGTGCCAGGGCTGGGTGCAAAGTTCTGGGTGCAAAGTGCTGGGTGCAAAGTGCCAGGGCTGGGGCAAAGTGCTGGGTGCAAAGTGCCAGGGCTGGGTGCAAAGTGCTGGGTGCAAAGTGCCAGGGCTGGGGCAAAGTTTCTTGAACAGTAATAGTCCACCTCTTTTCAGAATGTTTGGGGTTATTTTGTTTCATAAATATTGTGTTTGGGTTCTTGTACTTTGAAAATATTGTTTTTTATTACATCATAACAAAATAAGAATGTTAATGTAAATTTTAAGTTATTTTTTAACATCCAGTTCATTAAATTATTTTAAATAAACGGAAAATTTGCATATTGTTTTTTTTATCCGATTAATCGAAAAAATAATCGGCCAACTAATCGATTATTAAAATAATCGTTAGTTGCAGCCCTAAAATATATTCTTGATAACCATACATCAGTTATAAGAGACATATGTTGAGCATGAAAATATGTTTTTTATAACAAAGCAGCACAAGTAAATTCTGAAGACTCTGTGCGCATAAACACTCAAGATACACAGAAAAAGCCCCAAAACTGCGTTACTTCTCTTAAGTAGTCATATTTTTCTAAATACAAGATCTATCCAATTGGGGGATGCATTATACCGCTAATTACACAAAAGTCCTTTGCAATTTTTGGAATACAAGTTTTTCCATTTTTTCCCACAAATACTGTATCGCAATGAAACCGGATTTTAGAAGCAGGTTTACCTTAACAATAAAAAGGTATCGGCACGTCGTAGGGGGATAAATTTATTTTATATACTGGACATGAAGTAGAACTGCTTTACAACACACTGCGTCGCCTCACGGGCACTGCTAGAGGTTCATATACATCCTGAACGTCACATTTAAAGGTTTCGGCTGCACCTGCTCTGAACGCCAATCTCTAATTTACTTAAAACCTTAGAGCGTTATATCACACCAACCACTTACTATTCACAAAGCTTAACCTGGATTTGACTTTACGTTCAAAGTGATCATTGACCCCAAAAACAAATACAGCCCCTGCTTCATTGACGAAAATAGATGAGTAGTGGGTCCCTCACAGAATATATATATTAAAATATCATCATATTAATAACTGCACTCTTATTTACTCCCTTCTCACATATATATATATATATATATATATATATATATATATATATATATATATATAAACAAGATTAAACAGCATGCAGACAATATATAGGGCTTGAGAAAAGGTGTATGGCACCCAAACAGCCATGGATCTATGTATGCTATAGTATGTGAGGGGTTAATGAAATAGAAGTGTAATGTTTTATTATTCTGGAATATTTGGAGTTACTGCACTCCAGCTGTTATAACAATGCTTTCATTAACATAATAAACAGTGTGACAGTCATAAACCGGGGGGGGGAATCATTTGGGGTAAAGCCTGGTTAAGCGATATGTAATCTGTTGATTTTTACCCCCTGCCTGCAAGCTCTCAGTGCCATCCTGCCCCTACCACGACAACGCCCTGCACGGCATGTCTTTTTTTTTTTTACACCTGCTGGATTGTGGGAATTATAGTCCTGGCAGCAGCATGGGGATGGCATGAACCCATCGATAGCTAGGTGATGAGATGTGGGGCAGAGTGCCCCGTTCTACCCCCTCCCCATCCCTGTGCCTGCAGCAGGAGGATGTGATGAGGATGCTGGCTGCTGGCACACAGGCGTGTCACGGTGCATGGCTCGGGATGCTTATGGCTAAACCATTGTTAAAATGTGAGACAGAAATATAGGCCGCTCCGGTTCGACGCTGCAACCCAAAAAGATGCCCGGCCCTGCCTACTCACCACCTGCCGAGCTATCTCAGTAGCCGCCATAGTCGGGCTCTCAAAGAAACTGAACAGGAAACCGACAAAGAGAAACGGCTACACTCTGGTCTCTACCAATTCAAGGGGGAGGGGTGTCCGCCGTCACAGCCCTGCACTCTTTTCACAAACGCACCGCTCGCCGCCGCGGCTACAATGTACACAAAGAGCAATATGTCCTCTGCACCGATAATAGGCGCTGGGGGACGCAGAGGGTATCTGCCGGGGCAGTTCGTGGGGTTGCTTATGATAATGTGTTCACTGTGCAATCAATGGGACCTTCCTTTCTTCAATAAACCGATGTTAGAATTTGGCTTGATTTGGGCTGAAGGCTTTATAAATGCGGTTAATTGATGGGTGTGCAGCAAAACTCCCAACATTGCAAGTGGCCTATTGATGGCTATTTAAAAGGCGTTTCTAAGAAGAATAATGTATTTTACTCAATTCAAAACATAAATAATATAAATGCTTGTGATATTTAGGGCTGTAGAACACGGCAATATCAAGGCGTATGTAGAAACCACAGGGCCCTCAGGCAAAAATTGCCCCAACTTCACAAGCAACATGTCCCACAATGCCACCCTTTCTCATGAAACAACTTATTAGTGCCATCTTAGCCCTCAAACAACTTGCCGGTGCCATCTTTGCCACCAAACAGCTTTTCATTTCCCCCGCAAACAGTCTGTCTGTGCCATCTTTGACACCAAACAGCTTGTCAGTGCCCCCAGTCTGTCTGTTCCATCTTTGATACCAAACAGCCTGCCTGTGCCATCTTTGCTCCCAGATTGCCAGTGCAGCTTGTCTGTGCAATCTTTGTTCCCAGACAGCTTGTCATTAATTCTGTGTGAGCACAAATGTGTGTAACATTTAATGCAGGGGGGGCAAAAGATGGTACAGGCAGGCTGTTTGGGGCATTGGCAAGCTGTTTGGTGCCAAATATGGCACAGCCAATCTGTAGACAACAGTGGCACAGACAAACTGTTTGGGGTACTGAGCAATCTTTGTTCCCAAACAACTTGTTATTATAATGTGTGTAACATTGAATGCAGGGGGCAAAGATGGTACAGGCAGGCTGTTTGGTGGTAAAGATGGCACAGGCAGGCTCTTTGGGGGCATTGACAAGCTGTTTGGTGCCACATATGGCACAGACAATCTGTTTGGGGACAACGGTGGCACAGAAACCTAAAAACAAATTAAAAGAGGGTCTCTCCTTTCTAAAGAGGGACAACTGGGATGTATAGTACAGAGTGTACTTCACTGAGCTGTACATTGCACCTGCCACTTGGACATGTCATACAAATGCAATATAGAACTATACAAACAGTTATAAGAGTGGTTATCTATAATAAGATCTTGGATCCCTTATAAAATCAGTACGATACTACTCCACTTGTGGAATTAATTATTGTAATTTGATTTAGGATATTACCCATAATAAATTATGGATTATACATATACAAATGGTATTAAAGAAAACCCTAAATGTCCTTATACACATTGTGATTGAACAAATGTAATAAAATGCCAAAAAAGCATCAGACACTATGGAAGAAAAAAACATTGGTCATGAAGGTGTGGGGATACAAATTAATTTTGTTGTTGAAAATGCGATAAAAAAAAAGTGTGGAGGGTCAAGGACATAGGTGGTAGGATGTGAAAGCTGTTTTAGGTGTCATCTGGTTACTAGTGTAGAACTGCAATAAGACATGAAAATAGCTCCCCCTGATGGATATTAGCATTTAAGTTTCACTAGAGAAAATAGATAGTAGTATAAAGTTACATTCGCTGCATTCAGTCCGTCTGCCAGGGTCACCAATTAGTTCTGAGGACAATCCCAAGTGCACCAGTGAAATAGTCTTAAAAAAGAAAACAGCACAATATTTTTGAAAAAAATATTTTTAATCTGATTCTAGAAAGTAAGAAAATCTTGCCTTCATTTTTATTTCACCTCTTTGCAGTCAGTGAAAATGCTCTCATTTTACCTGATTTCACTGTCCAAGTAGCCAAAGTCATAACTGAAAATGCCCAGTGGGCTGGTGCTGACAGCTTGTTCTACACACCTTTAGCAAGCAGCCCCGCAGTGTAAAAATGTAGAGCACCACTATAAGTCTTTAAATTGTCATCTGCTGGCTTTAAAATTTTACTGAGTTGGCCTAGTACTGGATGTACCTGAAGGGAAGCGTATACCACGGGGTGAAAACCACTGTATATATGGCTCATAGCGTACAAATACGTACACCAATTCGTAGTATAGAAACATAGAATGTGTTGGCAGATAAGAACCATTGGGCCCATCCAGTCTGCACAGTTTCTGAATACTTTCCTTAGTCTATAGCCTTATCTTATATCTAGGATAGCCTTATGCCTATCCTATGAATGGCTTAACTCTTTACTAACAGTAGTAATGTTTCCTGATGTTACTTTTAAACATTTGGTCCTCTAGCTTAAAACTATGTCCTTCTGTTTCTGTAGTATTTCTTCTTTTAAATAAACTCTCTTCCTTTATCATGTTGATCTGGTCTCCAGTATTGTACACAATACTCCAAACGAGGTCTCACCGGTGCTCTGTATAACGGCAGAAGCACTTCCCTCTTTCTACTGCTAATACCTCTCGCTATACAACCAAGCATTCTGCTAGCATTACCTGCTGCTCTACTGCATTGTCTTCTATGTGAGACAGTGTCTAAAGCCTTATTGCAATCTAGATAGAAAATGTCTACTGCCCCCGCTCGATCTATTATCGTAGTCACATGCTTAATACATGCATGCCTACTACTGGACAGTCTTGCCAAGCTCTACCTAAGTCCGGCTTTTCGGGACAGAGGTTGAGCTCAGCAGGACAGCAGGATTTGTGGTTGCAATCCCATGGTCCCATGGAGTCTGGGACACCAGAAAATGCATACTGGGTGTGATGGGACAACCTGTACCCCAAGTGGATACACAATCCCAGGGTACTGATGGAGAGGTCAGGGTCCAAGGATGTTATGTTCCAAAAAAAGCGTTGGAACCCTGAGCGACAGGGCTGGAAACGTCCCGGGGAATAATTCACACGCCCTGCCACAACGCAAAGATGGTTCAGGAATGGTTTGAGGAACACAACAACGAGTTCAAGATGTTGACTTTGGCCTCCAACTTCCCCAGATCTAAATCCAATTGCCCCTCCTCGCAATTTACAGGATCTGCTGCTAACATCTTTGTGCCAGATACAACAGCACACCTTCAGAGGTCTAGTGGAGTCCATGCCTCGATGGGTCAGGGCTGTTTTGGCAGCAAAATGGGGACCTACACAATATTAGGCAGGTGGCCATAATGCTATGGGTGATCGGTGTATAACTCATTGCATTTATGGAATAACATAAGAGCAGGTGGTATTTTTATCACTGGGGTGGAAATGTTGTGTTATATCATACCATAGTGCATCTCCCACTAGGGATGGAGAATATTTTGTTTGTAATGCACAGTTCTCTGACACAGAGTGGTTGCCAGGAGAACTGTTTCAAATCCCTCAGTTCGCTATTTATTATGAAGGGTTTACTCCAGCGTGAAGGGTTGAGTTGACCCTGTATAATGCATAATTCGATGTGTCAGGAGGCTTTGAAGAAACCTATATTGGGCAACTAAGCTTTTTCTGCAGCAGAAGCTCACTGGTCCTTCAAGAAGCTCAAAGAGCTCAAACACAACTTTCCAGCCAACTCTTTCTTTAATGAATAAAGTACAGAGAGAGGACAAAACTCATATTTAATGTACACCCCAAATCTTCTCTTGATGTAATTAATTTGTTTAATGACACATCTAAGAGTTTCTGGATACTACATGGATTCACCCATAAAACACTTCTATTACTTCTCTTCACCTAATGTATCGGTTTGTCTTAGTCTGTCAATTCTTGTCTTGTCATACCTCTTGAATATATGTATTGTATTAAGCGCTGCATAAATTGTTGGCGCTATATAAATAAAAGATAATAATATTAATCTTTTTCAATAAAAAAATGGAGATAGTAATACTTTTCAAGAATTTCCCTTGTCTGGTTTTTAATATATAAAATGTTCAGGATGCTACTGTAAACTATTCTTTAAATCAAACCCTCTGAACTACGGTCCCAAATAAATCTAATTATGCGGGTATTATTAAAAAAATGTTGTACTTAAAATGGCTTTTCAGAGAATTGTTCCTTCAACAAAATGGATACTAAATGAATTGCTAAGTACTAGAGTAACATTAAATATGGTATATAATTAAAGCTGGGTTGTTCATTCATTAATTTCAGTTTGCATTTTATTGCCTTTGGAAACATCCCATAAAGTTAAAGGGCTATGCGTGCGCATTACATTGATGCTATAATGTGTGAATATCTGTGTGAATATCTGTGTACGCTGTTTCCATTGCTCTATAATACAAAGAATTGGCACCCATTTTGTACCGCGCTACGGAATTTGATGGCGCTATATAAAACAATAAATAAAATAAAAAATACATTAAAACCAGCGAAATCAAGCAAACGGACTACAATAATGTGTAGTTGCTTCCTGGGACTGACTATCAATACATAGATATGGGCCGAGCAAATGCCAAGAATGAATATAATGAAGAAAGAGAATGGTAGCTAAGATGCATGCCTACAAACTCAAAATAGAGAATGTTCTTGCGATTGTTTTATGTCCTATGAATAAGGATTAATCATTACCAAGCAGTTTATTTATACAGATAGTTGAAGCAGTGGCTGTTTTCTCCAAGGACTGAAGAAGGAAGTAAGCAATTACACTAAGGTCCTTCACATGTGACCTCTGTTTCTGGGGACATGTTAGTTTCTGTGCTGCTCTTTCTCCACTATCCTGTCGGAAGGTAAAGCCAGAGAAGTCAACACACCAAACCTGTTTATTAGGCTGTTATAGAGGCCGTGGCTCGGATATCTATGTATTTGCTGGTATGTGTGTGCACTGGCAGCTTCTCGGAGTGGAAGGCGGAAGAGACAAAGGCAAGAAGAGGGAGGGACGCTGAACATTGTGCTGAGCTCAGGTTGGAAGCACAGTTCTAATGAGCGCTCTCACCTGTAAAGAAAACCCGTATGTATGTCTGGGATTATGTATAATAATGGCCTGATGTAGAAGGCAGATGTCATGAAGGCAATGGTTTTAAAACAATGAAATACAATATGCTATAAGTTTAAAATGTGTGACAGATTTAAGTTATTGCATGTTCATGATACAGTTTTTTCGTAGGATAGTATGTATTTTGGGCACAGTATTGCTCTAGGACATGCTAAGGCAGGTGGCATTCAGCAGGGTCACGAAACACGCGTTACCTGGGCCCGTTGTAATACAGCTACAGTGAAGACAGCGGTCTCTGAAAGGTGAGAGGGTGGAACAGGGTTGGAGAAGTGCCCAGTATACCAGGGCTGTATGTGTGAAATCAACTAGGTTTGGTAAAAATTCAATTTGAAAAAAATTTTAATTGTTTTTTTTGTCTTTAATCATTAGATAACCTAAACCTTAGGTTTACTTAACTTTTGCGACAGTTCCGTACCTAGTTTTTCAGTCCACCATCGATAAGAGTTCCTTGACCCACCAGATCCACCCCATGCTTTTGTTTAATCTTGAATTCTTCTGCATAGTAAGACTTTGTGTGTTTATTAATGTGTACAAAGGGACTTTACTGCCTCTTTAAGAAAAACAAATTGTTCCTCCTTTCAATTATTTTTGGTCGTTAGGAAGCAGAATCAGGAAGTTGCCCAGATCACATCTTGAAGAAGCTGTCTCTATCTGTTTTCTGTTGTCAGAATTGTAATTCATGCGCCAGAGGCAGGTGGACTTCCAGGATTGCAAAGTACCTTTATTTAAATGACTACTGCCTAGCAGAACAGTGGAAATGGATAAAGAGCTACAACCTGAATCTATAGGCTGGCAGGATAATGAGAAAGAAGCTGGTGCCTCATTTACTCTGCCAAAGTACAGCTCTTTAAAATATTCCAACTTTAACACACAAGGGAGTGTTGCGGCAAGGTCTCCCAAGATGAGGAATGCCCAGAGCCTGAACAGGACTCCATCGCCTGCTACAATAAGTAAGAGAAAGAAAGGCATTCGAGGAAGCATTTGGAATACTACAGGGTCACTGCCCTTTGGGGGAGCCTGGATTTCTGCAGCTAGTTTTGATACTTCTGATGGAAAAGATGACCAGCAACTAGACTCTGGCGACACCAGCTTTGTATTAGACCCTGTTGAGCATGCATGGATGTTAATGGCTGCAGAGGGTAACTATGATGAGCTAAAGGAGTCCCTGCAAAAAGATCCAAGCCTCCTGTATAAGAGAGACTTTGTGACAGGCTACTCTGTAATCCATTGGATAGTCAAGCATGGTCACCATGAGGATCTGATTAGCGTCATGGACTTTGCAAGAGCAAATGGTTACCCGCTGGATATTAATACCCGTGCTAGTGGTGGGCTCACACCACTACATATAGCAGCCATGCAAGGGCATGGCATGCTTATAAAGGTGCTTGTTGGTGCATATAATGCAGATGTCCATGTCAGGGACCAGAATGGAAGGAAACCTTGGCAATACCTGCGACCAGGATCTGCTAGGCAGTTTCAGGAACTGTTGGGGGCACCTGAAGATGAGGAGAATGGGGCTTTTCTTCTAATGAACAGTAATAATAATTGCCATTCAACCACCTCTACGGCACACCCGAGATCCGATGAGGTGGACTCTGCTCCTAGAATGCCAATCACAGTAGAACCTTTTCAAAGGCTATTTAGAACTGCCTACAGATTCTTCAAGAACTGGTAACTCCTGTTCCAAGGTACAGTTGTTGATAAGAAATCACATGGCGCTGAACTGGAATGGATAGTTTTTCCTAGAAGGCAGGGCTGTAAAAACTGTAACTATCAACATATTGTCTGTGTATTATATGCAGGGACTCACTGTGGATGATGGGAACTGTAGTCATAAGGTGGCCTAGAAGTTTTTTCAGGTTGAATTGTAGTGAGCTATGACATTTCAACTCCACTCAGCATTACAAAGGATGAACCCTGATATGTTTTGCTTATGCATTGTTTAATTTTTTAGGTACATCTGAAATTTTACCCGTTTAAATTTACATAATCCAGGGCTAACCTGGTACTTTTCCATGAGTCACTGGGGTTGCCCCATTAGGTCCCCAAGCACTAAAGGAAAATATGTCAGACCACTATTGGTCGCCTAGCAGTAGTTTCACTGTGTGGACTACTGCAACGGAGATTACAAGTATGGGACCGTGGGTGCCTGTTCCTAGGGGCCCTGAGGGTCTTAATTTGGTACCTAGACAGTAATGTATTTAATCATTAATAGGTCCCTTAATTTAATCATCTAATTGCTGTTTTAGTAAATAAACCCCTCAGGATCACGGGATGACTCTTTGGAGGGCGTGACATAATTTGCAGTTCTATTTTTATCAACAAATGCAAAAATCACTTAAACTTATCTGCTTTAAAATGTGAATTCCGAGAGAATTGTGTTGACGCGTTACCGGGTTATTGTTTAAAATAACATAGTACTGTTACACACAGATGTCAAATAGAAATTGCTGTTCTGTATAAATGAAGATATAGTGATATTTAATAACTAGACATTATTCATTCACGAAAATGTCCATACGACCCATATGTCTGACGTGGATCTCAGTGGCTTTTCAGTATCCCTGGTCTTCCTGCGAACACCACATGGCCAATGGGGGTTTATTCACCAATGGGGGGGATTTGCAGCAGAATCGATATTCCGGCTTCCCATCTACTTTAGTATAAGGTATGAAAATCTGACCTATGGCCGGCCCCATATAATGTATTGTTGAAACAGCGAGTTTACGTTCACATATTCTTCCTGCCTTTACTATACATTAGGTGTAAACGGCTTAGCTCACTGGATGCATTATTATATGCTAATAAATTCTATTACCGTATATGAAATCATAGTTTTAAAGGTTCATGATTTCAGGGAAAGTTATACAACCCATCCATTGACAGCGGTGCCCTAACAAATAATCATGTGAAGATACAATACATAAAATATTGAAAATAGAATTTCTGCACTCTAAAGTACTGACAGAAATTGAATAAATGGCATTAAATATGCCTGTTTTTTTTTTAATATATATTTTTGAGGAAGATGACACATGACATACAGCCGCCCCCGATATTGTTACAGCTGCTTACAAACAATACAGATTGTGACTGGTTTTAGCAACATCTTAGCTCAACAAATCAATGGGACCTTCTGGTGATTTTTGCATTAAGGGTGACTGACTTGGTGTCTTTACCCCATCGCACTAGGTTTTGCAATTTTCTAAGGCCAAAATATGCATTGGACACTGATAAATTGACACAGCAGTATTTGTTGACCTGTCCTAAATTATTGTATTTACAGTCAAAGTATTTTAGGAAGGTCCCTAACCATTGTTTGCATTATCAGTCCAATGTGTGTGGGGGGTTTCTACATTGGCTTTCAGTTTGTTTTTGGTGAGGATATAAATTTATATTAAATTGCAATGAAATCCAGCAGCCAACCTACTTACTTTGATGACTTTTAGTAAATTGCGTAAAATGCTTTCTATGGAGCAAAGTGTAGTTTTTGACATGTCTGACAAAATACCAGAATGGTGCCCACCCATCAGAAGTTGCCCATTCTTAACTATCTTGCAACATTATCCATCTGTAGCTCTGATGCTCAAAATAAAGAGATGGGGGATAAACCCTGGATTTTGGACCGCGCTCTGATTTAAGCTAATGACAGGTAACCATAGGATAAACTGCTCAAACATTACGCAGTAAAGAGGCACTGCAGAGTAAGCAGTGTTCACCCAGCGAATACATCGCTAGCAGGCTCACGTTCATGATTTCTATACTTGTGAAGAACCCAATAGGTCACGTAGTAGATCACACTATGCTTGGCCTGAGCAGGGAGATCATTACATAGACAGGTAGAAAACTACTACGGAATAGCCACATGATAGTTTTTATATAATAAAAACTACAAGCTGTACTCTAGTAATCACAATTAGTTCATTACTTATTGTATCCAAATTTTAAAGCATGAGATCCAAGTTTCAGATGCCTGAAAAAGAAGTTAGTTTATCATGTCTAGAAGGACTTCCTCCGCTGTATTAAGGGTGTTAGCACATCCTGCGCAGGAAACTTTGAAAACTTCCTCATTTCAAAAGTGTAAACATTTAAGAAATACTTTCTGATCAGGGTGTGCCGATGTTTACTTAAAATGTAATAGGCAGCCAATGGAAATGTACCATTACACATTACTTTTTGTACCTTAACATGGGACCTACTTTTCAAAAGCACACAAGAGCTATTCACGCATACAGGTCATTTTGCATGAACTTGGGTAAGACCCAACGGAAGCCACTTGCTAACATCTTGATTGTTGAATGCAGAAGCTTCCATAAGCCTTCTAACATGCTGTAGCTGAGTGGTACCCGACGAGAGCCGCCTTCGCATTCAAATGCAGTTGTCAGAACTCCATCTATGCATCTGGTTTCCCTTGCAAGCGCCGGCCTCAGCAATACACAAGCACAGAAGTTACTTCTAGTTCCGGATATCATGAGTTCCAGGATGTTTAGAGACCCACAACGCGCATGTGCTTAAAGTGCTTCTACTGACTTCAATAAGAGCACCTTGTCTGATTTGCTACAGCGAGAAGCCAAATCGTGGGAAGTTCACCGCAGTTTCAGACTTAAATTGCTTTAACATTGACCATTGGTAAGGCACTAGAGTGTTTCTTTAATACAATGGAAGTTTAAGTAATGAAATACGATCTAAAACAATATTGCTGCAACTATGTGCCGTCACTCAAATTTCAGTTTGATTAAATGCATGTAAGTGTTTTTAGCTTCAAATAAAGTGTCTGTAACAGACTTGGGGAACAGTACTTCCATCACATTGAGAAGATCTTTACTGGCTTTTTAAAACTAAACGCAAAACACCCACAAATATAATCAATACGGCCTAGAGGCAATTTTACTGGCATTTTGACGACACATCCTGTGATTTCATATAATAGGATTTACTGGTATTACGCCAAGATTAACCCTTTAGGCTAAACATTTGGCTGTAGTAGGTACATATTGTGCACTATTGCAAATGTCAGATAATCTAAACGGTACTGTGGCTGGTCAGTTTGGACACCCACGTGCCCCAAAAGCATACACGCAACGGTAGAAATATCTTAATTTATATATATTTATCCCAACCAGTATTTAGTCCGGGACACTCAGAGGTAAGCTGAAAAGGAAGGTTAAAATTCTTCATACACTCACTCAGGGTTGCTTGGTACCCTCCAGTAAAACAGTTTATACCCAAAGTTTACAAAATTTTAAGTATGGCAGACTTATCCCATCCCGTGTCTGGGGTAAACGAGGGCTTTATTATTCAGTTAAGACATTTTGGAAAACCCTCATGGTTTTCAATGTCTGCCTGATTATTCATCCCTTTTGTTACTATTACAGGTTGAAAACCACACAGAAGCTAGATGTGATAAAATGATATAGGTACGGGAATAGTTGTGAAGGAGACAAAGCTTTCCAATTTAAAAGTTTTGGGGACTCAGGCAGATGTTTCAGTAGCAGTTACCGCTTACTTGGTACATTAGGTTTGGTCCAATGATGCCCTTCACTCAGTTACATAAACCATTAATTCAAATGATTACCATCAACTTCATCTCATACTAGGATGCCGAGTACTATGAGATGCACACAAGGCTTGTATAAAATGCAGAGAGCGCGAGATGGCGTAACCGAGTATTTCTATAATATTGGTCTGTTTGTGGACCTTCCATCACCCTGTCTAAATGCATCTACCTCCCGCTATGTAGCAAGTGTCAACAGAATCTGTCTATGCCTACCTAAGCAAGAGAGAGTTGGCTAAATCACAATACCATGCCTAATACATTTACCCAAGCCAATTGCCCACAAAACAAAGCTTGTAGAAACCACAAGGGCAGATTTTTACATTTTATTTCCAAATGGAAACATCAAATGTTGTTATGAAGTGATGACAAAGATTGTACAACAGGACGACCAGGTTTTTCCAAAGAAGCCACAAAGTGCTTGGTCCGCCATCCACACCACATTTACAAGCCGAGCTTGGTTCTTCTCCAGTGTCTCCTCTTGGAGTTGTACCTGTACCAAAACAGAAAAGTGTCAGGTCTTATCTTGAATTTGCTTCAAAACTACAGCTAAACACAAGTACAAGTAAAAGCTACAAGAACCCAAACACGGTGTTTCTCAAACTAGGTTTTAATAAAGTGATTAGTAAATATTAATTCATATGTTAACTTTTTCATATTTAATAAAAAAAATGCGAAAAAAGCCTTGTTTATATTTTCTTTTATTTACCAAACTGCCCCCAGTTATGCACATCTGACCCCCAGCTTCCACTCTGCCCCATATATGCCTTATACCTCTTATATGCCAGATTCCACTGTGCCCCCTGATATGCCTTATACTCCTTATATACCTTTTACCCCCAGATATGCCTAAAATCGATATGCCTTATACCCCCTGAAATTCATAATACCCCCCCATACACCTCTGCCTCCTCGCCCCTCCCATACGCCACTCTGCCTCCTGTCAGCAACGGAGGTTCACAAGACACCAGGGAGCCGAGTAGAAAGGCAGAGTGGAGTATGGGAGGGGGAGGAGCCAGAGTGGTGTATGGGAGGGTGGCTCCCATACACCCCTCTGACTCCTCCCCCCTCCCATACAATCGCTCTGCCTCTCTACCCGGCTCCGTTGCCGACAGGCACTTTCACTGCAGCTTCATAGAGGCCTCAGCGTAAGTGAAGGGCATTAACGGAGGCTGTCTGTGCGATGCAGACCCCCACCGGCTGACAGAGAGGATGATTCTCTGTCAGCCGGTGGGGGTCTGCGCGATGCGCACAGCCAGCCTCCGTTACTGCCCTTCACTTACGCTGAGGCCTCTATGAAGCTGCAGTGAAAGTGCCTGTCAGCAACGGAGGTTAACAAAGCACCAGGGAGTCGGGAGAGAGGCAGAGGGGTGTATGGGAGGGGGGAGAGAGACGGAAGTGAGAGACCGGCCGACAGCGTTGTGGGGGGATCTGGATTCTAGTGTTATAATCCGATCTCTGTTTGAGGTCAGATTATATAAGGAGCTTTTCAGAGCATTTGCTCTGAAAAAACCTTTATAATTGATAAAAATCGATTCGACTAATCGATAATGAAAATCGTTGACAACGATTTTCATTATCGATTAGTTGTTTCAGCCCTAGTAGTTACTATCTTTGACACCAACACGTTACATGAAAATGAATAAGAAATGTCAGGATGATAGACCTAAACATTTTTTTTATAAAGGGCCTGTGACGTGTTAGGTTCGCGATAGGGGATGTAATAAATGGGAGAGCAGATACAATGACTCAAAAGTATTCTGCAGTAACAGCCAAGCTGGCTCTTAACATTTAAAAATAAGTAAATCTGCACCAATTTTATCCAAAGGACACCAAGTAGGCAATGAGTTCACAGATTAAAAAACGATAAAGGCAGAAATTAATGTCAACACTTAAGACTCAAGTACTGGGTTTACTTGGCTTCATATGTTTATGGCTTATTATCGGGGTCATGTAGTACCCAGCTTCTTTGTACACTGTATGAAATGCAGACCTCAACAGTTCCCTGTATATTAAGGGAACAGACATTACGGGATCAACAGGGTGTTAGCTTGGCCATGAATGGGTCTCAAAATAAGCCAGTAAAACGCCAGCCAGGGCTGCTAGGGCTAAATAAGCCTTAGTATACACTTAAACATAAAAAGGGAAGGACTGAGAATTCCCCCCCAAAGAATCTTACAGCAGCTTAAAGATGGCAGAAACTGGTACAAACTTTAGTTATATCTGCTTTTGCTGGAAAAGCAATGCAAAGTTTTACCAACACCATCATACAAGTTTTTTGGTGGACCATTTGCCTGAATATTAATCCAGAAGACCAGCGTTGTGTTCACTGTCAATGCCAATGTATGATTTCTCCTACATGAAGGGGAAATCTGAAAGACAACTGGCATCTTTACTCTCAGCAGGATAATGGCAGCAAACCAATTGAATGAAGAACTGCAATTGCAACCTGCTTCAGTGTTTGTAGCCCACATCCAAACAAGCCAAAGAGCAGAGGACATTATTTACCAAACGTGATGCTCCCATAAAACATAACGAATGCTCTGTACAAGAACGTAAAAACATTTTCTAGCGACTCCAAAGTAACAATTATTGGGCCAGTATCATACCTGATCTTGTTGCCGGTTTTCATGCGGATCCACTGTGGGATTGGCCGGTTCTGTTTCTGCTTCTTGGCAAGAAACTTCTTAATCTTGAACGTCTTGTGGGATGACTGCAGGAACAAGAGTGCAAGAATGAAGACATGTACGGAATGAAGCAGTTTGATGGGTAGAGATCTTAGCTTGGCTGAAATGCCTCTATTCTGCTACAAACTTCTACACTTACAGTAATTACACGATCAATCACAACACTCAAGCCACAACCTACTCTGTATGCCCAGAACATGCAGAATACACAATAATACCAAAGCATTACAGCAAGACAAGCACTACAGCAAGGGGTGCCCGAACCATGATTTACTTCGCATACGAAAGTTACTAAGGCCGCTAGAACTGCCTCATCCGCACAGAATACGCGGAGAAGAAACGGTGCCATGCACACAATGGCAGCTTAAGCTCCGATGTTACGGTACGAAGCTCGGTCTTCGAACCCACTGACAGATCGCCCGGGACAGATCCACAGATCGCTCGCTCCTAAACAAGCCTATTAGGAAACGGCACGGAGAGGCGGCGAAGACCCAGTCGCCGAGACATCTGCATTTATATTCTCACATATGCTTGGTCAATACCCGACAGAACACACGCAGCGTTAAGGAACAAAGCCCCGGCTGCGGGTCTGAGAACGCCACACGACGTTAAATAAGAGGATTGAATCGGATTCACTCACCATGGTGAATCTATGCAGCCCTATCACCACAATGGCGGGCGAAAAAGAGAAAGACGGAAGCCGGAGGGCAGAGGTTACTGGTGCGGAACCATAGAGAGTCAGAGCTAGCTAGCCTCTCCGTGGGGACAGAGGTTGGAGGGAGGTGCGCCACCTGCTGGTGTTGAGGCACTTAGCAGCGCTACGTACTTTATTTCTTCTTTCGTGGTGTCTGTAGGTCTGTTCTGGCCAAATTATTATTTATTGTTGTTTTATATAGCGCCAGCATATCCCGTAGCGCTGTACAATGGGTAGACAGGACAAAAGTAGTATATCACATAAACATTGACAAATAGTAAGTTTTATTTTAATTTACACACAGCTTATAAATCCTACAATTTATACCTAGATGGCCAAATGGCTTTGAACCAAATAGCGGGCACCAATATTATTCCTTGGGGTATTAAACAATGCACCTCTCATCCAAATAGTGGCATCCCTATGAACAGAGGAGTACGAGCATCATAAATAAATGTACCTCTCCTAATAATTAAATAATAATAAACAGATGATTACAGCATATGACATATTACCATACCTAGTAAACAACATGACATACGCTGTGCGACACCGGCTCTCAAGACCCTCATAATCCTGGCCAAGGGAGCCCACAAAAAATAATTTTTGCTTTTTTTGTGATGAAAATAAATAGATTTACATTTTATTTGTGTTTCCAGGACTAATTATTTTTAATGGAAAGGCACCTGAGATGTTACGATGTCTTTCTTCATATTAGCGGGGATCAAACAATATTACCTGCACACCGACAAGCGGATCCGGCAATACATCAGTTGTTACCATGTTGCAGGTAGTTGTCTGGTCCGAGAGCCAATCCCTTTCTAAATACAGGGAATCATATTTTATTTTATTAGAAAGGAAAGCTGAAAATCGTAAAAGTGTAATCACAAAGTATGAGTGCAAGACTTCTGATGGGCGACCAGTAAGAGAAAACTACTCAGCAGTTCTCAACAGTCTTCATTACTTAACATCCAGACTCAGCGGGTAAACTTTTATATTCAGCCCCAGATATTTCTTTAGAACGCCCAGAGTTTTGACCAATGAAGTCAGGACCTTAAAGGCTGTCATTCTACATCATACCTTTTGATTCTCAAATAAAAGGCAAGGAATCAATGTCTTTTAGTTCTAATAATGCATGATATACCACCTCATAGTAAACATGGTGTGAAATTGTGGTCTGGCTCAACACTAGCAGCCTTACGTATGACTGCAGAATAAAAACACTTTTGGATGACACACAATTTAATCCATTTGTCTTTAATATTCCCCTGGTTGTTTACAGTGTTCTGGTTGACATATGAACTTTGTACATATAGCAAAACTGCTCACTAGCTTCTCACCGCCTGCTTGGCCAAACGTAGCAGTATGTCTCCTACAATACTGTTCGGAAAGTCTTTGCGCATGCAGACTGTATTCTCCCCAACTCCTTATGATTTCATTTTAAACGAAAGAAGTATTATCTGTATTCCCTTTTGAAGTTGGCTAAAAGTTGACTTTTATGGCTGCACTGATTGTACCTTTTATTACACTGCAAATTGTCACTTTTTAAATAAAAATATATGTACATACAAAAGGGATTTTTTTGGTGGACGCACACTTCATAATAACTATAGTTGTTAAATCGAAGGACCAAGCAGAATATTGTTCCTTAATGTGAGTATCTTAACTAGTTGAAGCAGCGTGGGCTTTCGGCATCTCTTCACCGTAGAACAGCTGAATCTGTTGGAAAGTCCCAGAGGTTTATACTATGAAGCGGTTCATTGAAATCGAAATGTACCATCAGAGTTTCCAAAGTTCCTTTTATTTTTAGCTTAGAAAATAAAAGTTAAGAAAACATTTAGGTTTCATTCAAGAAGATCAATCAACTCTTTATATAATGGAGGCATTCTGATAAAATAAGCAATCAATGGTTTGCGATTATCTCAAAGCAGACCTCATAATGTGAGTAATAAAGATTTATATGAAAATAATTAGGAGAAAAAAACAAAAAAACCAAACACACTGCAACAGTTATTTCACATCTTTACAGCAGAGATTATACTTTCTTAGGAAAACACCTCTTGATTGCATGGTAAACGAATCAAAAAAGCCAACATCTTAACATCTACACTGCAAAACTGAAATACTGGGCTACCTCTGTGTATTCAGCCCTTGTTAAGATCAGGCTGAAAAGGACATTCAAAAATATTCTTCTGTCATAACCCTCTGCCAACACAGGAACGGAGGACTTGTGTTTCATTAAGGCCACAATACTGAGATTGTAAACTAGAAATTTCCATCTGTCTCACCACGAGAGCTCTAAAGACTGTCCAGTCGCACACATGGTCTTCTCAAATCCAGATTTTTTTTTGTTTTAGCCAAACATCATCCTCTATTACCCCACTGACGCCCCAAAGCTCTCCTTTTGACACTTCTCCTCCTGCCTGTTCTCGATTCCTCCTCTACGAAGGCACTTCTGGATTGCAGATTGTGTTCTTTGGTTATCATGATGGGCAGGGCACCAAGCCGTCTCGCTTTTTTACTCTCCTTCTCGGGTGGCATTGGCCTCGCTCTCTTGCTTCTTCTCTGTGGTCTGATCCGCAGACTTAGCCGGACTCTCATCGGGTTGTGTAAGCCGGCTCCTACTCCTTCCTCCTGGTTGATATAACTGCATCGCTGGACGGTCCTGAAAAACAATTAATTAACTAATTAATACCTTATAATTTGATTCTGCACACAGATTATGTTGGCAATGCTATGGAAATCCTTTCTTCCACCGACATATTGGTCAGATGAGTTACTAACACTGAGCCATCCAGCTGTTTATCAAAAAGGTAACAGATTTTGTTTGTGTAACAGATTGGGCTAAGGTAACACAGCTAAAACACATCTGCATGATAAATATGCACCTGTGAAAAATAGCATATCATCTTAAAACTAGAAAATAATTTTAATGTGATATTTGTAATAAATAAAGTGGTAGAGCTTTCCTTTAAGAAACGTTATTGTCATGGTAAAACAATATGGGGATAATTACTGTTCTATTCTACGTGCACTGAAAAAAAATGAAACTTCGTAGATTTCATTTGCTGATCTGTGAAAAGAGCTATATTATTGTATACAGCCAATTTTTCATTTATTAAAAAAAAGTGTATTATATATAAATATATATTGAAAATAACGCTCTAGAAAATAATGCTGTTTCTGTCTTCCCCTGTTTCTAAGTGTATAAATGATTATTTGAAGTATACACCGAAAGCACCAATCCTAGGTAATGTTAAAAAGGTCCACCTTGTTCCTAATCCGATCTCTTTTGGCCATGTCCTCCTTCTTTTCTTCACGTGTTACTCTCTCAGATTTATCTGTGCCGTGCGAACAATCCATAACCTCTTGCTTCCGTCCTCTGTCTCTCATAGTCTCCCTTTCCTTCCTGTAATCATCTTCTCTCCTCCGGAAACATCGGTCTTTCTCGTAACGTTCCCTTGGCTTACGGCGATCGTCTTCATGGTATCTCATCTTTTCCTTTTCCCTGAGTCGTCTTTCTCTTTCATAATCTTTCTCTCTGTATTCCTTCACATATTCACCGTCACCTCTGCATTGAAACAGGGATCATTAAAATTTATATGGATATCCCTTCCACATTAAAATTAAACTCACTATACAAATAAGAAAGAATCAGTTTATTGCCCACTTGCATTACATCATTACTTCTTGACATTTTTATTGGTGGAAGAGATCGGTGTGACTTCAAATATGGAAGCGCTGCCGGTTTAGCTTCGTGCAAATGAGCCGGTTAGAGAGTTTACAGGGGATCAGCAAGATCAGGAACACCCAAGAGCACAATATGCTCCCTGCTTTTGTAGTGGGGTTTTGGGTACTTGTAGAAATGAATGGTAATATTATGACTACCTGGGAGTCAAAACACACACACCTTTTCAACTTTTCCTCCCCAGCTTCCCCATCCGATCTCTTTGCGGTAGAGACCCGCTCTTCTCTCACATTTTCCTTTTCATTTTTTCTGGGTTTAAACTTCTTTTCGGTTTCTCTCTCATCCTCTTTCTCAGGCTTCTTGAGAAGCTGCAAAAGTAAATACACTCGGTTTAATTACACATTCTACAGAAATTCTAGCCATTCTACCAAACCCCCAGCGAAAAACCATAATTCAAACCCAGATTGAAAGATACATCTCACCCTCAATACTGGAAACCAAACCACATAAAAGTTAGGTTTCTCCTTAGGGTGCAAACTGACTGAACGCTACCTTGATTTTTGGTTCATCCTTGGACCTCTCAGTCTCTTTCTCTGGAGCCTTTTCAAACTTCTTTTGTTTTTCCGCATCTTTCCTTTTCCTTCTTTCTTCTTCTTTCCACTTCCTCCTCTCCTCTTCACGTAGTCTTTTACGTTCCAGTTCTCTTCTCCTCCTTTCTTCACGTTTTTCGTCTCGCAGGCGCTGGGGAGAGAGGGTAAAGTGTACCGGTAAAAATGGCCGTATAATTGTTTTATATGTGGTGATGTCAGATGGTAGAAAATGATGCTTGTAATTCAATATATTTATAACTATAATTTGTAGAGCTCAACAGCCTGGTTAATATGATCTACCGATTTCTTAGAACAAGGGACACTCAATATTCCTACAACATTATCTCAAGTAATTGGGGTCAAACATTTTCTGACACCTTCTGTTTTGGTGTATTAAGGGCAATCAATGTTTTATGTACAACTTAGACAACCTATGAAGAACCCGTACCTGTTTATTTTTCAGAAAGCTTAACAGTGGTGTTGTCTTCTTGGCTAAGGAAGAGAGACAAAAGAATTAACCAAACATTAGCACAGCCTGGGAAAACATATATAAACAGTGCAAACTATACACACACTTCATTACGTGACTGTACTGCGGCGGCTTCAAATATATAAAGCAGTAGGACCCTTTAGATGGACAGGTGATAAAACCGCATATGCTACACATCACGCGAGAACGCTTACCTATCATTTCTTTGTTCCGTGCTTCTATTTCTTCCAGTAGAGTCTCCGGAGTTGATGTAAGTTTCTCTTCATCCACATTGTAAGAATCCAGAAATTTTCTGTATTCAGGATCTTTGTAACAGAAAAATAAGATTATACACTTTGTTTTCATATTATCAGCATTCAATCAAAAGAAACAATCTGCAGAGGCACTTGACGTGGGAAATCAAAAGGCTAAACTTAGACCCTCAACACCATCGTTACAGATATTCTGCTTTATCGATATGACATCGTTAAACTAGAATGGCATTTAAAGTGAGGAACTGAAAACATACTTTACGTCTTGCCATGAGTACGACTGAAGGGCTATATATTGTACAGCGCTACGGAATTTGATGATCTCATGGGGCTGCCACAACCACAAGGGATTCTGGGTAGGCGCATGCAAAGAAGGTCATATAAACTTTTCTGAGAAGGTTTCCATGAGATTTTGTAGAGTTTCTGTGGGAATTTTTGCCCATTCATCCAGTAGAGCATTTGTGAGGTCAGGCACGGACGTTGGATGAGAAGTCCTGGCTCACAATCTCCGTTCCAGTTCATCACAAAGGTGTTTTATGGGGTTGAGGTCAGGGCGTTGTGCGGCCGGTCAAGTTCTTCCACACCAAACTCATCCACCCGTGTCTTTATGGATTTTGCTTTGTGGACTGGGGCATACAGCATATATAGTGCAGTTTAAATAAAATATTTTAATATTTTTACCTTCTTCAATAGTTCCAATCTTTGAATCCTTCTTCTTGTTTTTCTTTTTTGCTACTTTTTGAAAAGGTGCAAATTCCACTATCGCAGGATATTCCTGTCCTGCCAAAAATAAAAAAGACAAATATTTCAATGACAATAAGACAGGGGCCAATTACGAGTCAGCTTTCAGGGTAACTTTCTATAATGTTTATATATTGTATAAGTTATGAGTTTCAGTGCTGGCAGCAAATAATCGATGTCAGTTAATTCACAGCCGTATTAATACAAGATTGGTACTGCAAGAAATATATATATATTTATTTATTTTTTTACCACTTATGCCATAATAGTAGTTTCTGCTGATATTTCTGGATTTTATTGTGGCCTTACCAGGCATGTTTTTTCAATAGTTAATAACAGTTGATATCCACTAACCAATGGAAATGTAACGGAGAAATCTACTAATTGTTTAGACTTAATAAGCAAACAATAATAATCACTGGAAAACAGAATGCTCTTACCTCGGTGATCAATAAAAACATATCCATCAAAGCGATCTCTAAACAACACAATGTCATCTTGACTTTTAAAGTTTATATACGCCCTTGAGAACGTATGAGGATAAAAACTGCAGAAAAAAAAGCAAAAGGGATTACAATGTTTTATCAAGCGGGACATAGGAAGAAAATATATTTTCAGGAACGAGGCTGTTACCTAGAGTCATTGGCAAAAAACTCAAAGTAGTCATGGTCCGGTAGGGGCTGGAGATGCTCCTCCAACTGCTCTTTGGTAAGACTGGGAGGCAATCGACGGATAACTACCTGTAAAAACATGAAAATATGAAATGAACAAATCCTGGATTTTTTGAAAGCTTCTGATTTGGTATCGTTTTTTGGCCGGCACTGACGTTCTAAAGATGTTGCTTCACTTAGACAAAACATTAATTGCACTTATCTTAGGTGATGTCTCATTGTACTATTGCCACTAAGGATTTGGACACATGAAAACAGAAAAGTTTAAGAAGTATTTTCAATTTCCATGACAACAGCCCATCTCTGCTTTTGTGTCACGTGACAGTTAAACGGTGCTGGCATAATTAGAAATGAGACAGAATTGTGCTTCGTGAATTATTTCTGGGAGCGTTTTGGGCAGAGGTAGTATACATGTTTCCAATGTAGCATTTAAATGTATTATTATTATTATTATTACTACATGTATATAGCGTGTGTGCAGATGTATTAACATTGTACATATATGTTGCTTTTTACACCACCCTGTTATCATCTAAAGTGAAGAGGACGATTTTACCCGTATTGCCTAAGCAGGATGTCACCAATGAACAATGACACGCCTTACTTTACAGAGTGCATGGTACATAAGTGGAACAGCCTCCCAGCAGAAGTGGTTAATACAGTATGGGAATTTAAACATGCATTGGATTAGTATAAAGCAATCCTGAATCTATAACGTTCAAATTGGCAGACTTGATGGCCTATACAGTTCTTTATCTGCTGTCAAAACTATATATTTCTATTCACAGTCCAGTGACACCTAAACACAATTCAGGTTTTATCAAATCCGTGTATTTATTACATTTTAGGGTCCCAAATATTATACAAAAATAAACATCTATGAGACCTGCACATGTGTTTGAGGACTAGATGATATTGGGATTCACAACAAACAGCTGCAGGATAAAAGGAGTGCCAATTTCTAAATGTTTACATTACATACAGCAAATGATCGAACTATGGATGGAAATGATATATGGAATAAACACCATTCTCCCCAAAGCAATTATGCGCCATCAGTACTGTGCTAGAGGAAGTGACACTTCGCAAGCAGCCGATCACTGGACTTGTCATCATAATATTGCGCCCATGTGTGTATAAAAGGCCCAGGCCTCCCAATCCTCCTCCCACTCTTCTCACCTTGCTCATGACTTCCTTTTTCTCCTTCACCTTCTCCAGCTTGTCCCCGTCCTCCCCTAATCCCTGTTCCCCTTTCCTCTCCTTGGGTTTTGTGTTTTCTTTGTCTTCCTTCATGGCTCGGTATTGGAGGTAGAATACAGTGTTAAGTGACCAGAAGTAAGTGACTGCTGCGCTCTACTTCTCCCCAGCAATCCCCAGTCCCATTCTTTGATTGGACAGAAGCACACGTCACGTGACTACCAACTGCTATGAAAAAGCGACCATCTTGGGTGGGGAATTTTCCTGAGAACTATACGGCGTATTTCTATAATCTAATTTCTTCTCGAACTGTTAAAAAAATAAATATCGAGCGTTATCGGTCTGCTACGTAGCTTCGATTAGCGCAAAATACAATGTTTTGTTTTTAGATTATTTGGCGAAATAAAAACATGATAATTATCATACCATTGACAGTTTAAGGGTATCCTGAGAAAATTACAGCGATTTTTGTTTAAAAAGTATTCCTCTAGCAAGATGGATGCTACAAGACGTCACCAGATGCTGTGTATATGACTTGTTTGTGGAATTGAGTGCTAAACGGTAACTACGTATGTAAAAAAGGTCGCTCTTCGTTGTTGATACAACCAAAATGTCTCCGTTGCGGAGACACGAAGTTTAAGGCTTAGGTGTCATGTTTTGCTTAGAACTCCTTTTTTGTTTCATTATTGCTTATTTACTCTGACAGCTACGTTCAGTTCCGGTTCCTGGGTTCAAAATTCAAATACAACTTAATTAACAGTTTACACCCCACAAAATATTACTTCCGAAATACACCCACTAATGTACAAAATATGGTACCAGAGACGAATCAGTACGCCACATTGCAGATGGCTGGACGTTATACAAACAGCACTAAACTGCAATAAAAATATAATAAAAATAATTGTTTTAAAATTGAATTTTATTAAGCCCAAGTTGTAGGTCTACCAATAAAAAATTGCGGTGAGAGAATGGCAACCAGTAAATGCGCATGTACGTTTTGGGAAGCGTCGCCAAACATATGACGTCAGAGGGTTAGTTCTGCAATTTCTAATAATTTAGGTTTTATACGTGTAACAATAATAGGGTGTTTTATCATATTGCATTTTGTTTCATTTTTCCTCTGCAGCAAAGAATCTTTGCTTAGCTTTTCACTGTAGGCTTTAGTTTTGCCAGTGAGAAATATGGCCGCCTTACGGCTTCAGCGTTATGACATTTATGACGCGCCGACGCTAGTGCTGGTGGTGCATTGTGGGGTGGGAGAGTGACCCTGAGCAGCTTCTCTTTGGGTTTTTCCGTATAGGGTGCTCGGAGAAACCGGTGAAGAGTTATGTGGTACGAGATCTTACCGGGCTTTGCCATCATGGCGGGATGCCTCATGGTCCCTGGCCTCTCTACTGCCTGGATACACCGGATAACGAATGGTGGAAAGGTGATACGTTTAAATTGCTCTATTCTCTCAAGGAGAACGCTCGTTATGACATACGTTTTATAAATGTTTTTTTTTTTTTTTTTTTTACCAATTATTGTGGAAACTCTCCTTTGTTGGCGTTTATTTACGGTATTTTGGTGGCGTGTTACTTATTGGCTGCTTGTTACTAATAAAGTAATGTGTTGTGCAGGAGAAGAGGATCGCCCGGTATGAGTATCAGTGGTATCTCATGGAGAGAGATAGGAGAGTGTCTGGGGAAAAAAAATATTACAAATCAAAGGTAAGGCTTTTTAGAATTTCTGTTAAGTGTTTTTGTACAATTGGGTTCCTTTTAATGTAGAAGGTACTTGATTCATTTAGAAACAAACCATGGTTGATGTGAGTAACTCTCCAAGGAACATCGTTATGGGGAGCGACTTGTTCCTATGTCTGTGGCTTCATGGGGTTCATTCAGTAAAGGCTGAGGGTTGTGTTTCAGCTCATTTCGCTATATGTTATAAAGGTCCAGCGCCGATCACCTGCAAAAAGAGCTGTGCTGGCCCTGTATGGTTTTTAGTTAAATTGGTGAGGTGTCACTATGGTCCCCTTATGCTAATTATGCAGGGCTGATGCCAGTATACACTTACCTGACGCAGGAGTTGCGGCTGCGCTTCTCCTTAATGGTCCAACATCTCTTTGCTTTCCACATCTACACGCAAGGGTCTTAACAGACCCCTAGTTACGGTATTACCGTACATTACATTTGTTT
Source organism: Sceloporus occidentalis (assembly GCA_023333645.1). Classification (NCBI taxonomy): domain Eukaryota; kingdom Metazoa; phylum Chordata; class Lepidosauria; order Squamata; family Phrynosomatidae; genus Sceloporus; species Sceloporus occidentalis. The sequence goes on along the minus strand of JALMGF010000034.1, from coordinate 3,817,089 downwards.
ATAAAGCGCCGGCAGATTCCGCAGCGCTGTTACAGTCAGAAGAACGAGTTAGAAACGCATACAATAACAAACTGGTGCAAAGGAGAAGAGGGCCCTGTTCTTGCAAGCTTACAATTTAACTTATTTGGTGTTAGCAGAAATAGTGCTGAATCTATGTGCTCTCTTTAATCTGACGATGTGTTAGACTGCTAGTGTGACTTTGGCATTGATGCTTTCAGGCAGGGTTCAATCCTGTGCTCTTAGCAGAAAAAAAGCTTAACAGGAATAGAAATGCTCCCTAATGTATCTCTAAACCCATCGCATTGTTGTGAAAAAATGTTATCAGAATAGGGCAATGCTTTGTTTAATAATACAGTATTGGATATGTAATGTGTATTGTCCTTGATTACTGTAGGTAAGCTCAGATTTATCACTTGGCATTTCTCTGGTAATGTTTGGTGAGCTGCAGACAGGCCTGACATCTGGCACCCCCAGGTGGGGCAGGAGGTTATCAGAAGCCAAGCTGAAACTAGTACTGGCTCCGGTCTTCCTTCGTCACAGGGCTGTCATGAATGTCTACAAAAGTTATATGCAAAGACCTGTGGCCAAGTTCATGCCCGACATGAACTTGTCAAGCCGGCTGGTATTTGGCTTGGCTTGTCCTGTGCCACAGGCAGCTCATCCACCTCTGTTCAGTCACACTTAACCACTTGTATTCAAATCAAGGGCTGTAAACGGTACATAATGTTGGGACATCTGCACTTTAGCACAGGTATCTGAATAAAATTTCATTAAAGTACTTGTTTTCAGCCAAGAACCCAGAGTCTCTGTCCTCTTTCCAGCCTTCTGGTTCTGGTATTGAACACCACTGTGCTAAATCGAGAGGTTCATAGTGGGTAAGGCAACTTGTTCCTTGGGGGTTCACTCCATATATCTTACTGTTACTGTGAGTCCAGTCTGTGCATTTTTGTTAATTGACCTTTCCACCTGTCCAAACATTGAGTTTTCCAATAAATACTTTGAAATATGGCTTTTGGCAAGGATAATCGGTTAAGAAAATATTGGTCACTGCGTAGTGCATCTTGTAGATGACTTCGCTTACAGATCTGTTCATAGTAGGACAGCATGTACATTCATTTTTCACTGAGTCTCAATTGAATATTGTGCCCAACTTAATGCTGATTCCGGAGAGAATAGGGGTTAAACTGGAATTGGAATAGGAATTCTTACTGCCGATGTAATTTTCTGCCACTTTCTTTATGTGGAACCTTTTACTCTCAAATGGCAAGTGTTTATTTTTTTTTCTGGGGTAAAAAATTTAGTGTTAACAATTCAAATATGGTGCAATTCCTTGTGATCTTATGGCATCCACTTGATTGATGAGGTGAGAAGGAAGGATATTCAAACTTATAATACTGTATTCCGGTAACCAACATTTTCAAATGTATTCCTATTTGTCTCTTTTAGGGTTTGGAAAACATTGACTAACTGGCCGAATACGTCATGAAGAAACACTGAATGCACCAAACAAACGTTTCATTTTATTGTATTTTAATAAAATGACATGTACATATTTAAAGTAAATAAATCTTCTTTGAAGCACTAATATCCCATGTTTCCCATAAAGTTTTTTTTAAAGGCACTGAGCTGTATCTAAGCTTATAGACTTGGTTAGATGCTTTATAATTAAAGGGATCACTGAGCTAGTAAAGCGTATTGTAATCACACATAACGTGCTCCACTGTGTTTAGCATACATGATTGTTTATAAAGGATAAAAGTAGGTATTTCTGCGTGTGTCATTGAAATGCTAAAAAGATTGCCAGCTGAAAAAATGCAATTGTGCAATGTACTCCTCCCCAGATAATATGGCTCGTGCCGCATGTTGCCTCCGGATCTGTAAATTATTTAAAAGATATTAGTTTTAATGGAAGAATGAAAAGCCTGCAGCAGAAATTGAGTTTTCGCCAAAAATGTTTTGTTTAAATTGCTTGAGTACACTGTAGTGTGACATCACCCATCCCTTATTTGATTTTAAAATCGTTCCAGCCATCATTTATACTTTAATGCATATGATATATGGTTCCTTTTAAATATTTGATGTCCCCCTTGAAAACATATGGATGAATTCTGCAGAATTTCCCCCAAATGCATTTTTGCCTGCCAGCTGCACAAATCACAGGAAATACATAAGTAAATATCAGTTGGGCCTACAAAGTAATAAAGTGCTGTGAAACAAGAACAGCACTACGTCTTGCTCCACAGTGATTTATTGAAGAGAAATATTAGTGCACATATCCATAGGATAAATGCAAGCAATTATCTTCAGCTAATGCTTAAGAATCGGGCAGTATGTAGAACATATTAAAAAAGTTGAGTTAGAAACTCTTACAGTGTAGTATGTTAGAGCTCAATAAGTCAATGTGGGTGGTCATATAGGGGAGACTCGTACACTTTTTAGAGCGGTAACTGCTCTGATTAGTGGATGTTAGGCCAGGGAGTGTTCAGTTATATCTATATAGTAGGCCCTTCTAAATCTCCAAAGTAGCAAGGAGAGAATTAAAAGTAATAATGCATTTAACACATTTCAAAATAAATCTCTTCTGTCTGGAGGGGTGCCAAAAATGTATGTCTCTCATCGACATAGACACTTTGCTTGAAAGCTTTGTCAGATGCTGCACACATTGATTTATTAAGATTAAACATACCACATTATAGGAGTTCATATCTCCGCAGGGGCATAACAAGAAACCACAGGGCCCTGTGCGAAAATAGCCCTGGACTCCCCAACTTCACAAGTAACATGTCCCACAGCTCCACCTTTGCCCCCAAACAGCTTATCAGTGCACTCCTAACCACCAAATGCTCTGTCTGTGCTATCTTTGTCCCATAACAGCTGGTCTGCGCCATCATTGCCCCCAAACCGCTTATCTGCTTTCTATTGCCTCTTGCAACATACACTCTGACACATATATAAACACACAGACATTTACACATGCTAACACATATACACTTACTCATACTAACACACATGTACACACCCATTCTAAAATACACTCCATCTCAAACCTCTTACACATACATTCTCATACGCCAGGGCTCGACAAATCCCAGGTGCCAGGTCGCCATGGTGACAGAGAATTTTGTCCTGGCGCCTAGGTTTTGTCAGCCTCTTACATCCATAAAAAAAATGTGGCTGTAAGAGGCTGAGTAACCACACGGGGGTGCTGCTGTCTGCCCAGGAGTCTGGGCAGACAGCACAGCCACTCAGAGCCCACCCCCGAGCCTGAGATCACTCCCACGGAGTGATCCTGTAGGCTGAAACCACGGTTGCTACAAAACCAGCAATCGTGTTATCAGCTGCCACAGGCAGCTTCAGGGAAGGGGGTTGTGTGTTGGGACCTGACCCAACACCCCCCTGCTGCCTGATCGCTCCATGAGAGCAACAGTGCAGCGTTAACCCCTTCAATGCCACACTTGTGTATGACACATTCGTGGCATTGCAGGGGCTAACATTTTTCCCCACAAGCTTGTGGGGACTAAATATCAGTCAATGCTGTGCTCCAATGGAACATCAGCATCGAAAGAGTTAAAAAAAAACAATAATAAAAAAAAACAGCACTGACCTGAAAGTCCAGGGTGCTTCCAGGTCAAACGCTGTGAGTTTAGTAAGTGGGCTGATGATGATCCGATCACTCCTAACCAACTGTTAGTTTAAAAAAATCCTGGCTCCTAACTTTTTTACCTGGCGCCTAGATTCACAACAAATTTGTCAAGCCCTGTCATACGCTAACACACAAACCCACAAAGTTCAAGCTCGTACATACAAACTTTCTCATACAGATTCATGTTAACACACGGATATACATACACATTCATGCTTACATACACTTATGCATAGACATTCATGCACGCATATATAAAAACATACATACCCCTGCCTGTCCTTAAGTCAGTATGTAAGGACATACTTCTTACCCCCACCCCCTGCAGGTTTTGCTCTGCTGGTCCCATACCATTTAACTAAGCAAAGACACTTCTACATCATGTGTGTGCACCAGTGACCTAAATGAATGAAGCAGTACATTCTGCAGCAGCGGACTTGTGAGGGTGGTGTGAATAAATCTAAACATTACTGGATCATTTTGCTAAAATGTAGAGGATAACATGGAATATCATGTTACAAAGTGCATGTTAGCTGTTTTCCAGGATTAAATTTACCTTTCCAAATAGCTGCAGATTTTACTCCAAGCCAGTACACATCATGTGACTCTGCTACCGTTGCTCTTTAAGAAACCAAAAGACAATATTTAAAAATAATCACCTTTTGTAAATTAGCTTTTTTTTGTTTTTCTATACTATGCTTATAATAGTGCAAAGTGTCCCTTGACATAAGTGACCAGATACCCATTTTGGAAAGAGTCCTGTTTGTATGTGTTATAGAGAATTAGGTATATGTTGTAAATAGTATAAAGGTTAATCCACACTTACATGAAGAAAATAATTGGTGGACAATCCTCTTCTGGCGGCATCCACGTATAGGTTGTTGACTGTGTTTTTAAATTGGTGTTGGAGTGAGTAATTGCGCCGTCAGAATTTTCTGGACACTTAAAACACATTAAACATTTGTGAGATACTGGCATTGACCGTTACCATGTACCTGAGAATGGAAGGGTTTAACCCCGGTTTTCAGGGACCACACACAGGTGTACAGGGTGATACATGACACTTTGCTGTGACGGTATCATTAAAAGTACTATTGCATTCAGCTAAGGAAATAAACCTTAGCAGTGCTGTCACTTTAATGCATTTGATAGCAGAGATTTATTTTAGGTAGCAGAAATCGCACCATCAATCATATTAGTTATATCTCCTCCATGGATCCAAGCACTAAACCAAGCACTCTGGTAAATCACACACTTTGTACACTTGCCTTGATTGCAAATGAAAATATTGTTAGAAACCTACTTTCCCAGGTGTAGAATACAGCTCCTTACATATCACTGTCAACCCAAATACCCAACATCTGAAAATATTCTGATTTACCTGCAAAATCTTGGTGTCATTTGGTGGGAAGACCCATTTGCCAATGAGCATTGTCTTATCGTATGTACGACTCTCCAAAAGGAGACCTCTGTATCCAGGACCCAATATCTGGACTTTAAAAGGCAAATATACATTAAAAAATGTATCATAAGCAGGAAAATCTATTGCATGTTATTATATCGCTGACTATATATAAATACCTCTTATAGGTTATATATAAATACCTCTTATAGGTTTTCCGTTTTTATATGAACTGGAGCTTATCTTGAATATATATGGAGCAGGATTTGGCTGTGGAAAGGTTCCTTGATGACCTGGAATCATTGTCTGGCAAACCGATATTGGTGCTCCATTTGGGTATTGAGAAGACATCTTGATGAGTGTTATCAAAATCAGTATTTTAGAGAGAACAATCAGAGTCATCTTTGGGATATGTGCGTTCCTTCTTGACGCTCAGGCAGTGAGAGACTTCTGTCATTACAGTTTATGAATCAATCTTTAACCATCAACATAGATTCAAAGGGGAGGATACTTGTTCCGTAAGCCATAATATTCTGTGAAATCAATGTTTGCATGAAATCAAATTTTTAAAGCCACCCTTCTGTTTTCTTCAACATTTAGTTTATTAATTTATCCTTATAACACAGGGTTATCTATAACACAAGGGGAAAACGGTAGCTGCCCCAGGCAAAGGATGGAGATGTGTGCCTACACAAGCTGTCCCCAGGGCTGCATGTTTAAAACGGCTCTGAATATAGCATTTGGAACAAAAAATGACAATGGAATACATAAGAATTTCACCCAACAATCTAGAAGAAGTGTCCTTGGCTTGCCCGCGGCCCCGTGACCATTCCATTTGTCATGTATTAAACACATACTCACTGAGTATGAAATTTTACTTTATTAATAAATGATTTAAGTGTATTACGAATCAAAGTATTCACTGGGTGTTAACACTGAAGTCATGGGATGTTCTTCAACAGTCTTTGGTGACGCATACTAATGCACAGTGTAGAAAAAATTATTAGTGGAAATAATCAGTCACTGAAAAATGCATGGTAACTGTCATAAGATAAACACATGCTGGGTCACTGATATCATTGTAAGGCGTAATTGTTTGAAACTTGGTGCACTGTGGCCCAGCAGAAGACAAGGCCAAACTGGCCCTGGACTGGATGTTAAACACACCAGGCAAATTCATGGTGGGCTGTTGCCCAATTTCGCCTCCTGCCCAATGCTCGAGTGCCCAATGTGATACTTAAGTGTGCAGTTGCCCAATGGCTACTTGTGACACTTCTATATCTGGTAAAGGCGGTTGATGTAAGTGATGCAGAGGGTCTTCTGTATCTGCCACTGATTTATCATCCACATGCCAGGGGGCATTTTCATTCTATTTAGTGTTTAGGGAATTGGGTTGCTAAGTGTCAGTTTTGAACTGGAAAAACAACTAATTGGACATTGTTTGTAGCGAGAATTTATTGCAGCGTACTGCTTTGGTGTATTTACCCCAGCAATGCCAAGCACCAAGAAAACAAAGGTGAAAGTGGGCATCAACAGAGTAGGTACGATATGGTATATGCTGCAATTTACAGCGGCAATGATTCCCGGGAGTTGGTGCTCAAAACCAGCAGTGCTACTGTATTAAATCAAAGTGTTTTATTATATTGACACTTAAGTTCCCAGCTTTTTAAATACATCGTTCCCGTATTAATACCCAGTGTGTAAAAATATGTTATTTAGACTTATGGCATTTTATAATTAACACATAGATTGTAAGCTCCCGGGTAGAGCCCCCTTTACCTAATGTATTGGTTTGTATGTCTGTCAGTTCTAGTTTTGTCAGACCCTTTGAATATATGTATTGCAAGAAGAGCTGCGTAAATAGTTGGTTCTAAGATAATAATAATAATAATAAAAATAATAATATATAATGTTTTTTCCCATCTCTGACATATCCCATGCTTGTGTAGTTTATTTTGTGGGCAGAATATCTATGCAGCAGACCAGCCTTCCAATAACTCACCACTGCAGATAAAGGAGGCTTTGTACAGGTGCAGCCATTGGCTGGCTATCTTATCTCCATGGTTACTGTCGTGTTCAAACACTGCTCCTTGCAACCCAATACAAACGGTGACGTACGGCAAGTGAAAGTCCCACAACTCCAATCCGCCCGCCTGAGAAATCTGGTATGTGTTTCTGTTATTTCTCATGAATTACGACACAAAGCAGCAGATGAGTGGTGTTAATAAAAATCACTGATAGATGTAGCATATCAGACACGTCAGAGCAATAGAGCATGAGATTGGGAGAGAAATGCATATAATATTTTAACCATGCATCTAGTATAGAACAAAGCAAGAATTTAGCGCATACCCAGCGAATATCATACAAAAAACACCTATCTAAGGTATAAATATTGGGCATCACACCCTGTCTAGTATAGGGTTATAGGGTTTTTGGTTTTTTTTGCTTTACCGAGAGGACGGTGGAACAGCCTCCCAGCAGAAGTGGTTAAAGCTAAAACAGTGAGGGACTTTAATCATGTGGATAAAGCTATCCTGAATTTAAGCCAAGACCAAAGTCTACATAAGAGAAAATGGGTGGACTAAATGGGCTGAATGCAGTGCCGTAACTACAGGGGTCGCAGCGGTGACGTGGCCTGGACCTCTCGGGGGCCCGGTGTGACCTCAATACGTTCCTTCCGAAATGGATCGCACTTTCGGGGCTACACTATGCTCGTGGCGGGCAACATTCGGGGGTGTTCTCAGAGAGGAAGCTCACTTGGGAATCCTAGTTGTATTACTCATCTTTATGACCGGGGTTTTCCAAGCCGCAGCTATGGAACTCTGACCCGGCTACTGTGCGGACTATTCCCAGGGACGTTTCCGACGATGTCACTTATGGTCCCAACGTCGCTATTTGGAACCTAACTACCTCAGAACCTGAGCTCTCCATTGGTACACTGGGATTGACGACGCTCTCTTGGGATCACCCCGAAATAGTGACTCTTTGTCGGGTGGGCATTCCTGGCCATAGAACTGTATGGAGGCGCCGGGCTGGTGGTTGATGATTATACTCCTAATCCAGTTATGTTTTGTGTATAAACATCTGCGCTGTCCCCAATACGTCGGAGTTCCTGTTAAAACGTTTGTGGCACACAGAGTGCCTAAAAAACCTCAATGCATGCTGATTCATTTCGAAATGATCCATGTCTTGAAAAAGCCCTGAAGGGTAAAGTAATAAAGTCTTCAGCTCACGTAGGGGCCGGGTGAAATCGCTCAAAGTATTTGGGGCCAGATATTTAACAGATTTTATTTGTTTTTACCAGGAGTACCATGGAGTCTGAAGTAGGCTACCTTGCCGCAATAAGAGAAGCAGCGTGCGCACTGGTTGAAAGCGCTATGAACAATGCCCAAGAAAGCCTGAGAACGGAATACCAACTGCAAAAACACGAAGGTGCTACTCCAACAAAACACTTTTATACGGCTTGGCCTTTGTTTTAGGGTTATTGCTTTATCTTATCTTTATCTTGTTTCCAGAACAGGAACATCGAGTCATCAGGAACATCGAGTGGCTCCCATGCAAGGATTTCACGGTGGAGCTAGGAAAGAAACAGATTGAAGAGTACATCAATGTAAGACAAACCTGCATCCGTTGGTATTTTGTTTGTACTATTTACTTAAAATAACGTCAAATTGAATGTAATTGTCCATGTTATGCGTCACTTATTAATGTTCACTCTTCTGCTCTTACCAGATGCGGACCTGAGCTATCAAAATAACCAATTGTTTAAAAATGCAAAAGCGTTTCTCACTACTTGCCATGTTTATACTTGGAACCTTACAATTAAAATGCCCTTCTCACAAAACCCCAAATTCTTTGCCCATGTTACGTTTTAATCATCAGATTCTGATAACCAAGAGTTAAGGAAACCCACTTAAAAAACGGAGTATTTGAGCTTGGTGAGATCGTTCAAGAGCAGGAACCCTGCATGATCCAGGACCACATTTATTATAAACTGCTTAATACAACCAAACTGCGAAGGGAATTGAGAGAAGCTCAGTCGTGTTCTGTTTATAATTAATGTTGGTTTTGTGTTGTTATTAGACATGGGAATTTCACGAAAGCTGGTTATACTGCACAGACTTTTTGAAAGAAGAAGAGGTAGAGTTTAGTAAACTATACCATTATAAAATGACATGGAGTATCCCAACCTGCCGGAGACCTATACCAAGAGCAACGGCTTGTGTGTACTTCACTATAAAAATCTCCAAAATCAAACCTGCTGTAAGTTTATTATCACAACATATTGTGGTTGTTTTTTTGTGTTTCCAAATGTACAATTACGTGGTGTGTGATGTTGTTACAGATATCTGATAGACAGGCTTAAAAATATATAAAGTAAAATGCAATAAATATTATACAACGTGCGTAAGTATCTACACTACATACATATAATGGAAATGCAAGAATTCTAAATGAAGCCTTCGGTGGATCTTTTATCTGCGGAACAAAACACCTGTCGTGTTTCACGTATGGATTTTCTCAGAGGTGATGGCTATAAAATGAGAAAAAATATATAATAACCATGTCTGCGCTGGGCAGAGCCTTAAAGAAAACGGCTCTCTATACACACTAAGGTCTGCCACCTTCAATGTTGACACTTTTCACTCTTGGTGATTTAAGGCCTAATAAGAGTGCTTTGTATTGTCAGCGATAGCAAAAATTGGCTTGAATTGAAAAGTGTTAAGACTTTTTTTAAACATATTATGCTTTTTTTGCAGACTTTACCTGTACAGGTTTATTTTATCTTTGAATCAACCAGACTCGTGCACAGGTATGAATATGATAATGCAACAATGTTTCCGTATCAGTGCAGTTTGAAAATAAACACTGTGTCGACCTGAAAAGGAGTCCATCCATGTTGTAATATTATGTTCCCTTGACTAGAAAGCCTATAACAGGACTACTACATTTTTCAGTTTTAGATTTGTTTTACTTATGTCTTATCTATTAGTTTTTACTAAATTATTTTAGTAGGGTTTACAAAAGCCCTTATTCATTCAAGGACCAACATTATTGATACAGTCCTGAAGAATTTAAAGAAAAACTGTCACATTGTCACATAATCACAGTTTCTATTAAATTAAAAATCAAAAAATGATAACTAACTTTTTGTTGTGCTGTATATAAGAACTGACATGTTTCTGCACCATCACGTTTTAGATAGTTTGTATTTGTGATAATAGCTTTATGGTGAAACAATCTCCAGTGTAAACCTAGAAAAGGGGTTCATTTACTAAAGAGAGACATTTCCTTCAAATGTTTCACTCCACTATTCATTATGAAGGGCCACCACTGGCAAGAGTCTCCATCAAAAAGGTCTGAGCTGACCCCGATAATGCATAATTCAATGAGTGAGAAGACTTAGTAAAACCAGCAATATTTCTTCTATGCATTTTGCAGGGCCAGATCAATGGGTCTGGACCTTTATGATGTATAATGAAATCATGGATTTTAAACCACAACTCTCTGTAAGTGCTTAATCTTTATAGAGACTCATGCTCAGTATCCTAAAGCAGCGATTACAACCTCCAGTTTAGGCTTACAGTGGACTCCAATTCAGTCTTTACTGAGGATTGAGCAGAAATGAAAGTAAATTAGCATGAAATGGCCTAGATTCCAGAGCTAAACTCCTCTGTTACCATTTTAATGTAAATTTTCATCTTATTTCATCCATTAGGCCTGGACAAACAAGATTTCGAGAGACATGGCTGAAGGATATTATCGAAAGCAAGATTATGATGATGGACAATATCACATTTTAACTGCGTTCGCATTTCCAACTGCACTTAATAAAAAACAAGGCTATGTCAAGAGGTTTATCAATTATTTTTACACCCTGACACTCTACATTTGGCTATGTATTCCATTTTATTATATGTGTGTATAATATATTTAAAAAGTGGGTCAGCAGATGGACAATAAAATTCTAGACACATGTTGCTCTGTCTGTTTTGTTGGAGATTGCCGTTTGATGTTGGGACAGCTTTGGACTCCTCTATTGTGTTCCATGCGGGTTTTGCGTGTCTGAGGCTGTCACGGAGACATGAATTTGTTCCATGTGTTGTATTTTCTCTTTAACTTGCAAAAAATAAGAACTACTAAAATATATAATGCAGTTTATTAAAAAGTTTATTTTACAGAATATTTACAGTATTAACAGCAGATATTCTTACAACATATTACTTAATGAAATCTTGTACTTGACTGCTCTAGAGTGGTGATGTAGTATCTTCAAGACCTTGTACCCCCCACCCCTAAAAACTAAAACCAATTACAAATCAGTACATGTTTTTTAGAGGAATTATCTTACTCAATGAAAATAGGAGAATAGGGGATCTGATAATCAATTTTCTTTACATATAAACCTGGAAAGTGTGAAGCCACACAAGTCTATAAACATCGGGGCCTCTGTACTAGGATGTATATGCTGATTATGTCTCAATGTCTTCCTTGCCCTTGGTCTTTTCAAGAAGCTGGACAAGATATATATACAGGCATATCTAATTATCGTTAAAAGAGTGGTGCCATAAACAGCTGTGAAGATGATGGTTGTGGTGGTAACAAAGAAAGGGATCCGTGTGATGACTATGAGTGTGGATTTGAATAAACGTGCATCTCAGCTGATACACTTTCCATGCAGCTGATGGTACCAGGGAAGTTTCCCATGAGGTCCTTTCACAATGAGATTGGATAATGAAGCAAGTGAGCCTTCATTATCCAATCAATGGCCAGGGGGGTGTACGGAGCCATCTAATCAGGACAAATTGGGGGTAATTTAAGTTTGCAGCAGTCTGCCTGCGGCTGCTTGCTGCTCCTCTAATGAGACAGCAGACTGAGCTGTGTGAAACGTGCGGCAAGCACATGATTTATGTTCCTGACTGAGTCTCAGATGTGGCAGTCCAGAGAATAGTTTGGGTAGTTAGGCAGGGTTTATGACTTGATGTCTACCTCCCCTTACGAGTAGTTCCTAGGCAGTGCAAGCTGAATCTAGTCAAGACTATATTGAGGTGAGTTAGATTTACTAGGAGACCCCTGTGTTTACTACCATCCTCACTAGCTTTAGGACTGCAGTTTAGTCTTGGCATAGAGATGGTTATCTAATATGACATTTTTTCTAGTAAGATATGCATTAAAAGCTAAGTTTTGTTACACATTTTCTTTTTTTTTTTTTTTTTTTTTAGTTTATCTTAAAATGACGCATACATATAAAACAAATAATTCTCTTTCACTGACTAAAATTCAAATATGTTAGGTTGGAAAAATGTGCTAAGACTTCAAAAGCCAGAGGTTGGCGTCTTATACGTCTAATACACCACCACTCATTACATAGCCAGACTTCTCAAATGATGCAATCTCGTAACTGCTTGGACGCATTTCTCCTCTTCTTGGGATACGCTTTCCAGCCTTCACATACTCTGCCATGGCTGCACCTTCACCAGGCAACAGAGCATGTCCGTAGCTTTAAGAGGAAAAAAATGTTTTAATGCACACAGGTAATCAAAGTATCATTCAAGGGTAGTCCAGTTTTACAAATGATTTAAGCGGATCCTGAAATCTAACATTGTTGTTTATTTGAGCAGCCATGATGTTCACAAATCTTCACTTGAACTCTCCTGTACAGATGACATCACAATGTAACTGTTACACGGAGCGTTTCAGTTACCTCTGTCGTGTTGCTTGCAAGAGACGTGAAAACTGTTGACTTGAGGAGATGTGAAAATGGAGATTGTTTTCAATTTTTTGCTGACGGTATTCCGTTGGCTAATGAGGTGTTTTTTTTCACCTAGAGACATAATCAAAAATTGTTCTAATAAGAGGAACAACAAATACCAGAAGAAGGAAAACCCCACTCAGCCTCCTTCAGCCAGGTAAGAGAAGAGGTGATTGGGGTGATATATTGAGAGGAGGGAACATAAAATCCTGGAATATAAAGGTTGATGGGATAACCATTGGGATGATTTACCTGACATTACAGTATGATAGCAAATCTTTATGCTGGTGTTGAATGTCGAAGGAGAAACTAGAATATTTAAAAGTCTGGCAGTAGAGGTTCCTTTGTACAATCATCAATCTCAGTTTGCTAATTAAATAGTGTTTCAACATTCTTATGGGAACTTGATTGATCACATGTTGTTAAATCACTAATAGACACAATATTGTTTAAAAAACTCAAGTGACTAAAATGAACATTTTAAAGTGCTTTACCTGGCTTTTTTCTTGACTTTGATGGTCGTTTCTTTCAATGTCTATAGTGCCTGGATCCCATCTTATGTTGATTTGGGAGCGGAAAGTCCACCAGCGCCATCTGTTCCAATAAAGCTATGTCCCACTAGAAACATCTGTGGCACGGGACCCATAAGTCGGTGGGGAAGTCTATTTGAAGAGAACAAAATGTAAGTGACAGAGAATTACCATTAACCTATATTAACTTTCTATGAAACATCTAATAAAGTATCATGAAAATACCCACAGTCAACATTCTAGGTCATTTATAGTGTTCACCAAGAATCATTTCAGAATCACATTCATGCCCTATAAGTTGAAGAATTTTTACTTTTATATAATAGGTATTCTTTTCCAACATTGTATCATGTTGCCCCCTGTGTCCTCTCTTATGAAAGCTGTTTAAATCTTGTATGCTGTGAATGTGCTACGCATGGGTTCTCTCTCTGATGCCCCAAACACATAATATAGATTTTAAAGAAAACATATCTTTTTTTTGTTCAATATTATCTAATACTATTTGTTTGGCTCCAAATTAGCGGCTTGACCCTAGATCCAAATCCCCAGAGACGACTGACGCTGTATAAGTCAAAAAAGGCAAAGCTGACATTTAAAGATGAAGGGCACATGTTTAAAAGGCTGGTGATAGAGGCTCCTTTGGACAAACGTGGACCTGAGTTTACTAGGTAAATATTGTTTTAAAATTCTGATGCTAACTTGATTGATCGAATGGAGTTAAGCAGTTAAAAGACTCAACATTGTTTTAAGATCTTAAAAGTGACATTTTTCTTAGCTTTGATGGTTGTTTCTTTCTATAGCTATAGAGCCCTGATCCCACCTCGTTTTGGAGTGAAACATCCACCAGTGATAACGGTATATCCCACTAAAAACAGGTGTGGCACAGAAATCATGAGCAGGAGTGCAATCCTATATGAAGAGAACAGAAGGTAAGTGTAATGTGAAACACTAGACTAAACCAAATCTACACATTTTATAGCTATTTCACTTTCCCAGCTTCTTAGTCTGCTTGTGGCACCATAGCATGATGTCAGGGCTCTGATGTCATATGCTCACTAATATCATTGGGGTATTAGACCAGTTCTTCTATTGACACTGCATTAATATGGAGTAACTATGTATTCACGCTGTCTTCGCAGCTGGATAATACCACACTTATGATAGTTTGATACCCAGTTCGCTTGCCCTTTCACAACTCAGAATCTTTATCTGTTATTTGTAGATGCCCGAGATACCTGCCCTTCAAGCCGCAATTACCACCATGGCGGCAGATAATGCCGGTGCAGGGAATTAGGATGACTACTCCAACGAAGGAGCCTCAGGCTGTGCCAAAGTATGTGCTGTTCCTTTTATGTAATACATTATTTTGTCTTGTTTTGATACGATTGTTAGGAGGCAATAGGAGGGACAACCTTTTTCCAGAGCAAGTAATTGTACATTTAGTCGACCACTCCAGAAATATGCACCACAGCTGTTCTTATGTCTTTAAAATAATTGTAAAAGGCGACATCTGTCTTAAAAATGTCAGAGTCTTCTGTGATCGGCCCTTTACTTAATTCATTTATATTATTATTATTATTTGCTTCAAATAGCACCATCATATTACACAGTGATATATAGTATTTGGTCACTTTGTATGTAGTCACAGGTTTAACAATTTTATGGTAAATTAGCCAAATATTATCTCCCCTTCCACACACCTGTACTTTCAGACACTTTTTGCTGTCCTTATTCCGTGATATTATTTTTATAAAGAAGTACAGGGGTTACGAATTACAGTGAGACATTATTACAGAATGGTATCAAAAAACATTATATGTATGCAATCTCTCACACAAGTTTGTAACCATTTACTCCAGATTACCAGATCTTGCCCCGGTGCAGCCCAAACCATTGGCCTTTCTTGCAATTCCTACAGCAGAAGCCATCAAGCAGATTTGTAAAATGTCATCAGTGCCTGCTGGACATAAATACCGAAGTGGTGCAGTTAAAAACCACAAACACAAGGCACAGCGCCACTCAGCCATCTAAAGGGAGTACTTGATGATGACAGCAGCGCTGGAGTTTTTAGTATAGCACTGTTTTATAATTCATATGGTCGTTGATAATAAATAAGAAAGCATATTAATGGTTTTGAGACTGTGTGTTCTGTATTGAAAATTAAAATGTGTGTTACATCTATGAGCATGTTGGTAGAGTGTCTGGTGCTGGTCTTTGCCGACACACATGGCATCAACCATGGGAGGGCTGGCACACTCTGGCATTTGGATAGGTCAATCTGAGTGGCCCTCTAGGTCCCTTCCTTTCTCCACCCTGTAGCCAATATATGCAGTAGAAGGCACACATACCATGAAAGATGGACCAAAACATCCTGACTTTATCATCACACTTCATTCTCTCACAACTTTACTCACTCTCTCACAACTCACACATATCTTTACTCACACGTAACTCCTCACTACTTCACATTTATCACACATAACACTTCACTCTCTCACACCTACCACAAATCACTCTCATCACATCTATCACACATTAGGCTTATCCCCCAATCAACCACACATCACTCAAGAAAAAAATATAACCGTGGGATCACGTAACATCGTGTTATGTGATCTGCAATGCTTCTGCCCTTCTGTGTGTGTTTGTACAATACTTGACTAGCTCAGGAAAAAAAAGTCCCTGTACATATATATAGAATTGCTAACAGCAATCACACTCCTACTTGCTAATGAGGTCAGAAATGTACGGAGGAGCAGTATTATGGATGGTCTTATATGTCAGTACCAGGATTTAAAATTTAATTCTAAAGGTAATTGGGAGCCAGTGGAGGGTGTCACAGAGTGGGGAAGCAGAAGAGGAGTGACGTGCAAGGAAGATACGCCTAGCAGCAGCATTTAGGACAGACTGCAGAGGAGAAAATCGAGACAGTGCCAACCAGAAGAGTGTTGCAGTAGTCAAGACGGGAAATGATAAGTGAATGAACCAGAGTTTTTGTGGATTCTTGGGTGAGGAATGGGCGGATGCGAGAGATGTTTTTTAGGTGCAAGAGGCAGGATCTGGCAAGGAACTGAATGTGAGGGATGAAGGAAAGGTTAGAGTCAAGGATGACCCCAAGGAATCGGACCTGGTTAGTAGGAGAGATAGTCGTGTTGTTAATGGTGATAGAGAATTCAGGTAGTGGAGATGGAGGGAGGGAAGATAATGAGTTCAGTTTTAGAAAGATTAAGTTTCAGGTAGTGTTGTGACACCCATGAAGAAATAGCAGGCAAGCAATTGGTAATACGGGACATGAGAGATGGAGAGAGATCAGGAGAAGACAGGTAGGTTTGGGTATCATCTGCATACAGATGATACTGGAGGCCAAATGAGTTGATTAGTTTGCCAAGAGATGAAGTATAAAGAGAGAACAGCAGAGGGCCAAGGACTGAACCTTGGGGGACGCTAACTGAAAGTGGATAGCGGGTGATGATGTCTTGCCAGATAAGTTGACAGAGAAGGAACGGTTAGACAGATATGAGGAGATCCAGGAGAGAGCTGTATCTCGAATGCCTGTAGAAGCAAGTGAGTCTAGAAGAAGGTGGTGATCAACAGTATCAAAAGCAGCAGAGAGATCCAATAGTATTAGAATACTTAGTGACCTTTAGCTTTGGCAGAGAGCAAGTCATTGGAGACTTTTGTTAGCGCTGATTCAGTAGAGTGAAGGGGTTTTAGCAAAGTATGCAGGTTTGCTTGGGCTTCGGTTGATTGTGAGAAATATGAAGGTGGCTATTGCAGACTTTGAGGACTTTTTGCAAAGCAAACAGCTGACCCTACATGTTAGAATTATAAAATACTTGTTTTCTATTAAACTACAAATGATCATTAACTTTTTGTTGTGCTGTATATGAGAACTGACATGTTGCTGCACCATCACGTTTTAGATAGTTTGTATTTGTGATAATACCTTTATGGTGAAACAATCTCCAGTGTAAACCTAGCAAAGGGGTTCATTTACTAAAGAGAGACATTTCGTTTCAAATGTTTCACTCCACTATTCATTACGAAGGGCCACCACTGGCAAGAGTCTCCATCAAGAAGGTCAGTGATTACAACTTCCAGTTTTGGCTTACAGTGGACTCCAATTCAGTCTTTACCAAAGATTTTGCAGAAGTGAAAGTAAATTAGCATGAAATGGCCTAGATTCCAGAACTAAACTCCTCTGTTACCATTTTAATGTGAATTTTCATCTTATTTCATCCATTAGGCCTGGACAAACAAGATTTCGAGAGAGAAAGCAGAAGGATATTATCGAAAGCCAGATATGATGGACAATATCACATTTTAACTGCGCTCGCATTTCTAACTGCACTCTTAATAAAATACAAACAAAAACCCCTGCTTCTTAATGTAAGGAACCAAAAAACAAGGAACAAATATACACAGTGGCTATGTCAAGAGGTTTATCAATTATTTTTACACCCCGACACTCTACATTTGGCTATGTATTCCATTTTATTATATGTGTGTATAATATATATTAAAAGTGGGTCACCAGATGGACAAAATTCTAGACACATGTTGCTCTGTCTGTTTTGTTGGAGCTTGCCGTTTGACGTTGGGAGGGCTTTGGACTCCTCTATTATGTTGCTTGCAGGTTTTGTGTGTCTGAAGCTGTCACGGTGATATGAATTTGTTCCATGTGTTTTCTCTTTAACTTGCAAAAAATAAAGAATTACTAAGATGAATAATGCAGTTTATTAAAAAGTTTATTTTCACCAAATATTTACAGTATTAACAGCAGATATTCTTACAACATATTACTTAATGAAATCTTCTACTCGACTGCTCTAGAGTGGTGATGTAGTATGTTTAAGACCTTGCACCCCCCCAACCCCTAAAAGCTAAAACCAATTACAAATCAGTAAATTTTTTTTTTCTTAGAGGAATCATCTTACTCAATGCTCCATACTAGGATGTATAAGCCGATTATGTCTCAATGCCTATTTTTCTTCCTTCCCTTTGGTCTTTCTGTAAACCATCTCCCGGAAGCTGGATAAGATCTTGTTTTCCCGTTTGCTCCTCTCCTCTTGGTTGAAGGAAGCCAAGGCTCTCTTTTCATCTGCGCTATAAATCTGGTTCTCCTTACGCAGACGCACAGCCTCCATACGTCGATGTCTAAACAGAAATACATCATTTAGCTTTTTATAAATTTGAAAGTGGAAACACATTTAACGTCCTGCTTAAAATCTCATATAGAATTTGTTTGAAAATGTTTCACTAACTTACGTTTAAATATGTTAAGACTCATGTACTTGTATTACAGAGATTCACCAGTCTGCCCATATTCTAGATCAAAGACTTCAAAAGCCAGAGGTTGGCATCTAATACATACCTGCTACCACTCATCACATAGCCAGACTTCTCAAATGATGCAATCTCGTCACTGGTTAAACCAATTTCTCCTCTTCTTGGGATACGCTTTCCAGCCTTCACATACTCTGCCATGGCTGCACCTTCACCAGGCAACAGAGCATGTCCGTAGCTTTAAGAGGGAGAAATGTTTTAACGCACACAGGTAATGTAAGTACAATTGAAGGGTAGTTCTGTTTTACAAATGATTTAAGCGGAGTCTGAATCGTCACTGCGTGCTCTAGTAAATACATTGAGCAATGGTAAATTATGAAAAAAACATTAAAATCAGCTTCAGGGAGAAGGTGCAATGATTTTGTACAAACAGGAGTGTGTAAGAACAAAACATATGCATTGAATCATGGCTGATTTTATTTGGGTCCCTGTGTATACAGCAACGTTATTAGAAAACTCTACCGTGAAAAGTTCTACCGTGTACCACGTATCCAGCAGCTTGAAAATGTATTTCAATGATTTTTTTTTATGATATAAAAAAAACTGTGTGGTGCAGTCACCATAACAACAGACGCCACTTTGACCACAATTGCGATGTATGCATAACCTTCACTAATCAATAGGCTACTTACTTTAGGGGTTTATCATCTTGTGATAGGTGTGTAATTGGAGCCTCAGGACCCACAAAACCAGAGTCATCTGCGTCAATTTCTGTGAGGCACACAAACAGAAAACATTTACTCTAAAACAGTAAACCGTATGGTGTAGATGAAATATTCTTGTGTACAAGAGACAAACTAAATAAGTGCAAGTCAGTCTTTTTGGCATGGACCCCAAAACCCCACATGCAAAGTAAGGCATGTCAGAAAATGACACTTAGATGTGCAAGTAGGTTGTTCATTTAAGACATTTTGGAATTGAAAAAAAACACCACACGTTAATTGCCCCAACAGGCATTGGCCAAGTGAACTGTCTCAAGACACAGATTTATCAAAAGAAGGTTGCCCAATTCCAATGCATACTTTTTCTTTCAACCCATTCTCCCCCTTCCTCCATCTGTTCATCACTGGATTCTTCACTGCTTGATTCGCTGGTTTCTTTTCTCGTCTTCTTGCTTTTCTTCTTCTTAGATTTCTTTCTGTAATGAAGATAATGTTTTGATAATGAGTTGTGTTTTGGCAACTTTTAACCAATAAAATGTACAGCGAAGAACCTGATTTAAATAGTCGCTTACTTTCTGTGCTTTTTCTTCCTTTTCTTTGATTTCTTTTTACTATCTTCATCTACAAAACGAGATGTTTAGGATATAAATGGTCAAAACATTTTTTTCTACATTTAAAAACGGGAAAAAACCCACCAGATACCTGGTAAACCTCATGAAAGATATTTGTATATCGTAAATTATAAACTCCACATTTATTTTAACGTTATTATATGTTACGAAGAAGGATTCTGTAAGAAGGACTAAGTTGACTCTCTATAGTTCAGGTACCAATATGCTAAAACTATGACAGATCAGAAAATTAGAAAAACAAGTACACAGACTGGTTGGCATACAGGAGAACATAACTATCACACAACTGAAATCTCATTTTAATATTAACAAAACAAACAGCCGAACAAGCGCTAATAACTTACCACTGTTTTCTGACTCGGTGGAGCTGTCGCTATCTTCTGAGTGTTTTCTGTGCTTCTTTTTGGATGATTTCTTCTTTTTTTTCTTTTTCTTCTTCCTTTCTACAAGATGACAAAAATAAGTTGATGTGTTTAATATACCGTATTTGCTCGATTATAAGACGAGGTTTTTTTCAGAGCAAATGCTCTGAAAAATACCCCTCGTCTTCTAATCGGGGTCGTCTTCTAATCAGACCTCAAATAGAGGTCTGATTATGAGACTAAGATCCAGATCCCCCGCACCGCTGCAGGGGACCTGGATCCTCCTGTCTCCCCCCCCCGCCCCACTTACCGGTGCTTCCTGCTGTATTGCCGGGGCAGCGGGTTGACGTCTACACGATCCGCGTAGACAACGTCCGCTGCAGCGGGAAGGAGGTGTGGCTAGCAGCGGGGGTTGTCTGCGTCCGTCGCGGATACCTTCCCCGACTGTCAGAGATCAGAGTTCCCCGCACCGGTGCGACAGCCGGGGAAGGTATCCGCGACGGACGCAGACAAACCCCCGCTGCCAACTCCACCTCCTTCCGGCTGCAGTGGAAGGAGACGTCAACCCACTGCCCCGGCAATACAGCAGGAAATTGGAAGTGTGTGTGTATGCGTGTGTGCGTTAAATGGGGGCATAGGGCATTTCTGGAATGCCTTATACCCCTATATGCCACTCTGGCACTTAGGGGGTTAAAAGGCATATTATGGGGCAGAGTGGCATATAGGGAGGTATAAGGCATTTCAGGAGGCAGAGTGCTCTATTAAATGCCCCCTTAACGCCACTCTGCCTCCTGAAATGCCTTATACCTCCCTATATGCCACTCTGCCCCATAATATGCCTTTTAACCCCCTAAGTGCCAGAGTGGCATATAGGGGTATAAGGCATTTCTGGAGGCAGAGTGGCACATAGGGGGGTCAAAAGACATACCATGGGGCACAGTGGCATATAGAGGGTTAAAAGGCATATCATGGGCCACAGTGCCATATTGGTGTGGCAAGCCTGGGGGCAGATGTGCGTAACTGGGGGACAGGTTGGAAAATACAAGGAAATAAAAACAAAAAAAAATATTTTTCTCAATCATAGCTTTTATTTAAAAAAATAGTTTACATGAATTAACATTTACTGGTAAAACTTTTTTCTTTTAGGGTCGTCTTATATTCAGGTTTTTCTTTTTTTCCTAAGTTAATATTCAGATTTTGGGGGGTCGTCTTATAATCGAACTAATACGGTATATTATATATATACACACACACACACACACACACACAGTGTGATCCTGCACTCACACAATGTACCACGTCCTTGCAAACAGCACGGTCCTCTAGGGCACAGGCGTCCAACCTGCAGCCCTCCAGCTGCTGCAGGACTACATCTCCAGGGGCTGGCTGAGGAAGATAGGAGATGTAGTCCTGCAGCAGCTGGAGGGCTGCAGGTTGGACGCCCCTGCTCTAGGGTATTAAAAGGCACAGACTTTGTGAATTAATGGTAAGCCACTGCTTACTGGATAATCCACCAGTAAACATAAGCATAAATCCCAGAATTCCTAGAAACAAAATTCTAGCTCATCTAAACTCTAACATAGATGTCCCTAATACTCAGGGTCTAAACTTTACAAAACGCAGGCCTCACCAACTTTTTAGTAGTCGCTTTGTTGCATAGTAATCCTTGCTGCTTCCAGGCAGACTTTATCTCAGTCACTGCAGCTAACTACTTGCCCAAAGTAACCTTCACCTCTATACAAGTGACATTGTGCTTTTTTTTTTTTTAAATTGTAATTCCAGAAAATAACCAGTCATGGTTTGTGACTTTTGAAATGTATGTCCTATACAGGCCCACCCATACAGAATACATGTTAGAATACTTAAGTACTTTAATATGCATTTAATACTTTCTGAAAAAATAACAATTAACCTTCCTAAAATGCCGAAGCTACAAAGTAAAGCTCCAACAACTAAAATGACATTTTAATACTGTCCATTAGACATTAACTATTGATAGATCTGTTTCCATAAAACAATCATTTTACCTTCTGGAGAGGAATCTGAACTGCTGCTCTGTTTGGCTTTTTCCTCCTCTTCCACAGGAGTGTGTTCATCGGAGCTTCATTTTAGAAGAATGAAAATGATAGCTTGTTATAAAACAGTTGTTTTGCTCAATAATTGTTTATTACTAGATAAAGTGGAGAAGAACATACTCAGGTTCCGGAACTTTTGGTGAAAGACCCCAAACTTCTGGGGCTCCAAGCTCTCCGATCCTCTCTCGCTCATTTAAACGTCTGAAAAAATTAAAAATGAAATCTTTTTAAAATGGGAAGCAGATTAGAGAACCAAATTGCCCAACTATATGGTATAAGGAAAACCTTACTGGGTCAGTAATTTATTTTTGAGAAGGTGACACATGATAAAGACCATGGCAACACGCCAACATGGCCAGGCCATGTCTACTGGCACATTGAGGCAGGTCTTCTCAAAAATACATACCACACAGTTACATTTATTTTATTTCTACAGTTACAAAACCAAAATTGTTTACATAACAGAATAGAAATTAACTTATTAATTAAAGCAGGGCTTAACGAATTACCTACAAAAAACAAGGCACTGAGAAACACTCAGGGCAGTTTCTTTCAGTGGCTGCACCATAACACTCACATCTGTCCAGCACCCTAAAAAAAGGAAATGACGCTAATTCCTAGCTAAACGTAGAAATGAAAGCGAGAAATTCTAATTTTAATAAAGCAATAATTATACAGGAAGAAACACAAACTGAGCCAGTACCATCAAGTTAAGAGGACGCAGAACAAGACGGACTACCAAAGATAACCAGCCCTCATTCAAAAACTCGTATTTACCCTCATATTCTACCGCAACAGACAAAAAGGGAGGATGACCACGTATGTCATTGTTTGTTGAGTTTTAATATTCCTGCCCAGCACATGTAAAGTGCTGCTCTACCGGAAGTAGATGCATGCCATCACAGCTGGGACTCAGCATAATGAGAAGTACGTGTGTCCTAGCAACACAATGGCTGGTGCGGTAAGAATGTGTGTAGGAGAAAGATGGAGGAGAAGAAGAAGAGGTCGGTGATGAGCATAATATTTTGAAGTATTGGCTGCCATTAAAGGGAGTGAGCCAAGGAGTTACAAGCGCAGAATCCCCACAGACATGGAAATGGCTCCATACCTCGCGATAAAGGCTTCCTGTCTTTGCCTCAGCATCTCCTCTTTTTCCTTCTCGTAGTAATCATCCCTTTGCTTTACGTGGTTAGGTCTGCTTGAGGAAACCCGGTCCCTGGAACGGCTCCGGCGGTGACCATTTGCATGGGCCCGCTCGCGAGATCTGGATCTCCGTGGTTGCTTATCTGGAGATCTGTTGACAGTCCCGTAGCGCTTCCTCCTTGGAGAAGCACTGGAGCTCCGGCTCCTCGGACGATAAACCGGCGGCATGCTTTACACCATCCCCTACTCAACTATCTACCAACAAGCTAACCGGAAGTTGTATACCTAGAAACCCATAGAAAGCGACGCACTTTTTTGTCGTAATAAAGTAACATCCTGTATATATCACGTGCTAACTTGAAAACGTGGCGGCCATCATTGTTACTGGCACACTTAAGCACGCAGGGAAGAGTAGAACTGTAAAGCCGAATGAATGCACAGTACATCCGCCAAAACCAGAGGGGGCATCGCAGACACACATTGTTCAGTCTTATTCTCCTCTAAATAAGGTCCCGGAAACTGTAATATATATCTATATATATAGATATATGACAATGGTTTTATGAATATATATATTTATATAAATATATACTTATTTCTGACAAACTGTAACCCCTTAGTCCCACAACTAATGATGGTAATATAACATTGCTAATGTTATGTGAAGATACAATCCAACTGTAATATGCACTTTAATGTATATGATAACTGCACCCCGCAGATAGATGGGGGGTGTTAATCGTTTCCCCACCTGAGGTGATATACATAAGGCCAGTCAGCTCTAGCGCTGGCACTGAATAGCAGCCAATCAGCGGCAAGGATTGTCGGACCCCAAAAAAGGTGGGGAGCTGCTGCTACTTCCTATGGCTTGGACAGTATTTTTGTATCCTTTGAAAGAATGCACGTTACGCTCTCATAAAGTACCGTAGTATACCGTACGTTGTTACTCGGCGAGGCTATCTGGGTCTTTGCTATCTCCTAAAAGCCACTTCAGCATTTCGGAGCAAGCCAGAAAAACCTGTTTCCTTCCTCTGATTTCAGATTAAATAATAATGAAAAATCTATAAAACCAGCACATTTTAAGGGAGCACGCGGTGCAGAGCTTCACTATAAAAAGAAAATAAAATAGCGATCCAACATTGAACAAGTAAGCAAAGACCACAGCGGAAGAGTAGACTCCCAAAGAGTATAGGAATGTTTTATAAGTAACAGATCAGCGGACCATTAGCACTTAAAGTTGTAAAAATGTGCTGTTTTTATGAATTTTATGTTCCCTAATAATACTGTAAAGATGCCGCTGTTGTGGTTGATGTGATTAATTGACCCAAACACCTTTAACGTTATTTATTGGTGTATATAGCACCGTCATATTCCACAACACCGTACAACAGATAAACGGAGATAACTAGCCGCGAATCTGGCAAAAAAAGTTTATATCACAGATCCATGGAAATGGGAAGTAAGAGCAATCACGGAAATGACAATGAGAACAGATTTTTTTTTTTATAGCAGTGACTGAAGGGTCATAAAAGCATATAGGAGTCGGGCGAGACAGACACCTCTCACTGAGTGCGAAGTCATTTGGCCTCATGAGCAAAAGATACAACTTGCTCTCATGGAGACATTTGGAGACGTTAAAGAGATTAGGGGTGAGTGACATAAATATAGCGATCAGCGGGATAATTGCCGCTGGGAAAGTAGTATAAGGCAGATTCGGGTCTGTCACGGTGTGTTAATATAGAATAAATGTAACAAACCGAGATGAGGGTTTAGAATATATTAAGCAACGATACAGAAACTGCAGCGAGACGTGCAAGGCGTTCACGGTAATTTTTAGAGAGATGTTCTGCACAAGAGGTGTTTTGTTTCCAAGAACGAACCAGGATGTTGCATAATAGACCGATACTTGCATCAGGAGATGAGTGTTTGTGCCGCATGCGCAGTTTGTATTTTTGCCCGCTTTTCATTTGCCGAAAAGTGCCAGGTTGGCGCATGCGTACTAGTACGGCCTGCGCGTTCGCGTCTATGGCGAATCATCCCGTTCCTTTGCTCGTCCGTCGGAAGTGCATGCGCATTGGTGAGTGTTCGCTTGAAGATAGTAGAGTGGCGAGTGTCTACTAAATTACCGCAGCTGTGAAATAAAATGTCACTCAGTTAAACATATAGAATATTCACTTTGGAAATAGATGCCATTTGTGGTAATGCCATTTGTGGTAACGTTGTCAGATAGCGGTGTAGTTTGCAGTTCCGGGTTACACAGGATGATCTGCACCTGTACGGAAACCAGCTGATGGAGACTCCGAGTAAACACCGAGTCTAAACAAATAAATGCTTTGATTTAATGCATATCTAGTAAGTAAATTGGGGCTTGGGCTTTAAATAGGTTTTGGGTGAATGCCCCTCTAGTGTCATCAGGGGGCATCATCTGTATTTTTGTTGAGTTCTTTACCAACCCTTGATTATATATTTATGTATGTATGTATGTGTGATATATATATATATATATATATATATATATATATATATATATATCTCCTGGCACACAGACTGTGGAGGAAATGCTAGTGGTCTGTGTTAGGGGGAAGCTTGTCCTTGGCCTGTTTAATACCTCTGTTTGCTCCATTTGCTGCGATTGTCCCTGACCAGCGTCTGGGTTCTCGTGATGGGAGTTGTATGATACAGCAGCTGTTAAGGTAGTGACATGCAGTTTCTGGCCATGACCTTCGCTGAGAACCCATATACAACACAATAACCCAAATCTATGTATTGTGTGCCCTAATACAGATATCTGATCTGTCGGGGAGTACGGGACTACAGACGTCCCCATACCCTAAGACAGCGTGTATGACCACTGGCTATATACCTGTAGCTGTTATCCTGGTGACAGTCCAGATCCTATAGAGCCTCGCCATCCCAAGGCTCATCTCCTGATGTACGTCATCGGGCGCACCAGGCAAGCAAAACGTGTGTGGTAGCTGCTATCCAGCAGACGGCACACGCATGTCATGGGCAGTATGTAATGGGACAGCTTCCAACAAGGAACGTGAATAGAAACAATCACATTAATTGTGAGAATAGTCATTTAGAGTCTCTGCTTCCACAGTTCTACCTGTGAGGTGGGTTTCAAATGCGTATACATTTTGTGTGTTTTTGTTCGTCTGTAAACACGGTTAGTAAGTGTATGGAGCTATAATTCTGCTTTAGAGGATCATGGCTAGGAACTTCAGCAACGTTATTATAATATCCCATATATCTTTTTCATTTCTAAACTTTTGCTTTTTCACGAAGCTGTTTCACTGTTTTTGGCCGTACCGGTAAACGCTGTTTCCTTCCTCTGATTCCAAATTAAAGAAAAAAACCTTTAACGCTAAAGCGTCAACTTAATCTTAAATTATTTTTAACCAGGATGCTTCTAAAAGGCAATAATACGTGGTGTTAATTCTGCCAGGTTTTAGCTGTGTTAATCAGTGTCAGATTTAGAAGAAATAATGAAGCACACTTTCCGCTTTAGGAGCGTGTTACGTTATGTAATTGGCAAAAAGTACGTCCTAGTGCTGTAAAGCCTATAAGCGTTTTAGGCGCGGGGCGGTTGAAAGCTCGATGTGTTGTGGTACCTTCTGCGTGGCAGCTGTGCGGTAGATCAGTACAGTGTCCTAGCAGCCTGTTTCGGTGTTCCCTTGAAGGCTCTTATTTTCCCTTTGTGTTTATTCCAGGACAAAGTGGTGATGGACAACAAAGGGTTCCGCCGTTCCAGCCTTAATAGTTTCGACAGCAGTACGAGCGATGAGGATATGGTTGAGATCACTGAAGCCACCCTTGATTTCACCACATCTGATGATGTACCTCCTATAGACAAAGAGATGGTTTCAGGTAACCGGGAGGCACCTTGTGATGCTTCTTCAGAGCATGAAGCTCAAATAACTGTTTCCATAACACTCATGTAAAGCAGGCTTCTAATTCTTACATATAGTCCTTTACAGTTCTAAATACTGATACCAGCAGTGTGCTCGTCGTTTTACCACCTTGGTACATTTCTAAACATGTGGCATCTTGTAAATCTGGTACAAACCACCAGTTCATCTGTGACCCTTTTCTGCCGGCTTGTCATATAGAGCTTGTTAAAAGTAATTATTTTTTTTTTACACAATATTAATGGTTTTTTTTATCTATATGTAGAGTAGGTGATCTCCAGAAGCTAGGTGGAATGTCATCCTGCCGGTTCCTTGGCCAGGAGACTGCGGAACCAGTGGAAGCCAGTCGTATAAAATATGTTCAACTAGGTCACAAAAGCACAAATGTCGTTAGGGTACACAGTAAATGTTAATCGCGTCATTGCGTATTTTAGGCAGGCATCTGAATTCAGACTTGTGTTTACTTGATCCAGCCGAGGCAATTAATAAACCAACTATAGCGAATGGCGCTAGAATGGTTAATTACCCTTCAGTAGTAACAGTATTAACTCTAAAGCGAAATCATGGGCCCCTACTCACAGCACGAAAACACAATAATAAAAATGTTTTGCACAACTCCTTAAATACCTACACGTTCATGTATAAGATACGTAAAATATATACTTACAAGTACTAACTACATCTGCATGGGCATTTTTAAGGTATTGTACAAAACATTTTTATATTATAACGGTTTGTTAAATGTTGTTAAAACAATTCTGCCTTTTTAATGTTTTCTCCATTTCAGTTTATTTTAATGCAATTGCGTAGAATAGAATAGTAGATGCTAATTAATGGCGGTTTTGAGAATCGAGTAGCTGTTTCGACAGATAAACATTATAGGGGCAATAGATTTGTATTATATGACGTAATAAACTTGGCTCTCCAGCCTCCAATGGTCTACTGCGCCCATTATTCTCCAGTTTATATGGTGTAACAAGACAGCCAGAGGACACAGTTTGACTACTCCTGACGTAAAGTCCAATACAAGTCTTGCTCGATTTATCTTTCCGACAACTGAAAAGGACGGTTTACTGTCCCCAAGGCCACTTGTAA
This sequence comes from Sceloporus occidentalis, assembly GCA_023333645.1. Taxonomy (NCBI): domain Eukaryota; kingdom Metazoa; phylum Chordata; class Lepidosauria; order Squamata; family Phrynosomatidae; genus Sceloporus; species Sceloporus occidentalis. Next base: position 3,788,532 of record JALMGF010000034.1, on the reverse strand, counting down.
AGAATACATATTAAAGTACTCTGATTTCTTAAATATGCAATTTTATATAAAAAAACTAAGTTGTTACCTGATCTAGAGGAGGCTGCCCTGCGACAGCAGCCATCTCCTCTAATGCATCTGATTGGCTGCTTGAAGCTGGCAGAGAAGTGCTCGCATTAAATTCAATGGCCGTGCTTTCTGCGCATGCACACTGAGCTCTGAACAGACTCCTGTCCCCCAGCTTTCTCTGAGCTTGTGTTGGAGTTGACTGGAGGTGAGTATATCCCTTGCAGGGAGATTTATCCTGCACTGTGTTTAGTGGAGGGTTGGGAGAGGGGCAAATGCGTATGGGTCCACGTAGCTATCAGATGCATTCACAGGCAATCATTAAACAATGATACGTTCTGCTGACCACTGTTGCGTTTCTGCTGGTGAATAAGTAACATATAACCAGACCATTACCAGTGACTGCAGTGCTTCAAGAATTCATCTCTTTAACCTACAACAAGACAAAGAAGCTGCCCCTCTTAGGGTCACTTATGGCTACCATAAATGTAATGACTCAATCCCTTCTATCAAAATGTACTCTCGTTATATGAGCGGATCAAGGAAAATGGGAAGAGGCAGCTTTCACAGGCAATCGGATAGTAAATCTGCTCTAAAATCAAAGGGTTGTGAATGCAACAAGAAAAAGGAGGCGGGCAAGACAAAGACCTTTGGTCAAGCAGGAAATCACTTGGCCTTGTGAGATAAAGTTTGCTCTTGTGCTCATTTAGAGACCTCACAGGGATTAGAGGTGAGTGAAAAAACATGTTGGAGCAATCAGCGGGAGTTTATAAACAGTTTATTACAGAGCAGTATATATGGTCCAGGGGAGGGAGGCAGAAGCCACATAAACCAAGGTCATATGACTATATATATATATATATATATATATATATATATATATATATATATATATATATAGCTGGAGACATACTTTCAGTGGCGTCTTGTGAACACAGTAAGGGCACACAAAGAATTTAGTATTTTCTTGTGAAAAAGTAAAATAATTGCAGTCTGATTTTTCGGCTCCCTTCACTATTCATTATGAAGCCAGCTGGCAAGTTTCTCCAGCAATAAGATTTGAATGGCCCTGTGGACTGTGGACCTTCATAATCTATAATGAAGCCAAAGACTTGAAATTGCCCTCCTGCAAACTCTCATGCCCACTTTCTCTTTGGAGAGTAAACACCCTTATTAGACTGTTTGCGTAAACAATGGAATGGCTCGTTGTTAATCACCCAGCCGGACTTTGTTAGAACTGCTTAATGTGGTGTTTGAGCAGGAAAGCCACCTGAAATATGACACGACTGTCAAAAATGGCAGCCTCGAGGTCTGCCGATTACGAAATATACTGGAACAACTTTTTTTTGTTAATAGTAACCGACATTACTACAAAAAGCTGAGTATTTTATGTTTAATGAGAATTTTGTTTGCAGGGCACATCCCTCCTTTAATGAACTTTTAAATATGGAATTGGCGGAAGCTGGTAGCAAATGTGCAGGTTGTAGATTGTATTGATAGTGTTGCAAATATTCAAAATGATTGAAACAAAGAAATAATAAATATTTCGGTTGTGCTATTATTTGTTTCTAAATATTTTTCTTTAATATGCAAACTTTATTTTTTCCACAATTTTATTTATTAACGGAAAGCAGAATGACTATGATGTAGTCTGGTGTAACGCAGACATGTATAAGTAAAGAGTATATACTACTGAAGAGTATTGAAAGTATCTTCATTGTCAGAAAATGAACCATTCTGTATATGGATTGCTCTCTTTAGGTAATTTGGTACAATTAGCTACAAATCGGCTACTGAACCCAAAATGCATAATACGCCATATGTTTGTTTATTGTAGATATTTTTTTTCCTGCAGGGTTTGCATCATATAATGGAGATGGAGTAAACGGGTCAAATAAAGTCATGGACTTCCTAGACGTACCTGGTGTGGGTACATATGAGGACTTTAACACAATAGACTGGATGAGGGAGAAGTCAAGAGACAGAGACAGGCACAGAGAAGTGAGTGTCCAATAAACTATCCTTTTTTTATGTAATCGCCTTTAATAATAATTCATTCATAGACTTTGAGGTTTATTCGTGATACCTAAAGTTGGCAGGAGAGTCGCGGTTTCAGCTCCTCTACTTCATTGTACGTAATGAAGCGCGAACGCCAGTGAGCTCCTGCCGTTGGATGATCTGGGCTGGCTCTGGATAATGTATTGTCCGGTCAGTCGGATGTCTCCTTCCGCATTGGATTATTCATAATGCAAGGTAAACATCCCTTTAACGCTGGAGACACTTGATAATAATATTTGCTCTTCATAACGCAGTGAGCATTAAAACCACAACTCCCATGCAAACTCTTCTGCCTCCTTCGGTGAATGGACCTCATTCATACGTAATTCATGTGAAATCCCTTGTTCCTTAACCATTACATTTTCTGAATCGGTAGCAGTGACTATTACAGTGAAATGCTTTTTTCCCCCTTTGTTTTATCCCATGGCAACACTTGCTATAAGTAAAATATGCCTTTGCTACATTATTCACTTTTTTGTTTTAAAGGGTCAGCTTATTTTGACCAGCTATAAATTATTAAATATTCTAAAATATTGCACCAAATACATTTATTTTACCGTATTTCTAAGCCACCTTCTAAATTGGCTTTCCTCAATAAACACTAGCCAAGATTTTAATTTTTTTGATAAAGGCTGACTTTTTTTTGGTGTGGACTACAACTCCCGCCACCCTTAGCCAGGTGCGAGTGCACGCGGGATGCAAAAAGGGCGCTTTACTTTTTAACATTTATATTTTCTTATTCTTCTCTTTTTTTAGTGATAGAGGAAACGATAATAACACTGCTGTAGTCTACTAGAAACCAAAAGATATGCGGTGCAGATCTTTATTTCTTGAATTGATTAGTCCAGTTACAGCAAAATATAATGAAGGCTGTTCTTGTCTGACTTTCCCCATTGCAATATGTGATTTCGCCATTTCCCTTTCTTGTGTATTAAATTGTGGTTTGATCTTTATCTTAGATCCTGAGTAAGAGTAAAGAGTCCACATGGGCCCTCTTACACAGTGTCAGCGACGCTTTCTCTGGATGGATGCTCATGCTGCTAATTGGCCTTTTTGCTGGTAAGCTACTTTAACTAAAATGATCCGTATAGAATAGATCGGCCTCCTCTCTCTCTTACTCAAGTCATGGCTATCTATGGCTGTTGCTATCTCAGGGTAACAGCTATAACTAGGCCAGTACGTAAACCTGTTGGATATATGTTGACAGCGTATTGTCCCATGTGTCCCAGGTTGTTTATATGTAACGGCACTTGCCGAGTGCTGTTGCGTTTAAAATCTGCAGAGGGATCCGTTGCTGTAACAGAGACCCTACAGGAGTGCATACGATTTGTTCTAATTTTCAGGCGTACTTTGGAAGGGGGTTTATTTAAAGCTATATTGGATCCAACAGTGTGGTAAAGATGCAGCCGGCATGGCAGTCGAGGAGCATGGGAAGAACTTAGCAGGTTTTTTACTGAGCCATTTCCTAGACAAGGACTGATGCCTTATTTAGAGCAAAAATGGTTTCATATTTTGTTCATCAGAGAGGAAAAAAGGTGAAAAACGAGTGAGGAGAGAGGGGTTAATAGAAAAGAAGTGATAGAAAGAGAATGGAGACTAGATGGAAGAGAAGAGAGAAAAATTAGGAGAGGTACAAGAAAAAAAGAGGGAGGCCAGAGGAGATAAAGGAAAGAGGGAAGGGAATAGTAGAGGTAAAGGAGGGGGGATGAGTGAGAAGGGGAGAAGAATGAAGGAGAGAGACAGGTGATACACAGCTGCATACTCACTCCAACACACACATATTAACACAGACACACATTTAAACACAAACCCAGTCACTGACTCTCATGCCAACGCTTCTTGGCACACACACACGCTGACACATTGGCGCCACCACCCCCCCTTCGACAGGTTGACACCAACACATGCACACCCCAAAACATCCTGACAAGTTTACACACACGCTGACATGTTGGCACCAAAACACATGCGTGTCACACACACACACACACACTGAGACTCACCTTAACACACATACTCTCACACAACTAGACACATACCCAGGACCAGGTACTAACACTCACACACACCCAGCCCCTCATACTAACACTCACCCACACACACAACATAAACATATGGAGACCATTTGTTGAAGGAGGTTGGTTGTTGGGTCCCTAGATGTGTCACCTTTGTCAAGTAAGAAACTGGAGATCTTTAAAATGCTTTATCAATAGGTTTATGGCAATGAAATAAAAATATGACAACAAATAAGATCTGTATGTTTATGTATAATAAATATATCAATTAATTATAATATAACTTTTTTGGAAATTGTAGGTTCCTTGGCAGGTTTGATTGACATATCCTCTCACTGGATGACAGACCTTAAAGAGGGCATTTGTGTGGAGTGGTTTTGGTTCAATCATGAACAGTGCTGCTGGAAGTCGGACAATGTGACCTTTGAAGACCCAAATAACTGTCCAGAGTGGAGAAGCTGGTCCCAGCTCCTGATCAGCCAGTCTGAGGTGATGTATCCGGTCTTTGTTCGTTGGTGTTTATATATTAGCTGCAAAATAAAATGTTTGTGGATGTGTAAGAAAGGAAAAAAAAAACCCCAAAACTAATTAACAAAAATATTGATCGTGGCCCAATGAAGGAGTGGAAATTCTACAGCAATATGTATACCTTAAGAAAAACAAAATATAAAAGCACTTTGGGTAGAAGCTGCAGCTCTGGCGCTCCCCACCTCTTCCATGGCCCAACGATTCTCACCACTGATTAAAGTGCATGTCTTGTCTGGAGTGTCCGTTAATATTTACAAGGTTTTCTGATAATCATTGGTTAAATTTACATTCCAGATTTCTTTTTCTTCCGACAGGGTGCTTTTCCCTACATCCTGAATTACTTCTTGTATGTGGCGTGGGCTCTTTTTTTCTCGCTCCTCTCTGTGTTGCTGGTTCGTAATTTTGCACCATATGCATGTGGATCCGGAATCCCTGAGGCAAGTACATTAAATGTTTAACTGAGCAACTGCGGGTATTTTCCATTTAGCCCTTTGTGGATTAAGACAGTTTTACATTTCTTTACATTCATTTTCGACAATTTATGTTTACCAGCGGAGATTTTTTAATATAATGTTCAATGATCGATTCAATACTCACTATAATTGTACGATTCCCGAACTGCCCACAATAGCACACAAAAGACTACATGTTTTAAAATAATAAAAGCTGGAAATTAGATTTCATGTGTTGTTTATTACATGAATCTGCATTACTTATATTGCAGATTAAAAGCATTTTAAGTGGATTTATAATCCGTGGTTACCTGGGAAAATGGACACTGATAATTAAGACTATGACCCTGGGGCTGGCTGTGTCTTCTGGCCTCAGCCTGGGGAAGGAAGGTCCTTTGGTCCATGTGGCCTGTTGCTGTGGGAACATCTTGTGCCATCTTTTCACCAAGTACCGCAAGAATGAAGCCAAAAGAAGGGAGGTAAGAAAGGCATATGGGCCAAATCTGAATTTTGTGTCTTTTCATGTCATTGGCTTTTGTACCAGGGATGCTACATGCTATATACAGAGGTCCTGTTATCTGAGAATTGTGTAGCCTCTAAATCTAACTTTGCATCTCGTTTACTCTATTTTGCTTGTAGTTCACTATCCAGGGTTTAAAAATGGGGTGGGAAATTTCAATACTGGCACACACTCAACCCTAAACGCACTCTGCTGCACGTATACTACACTCAACTAAACTGAGACATGGCTTGGTTGATCAAATGACACACGTTAAGACATACACATCACTATCAAACACACACACACACATGCTCCCCATGATATGCCCTCTCACACCCGGTGCAAGCTCTTCCTTCAAAGAGAATAACCTGCTTGGGTAGTTGAAAATTGTTACTGGCTAAATCACATTTCAGTGGTAACGGATATTTACAATCTTTAAAATAACAGGTACTCTCCGCTGCAGCTGCCGCTGGAGTGTCTGTGGCTTTTGGTGCCCCTATCGGAGGAGTTCTTTTCAGTCTGGAGGAGGTAATGCATTTCTCTCTTAATCCGGTGGAAGAGATTGCGAAACAGATTCGATGTGCCTTTCTAAATGTATCGCTCTTGTCATTGTTTTCCCCCCATCCCTGTTTCTAAATATTTCTGTGTTTGTGACAACTTTACACAAAGGTGAAAAACTGCAATAAAATAAATGTTCTATATTTGCTATTTTTTTATACCATCTAATTACTTATCTAAAAAAATGTTTCAAAGGGTTAATCCAAGCAAACAAATTAACTGTCCTATTTCCCATAGGTCAGTTATTACTTCCCACTGAAGACTCTGTGGAGATCATTCTTCGCTGCCCTGGTAGCAGCCTTCACGTTGCGCTCCATCAACCCTTTTGGTAATAGCCGCCTAGTTCTCTTCTATGTTGAATTTCATACACCTTGGCACCTGTTGGAGCTCATCCCATTTATCCTGCTGGGAATTTTCGGGGGACTTTGGGGTGCTTTCTTCATTCGATCCAACATTGCCTGGTGCAGAAGACGAAAGACGACCAAATTGGGTCGGTATCCAGTGATAGAAGTACTTGTTGTCACAGGTATTACAGCTCTCTTGGCTTTTCCCAATGACTATACCCGGATGAGCTCTAGTGAGCTGATATCTGAACTTTTTAATGACTGTAGTTTGCTCGACACATCAAAACTTTGTGATTACAATAATGATTTCAACATCACAAATGGAGGAATCCTCCCTGACCGTTCAGCTGGCAAAGGGGTTTATACAGCTTTGTGGCAGCTCTCTCTTGCACTGATCTTCAAGGCAGTAATCACCATCTTCACTTTTGGAATGAAGGTGAGATCATGGATATTGGGGAGATGGGTGTGATAGAAAGCAAAAGGTAACTGTCTAAAATAGAAGACACTTACCCAACATACCATGCCTGTTTTTCCTGCTAAGACTAAAGCCTTGATCAGTCCTTGGTAAAGTCTTGGATTCAGGATAGCTTTATCCCTCACTGTATTGGCCTCTACCACTTCAACTGTGAGACTAACTTTTCTATGCTATTATATCTGGATGATTTTTTTAAATCTTTGCCGTTTCCTAATTAGTCCTGCATTAGTACCTTTTTGCGCTGAAAATTCAAACAATCTTTATTATTTTGCAATGTGCTAGGTGTTACCAAAGAAATCAGGTATATTTCGGCTACTCAAGCATGCAAGAAATTATTCTTTAATCATGTAAAATGTTGTCTGTTAGCTGTTTGAGCTACATATTAGAGATTGCCGTTAAAGGGACAGTTGAATAGGTATTATAGCTGAGAGGGCCCTGTAAAGTTACATGATATTCCCACTTGCAAATGTATGGGGGACTAATTTAAAGGGCACACTCTGCATATGATGGCTGGAGCGTCCATTTAAGTATTTTTTTTTCTTATTAGCAGTAGTGATTTACATTTTTATGACACTTCTAGTCTTTGGTTAGTGCTGCACAAATGTATTTCAAAATATTTGCCACAGGAATGATCTAATGAACCCAGCTATATAGTGGTTAAGGATATTTCCCTGGGGTCTGCAAACGGTAGGGCTCCTCTTTCTTGCTCCTATTTTGGTGATATCTTTTTATTTATTATTATTATTATATAAATAGGTACCATCTGGACTTTTCATCCCCAGCATGGCTGTGGGTGCCATTATGGGAAGACTCATGGGAGTCAGTGTAGAACAGTTGGCTTTCTACCATCATGACTGGACAATTTTCAAGGGCTGGTGTAACCAAGGAGCGGACTGTGTCACGCCAGGTCTCTACGCGATGGTAGGAGCAGCTGCTTGTTTAGGTAAGCGGAATGAATCAGTCTCCTAGGGTACTATTTCTATGCACTGTTTTGCACGATTGCAAACACAGTTTTACTTTTATGCACATGTTTAGATTATATTATATATATTGCATATTGGTGTCTTCTATGTATTTAGAATGCAATTGCCTAAATGTCTCTGTTGGTGTAATGGGCATATGGTCCAATGCTTTTGTCCATATAGTGTGTGTAATAAATATATATAATTTCATGCATTGTGATTATATTCTGTGTGTTCAAGCTTAATCAGAGCGCTCTGCCTTTTGTCCAGGTGGAGCCACACGGATGACTGTGTCACTGGTTGTCATAATGTTTGAACTGACCGGTGGTCTGGAATATATTGTGCCTTTGATGGCTGCAGCGATGACCAGCAAGTGGGTGGCAGACGCCTTGGGACGTGAGAGCATCTATGATGCGCACATCCGCCTAAATGGATACCCCTTTTTGGAAGCCAAAGAAGAGTTCAGCCACAAGACATTGGCTATGGATGTAATGCGTCCAAGACGCAATGACCCATCGTTAAGTGTCATCACTCAGGACAGCATGAATGTGGGGGATATTGAGGCACTTATCAGTGAAACCACCTACAGTGGCTTTCCAGTAGTGGTTTCCAGAGAATCACAAAGACTAGTGGGCTTTGTCCTCAGACGGGATCTGATCATCTCAATCGGTATGTAGCCAGGAAGAAAAGGCAAAGGTTTTTTGTTTTAATTTTTTTAAGCATGTATGCAGAATGTGCTGTCGTTTTGTCTTCTGTCTAACCAGTTTTTCCATTAAGTAATCTGTAATCTATACAACATTGTATTGACCTTTTGTTTCGTTTAGTGCAGGGTCAGTGCCACCTATAGGCAAAGTAGCCGGCCACGGCCCTTCATTAGAAGCGCGGCCGCGGCCCTTCATCAGAAGCGCGGGCGCGGCCCTTCATTAGAAGCTGCTGTCACTATGGGGAGGAGTGGGAGCGAGTCAGCCAGTTGGGGGGCTTGTGGGGGTGGAGCCAGGGGGCGGCAAAATTATGTTTTACCTAGGGTGGCAAAAATCCTTGCACCAGCCCTGGTTTAGTGAGAATAGTTTCAAAATCAGTTGCCAATTAAGTAAAGCTGTTCGTAACTCTCTTTACGTACCCTAAGGAATTAATTTTGTTTTTTACCATATGATAACCCTGTTTTCTTTGTTTTGAACCCTATTCATAGATAAACTGTAACCATTTTTAAGTTTTGTTTTCAATTTTTCTTTCGTGGGAAGCTGCTCCTGTAAAAAAAACAAAAAAACAAAAAAAAACAAAAAAACCTGAAACATTGTAAAAAATAATTATTTGTAGATGGTAGGCAGTGGAAGTTTTCTTTTTTATTGTATGTTTCTACTGTTAGGGGTACAAGGCATTTGTGGAACATGTGTGAAAGTAGAGGGGTCACTACTTTCCAGCAGCAGATTGGGTCCTGCGGTGTGCCACATGCTGCAAACGTATAAAAGTGTTTGTGTTGTCGCTGGCCTCAAAGTGCCAGGTCTGCTTAGTTATCCCCAGTCTGGCCCTGCTTCCTGCAGTGTCGCCAAATTAATGGGGAATCTGAACTTCTGTTAGGGCATTAATGCTCAAAAAACAAGCACTTTATTCCAAATTTTGTGACATTATTATACTGTGCCCCAAATGTAATAGGATTGGTCACTTTGATGCCCATCTTAGTATTCATTGCTACTTTGTTTCTTTCTATTATCTAAGTATACAGTCTGTATTTCTACTTATTGTGTTTTTTTTTTGTTTTGTTTTTTTTAGAGAGTGCCAGGAAAAAACAGGAGGGCATAGTGAGTGCCTCTCAGATTTACTTCACAGAACACACACCACCTCAGCCACAAAGCTCTCCACCCAGCCTGAAACTTCGCACTATTATGGACCTCAGTCCCTTTACCATCACAGACCAAACGCCAATGGAAATTGTGGTGGACATTTTCCGAAAACTTGGACTACGACAGTGTCTGGTGACGCACAATGGGTGAGCAGAAAAGTCTACAAATGCCTGGCTATGGATCCAAAGCACAATGGAATGGGGCATTGTGTGTAATGTTGTTAGTGGCAAATTGCAGTGTATAATATCACTAGGTCATCCACCCGTCCAGGCTTAACATTCCCCGTCGGCTTTTTTTGTAAGGGAGCAAGAGTATTTTTGTAGGTTTCTTGAGAAAATGACAAACTGCTGCAGGCCATTTTTTGAAGGTATGATCATGGCTAGTCAAAGGAACCATTTTTCCTAGTGGCCATGTTGGCCCAATATAATGACTTTTTATATTAAGGCTTTCACTAATGAGTTTCAAAGGCCAGCTCAGCCATTGTTGGAGAGCATTTCCAATCTTAAAACCAGCAAGTTTTAGTTAGTTAGGTTTAGCAAATGTAGTCCATAATGTTTGACAGTGTGTGCCTTAGTGTAATATGGCTTTCAAATGTGATCATGGTGGTAGTACAGAACAAAAGATTTGACAATTTTGCATTATGACCCTGTTCATGCGTTTTGGTTTTGTAAGATCCCTGTATGTTTGGCTGTCCTGGAAAAATGTACTTTGGAAATGTAAACTTTTTTTGTAAATTACTTGTTATCTCCTTTTGTTTTCCAGGAGATTGCTTGGTATTATAACAAAGAAGGATGTCCTAAAGCACATAGCACAGATGGCCAACCAAGATCCAGACTCGATATTGTTTAACTAAATCTAGGATGAACTATGGATCTTGTTGAAGCCATATACACGTTATCCTGCACCTTCAGACTGTGAAGAATGGTGTCTCATTTCATATAATGGAGCTGCTGACACTTTACCTTTGATGATCTCAAAAATAATGGGGTAAAGGACTATGTAAACAGATCAATTAAAATGTATCTTTCTGCCTTCACCACTCCTTATGCAGCAAATTTTGCACATCAAACCTTGCCTAGGGCGTAATTTTGGTTGTATGACTATAGAGCAGGTACTTTAATTGAAATTACAAATGCTTGTAAAGAAAATGGTGAAACAGAAAATAAAACAAAACAATGCATGTTTGTATAAGAGAATGCACCTTTAATTAAAGGATAAATTCAATAACTATAAAAATAATTTTTACAGATCAGCTGATGGCCATTTTAATATCAATATATTTTGCTTATGGGCTTTGACTAGCCAACACACAATCGAAAGAAATTGAAGTTGTCATGCAAGACCCTTAAACAAAAGTGAAGTCTGTTAAGCCCATGCTTAAATTAAATGAAATGATTAAAAAAAAAAAAAAAGTAGCTAAGCAAATATGTGATAGAAAATCATGCCTTTTGAATAAAAATTAATATTGCTTTTAAACATGCAACAGCTGTAATCAACTTACCGTAAATCTGTATATTTTTTGTTTTGCTGAGGTTACAGTGAATTAATTTTCTAATTCTACTTGGCCCCAAATTTCTGGATGGCTTATATTCCATTAAAGAATAAAAAAAGGCCTTTATTTCCAATTTTTTAAGTAGTGTTGATAAAAAGGTAGTACATTTTTTAAAGCATGAGAGATATCCTGGTTTGATTGAAGAAAAAAAATAATCCGAGTGCCTTCTTTACTGCAGATCCAGGTGAGTTTGAAACCTTTGAAAGTAAAGCTGTAAAGAAGAGAAAAATAAACAGCAATTTTACTTTTCTCCGGCCACCACATGCATTTTAGTGCCTACGAGAGGTCTTAAATTTCTGTGTGGTCCTTGTTGCAAATGCACAGGTTTTTCTGTATAATCATACCTGGGTGCAGAAAGGCACTCTCCAGTGCAGAGAAAAAGGAAAGTGATGCTTCAAATGTTCCAAGATATAGCTACAACTCTCATCAACATAATTTGGGCCAAAGGTAATGGGAGTTGTAGTCCATAAATGTTCATACTTTTTTATAAAAAAAATAAAATATATTTATTTGAATGTAATGTGTTTCTTGTTTTTTTTTTAACTGAGGGCGTGGGTGTTTTGACATCACAGTAACTGACACCTCCTCAAGTTTAGTGACATCTCCTGATTACAATTATTGGTTAGAGATAATTGTATCCTTTTATTTAGATGCAGCAGGGTCAGCATTAGACCTTGAAAAGTACCATTTAAAACAATGTATATTTCAAAGTAACCCTGATTAAAATATATTTTATATAGTGTTGAGTTCCATCCATAAGAACAGCACTGCTTCACTTCAAATTATATGCTCCTAATACATTTACATTTTTAGGGAAAAAAATGTAAACTAATTATTACTGTAGGTAATGGTGCATAGTCGCCTAGGGAGGCAGTTCCGGGAGGGGGGGGGGTGACAGCCCTTCTGCCCTATAACCAGGTGCCTGATTGAACGATTGGGCACTTACTCCTGAGCCAGCTGGGGAAATGAGAAATCTCTCTTGTACATGGCCCAAATACACTATGAAGTACTGTGCCTAACTAGCACATACATCACACCATGATATGACGACCTATGAACACAGAGCCGGCCTTAGGTGTTCTGGCGCCCTGTGCGGACTACTCCTCTGGCGCCCCCCCATCCCAAAAAAAGAAAGGAATAAAAACTTGTAACAAAACCCCAATCACTATATACTACGCCAAACATTGATGTGGTGTAGGCCTACCACTTAATTGTCTGGCTTGGTAGTAGGGATGCACCGAAACGAATTCTGGACTGAAACCGAAAGTGCAGCATTTACCTGGCCAAAACCGAATATGACCCCCCCAACACCATAAAAAATCTAACACTTTTATTTAAAGTAAGTAACACACCAAAATAGGAGAAAACAATTAAATAATATTATATATATATATATATATAAGTCCAAAAATAGTTACCGGCACTCCAGGGACTTTCCAAATAACCACACAAACAACTTCGGTTTTTCAAGTCTATATATATCATATATATATATATGATTAACAGCAATCACATTCCTATCATGCCCAGGCATACCCAGATTCCAGGATTTACTCGCAGACTTGGCATGATAGGAGTATGATTGCCCTATCTACCCCTTCTCACTCTCTTCTGCCGTATCTACCCCTTCTCACTCCCTTCTCCCTATCTACCCCCTTTCCCCTGTCTCACTCCCTTCTCCCTATATACGCCCTCCTAACTATCTACCCTTTCCCTCTTTGAAGTTCACTTACCTTTCAGGAGTCCTGCGGTGGGGGTGCAAGGCCTCTGCCTCCCAGCTTTGCCACTGTATGGAACAGTATAGAATGATGGGAGTTATGATGTACTTTTAGAGCATAATTAGATCATGAAAAAGACATTGGAAATGGTACAGCATAACACCCATCACTCTCACACACTTACCAATCCACACGCATACCAATCCACACGCATACCAATCCACACGCATACCAATCCACACGCATACCAATCCACACGCATACCAATCCACACGCATACACCAATCCACACGTATACACTAATCCACACATATATACCAATCCACACATACCAATCCACACATATATACCAATCCACACGTATACCAATCCACACATATACACTAATCCACACATATATAGCAATCCACACATATATACAAATCCACACATATATACACTAATCCACACATACCAATCCACACATATACACTAATCCACACATATATACCAATCCACACACACACATACCAATCCACTCTCACTGAATGCTTTCCTACCTTTCCTCTTTTCTCCTTACAGCTCCTTTTCCTCCTCTTCGTTCTTCTTCTTCAGTTCTTCTGTCTTCTTCCGGGTCAGAGGGCACGGACAGCGGTGGGCGCGGCTTCAGTGTTGTGCGCCGGGATCTGACAACAAACCCCGGCGTACAGCATCTGTTGCCGCGCGGATCGCAAGGGAGCGGTATCGGAGGTCTTTAACAGACCTCCGGCTCCCTTGAGTAATGTTAAGCCGGGTTCAAGGGAGATCCTTGAACCGGCTTAAAATCACTCAAGGGAGCCGGAGGTCTGTTAAAGACCTCCGATACCGCTCCCTTGCGAGCCTGCTCCTCCAGCGGCGGACATTACTGTCCGTCTCTGGAGGGGTGCCGGGTGCCCCCCTGATGAGCGGCACCGGGTGCCGCTCGCCCCCCCCCCCGCCGCTAGGTACGCTGCTGGCGGCAGCGGTACGCTACGGTGGCGGCGGCGCCCCCTGGAGTGTGGCGGTCGCACAGGTCGCACACCCCAAAGGCCGGCCCTGTATGAACATCACATGACATATTACAGTGTAATGACTTATTCAACAAAAATGAGCCAAAATGGAGAAGCCGTGTATGGAAAACTAAGTACACCCTTACTGCTTCTATAGGAATTCAGATGCTAAGTAGAAGACAGGTCCTGCTAATCAAATGACCTTGATTTATTCATCATCAGGAAGTGTGACCACCTCTAAAGTTTGGGCAGTTTGTAGGTCTGGAGCATTCAGGCACGCAAGGCCAAGGAGGAAATACACCGGCAATGATCTTTGAGAAGCAATTGTTGCTGCCCATGTATCTGGGGAGGATTATAAGGCAATTTCCAAATAATTTAAAGTCCCGCATTCTACATATTCAAAAGTGAAAAAATTCAAGACCGTTGCCAATCTTTCCAGGAGTGGACATCCCAGCAGATTCACTCCAAAGTCAGACTGCAATGCTCAGAGAAATTGCAAAAAACCCAAGAGTTACATCTCAGATTGTACAGGCCTCAGTTAGCATGTTAAATGTTAATGTTCATGACAGTACAATTAGAAAAATACTGAACAAGTATGCTTTGTTTGGAAGGATTGAAAGGAGAATGAAAAAGAACATGGCAGCACAGCTTAGGTTTTCAAAGTTGCATCTGAACAAACCACAAGACTTCTGGAACAGTGTCTTTTGGACAGGTGAGACCAAAGTGGAGATGCTTGGCTAATGCACAACACCACGTTTGGCAAAAATCAAACATAGCATATTAGCACAAACACCTTGTACCAACTGTCAAGTTGGTGGTGGAGGGGTGATGATTTGGGCTTGTTTTGCAACCACAGGACCGGGAAACCTTGCGGTCATTGAGTTGTGAGGCCATCTTTCTGACAACTAAAGCTTGGCTGAAATTCGGTCATGCAACAGGACAATAATCCCAAGCACACCAGCAAATCTGCAACAGAATATCTGAAGAAGAAGAAAATCAAGGTGTTGCAATGGCCCAGTCAAAGTTCAGACCTCAACCCGATTGAAATACTGTGGCTGGACCTTAAAGTAGCTGTGCATTAACGAATGCCTGCAAACCTCAATAAACTGAAGCAACATTGTAAAGCTAAAGGTGGTTTTGCAAGCTATTAAATCATAAGGTGTTTTTTCCACACATGGCTTCTCCATTTTGGCTTTATTTTGGTTGAATAAATCATGACACGGTGTAACATGTCACGTGTTGTTCATCTGAGGTTTTATTTACCTAGTTTTTAGAGCTGCTTAAGAACAGATGATTGTTATGTCCTGATATGTAAAACCATCTTTTTCACAGGAGTGTATTTTCACCTCAATAGATTTGTACAATGGGGTAACATGGCATTACAGTGCCCCAAAATTGTGTCTTGGAGGGCTGTGAGGTATATAAATCAGGCCCTAGGGCAGGGGTGTCCAAGTTTTATCTGCAGCGGGCCACTTCATCATAATTGTATATGTGCGAGGGCCGCACACATTTTTCACTGTGAGAAAATATGGCCTTTAATAAAATATGCAGATTAAAATAAAGTAAATAACACAAAACCTTTACTTTTCCTCTCACTGATTTCTGGGCCTAGAAAGTTTTGTGACTGCAAATTCAGGATAATTAAAAATGAAATAGTTCTATTTATTCTAGGGATGCACCGAAATTAAAATTCTGGACCAAAACATTCACGGTTCACTGAAAATGACCCCCCACCTTTAAAAATAATAATAAAAAAAAAAATAAAAATTAGCAATACGACAGCAATCACACGCCTATCATACCCAGGCAACCAGTAAATGCTGGTACCTAGGCATGATGGGACTGTGCTTGCTGTTAGCAATCACACTCCTATCATGCCAAGTCAGCCAGTACATGCTGGTACAGGGTGGCTGTAAGTGATGTGCAGACCCCATACTGCTGGCAGCATCAATACACAAGGGGGGCAGCTAGCCAGGTTTCAGCATGTACTGGCTGACTTGGCATGATAGGAGTGTGATTGGTAACAGCAATCACAGTCCCATCATGCCTAGGTTCCAGCACTTACACTTCCATGCTATCACACACACACTCATTCATTCACAGGGCCGGCCCAAGGCAAAATGCCGCCTGGGGCGAATTTTAAAATGCCGCCCCCCCCCCTATCTACCCTTCCTCTCCCTCCGTCCCTGCCGCTCCCCCCCGTACTTACCTTTCAGCAGTCCTGCGGCAAGTCTCCCTGTTCGGTCTCGGTGCCGGCTTGTAATGCTGAGCGCCGGAAATATTCCGGCACTCAGCATTACAAGCCGGCACCAAGACCGAACAGGAAGACTCGCCGCAGAGGAGGGAGAGTGTGGCGCCGAGCGGGTACTGACAGCTTGGTAAGCGAAAACCCCTTTCGCTCTCTTTCGCCTTAAAAAAAAAAAAAAAAAGGGCTTGGTGCGGCAAAGTGCCGCCCCTTCAAAAGTGCCGCCTGGAGCGGTTGCCCCACTCGGCTCCATTGTCGGGCCTGCCCTGTTCATTCATATTATCATTCATTCACAGATTCATTCCCTCAATCACGCATACTCATACAAACACCCTCCCCACCCCCTTACCTGCACTGCAGCTCCTCGATGCCGCTCACAGACTTCAGCAGGGGGAGTGGCCATGAAAAAAAATCATGAAGAATGAAACATTGCTACTGGTTTTTATTGGGAACTCCCTGGGAATGTGATGCAGCAATATATGCCAACCCTGAGAGGCTTAATAACACTCCAGCATAAGATATATCAGTTTTAACACCATGAGACAGTATTTACACTCCAAAGTTACCGTATTTTTCGCTCTATAAGACGCACCTGCTGATAAGACGCACCTAGATTTTAGAGGAGAAAAAAAAGGAAAAAATATTTTGAGCTAAAAAATGGGCTAAAATATTTATTACAATAACTGAATAAGCTATGAACACAGTAAGACAGACACAGTAAGACACACACAGACACAGTGAGACAGTGAGACACACACACACAGTAAGACACACACAGTAAGACCTCTCTCCCTAACCCCCCTTCTCAGTATCTCCCCTCTAACTCCCTAACCCCCCCTTCTCAGGATCTCCCCTCTAACTCCCTAACCCCCCCTTCTCAGGATCTCCCCTCTAACTCCCTAACCCCCCCTTCTCAGGATCTCCCCCCCCTGCCCCGGTCACTTACCTTAAACTCCTGTGTTGGAAGCGTGAGGCGTTTGTCTCGGGTGCCGGCGCTTCACTGCTGAGCGCCGGCGTCTGACGTCATATGCCGGCGCCCAGCGTAAAGCGCCGGCACCCGAGACAAACGCTTCCAACACAGGAGTTGAAGCGCTGAGGCAGGCGGCGGTGGCGGCGGCCGCCGCCAGCAAAGGATTCCTGTATATCTGTCAGGCAGGGGGGCCCGAGAGTTGCCGAGCGGTTGTCTTCAGCAACCGCTCGGCACCCCTTGGGCCCCCCTGACTGGCAGAAATCCAGGACTCCTCTGCTGGCGGCCGCCGCCGCCTGCCTCAGTTGCGACCCCGGATTTATCGGCGTATAACACGCAGGTAGGGTTTAAGCTCCGGATTTTAGTTAAAAAAGTGCGTGTTATACGCCGATAAATACGGTATATCGTTGCCCCCCCCTGCCTGCCTGCCTGCCTGCATCTTCGCTCCATAAGACGCGGCTGATTTTTCATCCTACTTTGGGAGGAAAAAAACTGCGTCTTATGGAGCGAAAAATACGGTAATTTAGGGGGAAGAGCCCTTTAACCAGCCGAAAGCTGGATTACTGCGGCACCTACGGGTGTTTTTAGAGATTTTATTGGTATTTTGGCTACATCATTCAAAGTCAGATGGCTTTAATAAAGCACATTCGGTGCGAAATATGTTAACCATTGGCATTGTTTATTGCACTTTATGGATTGCCCTCTGGATACTGGCATGTATTTTATATGTAGGACAAGGACCTAAATAAAAATATATGTGTCCTTTAATTTTTGAAGTGCCAACGGACTTTGTTGTCCGATTGTTGTTGGGATCCCCTTTAATTCATCGCCTGAGCACCCATCGCAAAGGATATTGGTAAATGAAATAAGGACTGAGCTGGCTGTTTGCATTTTATGCACACACTGATTTTGTTTTTGATCACTACTTAATATTATTATATTAGGTGTAGATATATGTTCTTTCTAGTAGAGCCCCATGGCAGCCATTGATGGGGTACGGCCACAAAATGTGGATATATAGTTATGCATATACAATATTGGTATACCTACTCCTCGCCCAGTGGACAGTTGAATGGGAGGCTCCTTGGCAGTAAGAGTGGGGTGGGGGGGCGAGTTGGGGTACTGAATAGAGGGTAGTTGGTGCATGCACGGGAAACAGGTGGGGTAGGTACCCACTAAAGGACACCCTCCCATCAAAGTTATCTGCTGATTCATCAGAACATTATTCCTTACAGTTAATTGCATAACCTGGGCCTCCTGCACTTCCTGAAAGCTGGTGAATGCATTTTAAAGTAGGTTATACAATGAATTTCATTGGCGGACTAACATGACGATATATTCCACACGGGCTACTCTAGAAATGGCTGAATAAGATATTCATGTTCCCTACAGTTTGCGGCATTTTCCGACCGACGTGACAGACGTGCCCTTCCAACCAGGTTCGCATCACACGCTTTATCGACTCTCAGAAATGACAGTTTCCTTTCGCCCCGCCCACATTATACTTCTATTTCAGGGCGGTCCATCTGTCACGTTTGACAGCCCAATCTACCAATTGTAGCCTTCTCACGATCTGTACTCTACAGAGCACACCAATCACAGGCCTCCTGACGCGGGTCTTCTGCGATGTTAAGGTGACCTGATCCGAGCTACGCCTCTCGCATTTGTGAGCCTAACGGAGCCGCTGTCGCAAACATGTCTCTCTCCACCAAGCTAACCCTGGACAAAGTAGACGTGAAGGGGAAGAGGGTAGTAATGAGGTGAGAGAACGGGGGTTACCGTGTTTGCTAGCACTTGAGCGTGGCCGTGAGTACGTTAACCTATTTGCTATGCTAGTAACGCTGGTTTACCGATCACTAGGCAAATGGTGGTTTATTATTAGCAATAAAACGTGTAGCGATCTATGATTAGAAACGTAGATGTAGAGAAATGAGTTCATAAAGAGGTTACTGAAAAGGAAAGTAGTCTAAAAAATGCTGCTCGGGTGCCACTCCTATCACCCTCAGCTAGAAGGCTATAGATGTTGGGGTCCGGCCAGTGCTGTACGCGTTGCTGTAATGCGGCGTGGGTGTGTCTTGTGGCTGCGATGCCCTGGAGCTGGCTGTTAACGCATTCACACCCGCTCTGTGGGCTAACATTGTACTGCCAATCATGATGCCTCTTCTGGTAGCCACTGATGCAAATGTTTTCTTTTAATGGGGGGGGGGGAGAGAATGAAAGCAGGTATCCCGTTTCTCAGTGTGGCTCCCTGCGGTGCCCGTTCATCAGGTCTCTGTAGGCCGTTACAAATATTCTTCATCTGGACCGACTTTAAACCCGTCGCTGGTGGCACTTAACCCCCCCCCCCCCCCGACGTAAAGCGGGTATTTGTCCTCAGTATGTATCATCTTGCTGTGGGTATGTTACCCCGTTTTAATGCAGTTGAACAGCCCTATTTACACAGAAATGATTGTAGAATTGACCTGCTTTCAGGTGATGAGTTGGTTACACCGGTACCAGATTCCACAATGATGCAAGTGGAGCTTCTGTGACCCATGTTCTGTGTTAAAGACTCTCTTTAGACCTAAGATTTCTTTCCCTCTGTTAATTTTATTTTCCTTTGAGGCTGTCCATATACAATTTTTTTTTTTTTTTTTAAATATATATATATATATATATATATATATATATATATATATATATATCTATATATATATCTCTCTCTCCTCATCCCGTGTGTGTTTTTTCCATGTGTTGTCTGCTGTGAAGGTCAACCAAAGGTCTTATGGGATGGAGCAGCATCCTTGTGTGTATGAATGGAGAGACGTGTTTAACGGCACTGTACGGTATTTCTGCTCAAAGGGCGTGTGTACCGAGTCATATCCTTAAGCAGGATGGATAGGTGTCGCAATCTTCTGACACGTAACGGGTAATATGGTCTGCGATCCCCACTGTTGCATGGTACATGTACCCGGTACGGGTTTAGATCAGTTTGCTAAGAAGGCAAATGACTTCTGATGGGAGCGTAATTCAGTCCCACCGTTTAGAAGTATATTGTTGGCTGACAGTGTTAAACAGGTGTTCACAGGCCAGTACGATATTGGTCTGCCTATTAAAGTCATAGCCTCGTACACGTCTTTCAGCAGCGCCCATGCCAGTAGTAGATACACGGCTGCGCCTGGCCCTTCGGACTATAATTGGCTGTCGAGTTTCTAGAGCACGCTGCATGCTGGTCATATAAATGTGTGTGTGTGTGTGTGTGTGTGTGTGTATGTATGTGTGTGTATATATATATTATATATATATATATATATATATATATATATATATATATATATATATATATGTATATGTGTGTGTGTGTCTCAGAACCCCGTCGCTGTCTCGCGGTTTAGGAGTTTGAAGCGTGTCTAACGGATACCTGCCAAGAGCAAACGCTGATCCCTGCAAGCCTGGCCCTGGAGCATGGCTTGTATCTAACTACTGACACTGCCTGGACTGTTCTAACCTAGCAAGGACAGTTGGCAAATTATATATATATATATATATATATATATATATATGTTATTATACATTTTTCTCTGCTTAACTCTTTTTGAAAGCTTAGTTTATTAGGTTTTGAAAGATCCCTAATTATAAAGCTTCTGTAAAGAGCAGCTCACTTCTTATTACTAGTATTGGATTAAAAATATATACTTTTTTTTTTAAATAGGCAGCTGCGTATTAGCCAATTGTATTTGTCGTCGCTCTGTTATCTTAGCCCGATCTACTAGACCTTGAGACCGTGTCGTGGTAAACACTAGAATATTAAATCTTGATCGCCCAGCTGCACGTTCCTGGGTTCATTTACTGAAGGGATGTGTAACGGGAGAGTTGTGCTGGCCCTGCATGATGTGTAATTAAACGAGTCAGGAGATGTTATTGACGTTCTACACTGCCAACCAAGCTCTTACTGCAGTGAAAGTTCTCTGGGATTGTATCTTCAAAGCATGGATTTCTCTCCCGGGTTTACAAACTTTGCATCTCTAAAGTGTCAGCCGAGTGTGGCGTTTGCGCATAGAAAGCCGGCCAAAATATCTCAACTGACAGGTCGACGAATGTCAACAAATCAATATAATATTCTGTGTTGGTCCGATTTCTTGCATTAAAAAAAATAATAATAATTGAAAAAGCTGTCCAGGTAGCTGTGATGCAAGATTGTCTCAAGCCCAGTCTATGATGATCTAAGAAGCGCTGTTAGCAGGGTTTTTTTTCTCATTTATTGGCATTGTTTTAAATGGTTAGATTTGCAGCGCGTGATCACACCCTGTTCTCCATCACTAAGCCTAATACACGGTTTTCCTACGGTTTTGTAGTGACGAAGCAGAATTTGCCGGCAGATGACACTTAGCCCGTCTATTTAGCCCTTTTTTCCCTGCAGTAAAAAGTCAATCTTTATGCAGTCTTTGGGTTTTGTCTTATGTTCAGGATGGTTTTTATGCCTATCCTGCGCATGTTCAAGTTTCCTCATGGTTTTAACCTCTACCACATCTGCTGGAATGGATTTATATTTATAACCCCCCCACTGGTGACAATTAGGGGGACCACATTGGCTGGCTTTTCCAGGACACGTATAGGTTTTACATATTGCTGACCGGCACAGGTAAAGTGCTGCCCTGCGGTATGGTGGATGTATAACCGACTAATTGGTTCCCTTCCACAAGTCTATACATCCCACATACAGCATACCTGTGCCAGTCATCAATATGAAAAACGTATACGTGTCCAATGTGGTTATCGTACTTTTCAACGCATATACATGTGAATACTTTTGATATTCATCATTCACAATGTAAAGTAAACGTATATACCTCCTATAGAGAATTTGCACCACTGAGTGAGTGCTCAAAGGTCCCCAATTGAAATGTCATTAGAGCCCCCCTGGTACTGGTGATGGCATATGGAGGATTCTGCAAAATGCCCCCCCAATGCACTTCAAAAGGGGACACCACAAGTTAAAGGGACCACTTTATTACAGTATGCATACAGCAGTGCTGTACAATGGGATTAAAGTTTTTTTTCCGATGGCTGACGTGTCCTTTTAAATGTTGTATGAACAAGTTTTCTGCGCAGTCAGCAGTTGGAGCCGGCCTGTTGGTATAAGGAAAGCCATGTTTTATTACATACTTGTATTATTATTAACTTCGTTATTATTGGGGCTGGTAAAACAGCTCTGCGGTTCCTGCATGCTAGGCATTGACGGATTCTGACGTGAGCGAGACAGACATTTAGGCGTCGGCATGCTTTGTGAATCTCTCTCTCTCTAGGGGATTATGGTTTTTACCCGCGTTAGGGTGAAATGTTATTGCAGTGCCTGCGGCTTTAACTGTCTATTCTCGCGTACAAGGAAATTTGGGGGGGGGGCCAAGAAGAGATTTAAAATAAAAAAATATATATATATACATACACACAATTTGCATGGACAAAGCCTATATGTAAGTGATTGTGGTGCAAAGTTTGAGAAGTAGCCTTCTACCCGAGTCAAACAGGGAAATGTGTTAATTTTTTGCTTTTGATTATTTATTTTTATTTTTGGATGGGGGCTGTATATGGATTCCTTGATAAAAAAACAAAAAAGACAAAATAGAATTTTTTTTTTTTTTTTTTTCCCCCCCTTGCGATAAATGCATAGACTTAAGGCAGCCTACATAAATTTCGGGTTTATTATGTGTTTGGCAATGCCTGACAAACCACAGGTAACTCATACATGAAGAGTTCATAGAGCTGTCAGGAAAATGTTTGCTGAGCAGACGGTTCTACAAATGATTGACTGATTTTATGTTTTCTCTTTAGGGTGGATTTCAATGTTCCCATGAAAAATAACCAGATTACAAATAACCAAAGGTAAGTTTTTGGGTTTTTTTTTGTTTTTGTTTTGTTTTTTTCTCCTGTCCTGTTATTCCCATTTTTTATATTGTATTATGAGAGACAAATGTGCAAAGATGGCCAAAACTTTTCATTTTCGAATTGTTCTTAGTGCTGTAATTAAGCGGGTAAATTACTGCTCCCTGGATGCAACGTCCACTAGGGGTTTTGGTGTGTCTGATGGACTAACTAAATGCCTTTTATTAGAAGCCTTACTACATCTTAGGAGAGTTGGCTGTATTTTCCGTATGATCTATGTGTGCTCGAACCTGCAAGGGACAGCAATACTCGCAAGACGTAGAATCACAAAAAAAGTATCATCAAATTTTTGGAAAACTGTTTACTTGCATATTAAAAAACACAAAACAAAATCTTAAGAATATTACGCTTTGCTGATCTTTCCCGCTCGCTCGCTCACCTCCCCAGACAATACCCCCAGTTCCAAGCAGGTATTTCCACACATGGCTCCGGGATCCTCTACAGCAGTGGTTCTCAACCCGTGTATCCTCAGGACCCACATGTGTCTTTGGTCATTAAGCCTCGTCCCAAAAATAACCTCAGAAAAGATGAGGGAGTGGAAAGGCTGCCCGCGGGCTGCAGCAGGAAGAGGGGAGGAGCAATCAGAGAAAAACTTTATTCAGCTCCCACTAGGAACAGACAGCGACCGCAAACCAATCAAGCAACTTGCTTTGCGGTCGGGAAGTAATACTAAAGTACATGCCGGACCGGAGCTGCCTGATGGCCCTGATTGCCGCGGCCCTGACAGCCTGCTGCTCGCGGATTGCCGCTAGAATGTGTAAGGCAGCCCCAGGAAAGTGAAATTTTCCCAGTATGCCTCCAGTCCGGCCCTGACCCTCCGCGACCCACTTTTGGGTCACGACCCATGAGTTGAGAACCACTGCTCCACAGGACCTCTCCTTGCTCTGTGAGCGCAGGGGAACTTCTCCCCTTTAGCGGCATGTCGTTGAGGCTTTAGGGAGTTTAACTGTCCACATCCTGTACACATTGCAGGCTTCATGAAAATATTGCGTGCAAAAATCACTCACACATAAGAAACATTTGCATTGTTTCCCTAATTAGGATTAAGGCTGCTATACCTAGCATCCAGCATTGCTTGGACAATGGTGCAAAATCTGTGGTTCTCATGAGTCACCTTGGCAGACCAGATGGTGTCCCCATGCCTGACAAATACTCCCTCGCCCCAGTTGCTGAGGAGCTCAAAGTCCTAATGAAAAGGTATGATTTTTTTTTTTTTAATTATTTTACTTATGCCTTGTGTGCATGATGTGCTGAGTGGAGGCCTCTTCCCACCATCCATGACTATACATAAATCCATGTGTTCTGTGCACACAGGGATATTCTGTTCCTGAAGGACTGTGTTGGGCCAGAGGTGGAAGCTGCGTGTGCTGATCCAGCTCCTGGAACTGTAATTCTTCTGGAGAACCTGAGATTCCATGTAGAGGAAGAAGGAAAGGGCAAAGATGCAGCTGGGAACAAGGTTGGAGGGGTTCATTTTCTATAAACCTAAAATTAGAACCATTTGGCCCCTCTAGTCTTCCCATTTCATTCTGATCTAAAGACTCAGTCCTTACATTCCATTACATTTAATCCTCTGACCCTATGGTTTTAGATCATGAGTATGATTATGTTCATGTTGGATTATGTTCTAACATTCCTCCTCCTGTGGTTTGTTAAATTCATTTTTAACTGTTATTTTTATTACATTTTTTTGTTTGTTTGAAGTCCCGTTGCTGCTAGATCTTGTATAGAATGCACTCAACGTGCTATTTCTAAATTTGTCATGGTTCCTACTTCATAAGAACAAACATATCTCGAGCTGTCTGCAGACCTTTTGCTCTTTGACATTTTCCTGAAGGTCAGGTTGAGAAGAGCTTCTTTTTTTAGTATGCTTGACCCGTTCTAACTTGCTGCCCTTGAAGCAGGTCACCTACTGTAAAGTCTGATAAATGCTGACCTATATTTAAGTGACCTTTACTGCCTGAAATTGGAGACCCCCAACTAGAGAACTAAAGTGTTCACAGCCGTTCCATAACTTTCATAGACTCGTATAAGCATCGTGAAGCAGGACCTACTCTCCTAATGTGTTCACCCCAATTGTACCCAGGTTTAACAAAAAAGTACTTAAAGTATCTCGTTTTTTTAAATTATACTGTACAGCACTATGTACATCTGGTTCTTGATAAACATACAATTTCATAAAACTTAAAATATTTTCAAAAGCCAAAGTCCATTTTACTAAGGTAAAGATTGATTTTACATTAACCCCTTTGTGACAGAGGGATTTACCCCCCCCATCCCCCAAGTGAAGGAGTTGTGGGTTTTTGGGGTTTTTTTGTGTGCCTATTTTAGCATATCTTTGTTTAAACATCGTGTACTGTGTCCACACAACTTCTAGATTTTTGTTCTTCCAAGCACAAATAGGGCTTTCTCTTCATACCCATATTTTTTGTTTTATAGTACTTTAAGCACAAAAACACTATACAAAAAGGGAGAGTACACACATTCAGATTCCCAGGTTGCTGCTAAAATAATGACCAATGTGTGTACAAAACACAGCAGGGATTCCATCACACTTTATGGCCGTATATTGCTTAGCCGGCCATCGCATAGAATTTGGAGTCCATGCAGCATTTACTACCAGCTCGCCTAATGCCTTTTGGTCCATTAACTGAAGTGGAAATGTGTATTGAATTTTATATATATTTTATAATTTTTTACTGTTTTATAGATTAAGGCAGATGCCGCTCAAGTGGAAGCTTTCAGGGCCTCCCTGTCTAAACTTGGAGATGTTTATATAAACGATGCGTTTGGAACTGCTCACAGAGCCCACAGGTAATATGAATGTTGCTACCATCGGTCTATAATTGATACTATTGGATGAAGAACGTGTTGTGTACAATGTGCCGCAGTACCTTCATTAACCTGTTTCTCTGGAGCACGGTAATCCCCAACAGGGAATAGATAGCTGTTTTGGTGCTGATTAGCAAATTAACACCATACGCCTGCGTGTCTATCTGATATTGGGGAATTCACAAAGCCTGCAGCTCATCATTGATTAAATATTATTCACATTTTGTGCACACAGTTGAAGGCAGTCTCACTGGCTTTTTCCTGCTGCCTTCTTGCGACACTGCTCTTAGAAAATGCATATGTTGATAATGTGTAAATATACATGATAATGTATCCCTTCCCTGTCCATCAACGTTTATCCATCAAAGCTTAAGTTTCTGGATCTCTCTAAAGAGAAATGGGATCTGCTGGTATGGTAAAATGCTGTTGAGATGTGCATAGATTTATATGGTGTCTCTTTTAGTTCCATGGTTGGTGTTAACCTGCCACAGAGGGCTGCTGGTTTCTTAATGAAGAAGGAGCTTGATTACTTTGCCAAGGCCTTGGAGAACCCAGAGAGACCTTTCCTGGCCATCCTTGGAGGGTAAGTAGTGAGCCACCTGTAAGGAAATTGGTCTACTTATTGACCTGCAGCGCTATGAAATAGCTCTTGTGGTTCTGCAGCATTTTTCGCTCTTTACTTAGTTCTTTTTAATATGAACCCCTCAACATCTGTATAAGGCGTTCCTCTGCAAAAACAAGGTAGGTCGTTCAGTGCTTGGGATTTAAATTCTAGCCCTTATCCGCCCACTGAAGGATCTAATAATGAAGGAAGGGCGTCCAAGTTTTATCTGCAGTGGGCCACTTCAACAGAATTGTATCCGTGCGAGGGCCGCACTCATTTTTCACTGTGAGAAAATATGGCCTTTAATAAGATATGCAGATTAAAATAAGTGACACAAAACCTTTACTTTTCCTCACTGATTTCTGGGCCTAGAAAGTTTTGTGACCACAAATTCAGGATTCTGGATAAGTAAAAATAAAATAGTTCTATTTATTTTAGCGATGCACTAAAATGAAAATTCTGGACCAAAACGGAAAATTCAGGGTTCACCTAGCCGAAACTGAAAATGACCCCCCACACACTTTTAATAAAAGTAAGTTACACACCAAAATTGTACAAAAAATTATATATTATGATTGTTAACAGCAATCTCAGGCATACCCAGATTCCAGCATGTACTGGTTGGCTAGGCATTGTATTTTTTTGTCCAATTTTAGTGTGTGACCACACTTTTATTAAAAGTAACACACCACAATTGGACAAAAAAAAATCAACAATATGACTTGGCATGATAGGAGTGTGATTGCTAACAGCAAACACTCTTTTTATACCCAGGCAACCAGTAAATGCCGGAACCTAGGCATGATGGGACTGTGATTGCTGTAAGCTGTTAGCAATCACACTCCTATCATCCCAAGTCAGCCAGTACAGGGTGGCTGTAAGTGCAGACCCCATACTGCTGGCAGCATCAATACACAAGGGGGCAGCTAGCCAGGTTTCAGCATGTACTGGCTGACTTGGCATGATAGGAGTGGGATTGTTAACAGCACAGTCCCATCATGCCTAGGTTCCAGCACTTACACATCCATTCTATTACACACACACACAAATTCATTCATTCACAGATTCATTCCCTCAATCAGGCATACTCATTCAAACACCCAGCCCCTTACCTGCACTACAGCTCTCTCAATGCCGATCAGACTTCAGCAGGGGGCACGGCCTCCCTCGTTCTCCCCACAGAGGAGGCAGGACTGGAGCAGAGAATAGCCCCTCCCACAAGTAAGCAGCAGGGCTCTTGTGATCCTGGCTGCCGATCTCACGCGGGCCGCACCTCGAGGTACCGCGGGCCGCATGTTGGACGCCCCTGTAATAAAGCATTGTTACTTGTACAAACATGCTCATTCTTCAGGAAGCTAAAGAACAGCGTTAATCTTTGGGCAGGGGGTAGTTCTGCAAACTATAACTCTGAAGCATACAGCCTACTAGCCTTGATTAGGTCTGTGTATGTATAAATATGTCAACCACGCATTTGATAAGTATTAATAATGTATATCTTGGTTGGTCTATTGTTCAGCATCCATCTGGTCGCAAAGAGACCTTAATGAATGGCAGATCTTTTTATCTCTGCTTCAAACCTCAATCCAGGTCTTGGATGGGATAATCCTCCCTCCTGAGGTCAGGCGCAGGGCAGTGATCATACAGATTCATGCAAATCTCTTGGCACACTAGACGGCTGCCGCTGAAAGATTTTCTTTAATTTCCAGGGCCAAGGTTAAGGACAAGATTCAGCTGATCAATAACATGCTGGATCAAGTGAACGAAATGATTATTGGAGGCGGAATGGCCTTCACCTTCTTGAAAGTTCTGAACAATATGGAGGTAGGAGGCTTTGTACATGTGAAGATTGTTTATCCTTGCGTAAGGTTTGTTTTGTGTGCGTTTTTAGCAGAAGTGGTTTGTTGTATCGTTCCCACCTGTGTAAGCCTCCCCTCTTTGTAGTTTGCCCGTTCTTGGAACACTTTGCATCTAATAATGGATGACAAATTGCCTCCATGTCGTGTACATATTGGTAAAACCTGGTATCTAGTTCCTACAAACTTATATAAACATTGGGTCTCCTAGGATTAAATTGCCTACCGTAGCAGGCCTGTAGCTGCATCAGCGCAAACACCTGGGTACACACTCTATCCCTCACACATCTATAAAAACACTACATCCTTTTTGAATGCGACTGCCTCGGTTGATGGCCTCCTGTTACAGAAGCCATTCTGGGCATGAAAACATGTAAAACTTTTCCAGTAGCTGATAATGAAGTTGTATGGCGTGTGCATGTAAAACTTCCTCTTTCCCAGATCGGTACTTCTTTGTATGATGATGAAGGTGCTAAAATTGTGAAAGACTTGATGGCCAAAGCAGAGAAAAACGGCGTTCAAATCACCCTTCCAGTAGATTTTACAACAGCTGATAAGTTTGATGAGAACGCCAACACTGGACAGGCCAGTGTCGCCACCGGGATTCCAGAGGGTTGGATGGTAAGTTAGCATGGGGAGAGAAACGGCGTTTTATCGGTGACCATCTAAAGCATGTGAAACGACCTACGATTGGGCAAAATATGCCGCTTAAAAGTGCAGTAAGTTCTCTGGCACATGGGTAGAAGATCTAGATTTTTTTTTTCTTTTAAATATAAAAATCATTGCCAATGAGACTTGCTAGTTTTCTTAATCATTTGATAAAAACTTATCTTACCCCCCCCCCCCCAATTTGTCTGCAGCACATGACTAACTTCAGAGCTTAGTATATTTTGACCTCCTTGAAGGGTATGCATGTTGAACTGCTGTGCTTTTCTTTAAGGGTCTAGACTGCGGACCAGAGAGCATGAAACTCTTTGTTGAAGCTGTGGGTAGAGCTAAGCAAATCGTTTGGAATGGCCCAGTTGGAGTGTTTGAATGGGACAAGTTTTCTAAAGGCACCAAAGCTGTGATGGACAAAGTAGTAGAGGTCACTGGAAAAGGCTGCATCACCATCATCGGTAAGACTTGCTCTGTAACAAGATCCTGGGAATAGAAAACTAAACACAGCCTGGCCCTTGTAATGGGGGGGGAGGGTGTAACTGTAGCATTGTAATAGTAACTTTGGAAAACTCTAAATCCATTGTGAAGTTTGTTTTATACAGATGCATTTTAGTGTCCAGTAGCCACGAATCAGTCATACTCAGCCATTTGGTTGTTCTTGTGGACTTCAAAACTTTGTGTGTATATAATCTACATATTTCTGGTTTATGCATTTCTTAGGTGGAGGAGACACTGCTACCTGCTGCGCCAAGTGGGATACTGAAGATAAAGTCAGCCATGTTAGCACTGGAGGAGGAGCCAGCTTGGAGCTTCTAGAAGGTGATTGTCATGGCCTGGGGGGTTCTACACTATTACAGCCAAAGCTTTTTATATACTGATCTGCTCTACATCATTGCATGTCATGGTAGCGCTCAAGCCATACTGGCATTGTATGCCTCTGCACTATTTTATTTAGCTGCATGAACATGTGTTAAGATCTGCAGAAGGGGGCCATGCTCTTGTAAACTGTTCTTTTAGGAAGCAGTTAGCCACAATTTTGTATACTACAGTGCCAGATGCAGAGCAACATAATGTTCTTGTCCAAATTTAAACTCGTCCTGTCTCCAAATAATTCTTTTGTTTTTTGTTGAAATCTCCTTGCAGGCAAGGTGCTTCCGGGAGTTGACGCTCTGAGCAATGTGTAATGGTCCATGGGGCTTTTATTAAACGGAGAAAGCGGTTTAGTCCAGAGACCTGGGGAGCAATACAGAGACCTTGGGAGCAGCCCAAAATAACCCCAAGCACTTTAGAAGAAAATCCCCCATGGATCTCAGCTGGGAACCTCTTTTTGTTAAAGTAGAACATGTTTGCAAATTAAAGGGTCTTCAATACATTGCATTACTTGGGTCTCAAGGTATTAAACTTCATAAGACATTCTCTGCTTGGATGGAGAAAGTGTGTTCTAGGCTCCCGTCTGTTCTCAGTACTGTTTATTGTGCACTTAGATGTATATATTGCCCTGTATGTTCATTAGTGTACACATGTAGATTTATTTCCCTTGTGTATTAACGGTTTACAGCTGAACTGATGGGCTCCCCAGTAATCTGGTCACAATAATAAAAAAAAATAAAATATATATATATCTCATATGGAGTGGCTTCAATTTATCTGCACACATACAGTATACCCTTCATTTATATAATCGGCTAATTCCACGGTATTGTCCAGTGAAATATACCACGCTAACACAGAAGGTATGAAGGGTCCTGGCTATTTGACCTTACCTGGAATATCTTTACCCAAATGCATTGAATTACGGTATATGTACTGTGCATGCTTTATACACATTCAAGGATTATTATTAGTTTGAAGCAACTTGAGGAGTGTTTTTATTGTTTTATATATATATTTCCCCAGGCATCATCCAGCTTCTGTGTTGATCTCATTGTGGACTTCAATGTCTGATGCACAGAGTGATCCCAGCGAGTTATACGAGTGAGGATGAGGCAGTGCTTCACACTTGGCATAATGGGGCTATTGTGTGGACCTGGGGTCTGCTGGGTCAAGCATAAATGTAGAACCCTGCTGATGCCATTACAACTCGGTAGTAGCCATTAACAGATGAGTTAGAAGTGTCAGTCACTGTGCTAGACTCGACTGAGACTGGAGAATTGGTTGGGGTGGATTGTACAAGTTTTGTCCTACTGGAACTGCAGCAGAAAGATTTATAATAATAAAAAAAAATAATAATAATTTGCGAATTTTCTTTTTTTTTTAATTAAGACATTTCTTCAAATACTGTTCCGGAGCACAAAATAAAATATTCACAATTTAGGCACCCAGCCACTATTGTGCACAGGCAAGTCCCTGCTCCTCTATCGCCTTCCTTACAGAGTTAATGGATGCTGCTGAAATGTGAGCCCGAAAGGTTGCAGGGACCTAAAAGTATTGCTTTGAAGTTTGTTCCCAAATGAACAAAACCCATCTGAAAATTGTCTGAACCAAAAGGTCAGCTAACAAAGCACAGCAAAAAAATTGAATTAAAGATTTATCCAAATCGGTGTTGGTTCCCAGAGCCAGTAAGCCTCAACAACAACGAAAACTTCAAACAATGAGAAGTGAGAACACACTTTCATCTTCTAGCTAAAACAGAACACAGTACCAGTATGTAATAGTCCTGTGAAACCAGTGATAAACTGAAGGCTTAAATTTGTTTTTCTTTCCAGTCTATTCTGCTTTCAGGGATCTGGCAGAGGTAACGATCAGTATATATATATATATATATATATATATATATATATATATAATCCGCTCCAACTTTGCCTTTAGAAGATCTTTATTTAACGCACATATAAAATAAAAATGATCACCATTTATATAAAAGGTATAATAACTTGGTCACGACTGAGAAACTCAGGATGGCAAGAGCAGCATTGTGGCTCAACTGCCTGCCGCCTTCCCATCCGACGATCGTCCGAGCCCCACCACGTCAGTGCCCCGGTACGTACACAATAGTCTAGTGGAGGTCTGACCGGAGATCTGTAGCAGACCCACCTCTTTTTCTGATGCTACAGTGAATTATTTTCATATTAAATAGTTTTCCCGTAGGCTCTTTACACCAGGAATGTCTACCCTGTTGCTGACGTTTGCATCGTCTACAAAAAGCCATGCCGTACTATTGAGAGTTGAGACGTAGTAATGTCTACTATATAAATGTTTAAAGGTATGGGTATATATATACAGATCCCTGAGGTACCCAACTAATAAGTCCTTCGTCTGAATATAGACCATTAACTGCAATCTTCTGTCTCCTGTCGCTCAATGATTGCTGTATCCATTCAACTATTTTAACATCCAAGCCTAAACACTGTGATTTATTTATGAGGGTCCCGTTGAGATCTCCCTTGTAACCAGAATACCTGGGAACTCCGGGTCACAGTAACGGGGTTGCAGCATGCCCCACTTCCCTACCCCCCCCAAAAAAAGACTGCCCCCTTATGTTGATGGGTGGTACCACTGACGGCTGTGGGCGGGGAGTATGGGCATGCTGTAACGGCACTCCTGCGACCCCAAGTTTTCCCGCATCTGACCTGTTAAAGCCGTGCTTCACCAGTGTATAAACACCCCTTCTAATCATTGAGTTTCAGTGTTTCGGCCTCAACCATTGCAAAGAGCTGCATAAAATCAAGCACATAGACATGCTATCTCCATAAACATGCATTGGCAATAGTATGGGTTGTACTGAAGTTCTCAGTGGCTTTAAATGTGTAGGACATCACCTTTGCCACAAGCCACTTTGTGAAATTTCTGCCCTGCTAATTCTGCCCCGGTCCACTAGGTGGTATAATTGTTATGTGGAAGCGTCCATAAGTAACAACAGCTCAGCTACAAAGCGGTGGGCGCGTACACTCACAGAGCAGGACATCAAAAGTGTTGCAGCACACAGCACATAAGACATGTCTGTCCTCTGTAGCATCACTGCCTCTGAAAGCAACATTACTACAAGCACTGTGTGGCGGGAGCTTCATGAAATGGGTTTCCATGTTTCCAAGTTGAAGATCGGTATGTACAATGCCAAGCGTCAGCTGGAGTGTTGTAGAGCAGTACGCCACTGGACTCTGGAGCAGTGGAAATGTGTTCTCTGGAGTGATGAATCACGCTTCACTATCTGGAATTCTGATGAAGGAATCTAGATTTGGCAGATGCCAGGAGAACACTACCTACCATAGTGCCTACTGTCAAGTCTGGTAGAAGAGAGATAATAGCCCAGCTCTCGTCCAACATCAGTGCCTGGCCCAGAAAATGCTTTTTGTGGTTGAATGAGCAGAAATTCCCACAGACACACTCCAAAATATTGTGGAAAGCCTAAAGGCTGTTATGACTGCAAAGGGGGTGGGGCAACTCCACATTAGTGCCCATGGTTATTCAACAAGCTCATTTAGGTGTGATGGTCAGGTGTCCACATCCTTTGGTTATGTAGTGTATGCAGGGCCGGCCCGACAATGGAGCCGAGTGGGGCAACCGCTCCAGGCGGCACTTTTGAAAGGGCGCTGAGTGGTTTTCGCTTACCAAGCTGTCAGTACCCGCTCGGCGCCCCTCTCTCTCTCTCCTCTGCGGCAAGTCTCCCTGTTCGGTCTCGGTGCCGGCTTGTAATGCTGAGTGCCGAACAGGGAGACTCGCCGCAGGACTGCTGAAAGCAAGGTAAGTACAAGGGGGGGCAGGGAGAGGAAGGGTAGATAATGGGGGGGCGGCAGGGACAGAGGGAGAGGAAGGGTAGATAAGGGGGGGGGGTACATAATGGGGGGGGCGGCAGGGACGGAGGGAGAGGAAGGGTAGATAAGGGGGGGGGCGGCATTTTAAAATTCGCCCCAGGCGGCATTTTGCCTTGGGCCAGCCCTGAGTGTATGTATAAGCACTGGTGGTGCAATAACCACTAATCATAACCAATAATAAAATACCCCATGTGAAGCAAAACCAATCCAGCCATGTCTTCCCCTCACTCATCTCATTCTCAACATTGTGCCTGTTCTTCTTGCTCCACATGGGTTATAGATTATTGGTTTCCAGGAGATTTTACCCACTTCATAATCTTTTGAAGATATTCATCAGATATTGCACATATTTGACACAAAACTAATCTGAAACCAATGCCGTTTTTAGTAGAACTCAAGTAAAATCAAGGAAGTCAAAAGCAAGTACTATAACTTGACAATCACCATGACTCCAACATATACATCATTAAATCTAAAAGTGCAAACGAAATTACAAAATGTGCATAATAAAAGAGCTAAGTGAAATGGAAAAATACAATGTATTTAACACTAACTAAATGCATATATCATTTTAAGTGACAAGTTCATATGAACTACAACATCTATAACATTATATCCATTAGTACTCAACTGCATATGTCGAAAGTAACAGAGCAACTTGGCAATAATACATGAAGTCAATATTGTAATAGGATCTCTAGCCACTAGATGGCACTGTTACTGTGTATCTAAAATGTAATACAATATTCAATTCAGTTCAACCACACAGATTGCTTAGATTTAAAACAACAATAAAGCAATAACGTAAAGCTATTAACACAAAAAGAGACAAATTACAACTTGTAGGTATGTTTCTGAAAAGCAGAAAGCTTAAAAAAACTTATGTGTGTTAAGCCCCCTAGCAAAGTGGTCATTCACTAAAGGGAGTGTTTGCAGTAGACTTGTGTTCCAGCTACAATGCATCATGAAGGACCATCCCCCGTGAGTTTCTGCAACAGGCAATGCAACACAATCCAACTCAGGTGTTTCACTGTTTGGACATCTGAAATCTTGGGGTGTTATCCATTGAGTGTGTGGGGGTATTAATCCAGAAGTTGCACGATTAAGCCCTACTACAGCAGGCCCGGACTGGGACAAAAAATAGGCCCGGGCATTTAAGCCTGAGCAGCCCATTTTTATTTATTTATTTTTTGTTAAAGCCCACCCTTCAAGTACCATCTTTGTATTTACTCACTCATTCACACAAATCATTAACACGTTCATTAATGCAGTCTCACAAATCATTCAAGCAATTCATCCACACATGAATTCATTAATTGTCATACGCATTCACACAATTCATCCACACATTTATTCATTCATTCTCATACGCATTCACACTACCCCCTCTCCCCATCTTATCTGCCCCTTCTCACTATGTTCCCCCTTTTCACTATGTACCCCTTTCCCCACTTCTCAATATGTACCCCCTCTCACTATCTATCCCCCTCTCCCCCTTTCTCACTATCTAACCCCCCTCTGCCCCTTCTCACTGCACCCCCCTCCCTCACCCTACTTACCCTCACCCTACTTACCTTGTTGCCGGAGCAAGTAACAACTGCGACCGGGCCCGCGGCAGGGCCGGATTGACTTAGGGGCTGATGGAGCTGCAGCTCCAGGCCCCAACCTTAAAATAGGCCCAGTCAGGACCGGACTGACTGGGCCTATGCGGCCTCTACGGCCGCATTAACGCAGGGCCCCTTAATCCCGCTGCAACTGCGACCGGGTCCACCACTCTAAGGGGCCGAGAAGCCCCCTTAGGGGTCTGCGGCCGCACAGGGCTTAAATTAAAACATCGGGGTTTTTTTTAACTTTATTTAACTTCCTCCATGTTAAATAAAGTTAAAAAAAAACAACAAAACCCCCCCCGATGTTTTAACTTAAACCCTGTGTGGCCGCACACCCATAAGGCTGGCCCTGGTGGGGGCTTCCCGGCCCCTTAGAGTGGCGGACCCGGTCGCAGTTGCGGCGGGATTAAGGGGCCCTGCGTTAATGCGGCCTGACTGGGCCTATTTTAAGGTAGGGGCCTGGAGCTGCAGCTCCATCAACCCCTAAGTCAATCTTCATATGTGCCACCTACCATGACCCGGTGCTTCTTCACAGTACAACTGGTCCACAAAATCTGTTGTACTGATCCTGTAAATATGAACACGTTGTTGAAGAACACACCTAAAAGTGAAGCTGGGCAGTATGTTTAAACTCACATTTTGGTATCAATTACTCACTATCCATTCCTCATACTGCAAGTGAGTGCATTGCTCCAACTTCCAACCATTGTTCTGTTCAACTTATTCTGCTTAATTTAACACCTTAATAACTTTAAACACTTTATTAGCCTTTGTGCCAATCACCGATGCGGTCAACAATCTCTCCTGTTTTCTCTCCCCCCTCTCATGTCCTTTTCTCTCTTTTTCCCATCTTACTCTACCCCTCCATTCCCCCTCTGGCCCTTCCTCTCTCTCTGCTGAAAAAGGAGAATGGGACATGACAAGCAGTTGGCAGAAAAGGTAGGGAGACATTGAAAGAGAGGATTGAAAACAACAATGAATTGCTAAAGAAAATTTGGAGCTCTTTGCTTCATTTTCATTTGTTTTGTTGGGGGCCCGTCTCATTTTGAAAACATCCGTACGAATTAACAAAATTGGCAATTTATGTTTAACTTAAAATTTAGGCGAATCGGAAGGCACTATTCTAGTTAATAATATTCCTTTGTATCCAGATTCAAATAAAAAATGTTACTAAAATAAACTGAGATGTCAAATATAGCAGCCGGAGTGAAATGTTTTAGGAAAGTGTGAGATTTATAACGAGATTATAATTAATGTTCTATTTCTGACAATGATTGCAGGTTCGTTTTCTGTAGAAAAATATTGTGTTAATTAAATGTGCTTTGTTGACCCTGTGAGGTTGTCAAAAGTAATTAAGCTCCATAAATGGCCAGATGAAAGTACCTGGTTAACAGCTTGGAACATTCATGCTCATGTGTGCTCATGTCACATGAATTTCATCTCTTTTATTCTTCAAGAACTTGGTCTACAGGGACGAGGTAGCATCCAAATTAACAGCCTCTGACTCTGTCTGCATTATCATTTGTGCTCTGTGGAGTGATTGCCAGAGTCCTTTTTTCAGGTGTGCATAAATCATACTGTTTCATAGGCATGCATGCAATTGTACCTGAACACACCTTGCTAAACGCTTTGTTTGGTTGATATTTATGGGACTCTTCTACATTGGGGAAATAAAAACAGTTCCAACAGGTGCTCTTAAACAGTGGCTGTGCATAGGATTCTGAGTGAGTTAGATGCTATGTAAAGGAGAGGCCAGGTTCCATTGGGTCATGGTAGGTCATAGCCCCTTAAGGACCGGGCTCATTTTTCGTTTTGTACCCTGTGGGACCGAGGCTGTTTTGACACTTTTGTGGTGCTTGTGTTCAGCTGTAATTTTCTCCTCACCCATTTAGTGTACCCACATAAGTTATATATTGTTTTTTTCAGGACAAGATGGGCTTTCTTCAGATACCATTATTTTGATCGTATCATCTTATTTACTATAAAAAAAAAAAAAACAAACATGGTGAAAAATTGAAAAAAAAACACATTTTATTTGAAAAATCTTTTACTCACCTAAAAAAGCAAGTAAAAAAACTAGCTAAATAGATTCTACTACTTCTCCTGAGTTTAGAAATACCCAATGTTTTTATGTTTTTTTGCTGTTTTTTGTAAGTTATAGGGCAATAAGTACAAGCAGCGTTTTATGATTTCCAAATCTTTTTTAACAAATCTGGTCAGTCTGCCTCCATCTCCTCTTTGGAACATCTTTGAAGCCGGTTAACTCAATTTAACCCATTCAAACCATATATTTTTGAAAACTAGACACCCCAGGGTATTCCAAATGCTGTTATTTTAACCCTTTCCATGCACCAATTATACAACTACACGTTGTCAAACTTTGTAATAGTAATTTTTTTTATTTTTTTTCCCACACAAATTGTACTTTAGTTATAGATATACAGGTGCTGGTATATGTCACTGTCAAACAACACCCCAATATGTGTTCAGCAACATCTCCTGAGTACAGCGATACCCCTCATGCATGGGTTTGTCAGATTGTTTGGCTGGTAAAAGGCTACTTTTGGGGCATGCGTAATTCAGGTGGTCATTTGGTCATTGTGCCTCCCTCTCCTCTTTGGAATATCTTTGAAGCCGGTTAACTCAATTTAACCCATTCAAACCATATATTTTTGAAAACTAGACACCCCAGGGTATTCCAAATGCTGTTATTTTAACCCTTTCCATGCACCAATTATAGAACTACACTTTGTCAAACTTTGTAATAGTAATTTTTTTTTTTTTTTTCACACAAATTGTACTTTAGTTATAGATATACAGGTCCTGGTATATGTCACTGTCAAACAACACCCCAATGTGTGTTCAGGAACATCTCCTGAGTGCAGTGATACCCGACATGCATGGGTTTGTCGGGTTGTTTCAGATTTAAAATGCCACATTTGGGAAGTGCGCTTATTTTCTCCATTTTGGTCAGTCTGTACCTATGCCCTATATTTGAGCTAGGCCACTCCAATTTACCCCATCAGCCATTTTTTTTATATATTAGACACCCCTTGGGTATTTGAAGTGCTTTTATTTTAACTCTTTGTTGAGATTTTTGAGAATTTTTAGCACTTGCTCAAAATAATAAACTTTATTTTTTAATTTAATTTTATTTTTTTAATACTTTTTTTATATATTTTTTTACACATTTTGCTGGTACTGGATGGTTCATCTAGTGACATCACTGCATAATTATTTTTAAATGTTAGCACATTTTTTTTTTATTTTTTTTTCCATTTTTTATTTATTTTTATTTTTTTTGAATATTTTACTAATCACATAGTGATTAGAAAGCTGGGCTCCATTGACTTGCATGGTTGAATGCAGTACCTGTATTCAACCAGCAAGTGGAGCCAGTTCTCTAGAGGGTCTGGAGACCCTCTAGTGAACTTTTTCGTCTTTATTGTTTTATTTCCCGGGCCGCCGCCATCTTGCTTGATGGCGAAGATCACCGGCAGCGGCGGCTGTGACCGCTCTCCGGAGCGGTCACAGCCCACCCAGAGGTAAGTGTTTGGTGTCGCTGGATGCCTCCTGATCGAGGCATTCCAGCGACACCATTTAAATTTAGGAGGCGATCGTTGATCGCCTCCTAAACGCTTTTAAAACAGGCGTCCGCCGCCATACAATGTATGGCGGCTGTTGACGCCCCGGGGAGGGGCCAGACATGGCCCCCGATGCCGATCTCGGCCTTGCTGAATGCCTCGACATCGAGGCATTGCAGCAAGGCCGTTTAAGCGAAGAAAGTGATCCTTGATCACTTTCTAAGCTTATTTAATTTTTTGACGGTTCAGGACCGTCAAAGGTCATTTAGTGACCTTCTTGTTATGACGGTCCTGAACCGGCAAAGGTCGCGAAGGGGTTAAAGACTGCCCCATAGAGGAGAAAGACATTGAGAACAAAGCAAATGTATTTAAAGAGCAGTTAATTCATCTCATTGTCTCAAACATTACAACAGAGGTATTTTAATTAATTGTGTATCAGCAATGTCAATTCTTTCTGGTGAACCAAGACCTGGCTTAGACTAAGCTGTATCATGGTGGTCTTGATGAAAAAGCATTAACTTCATTTTTAAGGTGAGGAGTTATAAAGTGGGATGTTTATTATCTGGAAAATCCAGATTGAAAAATACTAAGGTACTATGAGACTTCCAGGGTTTTTTTTTTTGGTATATTTGGTGCCTAGAACTACCAGCCCTTGAAACACTGACAAAAAAATCCTGGTGAAGCAACCAGGCTTGTGATATGTTCAATTGCATCTATGTTGATTATAAAACCCCTGATGCACCAGTCACTTTTGCTCCATTGAAACCACAACACACCTTGCCAATGTTTCCCCTTCCTTTTATTAGCTTCATGTTGTGTTTAGTATTTAGCATCATAGTTGTTTAGTGACTTTGACTCATGGTTTCTAACAGGGGCATAACTAACGTGATGTCATGTGACCCCTGATATTCTCCAGTCTCCCCGCTCCGCTTATAAATAGTTTAGAAAGGGCCCTTCCAACCTGGATTGGTGCGGTACAGCTTAGAAGGGCCCTTGCTAAACAATTTTGAACCTGTGATTTTGAACCTTTGAATACAGGACCAGCTCGGCAGTTTTTTAAGGAAGGTTTAAATATCTTGGAGAACTAAACACAATTTAGCCTCAGTTGCTTCTTTCTCTTCATGTTATCAAAGACAGACTTGATGATGTTGAGATCAAGGCTATGTGGGGGCCATACCATCACTTCCAGGACTCTATGTTCTTCTTTACGCTGAAGTTAGTTCCTTAATGACTTTAGCTGTATGTTTGGCGTTGTTATGATGCCTTCCTGATGGTATTGCATGATGGATAAATATTTGCCTGTACTTCTCAGCATTAAGAAGATCATTAGTTCTGACCAAGTTCCCAAATCCAATTGCAGAAATACAGCCCCAAGTACTCATTCTTGTACCGCTCTCCAGCTTTTCGGAGAACTCATCAGTTCAGAGTACCTGCTGCCATTTTTCTCAATCTCAGTGCCTGTGTTTTCATGAAGAGTTGAGTCGTTTGGCTTTGTTGGCCGCAGATCTGACCAGATTTCTCTGTACAGTAGAGGGGTGTACCAGCGTACCCCTGTTCTCTGCCAATGCTGAGTCTGGGAGGGACTTTGCTGACACAGTACCAGCCTTGTGTCTTGTTGCTGTGCTCAGCCTTGCCATGGGGTATGTATTTTAACATTAAACTGTCTTAGTGAGTTTGGCTGTTCCTCACCCAGTTTTATTTGTCCTACATAGCTCTTTCTGTTCCAGTTAATGACTGTGTTTCAACTTACATATTAAATTGATGATCATTAACACCTGTTTGGTATGATTATTAAATCATACACCCAACTATATGGCTACAAAATCCATTAATATGTAGAAGTGTACCTAGACAAATTGATGCTGTTTTGGTGGTAACACCAAATATTGATTTAATTAAGATTTTTCTTCTGTTCACCTACTTTGCATTTTGTTAAAAAGGTAAAAATTAACATCACACCTGCTTAACATTTTTGCACGGTATTTTGTATATGGCCCTATTTAATTCACCTCACATACATCTTTATTGCCATCAATAAATTAAATTCTCTCATGCTAATGAGACACAATAAAAAAAATGCAGCAAGGTCATTTTTGAGTAGTTGTATTCAATATCATATTGAATAATTACTGTAACTCTGTAAAGCTCAGCAGAAAACTACCATGCATGGATCAGTACAGGAAAATTCCTAAGCATAGCAGGCAAAAACTGTATATTATCAGTACTAACTATAATTTCATCTCATGAGTAATTGTACATTGGAAATTAAGTTTAATGAAGCTAGGACCTGGATTTTTCTACAAGCAAAAATAATAATTAGATTACAAAAGGAACTATTTATTTATGAGAGTAAATCCTTTTGTTTAATTAATACTACAATAATAAACTTTTTTCTTAAAAAGCAAACAAATGAAGAAAAGTTAAATATATACTAGGCTGTTTCTTTTTCTAAAAAATATACAACAAGATTCAGAGAAACTGTAATTGACTGTTGTGGACCAAGTTCCAAGTGGTTAAGTTAAAAAGTGGAAAGGTGAGGAAAATAAACGATAAAAATAATTAGGTAATGAGATTATAAGTGGGTTGGGAAGGGAAGAGTGGGAGGATGAGAGCAAAAGATGGGAAAAACAAGGGCAAAAAAAGAAGTGAAGGAAGTAATAATGAGAGAGAAAAGAAAGAGGATTAAGACAAAGAAAAAAGAGAAAGAAAGAAAGAAAGAAAGAAAGAACTATAGAGGCCTGTGATAGCTGAAACACAAATGGACAAGGGATATAGCTGTCCCCCTACTGGTCAGTTATTTGAGGGGCATTTGATTTGCAGCACTTGTCTGCTACTTGGCATCTTAATTCTTATGGAAGCAGTAAGG
The DNA here is from genome assembly GCA_023333645.1 of Sceloporus occidentalis. NCBI lineage: Eukaryota > Metazoa > Chordata > Lepidosauria > Squamata > Phrynosomatidae > Sceloporus > Sceloporus occidentalis. The sequence goes on along the minus strand of JALMGF010000034.1, from coordinate 3,746,584 downwards.
GTGTACTTAGTTTTTCACACATGGCTTCTCCATTTTGGCTTTATTTTTGTTGAAGAAATCATGACACGGTGTAATATGTCATGTGTTTTAGACCTGTTAAGTAACAGATGATTGATATTATGTCCTGATATGTAAGACCGTAGAATTCAAAGAGGGTTTAGTATCTTTTTCACACAAATGTGTATATATATATATATATATATACACACACACATGTGTATACAATGCAATCTAATCACACCTATTGGGAGCTCAGTGTATAGAAGGGAACAGAGTCAGATGGAGGGCAAGAAGGGGCTGTACAGATATTTCGTATCTGATTGTTTCAATTTTATGTGGAAGGAGTAGTTGTGATCGGGCAGAGAAGGATTGAAAGTACTAAAGAGGTTTTTAGGGTTATGAGACAAGGAAGAGATAAGGGACGTGAAGTTGGTTTCCGTAGCAAGGGTAAGAGATGAGCAGTACAAACAAAACATAAATGTATAGTACACGAAATGAGACAGAATGAGCATGTTATCCCTTAACAAACTTTCAAATATTGTAATTTCCTCACCATACTCATAATTCTGTAATTACCTGGCCAAGATGTTGATAATTTTTGAATTTTGGCACTACTTCTGCTTCAAGCCCATCTTTAGGCACCATGCCAGAAAACAGAGAATCTTTGAAGATCATAAGCTAAATCTTGCTATTTCATGGCTAAATTCCCTAGGTATCCAAGACTGGACAGTATACCATCTGGCTGAAGACTTTATCTAGCAGTTTTATTACTTTGTCTTGTGTCAGCATGGATTGTTGACTGTTGTATTTTAGAAACAAGGTTGCTGATCAATTTGATTTATGACTTAAATGTTGTTCTCTTATTTTTTATTTCATGATTTTTATTTTGCTTCCAGGGGAAGTTTGGAACTCTGTAGTGAGCGATGCTACAGAGAATGGGTGATTTTTACGCACTGTGCATTTCAGCACTCAGCTGCCCTGTTCTGTGAGTGCTCGTGGTCGTGGCTGAGCTGTTGTCACTTCTAGGTGCTTCTACTTCACAAAAACTCACTTAACAGTGGACTGGGGCAGGTCTAGCAGGGCAGAAATCTCATGAATCTATGAGCTCTTGAGTGCAACCCATTTTATTGCCAGTGTTTGTCTATGGAGATGGCTGCCTACGTGCTTAATTTTATGTACCCGTTAAAAATAGGTGTGGCTGAACCACCTAAACTCAATAATTAGAAAAATGATGGAGCTAAATATGCTGGAGTTACTTTGAAAGCTATTCATTCACATTTACTTAATTTGTATCTAATGCGCAATTAATAATAACCACCCTCACAGTCTTGAACACAATTTTGCTCTTTAAATTCCACACAAATATTTTCCTTGACGGCTTCATTTTCATATAAGAATTTGTGACCTAATATATCAATGTGTTTTGTGTGGCGTAATAGTTAAACAGGTTGTGCTATTGAAGGATATGGAAAAAAACTAATATGAAACAATGCCTTCTCTCTTCTAAGTTATGTAGTACATATAAATGATGTAAAAATTATTAAATAACCTTTTTAAAAAAAATAACTGTAGCTCCTAGGATGGTAACCTGTAGATGTGAGCTGATGCTGACCATGTGATAGAATGCATTAGAAGTGATTTTATTTCTTAGTGTTCTGTACTTGCAATGATCGACCCTTCTTTTTTGACCAAATCAACAGATATGGTTAAAAGCATCCTTTTTTAAGTATTGGGTAAAATGCTACAGCGGTGAGTAACTGAAGTGAAACTATTTGATTACTGTCTGCAAGCAGAGAAAGCAGCTTGCAACTCCTAAAGTACAGACTGTTTCTGTAAAATTCGATAGGTGCGAGAAATAACATTGGAATCTTAAAAATAAGCCAGTTATCTACAAAGTTTAATGGCACTTGAGCACACCCAATAATTTATGTTCTTGACATTTTTATAAAATGGTTTCAGCTGAAAGGTCCAATTTAAGAAGATGTTATTAGACTGGCCCCACTATTGTCCTGGGAAAACATTTCTAAACTCTAGAAAACAAAGAATTATGAACAAAAGCAATACTGAAAGGTTATTTGCTTTAGGGTCTCAAACAAAAGCTGACAAAGCATCTTAATTACAAAAAAGAACACCAGAAATTATATTTTCTCTTAAACGCCAATGTTCTGGCCCCAAAGGTATCTGTCTAACTTTAGACTCAGACATTGTTGTTGAACAAACTTTTTGCATTCTGTTTGGATTTTGTAAGGATTTGTATACAGCGTGTAAAATGTAAAACCACATAGGATGGAACTGTAATATGTACCTTATAATATACAAAAGAAACCATAATGCAACATGGTTACCACAGTCTAATGCAATATTCTAACATCCTCAGGTAATTATAATGATTTAATGTCTTCCAGACCTCTTCCCAACCACAGCACGCACATCTTTATCACTGAGAAGTTTATACTTTTACTGATGTAAACTCCTAATTCTGTGTCATATAATTTAGTGCAGAAATAGCAAGGTAGCTTTTATGTTATGCCACATTCTGTTAAGGAATATAGTTACCTTATGTATTGTTTAGGCAGGGCTGGTCTTAGGGGTGTAGGACCTGTGTACAGGGGCTGGTCCAGGGGACGTTTCACAACAGACTGGTCCAGCCTGGCCCTTTGTGAACAATTTTGGACACGTACAGGGAGGAAGGTATGAATGAAAATGTATATATAAGTGTGTGCTAACATGACTGTGTATATGAGCATGGATGCGTATGTGTTTGTTAACATGGATGTGTATGTGTTTGTGTGTTAGCATGTATCTGTACAGGTAAGTGATGTGAGAGGGAGTGTGTGTTAGCATGTGTGTAAGTGTGTGCTAGTGAGTATGGATAAGTGTATGTTAGTGTAAGTATACAGGGAAAGCCCTTTGTGTGCAGTCTGGGTGCTGGGCAAATCCTATGTGTGTAATCTGGATATTGAGAAAGTCCTATATGTGCAATCCTGGTTCCAGGGCTAGCCTTTGGGGTGAGTAACCTGTGATCTATGCCTGTGATTTAGGGTTTCCATGCATTATTTATTTGACCAATGCCTTCAGTGCTGAGTTTGCATGTGGTTTTTCAGTTGATCTGTACCTACAACATATACATGCAATGCTATGTTCCATGTGTTATCTATTAATACCTGCAAAAACATGGTTCGCATGTCTTATTCAGTTGATCTATACCTGAAATGCTGTGTTTCCTTGTGTTGTTTATTTGATCTATACCTTAACTACATGGTGAGGAAAAGAGAGGTGTGGTACAGTGAAGGAGAGAAGACGGCACATGGACGGCACAGGGTACCTGAGCACCTAAGCCAAGCTCTGTGTGTAAGCAGAAGTTAAATTATACCTAGTAACATTTGTCTTAAGATTTGAAATGAGGGTCAAACCCTATATAGATAATGACTTGAGATCTCATACTGAATTAAGTTATGTTATTTTCCAGCAACTCTAGCTCTAAATAAAGCATGCCTGTTAACCTCATTATTCCATATATTTTACTGTAATTTATGAATGATTTGCACAGTATACTTGAAAAGATCGGCACTTTGTAAGAATTTTGGACCAGCCTGGGGGCAATTGCCCCCCTGGGTCAGTCTGCTGCTGCACTCAGCTATTATATGCATTAAGATGCATTTACCAAAAAGGTTCAGTGTAGCTGGCTAAAGAATCTATGTGTTTAGTCACCCTAAGAAAAAAAATGAAGCCTAACAAGAACAAGTGGTTCCAACTATACACAAAATAAGAAAAGCATATACATAAAATATATTTTTGCCATTTATATTTACTGAAAATACTATACTTGCTTAGGGAACCCCAAAGAAATTTGGGTCCTAATGCTGGTTGAACATTATGGGAGTTATAGTCTGGAGCACCTGAAGTAGGAATGATTGCTTGTCTGCGAGTGTAAAACACATTACAAATTCCTTCTCGTTCTAACACAGCAAAGAACAATACTCACGACAGTCTGATTGCTTAGCAGCGGGGATTATATTTAGTTGTTGAAGTCTGGAGAGATGAAAAAACAAACTGTGATCACTGGCAAAGTCTATGCATCCAAATCCAAATACACTAAATATGCATCTGTTAATCAATCGCATGGAAATACAGCATTAACTCTTAAGGCTACAAAACCTTTTTGTCTAATCTTTCTCTAATAGCCGTAGTATTTGTATTATTTTGTGTGTTAAAGCAGCATGAAAACTAACCAAAATTACCAGGGACAGAAATGGGGAAACTGGGGATGACTAAGTGGCTCTGGCTCTTTAAGGTCAGCGGTCTCTAAACGCTGTACGTGTGTCTGCTTGTAGGATACACGCAGCTACATGTTATGCCCCATCTAGCTAAACGCCAATAACTACATTCCTCGTCACCCACTTCCTTGTAAAATCCCTGTCCCCACTTCCTCCAGTTACGCTCCTCATCTCTCTTTCCCTTAAAGGGATGCTCCCACCTCATTTCGCCTGACATATTGTAATGTATTTATCAACTCTACCCACAGCTTGTTCTGCTTTTCAACCGATGTAATTAGTGGAGTGCTGGCACCTTCTAGCCCGGGGTCAGGGACAGCTGACATACATATCATATATATCATATATTGCCCGCGGTGCGCGGATACAGTGCTGAGCATCGAGAGAGGACATCAGTGTTAGGGAGCATTGAAGGAGTTAGGGAGTCTGAAGGAATAGACCTTACACTCCCTTAATTTTGGGCCGGTTAGCCGGAGATCTGTGATCTCCCCAGCGGGCCCTACAACACTGAAAACACAAGCTCCCAAGTCCTGAGACTGTCATGTGGAAAACGGGACAGTTAGTAACTATGGGCTGGGTATGCTGCCCTCAGTAGGGCCTATGGCAGCACAAGTAAATACATCCATATATTATATATCTTTGTAACTTGTATATATCTTATGTAATCTGTAAACAATATTACATAGGCTTTCATATGGGGTACCGGCCTGTGGGAACTGGGGGAGCTGTTATATTTACTCCAATATCTCCTCACTTTTGCTTTTCCTTCACCCATAACTTAAGCTTATTTCCCCCAAATGAAGAAAATAAAACTCAGCTGTTGACCATATTTTACAATCACACGGCCCGAGATACAGTCGACCCTCCCGCTTTTTCCAGCCCCCCATTAATAACTTCTTAACAAGTTTGGGATGCAGAACCCCCACGGTGCGGTAACTTGGGTAACTCCACGTCTCGGTTGTAAATAGAAAGTAAATAAAGTAAATATATTTAAGTGTTTAGTGTTTTGCGTGGGTTGTGATTTTGGGTCATTCTAATCCTTTCACAACAGGTAGGAGGACTCTGTTAACATCACTTAGGCCCCGAGGGGTAGGGGGGCGGGTCATCATCCCAGCTGATAAAGCCCTCTGCTCCCGCAGCCGCTCTCATTCGTCCGCTATATTGACGCCATGTATCCGTCGCTTTTCCTATCGCTGATGTATCTGGGCTTCTGCGTGGGACAGAATGGGGAATACTGCCACGGGTGGCCAGACAATTACGGGGGCTGGCACCCCGGTTTCCAGTGTCCGGAGAAGTATGACCCGCCCGAGGCCACCTACTGCTGCGGCTCCTGTAGTCTGCGGTACTGCTGTACGGCCAGCGAGGCCAGGTTGGACCAGGGTCTGTGCCCAAGCGAGGGGCATCTGGAGGCGCCCGGGGAAGGCGTGCCCAGCGTGGAGCTGCCAACGCCAGGTAAGAGCCGCTGCACGTGGAAGTGGGGCATCTAAGCACGTGGGTTGGATTAGCACTAGTTTATAGGGATGTGTAATTTGCGTGACCGTAACTTTACGTTACTCGCTTCTATACTCCAAATAAAGAAAATGCGTACATGTTTGGGAATGGCGAGATCCCTAGTATAGCAATCCTTGTCCATGACGTTTATAAACGTGTTTAGATGTGCTCGTGGTCCCTTAAAATGATCATATAGGTGTAAGTATATAGAATTCTATGCTTTTGCTATAAGAATTGTATTACTCTAATCAGTAGCCGATCGAGAGCCTTCACATGCAAATGCAGGTGGTCTTTCTATAATTAAATCAGAGGGTCCTTGTTTTGTCCTGGCCCGGTAGGACTGCTCAATTTAGCCCTGCTCTTTTTCTCTTAGATTTGTAAATGTTGATCGGGATCCTGATTTCCAATTTTATGTGTCTTTTTATTTTTTTACGCCTTACCTAGTTTATATGTTTAATTGTGATTTAATATAATTAGTTTGAGAGGCTGTTAAATGAATTACTGTATTCTTATACCAGTTCACCTGTGCTAGAATATGAAATAGAAAACATATGTATCTTTTATTTATTTTATTTTGTAAGGAAGTGCCTGATCTGTAGCGCGTGCATGCTAAGCTCTGTTATTTACAATCCACGTGTCTTGTTTTGTTTCAGTGCCCACATACTTGCCGTTCCTGTTGGTTGGAACCATGTTTGTCACTTTTGTCATCTTGGGCTCTCTTGTGGGAGTTTGTTGCTGCAAGTGTCTGAAACCTGATGAAGAAGCCCAAGCAAGTGGACCATCAGCTGTCCAAAGAAGCCTCTTGGGCACAGAGCCATCACGGGACATCTCAAGACATTCCAGTTCTAGCTCCAGCTCCGTTGCCAGATCGTCTATGGGAAACCGTCCTCAGAATATCTGTACCTTGGGTACTGAAGGTCTCAACTTGTATATGAGCATGCCTACAGCCTTTTCCATGATGGGCTGTCCTCAAGGTGCTCAGTTTATTCACCCTGCAACTTCTGGCGCCCCCTTTATGAACTATATGCCAGGTGAACACTCCATAATGATGGCTCCTGCTTCTTACATTGATGCAAGGAACTGTTATGGACAGTCTTTAAATGCATATGGGCAGCCTCTAAATGCCTACACTCCAGTTACCCAACAGAATGAGCTTATAATGCCTAACGGATCCACTTCTAAATGTTGAACTCTGCTGTAATGAGACAATGATAACTACTTCTGTCCTAATGATTCACGAGGAATCCATTTTACACACCTACTAGCATGCAGGGAAAGATGTGATAAACTGTTAATGGCTAGCCTTTGCACATCAACCTGTAAGCAAAAGATGGCTTGTCCCATGTCTCATTTACAAGCCCCATTTATTGTTGGCTGAAACGCGAAGCTAATAAGGCACCAAGGACATGACTACAGGATATTGAGAAAGCTCTCTCTCATTACACTTGGTATTATCTCCTGGAAACATTAGAAAGTTGTGCTCATGGTAGCCGTAACATTTCTCTGGAATTTTCGACGGTTCATCTTTTAAAAATGTTTCTTTTAGCATGCAATTAGATGTCAGAAAATCCCACGCAAAGAAATTGAGTCTGAAAATTTAGAAGTGATCCCTCTAGTAAGTACCATGAGAGATCACTTCTAAATTTTCAGACTCTTTCTTTGCGTGGGATTTTCTTACATCGTTTAGATATTATGTAATGTGACAAAATGACTCTCGACTTTGGGCATGTATATATATAAAAAATGCACTGTACACGGGTTGCAATGGTTTAAATGCAAGAAAATTAGGTAAACATGTCATGTGCTGCTAGCCTGCATGTGTAAGATATATAGATTCCATGCATTAAGGAAATAGGGCTTTGTGTGTCATTAACATGAAGTTCCACTGATCGGCATACCTCTATTTTATTGATTCTTAGCATTTTCTGTGGGGGGGGGTGTTTTTAATAGTAATGTAAATATGGAATCATATTTTAAAGAAAAACATGCTTTGAAGGTCCTGTTCAATTTTATTCCAATCAGTTCTGTAAACCTAAAAATGAGTGTATTCCAACTTTTTCTGTAGACAATACTGTCCTGACTTTACAATGTTCAATGCACTTTAATTTTATATTTTGTAAATAAATTGAAAATGAGTATTTTTTTTTTAATAGGTTGTCTAACTAAATAGCTTGGGTTATAAAATGATGGCATTCTGTATAAATTACTGCATACTCTGTGAATATAGGTCCTTGTTAGCCGATTTGCTACAGTGACTCCTTCTTTCTTGTGCAGTGGAAGGGTTAAATTAAAAATGGGGTAATTCCAGGGGTTTCCAATTGATCTTCACATAATGGTAAGTAAATTTACATTTAAGCCTTACTATAATGAATGCTTTCATTAATGCACAAAAGGTGGTCTTAATAACCCCCTCTGTCATTATTTACACAACTTGCCCCTCTCTGCAATTGTTGAATATTTGGCTCGCGTAATCCAGGTGTCTTCTGCTAACGGCGGCTTGATCTAATTGCTGCACAACAAAGAGGCCTGTGACTTGCATAAACCCGGAGCGCTTCTCACAAGACAATGGGCATCCGTTGAGGTGTTGATTAGACTTCATGTTAATAGGTTTATGCATGAATCTATGCAAAAAGGTACCGGCCGCGACTTGCTTAAAGGAAATCTCATGAATGGTTAAAAAACTGCTCAGCTTCGCATATGAGGACGTTGCATAGGCCGTTCTGTAATTTACGAGCTTCTGTTATATATGGGAATGATGTTGGTGGGGGTTAATACACAATCTTGTGTTTGGATGGAATCTAGTTTTCAAACACCCTCCCCTTAAAAAAAAAAAAAGGCAATATTTTTGGATGTGGTTTCCCTACTTTTGTTCACTAAACTTGTCAAGCAACATTTGGCAAATTAAGTTTAGTAATCCTAACGTCACTTGTCCCTGTCAGCCCCGCTAAAGAAGGTTTATGAAAGTATTATGTGGATACCTTAATATGCATGTTTCAAAAGTAGGAAAAAATAAAGTACTCGCTAAAGGTAGAAGCTGCAGCTACAAAGCTGCCCTCCTTCATGTTCTAACAATTCAGACCAAAGAGTGACAATAGAAATTAACGCAAGTGCTTTGCTTGCCCGCAGGGGTGTGATCATTCATGTTTTCATATTTCCATTTACAAGGGCAATATCACTTATTTTAAATCATTCCATATTATCACAATCTAAAATCCCTTATTTTATTTCATTAATTAAAAATAAATTCAAGGGATTTTAGATCCCTTGAATTTTAGTTCCTTTGCTGTAATAACATTTTTTCATTGGTGATTAGGTATTAAATGTAATTCTGATTGAAAATGAAAAGACTTTGATTGCTGTAGTTGTGCAGTTCACCATTGGCTCGAACTGGCTTCATCTGGCTTGGCATTGTCTGTAGCTCATAATGGAGTGGAGGAGTACCGAGTCTTAACCAAGCTGAATCAGAACGTCTCTTGTTTATTGTTTTGGTCTTCGTGAGCATCCATTTTGAAGCTTGCATACATTTTCCATATGTTGTGGGTAATTCCATTTCAATGACCTGAGCCTATGGTCTTGCCCCTCCACCAGCCATCTCCCTCAACCACTATTGATTGCTCCACTATAACGTCTTTGCACCAGAATCGCTCCTTATCCATAACCATAACTGGGCACTTGGTTTGACCTGGTCAGTTTCTTGCCTGCTTTTCACCAGGAAAGGGAGAGCTCCAGGCAGGCGAACCAAGGAAGTTCTCCCGTATGTACATGATCCCCAAAGGGAGATTGAGAGAAAAAAAAGTGATTCTGGTGCACAGTTTAAAAAATGTTCATATAACGATAGAGACAAACTTAATGGTCAGAAGGGAGATTCTATTGGTTGCCGCTCGATATGACGGCACGACTCAACTTTTTTTCTATATTAACCCTAGTGTCTCTTAAGCATGGTGGATTCTAAAGTGCTATTGCTACAACAGATGTTACATGCCTGAATGTTTTTCCTTTGTAACCCACTATGTGTTGACAGTTCTAAGGTCGCAATAAAGTTGTTATTTTAATTCTTTGTGTAAACACTGGTCAAGGGATTTTAGTTCTTGAGCTAAATTCCAGGTTTTACCAGTCGGACTGTAGGGAAATCCATTGGATTTGCCACCAACTGTGTAAACAACAGGCATTCTCCCCTGGCCCTATTGTTTGTGCGGGACACTGGTCCACACTAAGTGCTTTTTACATTTTTAAAAACATATTGCAAATATATAAATTCTCAATTTAACTTCCACGAGTTAGATCTTGCTGATGAAAAAATGTTCAACAACATCCCCCAAGTAGAATCATTTTTTTTTTTATTTATTGTTACATTTACCCTTTTGGTTTTGGGGGGGTGGGGGTTACATTTATTTTTCTAGTGGAAATGAAGGCACCTATTTTTCCCTTCGTTTTTCATTTTTACATTTTATTAACCAGGAAGTACCCTTTTATGATGCCATTGATTTACAAATCTATTGTATCCTGATAGATAAATGCCATAATTACCGTATAACAATTATTGAAAGCTCTATTGGAAGAATGTCAGGTATTAATTAATGCTAAATGTTATAAATTAGAAATGTATTTTAGTTAACACAAAGTATTAGGATGCTTACAATACAGTAGTGGAGATTTTCAAGTATATTGGTCATTACTGACATTTTTATAGAACACCAACAAATTACAATAGGGGAAGAGTGAAAGTCAGGAGAGGGAGTTGCAGTGATCCAGATGGGCTTTTACAAGAGAATGGCTTAGTGTTTTGGTAATCTCTTGTGTGAGAAAGGAATGCATTCAAGAGATATTTTGCAGGTGGAAGAGGTAGGATTTTGTGAGTGACTGAATATGGGGTGTGAAAGTGAGAACAAACTCTAGCCTAACACCAAGATGCTAAAGGTACCTTCAAAGAGGAATGATTTGAATTAGGAGAGAAGTGTGTCACAGATGCCAAAAGAATGAAGGGTTTGCAGGAGAAGGGGATGATCAACAGCGTCAAAGGCTGCAGACAGATCCAAGAAAATAAGTCAAGAGAAGTGACCTTTTGTTTAGTGGTGTGGAGATTTTTCATAATGTTGGTGAGGGCTGTCCCAGTAGTGTATCACGGACGTAAACCAGGTTAAAAATGATGAAGCAGAGAGTTAGGGACAAAGGTTGCAGGTTAAATGTTTCAGAACTGGGAAACATGACAGACATGATCCAAGGTCCATTTCGTGGCTAACATAGTGTAGGTGGGGGAGGTGGCCCAGAGTGATAGACCAAAGGAGGGTCAAGGGACAACAGTTTAGATTTAGCAGGGGAAGATGTTTATTTGATGGGTATATTGATGTCACCCAGGATTGGTGTGGGGATGATAATGGAGAGAACATTTTAAAATCATACAACAATGGGTTCAATAAATTGGCATATAGGACCAGGGGCTGGGTAGAGAAGGACAGAGGGAATTGGTGGTAAACAGTGAAAGGTAAAGAGGAGTAACTACCAACACCCGCTCCTGTCTATCTACAGATCTAGTTTTGTAACTGACGTGTAGTCGTCCATAAGAAAAAGTATCAGTAGTGAAATGAAATCAGGCTTTGCATTGCGTGAGTCAGCAACCTGGTTGAAGCCAACTAATCATATGGTGGCAGGTTCACTTTGTGGGGAACAGGCCCCCCCCGGCGTCCCTTTGCTCAACTGGCTGGTTACAAGGTAGATATCTGATCTCCCCAACCATCTCATTTACACTAAGGAGAAATGTGCAAGCTGACATACACAGCGTGCAGCAAAAGGCACTTTAAGGCACGGAACGCTGCAAAATGACTTCCTATCATGGTGTTCAGCAGTGATGATGGCGGCCCAGCTGGAGGAGCTTGTGTTGCTGACCTTGGTTACTACATCACTGGTGTGGGCTTCTCTTGTGTTATTTTGTATTATGCAATAAGGTATGGGTAAAGTTGCTAATTCCCAACGTAGACTGAGGTTAGGCACAGTGCTCAGAAAAATTCAGTGATGTTCTTCATTTTATACTTATGCAAATGTATTCTTAAAGGCAAACAGATCGTTAACGTGAAGTTACCCTGGTGAAATCAGTCCTGATGTTAAGTTGTTTCATAAGAAACAGGACCTTGACTGCTTGACAACCAGAGCATCTTGTCCAGAATACAAGGCGGATCTGTAGAAAATGACTAATGCATTGACTGATCCACCTCTGATCATATGAAGTTATATGGTCTTCTGAGAGTAAAAGGAGGTATCTTTCATTAGTGGTTGCAAATTAATATCTAGAAGGACCATGGCCTTTACACTGTTGGTCATAGGTGATTTACCATTACTAGCCACAATGAACCACTAAAATCATATTATCAATAAAGAAACAACTCTGCATGCTGTGGATCTCTAACCCCAAGTAGCATGCTTAGCTTTGCTTCCCTCCTTTAGTTTCCAGCGTTCCCTCCTTCATTCTCCTCATCATCTTCTTGGTAATAGGAAACAACAACTGTATAAGCGATTACTTTTGTAATTGTTCAATTGAGCTTTATTGTATATAGTGATTTTAGTGAAGTAAAGACTGGTTCCAAAAAGTATAGACAATTTTTTGTCTTATTGTACAAGTCTGAAAAATGTTTCTCTAGTTTTTGCATCTGCACATCTTAATAAATCACACCTACTGAGGCTGAAATTGTCTCTGGTCATTTGAATGGATGTCCATCATGACATCGCAAAATACTTGGCCTATTGATATCCTCTCTGAATGGCCATTGTGTTGTAAATGCTCATGCTAATTAATCATGTACTTAGATGCAGGATCCCCAATTCCCCCTCAAGCAATGCATTTGCTTCAATGTATTTTGTGGTATACAAAAGTTAGTGTCAGTATTACAATACACAATCTCTCTCATTCAAGAGATCTATACGATAATACGATACCAGACAACCTCAAAAGTCTCCTGACATAGGAGTAGGGTACAAACGAGTTAATGCTGAGCTAGTAGGCAAGCAGCCTCAATCTGTTATCTTTGGTTATCTTTCAATCAAACCTAGAGCCACGGTTCAAGTTTTAATTTACCTACCTACCTACTAATGTGATGTGGAATTGCTAACGTAACAAAGAATTTTGCAAATGTGTCTATTTAGATAAAATGCATCATAGATGTTGTAATTGGGGATAATTGGTATAGGATTATGTTAATTTGAGTAAAAAAGTAGGTTTATGCACATATCCCATGCTATCTATGCAGGAATGTGACTAAACATAATATCAAGGATTAAACCAGAAAAAATGAATCCACCCATATTGTGCCAAGAGAGCTTCTAGCGCCCAGCTTTCTCTCTTATAGGAGCAGTGCAAGTAAGGTGAAAAAAAATGAAGGATGTACATTTTTTTTTGTAAAGTATGAAAACAACCTCCAAACACCAGAAATACCTGGCTGAGCAATCAACCGTTCCCAAAACAGCCTAAGGACCTTTGAGAGCCCAGTGTGAGAGGCTCCAAGGCTTCCATGTATGTTCTATATGGTCCTGAAGAAGGACAGACATTAGATGGACTGGGCTGCCAGTGACCCTGAATGCAAATTTGAGGTGATACATTTTCTTACATTTGAGGTGGTAGCTGTATAAATTTATCGTGAAGGGTCAAAAAGTGAGCCAGGCCGTACGGGATCATATGTATTTGTTCTATTTGTGATGTTGCATTATATTTCTTAAAGAGGATCATCAGGAGATGAGGAGCACATGATTAAGTAGCACTGCAACACTAGTCTCTTAATGAAACCCCCAAATAATTTTATAGACAATTATTAGTGTTACACCAGTTACATATAATGCATTGAGCTACAAATTTCTTATTAATTGTAATAAAACTGTATGTATTTGTATATGTGACTTTGTTAATATAATGGGATGCTTCAGATGAACTGAACAGGACAATCACACATCTCATCAACACTGTACCAAAGCACTGTAAACCCACACTATTTCATTCTAAAGAAAACATTCTGAATCCTTCCCCTTTGAATTAGTCACAGTGCAGGATAATTTCGTCAGTGGATACGTCTCATATTTCACTCACAGAATATGCTGGCGAGGTAGACAGCCACTATCTTGAAAGTGACCAAGATGATCCGCTATCATGAGTTATTGAGGCTGCGCACGTTCAGACATGCCCATTTTCTAGGCACACAGAGAAGTCTAAAAGTAATTAGCAAACTTAATTAGTTACTTGTTCGTTAATGATGTTAAAATATCCCCAGGCACACAGTAAAAATTAAATCCCATTGATGGTAGGCAGTGACCCCCTAAGGCGTTCATGGAGCCTGTATAGAGGCACTTTGTCTTACCTACACCAAGTGACAAAATGTATCAAGTCACATTTTCTTAACCCTTGGACTGGGCTTCCACAAGACTTTCATTGTAGCCGTATGTTGGTATGGCCAGATGTTTCCTATATGTTTTAAAACATATCAGTCCACAGGCTAGAATGGCCTCCATTATATCTCTGTTGTACGGCGCGGAATATGAAGGCACTACGTAAATCAATAAATAATAATAAATTAGAATACTGTGTCCAGTTCTGGAGACCATCAGAAATACATGGAAAATCTTGGAACATTTTGGAGTATGTCTTAAACACAAAAATTGCAATAAGGTCAGAGATATTTTTCCTTATAACACACCATAATTTTCTCCTGTGTAATTTAATGGAAAAATCTGATATAAAAAGTAACACATTTCTATGTCAGGTCATAAAACCCAGCCTGAAATCCATAAGTGCAATTTTGAGAGCTGGAACTCATGGAAATGTATATGGAAAAAGTTGCTTCGATCAGTCACAGCTCGCCGAAATATAGTAGATGCAAGGAAACTGCCTTCAACATTTCTGTCCTTTGTAACAAGCAGCACAATAAGAGAGTTATTTTGTTTGAGAAACTTATTCCATACCTACCAACATATTAAATGGCTAAGGACTGACACTTGTAGCGAGTGTTGTTAGAGGTGCATTTAAGATTTTTGTCACTTCATGATCACTGCTTCAAAGATTTAGAAGAAAAATAATAATAATTCATCTCACTTAAACCATTTTAATATAAGCATCCATTGTCCTCAATTTCTATATATATATATTACTATGATTTTGAACACTAAGGCACATGTGATACACTTATACCCAGCAAATAGAATAAGCCTCATCGAAAATCAGAGAAAATAAAGACAGAAGGATTTGGGTCTCAAGGAGAAACTGATCCTCCCAGAAAAGGGACACTTGGAAGGTATGTTGCCGTTCACACTCCCTGCATCGAAAGACAATATAGCTGCGAAATTACACATGATCCAGGCTAGTATGGCCAAAGCAGCCATTGGTATTCCAGGGCACATATCGCTTTTCATTATGCTGACCACCACGTATAGTGCAACCCAGCAGAACGTGTGATGTATGAACAGACGGAAGAAAATGTAGTAGTTAATTACGTTGATACATCTGCCAATATCCAGGGAGACACTTTATTATAGTTAGAATTTTTTTTATATACACATTATTGAAAAAAGAGTAACATGGCGGCCCTAAACTAAATGCTGGGATTAACACATTTTGAAAATGGCCTTTGTCTTCATGCAGATGTTCAATCCCTAAAACACCCTGTTTAATCCAAGTCAAACAACAAGTATTTAGCAAGACCTAATTGTCTGTTTAGCTTCCAGTGTGTTCATTTATTTTCTAATGCTAATTCTTCAGCCCAATCAAAAAGCGTCTATTATTCCTTATCTGTAGCCACAGGTGTTACATTGACCTAATATAAAATAAATGCAAAGTTGTATTTTTTTTTGTACCATCATTATTTAAGAGGATTTAAAGCCTAGCTGCTGAGGTGCCAACCATTCTTAGGGACAGCCGCCTAGTGCACCAAACTGGTGCGTGCAAAAAACATAGAATTTCACAGCAGATGGGAACTGTTCGGCCAATTTGGTCTGCCCGTTATACCTTATATACAGCCCTGGTCTTAATCACTTCTTGATCTTGTCTTAGATTCAGGATAGTTTTATGCCTATCCTACCGTCACATGCAAGTTTAAATCCCTTACTGTATTAAAGGGGCACACTGGTGACATACTGTCAGTGCAGATGGAAATTCTAGGGTCACCAATGCACAGCCTTTCTATTCAAGCACATAAAAGCATATTAAAAATACATAAATAAATCAATAAATCATTGTGAGAAAAGGTGATGGTTTAAAGTATTTTTGAAAAATAATTTAATACGAGAAAAGTGAAGCATCTTTTTTTAGTAATTTTAATTGTAAAGCAACATATATAGATCATTACCAGAGATTTGCCCCGAGGTCCATTAGTGACGACAATTACCCTATAGTGATTGTAATAAATTGTAGTGAATTAGCTCAGTACTACTACTACAGCTCACCGTAATATGATGGTTTTTATGTTACCGTATGTTATGTTTATGTCGTTTTTATACAAAAAAATTCTACTCCATTAACTAACAATCGTGAAACAAACATTTCAAGTCACAAAACCCTCTAAGTGTATCTTGTTGCAATCTCCTTTCCGAACTGGATATATTATATTTGGAAAACTAAACATGTACAATTTCATGAATGTATAATTTGAACCTTTCCTTTTGTTTCAATATATATATATTTATATTGCGTTAACAACAGCAAAACTGTATAACCTGGTAGGCTCCCATTGGCACATACCTTATTTGATCTTTGGTCTTGCATTAATTTCTCCTGGGTACTCTGTCCCATTAATCTACCACATTACCCTCAACCGCATCGCTTAAAAGTTAACCCATGAAAGCATGGATAACGTAATCCATAGTCTATTTTTACTTCATTGGCAAGTGCTGTTACACACCATTGGGTCCAACTACCATTTCATATGACAAATATTTGGAAATCAGAGAAAAATGTTTGCTCCTGAGTGGTTTTGTCGATCTGTCTTGTCTTTTCTGTGATATGAGACCTCTTGGTCCTTTTGAGAACAAGGCCACTTCTGTAGGTGGGGAGCAGGCTGTACGCAAGCAGGAATTTATTTTTATATTCTTGCTTAATTCTTCTGGGGTGATTGAGGGTCAAGTTTCCTTTATATTGCTTAAACAATCTTAGTGTGTTCTTGCTCAACCATTTGGAACAAAAATGCTATTCTTTATCTATTTTGGTAGCTACTACATACATCTGGATGTTCTATAAAGACCATTTTTGCTTTTATATTTTGTGCTCTCCAGAGCAAGGGTATTTGAAAGCATTATATATGTCAAACATTACAATTCAACACTATTACTCACACATCCAAAAAATAATAATAATGTAATAAAAAAGGAGTACATTTTCAACCAAGAATTTTTGTCACTAAAGAAGAGCTTTTGAATTTTCATTATTTTAAAAATTATTTTAACTTTAATATTTCATTAGACTTCAAAATATTGAATGTGGTAAAAACACACTCATATCAGGGGTGTGCTGGTGACATTCGGCCAAGGGGGCAATACCAGCCAGATGGCTCAGTAATAATAGAACGCAACATAGTAATTGTGTAATATACAGTGCCGTCTATAAATGTTTGATGAAAAAAATGCATAAAAACACAGAGAACACCGAATTCAGTGAATGAGTAAATACTTCCTATAGCTCATTTAACTCTTGACTCCCTGGTGGCTGTATATCAAATTGCAACTAGAACACACAATAAAGCTTCAGGCAGTGGCCCAATATCATTAAATCAGAACCGACCAGAGGGCAATTGCTGGCCCTCCCCTGACTCATATACATATCAGCTAGCATCATGATAGAGATTAACTTGGGTGTGTATTGAAACTCAGTTGCAAATGTTTTGGCTTAGTTAATGGACTCCAGACTCCCTGCAAAGGGATCTAGTGTGAGATACTGCACCGTCATTACGGTGCAGTATCTCCATACCATATCCAACCAATTCCATACCATATCCAACCATGTCTTATGGACCCTGCTTTGTGCACTGGGGCACAGTCATGGTGGAATAATAAAGGGCCTTCCCCAAACCGTTTTCACAAAATTGGAAGCATAGCCTTGTCCAAAATGCCTTGGTATGCACAGCCTGACTGTCCCACAGACCACAAAGCAAGTCCCATAAAGACATGGTTGGATGAGTTTGGTGTGAAAGAACTTGACTGTCCCACACAGAGTCAATAAAGTGTAGCAAATCAACTAAAGTAGTTGTTGCCTCCTGGGTACGGTGCCTCAAACCAAGACCAACTACATATTAATGTCCATGTATTAAGAATGTAATGTCATGAACATCCCATTGGTGTAATGGTCTGGTGTCCCAATACTTTTGTTCATAGTGTATATGTGTTCTGGAAAAGTCACTACATATTTCACCTCGCTCACTCTCAAATGTGCCATAGCTCCATTATGTTCTTCTCCACCCACAATTCTTTTATTAATTTAAACTTTTATTTGAAATGTATCTTTTTTCCTGATCTAGGGTATGGTGTGCTTACACTTCTATCACTTAATTTACCAAAGACAGATAGTAAGCACAACTCAGATATCTACAAATAAACCTCTTAGAGGGTTTTAGCTTGCTTTAAAAAAAGGTCCAATTTATGGTTACTAACTAAATTTGTTACAACTGTACATCTGTTGTTGAATCAGTGATATGCCACTTACATGGCATTACTTTAAACTGATCTTAAATTGAATCTGTAACTTGATACAATATATAGATTACTGCAAGGTGACTGCAACATTTAAAGGTTGAAAGACGCAAATATTGAGCCTCTAGAGATCCTTGATGCTTTAAGTTTGATTAGATACATTTAAAGATACTTGATGTAACATTGTAAGATTAGTACACTTGCGAAGTAAAAGCTATATCACTTTGTTGATGCAGGAGACACACATGTGGTAAGTGGAAATATACTAACTATGCTATCATTATGCTATAATTATAATTCAGGAAAATTCTTAATACATTTTCCTTTTATTGACAAGTTGAAGTTACATTGTTTCATAAAAATCATGTTGAAAGTCATGCAATTAGTACACATGCAATATGTTTACACAAACATTTGTGAGAAAGGTGAATGTACAATGTACAATTAACACAACCTTCAAAAATGCAATCCAGAGACGCTCAAGATGTTAAAATTGTTCCATTGGTCTCACACTTCAGAAGCATCTCCCAAGGCTCCAATGAAGGAAAATTGAAAACAAGTAAACAGAACTCAAATAAACAGAAAATAGAATAACACACTAAAAGCTCCAGTTTTAGAACTGAGTTCCCAGTATTCATACGTGACAATGTTACGCAACCCAGGTATGTAGGTAGTCATGAGGCTTATCGCGGTGGGATCTAAAGAGTAGTTTAATATAATAAGAGCTCCATCAGAGAATATGGAATACACCCCCAGGACATTTAAATTATGGTGAATCACAAATTTAATTGAGTAAACGGGAGGAAAGAAATCATTTCCAGGGCAGCTATTTAAGCCCATTCTGGTAGGCCAGTCCCCTTGCAGACATTACCAAGTCCTCCATCTGTGCAATGATGTTAACCCCAATTACAAGGCTTTTAAACAAGGAGGTCCAGGGGATTTCCAGAATCAGGGAATGACCGCCTTTGCAGCATTAATTAGGTGTATCAAGAGCGACCTTTTATATCTTGCAAATGGAAAGCATGATTGGTATAAGAGTCAGGCAGTTAAAGATGCCTCAAAGTTGAGGTCGTCGACTCCCGCACCACCCGAGCCACTTTATCCCAATATGGGCGAATGTATATACAAGTCCACCAAAGGTGAACACAAGAGCCAGAACCTGTACCGCATCTCCAACAATGTAATTAGATCTGCGGAAGAAAGCGATTAAGCTCCGATGGCACCTTGTACCAACAACATAATTCAGGAAAATTCTTAACCTGATTATTTAGTTTTGTAACTACCATATCTTCCATTACAACTCACTCCCATCATACCTCACTCCAATCACACATCACTCCTATGAGACACAGACATCACATCTAATCCCCATTACACCTAGCCACCACACATCACACCTCACTCGTATCACACCCAGCCAGCACACCTCATACCCATCAAACCCAGCTATCACACCTGCCATCAAATTTAACCATCACAACACATACCCATCACACCCAGCCATCACACACACACTCACCCCCTTGAGCAGAGCTAGGATTTCCAGGAGATGCAAAAGGTGGTGGAATGGAAAGGAAGATGCGTGTCAAAACAGACACGCGGGGGAGCGGCTGGGAGAATAAGAGATATAAGATTTCCCTGACCTGTGTCTCTTTTGTGGAAGCCTGCTCCCTGCTCCCCCAGTTGTAAAACAAAAAATAAAAAATGGCGGCTTTGCATTGCCTGTATTTTACTTATGCCTGTATCAGCCGGGTGGTAACCCTAACCAACATATGTGTTAAAAGTAGAAGTCTATTATTTTTACTTTATACACTACATTTTATTTATGGAGCACAAGCAGATCCCATTAGGAGAGAGTGAAAATAAACTTATTCAAACTGACCGTAACATCAATACTTGCTATGACATACAAAAACTGAACGGCCCTGCTGTCTTGCACATTTGCGCATTATGGGTTGCTTGAAATGATGTCATATGTCAGCCATTCATTCATGTATAGCTAACTCTGCTAAACCATCTAAGAACGTTGAGTTCAAATAAATAGGTAGATAGATAACCATATGATAAATTAGATTGCTAAACCAAGCTTTTGTGTTTCCTCTAATTATACCCAACTATAACATGGCAGAAATACACAATATATAAGATACATGCTGCTAACATACAATTCCCACCCACCAGAAATCGTTCCTGCTGAGGATAGATATGCTGGTGAAAAAACATGGAACGTGATGACTCAGTCTCAATGTAACAACGTTGTAAACCTCTAGACGCTAGCTAATTGACGGCTCTCTCAGAATTTTCATAATTTATCAAGTTAGTCTGAGATGTGAGAAACTGATAGGAAATAACAGGTTTCCTAAAAAAAAATAGGCTACTATGAAACTGAAATATTCTATCAAGATCTGTTTTTCTTAATCTGGTTTGAAGTTCATAACACTTTCAGCCAATCTGATCAGATTCAGATTTGTTGTCCACTCAGTATGCAGGATGTATAAACTCAAAGAAAGGATTACATTCTGATCACACAAGGGATATTGTAAAAATCACCATAGTCTCCCACCAGAGACAACATACATCCCATATAATGCCGAGTAGTAACATGTCAGATGTACAGTATATGTGACCTTGAAAAAATGCTGATGTTGCAACTCTATCTTATGGTGGTATAGGGTTCTTATGAGGGAAAAAACCCTTCCTATTCCATGAATATTTGCCCGTTCCCTTGTTTGTTTCAGGTGAATATTCGTACACGTTCTTCGTATTCGTCGTTCTCTTTGTTTTCTGCGGTAGCAGGGGTTAATACTGGGTTAACGCTGTTACAGTTACCAGCAGCTTTGGCGCCAGGATTTTAAAGGTCGGGACTCTATTGGTCGCCAGCAGGGGGCTCCTCTGACATTACCCATTAAACAATAAAGAGCAGCTGCATGTTGTGCTTCTTCATGTATGTTTCTTGGCCGCCATATTAGTTTATTCGGTATCCGCTTCAAACAACGAAAACACAACATTCAGGATCGTTTTCATTTTCTCCAGAATACGAATGCGCAAGTCTAGTTCTTATGCAATATTCTGCCTCATATCTGCTGCACACCCTTGTGTTGGCTTTCCATCATAGTCATCTCAGGGCCTTATTTCACGTTGTGTTCATATTGTGTCAGTTTGAGAAGTTATGAAAGATGCTTAGATGTGTATTCATTAAATTAGAAGTTTGTAGGGAAGTTGAAAACTCCCTTTCTAGAACTCACTCTGCATTATGAAGGACTATTCTAGTGAATGTCTCTTGCAAGAAGGGATTTAAAGTCCCCAAGTCACGTATAGTTAAACCAGTGAGATAGCTTTCAGCTCCACCTTGATTTTGCATTATGCAGGGTAAGCCCAGAACTTGATGACTAATTTAACTACATTATTATGTTTTATGCTATCTCACTTATAAAATATAAAATATGTTTGTTAATTTACTATAATAAATACAATCTTTCAAGTGTGTTAGAGAAGGATCACCCACTTTTTAACCTAAGAACAGGGCCGATTCAAGGCTCTGGTGGACCCTGCGCAAAAAATATAATAGTGGGGCCCCCCTCCCGTCCTGTAGTGTGGGGGGGCAGGTGCTGTAGTGGGGAGAAGAGGGGCTGTAGGTGGGGGGACAGGGCTTGTAGTAGGGGGACAGACAGGGGCTTGTAGTATCTCACATACACCCTGATTCACATATACTATTATATATTAATTATGAAGAAGCCTTGGAAACCATGTTGATTTCAGATTTAATAATATACATACACTCATTACAGACATGAGTAGATATAGAATGTTAACCCCTCTTATATCAGGCATGAGTAGATTCAGAGAATTAACTTTATTACCAGAAATTACACACACAGTAAACAGACAAACACAGTGACAAACAAACACAGTGACACAAACAAACACAGTCACACACATAGTCAAACAGACCTGGTGCTGGCTGCAGCTTACTCTGAGTTGGTGTGAATGAGGAACTCAGCCTATAAGGAGAGGTTTCTGAACTCTCAGTTGAAAAGTCTCTCCTGATTGGCTGAGACCTCCTTCACTCAGACTCCTCATTCCGGGACAAGGCATTGTACCGGAATGAGGCTGCACGGGACCCGGGACTTAAAGTCCCATTGCGGGCCTGTCCCGGGCAATCCGGGACATGTGGTCACCCTAGCCCCAAACCGGCAGTATGACTGCCAGTGGGCCCCCGAAGGTTAGTGGGCCCTGGGCAAATGCCTACTTTGCCCGCTGAATAAAGTGGCCTTGCCTAAGAACATCATAAAATTCAACCCTGTCTGCAAGAATGTCTGTTCAACATTGTCTATTGCTTTTATTAGAACATGTAAACTGGTGTAATTGGCTGTCATAACCCCATGAACCTATTCTGTAAGCACTAAGCAACCACTAGAGTGTTTAAAAATCAAAATAATTTTAGCTTGAGTGTACAAACTGGAAACATATGTGTCGTCGTTTAAGACACATTGGTTCCACAGCAACATAAAGACTTGCGCAGCTCTATCCCAAGGACAGATGGGGTCTGTATCTGAGCATCTGTTGCTTATGATGACAATCCAAATGCATTAGAAACATTTAGCTCTTGGAGACATATGGACAGAGATGCTTGATGCCAAGCAAACTCCCCCAGTATTTATGAAGCTCAGAGCAAAGCAAAGAACTACTGAAAATCTGTAATTATTTTCATATTAGGGAGTGTAGTGAAACAGATGTATCGGCACCCTATTAAATCACTTTATTATCACCACTATATGAATGCTATGCAATATTCTTTCCATACATTGTTGATGGCCCCTATGTAGATATGTGGATACTGAGCCTTTCTGTTTTGGTTGAAACAACAGTAGGTGCTGATCAAGAGCCTATTGTATCTCGCCAAATAATTGTTGGGCCCATCCAATTGACTGCTGCAACACTTGGGGAGTAGTTAAACAGGGAAACTGGAGACCTCCTATGATGCTATGTTGCACGAAAGAAGACAAGAGACCTTCCCAAGACAACACAGCACTCAACCATAAAATGCACCATAAGTCATATGAGCAGGATTTGAAGAAGGCTGCAGATGGATGGATGGATGATCAGAATTAGGGTTATTTAGTTTGGAAAAAAGACGGCTTAGGGGGGATTTAATAACTATGTATAAATATATAAGGGGACAGTACAGAGATCACTCCCAGGACCTATTTATACCCAGGACTGTATCTATAACAAGGGGACATCCTCTACGGTTGGAGGAAAGAAGGTTTCTACACCAGCACAGACGGGGGTTCTTTACAGTAAGAGCAGTGAGATTATGGAACTCTCTGCCAGAGGAAGTGGTGATGGTAAACTCAATAAAAGAGTTCAAAAGGAGCCTGGACGTGTTTCTTGAAAGCAATAATATTACAAGTTATGGATATTAGATTAATAGGGACAGAACGTTGATCCAGGGATTTATTCTGATTGCCATATTTGGAGTCGGGAAGGAATTTTCCCCCTGGTATGGGGCAATTGGCATCTGCTTCATAAGGGTTTCTTGCCTTCCTCTGGATCAACACAGTAGGGACACAATATGTATATAGGTTGAACTTGATGGACTTTGGTCTTTTTTCAACCTTATGAACTATGTTACTATGTTACTATGAAGCATTGTGAAACTACTACACCTCCGGGTGAAACAGCAATCTATTCTGTATGGAGAACATAGGGTGAAGGTCACGTATTGCTGGAGATTTCATAAGTGTTGATGTCACATAATCCTTGTCTCCTCTTAGATTCAGTATGCCTATGTCATCTCTCTTACATACCACCCTCTCAGTAAAGTTAAACATCCTTGGATTACATAAAAAGGCTTCTAACCCTCTAGTTTTAGATTATGACCTTTTTTCTAACATTTCTGCTCCTTGGAAATAAACCCTCCTCCTGTAATGTATTAAATCCTTTTATGTGTGGTATTTAATTTTTTTTGTTTTTTGTTTGGTTGAATAGTACGTATAAGGATTTTAAATATAGACAATTAGACAGTGAATATTGGCTTGCATTTCATTTTATATCACGCTTACATGAGACTCTACAGTATTTTTAGTAAAATATTCATGCATTAACAACAACTTTACCCATACAAATGATTAAGTAACTCACATGTCCTCCCATGAAACCTGGATAGTTATTTTTTTTTTTTAAATGGAAATTCACCAGATCCTTATTAACTTTGGTAGGTGGGCATAATTGTGCTCCTCTTCCACTACACCACGTGCAATGGGACAGTGATTAAGTATTAGCCTGAGGTACATGACCAATCTCAGATTGCCATACTCTGTAAAATGGGGGTGAAAATATAATTATACTGTATATCCTATAGGAGGTACAGAGCAAATCTTGTGCCTCCCCCATGGCCAGCATCCTATGTGCTGTGGGGTGATGGGGTTTAAAGTCTAATAAGATGCCCTCAGTGGCCACCAAGGATTCCACTACTCCATATCCTCTGCCAATTGGTAATGTATAGGGTATAAAAAGTGAATATAATCCTTTTACATACATACATTGCTTCAGTTTAAATAATGAAGCTCAGCATTTACGTTTTTAAAAAAGAGATGTTTCAAACTTTGTAAAGTTGTACAACTCCTTCAGAAACACAAACGTCAAGATTTCCTCTTCAAATACCCTTTAAGTATAGCAAGAAGTTTTTTTTTTCTTCTGGTACGATCATTTAGATGAAAATGACCCAAAGCTTATTAGTCTCTTCAAAAAGTCATTTGCATTCTCATTTTCAGAGGGTTGTGGATTATAAATCCTATGCATGAGATGCAGGATAGCTTTCTTGCATATTGTATTGGATAGTGACCTTCATCCACAACTTAAGCTATTATCATTCAGTGGACTAAATATGTCACATTCTGACCATACAAGATATTTAACCATTTGCTGAACCTACAAAGTCAGGTCAGAGAAATGGGCAAGGGGTGAAGCGTGTCAGGACCCCGCAACCTAAATAGTTCAGGTGTCGACCCAGAGAACCAGGCAAAACCAGGCAAAACCAGGCAAAACACGGACAGTATGAAAATAACTCCTTCGGGTTCCAAAGGATAGGATAGTTACTTGATCCTGTGTTGAAGAGCTGATGGACAGACATAAGCAGCTTGCTCACACCAGGTTGAGTGACACAATTATTCACTGTATATAAACTTGCCTGGGTGCCTCCAGTGGCGCACTCCCAGGTCTTAAAAGAAAAATAAAAATGTAATTACTTTTAACATTCGTTAATATTATTAATATTATTATAATATAAATATGTACTTAATAGAAGTCAACGTTTCATTTCCAGTATGGAGCCTTCAGGACATGCTACACAAGATCAATCCAAATACAAATGGCAATTAATACTAAAAGCCATCCCTCATACCTGGAGCTGTGTCCCTAATTAATTGGACACACCTCTGCTCATGTGAGGTCAATTAAAAAAAACCTCATATTTAATGGTCCACAGTGGTTATAGACAATGAACAGCAAATATAGCACTGTATTCAATATATTTTCACCTTTCATATCTCCAAACATTAATATTTAATGCTTTTGTTTGTTGTTATGTATATAGTAATGTCATAGCCCCTATATCTGCCCACCAAGAAATGCATTTGTAAAAAAGGAGAAAAAGTAAAAGAAATGAAGGAATTTGCACAATTGCGTATCAGCGTGGTTCCAGATACACATTCATTTAACCCCAAAAGTGATTAAGTGTTCAGGGTCCTCATCCAAAATGTAAGGACACAGTATATCTCCATGAAGCACATCATTGTTTAAGTTCATCATCATTGTAGATCAATAGATTCCCCGTATAGTGGTGTGAGAAGCTGTCTCCCTGCATCATGTTTCCGCATGTAACACAGCCTGTGCATTTATCACGGATGGGTTTTTAATTGTCGAGGTAGAGAGCATTTAACTGGATCTGCCGAGGACAGAAGGTAACGTCCTCTTTTGAAACAAATTATTGGTAGCTGAGAAAATCAGTGTTTTATCATTAGCTAGTATCTTCCTATTTGATTGTATAGTATTTCTGATGTAGCTAGAAGCAGTAGTGTATTGTTTAGCTCAATGAAAAGATCTGACATCTTTGCGACATTCTGAATCATAGTGTTTGGCCTATGATTATGAGCTAGGGGTAGTGTGAAACGCGTCAGTGCATATGGAGCATTTCAACTAGGATTCAAATCAGAATACTGATATTACATTATTTTGCCCTTTTCTTGGCTAATGGAAGGGAGCAGGCTGCCTGTCTTCTTTCTCCTCATTTAAGAATAGACAGATGTAAAGAAATTCTATAATTTAATCTACTGACACCGGATCCTTCTGCTATTTTCCCCGTTGTATAAAATGAAACGTGCTCTCGTCACTGGCAGATGAGCCGAGAGGGGTCCGCTGCAATAACTTTCATTTCTATTTTGATGCTTCTGGGCAAAAGTAATAATTCAGTACCAGCTGGAATGTGAATATACTGAGTTTATGAGAAGTTGCCCTGAAAGAAATAACAGAAATGATGGATTCCCAACCTTGGGTGCTATAAAACGTAACACTTTTAATCTCATTTAGTCAGTCGGATCATTCAAATGTGAACTCTAAATATCAAACGTAGCAGCAGAAGTTTAAATAATATGATTTATATGAAAGTTTAGGCATTTTGAAGATGGAAACTCAGTAGGAGTACACACCAGTTGTACTGACCAGTCAATTTAAATGTCCAAAAGTGAACCACGAATAATGTTAGAAATACACATAGCTGGTCACACTAACATAAAACAATTGAATGAGCTACATTTAATTTCTAACATCATTTGTGGTTAGTTTTTTAGACTTGTAAAGGGACGTTCCAATATTACAGACAGTCCTCTAAAAATGCATATTATGGTCCTCCTTTAGGAACACTAAAGAATGTGACTGAGTTCCGGGTAGCATTACCACCTCAAGCACTTGAAGACCTGATGGCCGTGAATACTACAAGCTACAGGCCAGCCTGACGAGTGCTGCCTGGCCGTATGTAGAATTCGTCCATGTGAAGAGTACATACTGCAGCTAGACACATTTTCTCACCTCACTGTTCTTCATTTGTTGTCCGACTGTGCCAGACCCTCTACTTTCCAAATTAGCCCTCTTCATTCTTCCAGTGGCTCTCTATTACTGTTAATACCCTTTCCACTTGTATATTCCGAATTTCACCCATGTTGTACCAATTCTCTAAAATTCCCCACTCTGTTCGGTCAGACTCTGTTCGGTCAGACTCTGTTCGGTCAGACTCTGTTCGGTCAGACTCTGTTCGGTCAGACTCTGTTCGGTCAGACTCTGGCCGATTTACAAATAGAAACATATAATTTGACATCAGAGAAGAACCATTTGGCCCATCTAGTATGTCCATTTTGCCTGATGTAAGACTCAGATCTTACATCTTATTACTTATTGTTTTTGCATCACTTCAACTAAGAGTTGCCTATAATCCCATACATGGACCACCAGAGTACCATTTCCTAGAATCTATGTTGTGGATTTCTTTAAAACACATCATATGAACAAACATTAGTTAGCGGCTGCAGAATATGCGCCGATGACCGCACAACTGTAGAATTAAAACATATACATATATTAGATTTTTAAATGATTTGCAGGCCATCAAATTATAAACATATATCTGAATTTAATTCAGAAGCCTGCGGACGCCAAAGAAATGTTATGTGCAGAGATATCAAGATGAGGTGGTAGGTTAGTGTGGCTAAGCTTCACAATTTATGCATTGTAAAAGTAAGATTAACTGATCTTTTTCACATAGAAAACATTTCTTTCTTCATTTCTTTGTTCTAAAATTAACATAAGCATTAGCATTGTTAGTAACATTTGGTGAACATGAGGTTCATTTTTTTATTAGTCTCCTTAAGCCCTTGGGGTTTTCATTAAGGCAAGCCTTTTAGACATTAGAATGCATGGCTTAAAATATGAGTTGAGACAGACAGAAGTGTCTGTTTTGTAGCCTAGTTTTAATAGCCTTAAAACTAACTCTGGGCATATAATCGCTTATTTGACCATTTGGGGGACCCCCCCCCACACACTATAGGTCAAATGTGGTGGCTTGGGTGAGTGATCCAAAAGGACATTAGATTGGGCCTTTAAAAAGAAAACCCCTTTACTTATTTGCAAACCTTTTCACCCTTAATTAATGGGGGTGAAAGATGGCAGCCTTGCCTGACCCCAGAACAAACTGGAAATGGGTCCGTTTTAACAGAGGGTAACCAACACAAGGTTATAAATTACGTAAAGCATAAGAGCAGAACATCTCCCTGAAGCCAAACCTTTGCAGGGCTCTATTCTCATGGCACAAACAGTCAGTAGCTTTCTGCTGGTCATGGCTGACCAGAGCAGCTTGGATCTTGCGGCCCTTGATGCAATGGATCTTGTCCCTCATAAGGCTAAGGCTGTTTGTTACTCTGAGGCCAGGAATGCAAAAGGTCTGGTTAGGGTGGACAATCTGTCCAAAGACCGACTGCAAACTGCAAGCTAGTACTTTTGCTATTATGCTTTATTTCACATTAAAGAGGGAGGTGAGATGCCAGCTTTATTACTAAAGCCACTATTCCTTTGCACTTTTCGGAATAGTGGAAACTTTGTGCACTTACATAGCTCCTATTGTAGAGCATATTACATCTGTTGAAGTTGGAGTAGGGTTTATTTCAAAATGTGTAAACAGAAAACAAAGCGAGAGAGAATTAAATTTCAACTAAAGCGATTATCTGGATAATCTCTAATTTCCTAGTGTAATAAGCATCTGTTTATTTCAGACACTTTTAATGCTTTCATCCTCATCCCTGGGGCTATGTTTTATACACTTAGATGCAGACTTGATTACCTCTTAATTGCTTTTGCATAAACGTGGAGATGACCTTGCTTAATGTGTTCAGCTGTTTAATTAAACCTGTTTTTGTAAAAGTGGCTCCAGCACAGTTCAGCTTCAGTTACGGAACCTTTCTTGACGTTTTCAGAAAGTGTGACCAGTTCTGGAGAATCCGTGCATCATGTGGTCAAACTCAGATCCTCAATGTTCTGTCCACATTGGGCAACTCTACAAGTCACAGGAAAAGGGCACTAAGGAAACCATACAGAAGGAGCCGATGTTTACCTATTAGCAGAAATATACACTTTTTGTAACCCAACTTTATACTCACACAAAGCATAAATGGACAATCAAAATGTGTTTTTTTCTATTCTGGTTATTGTCATATATTCACTATAGCTATATAATAACTTTTAATCACAATAATGATTTTTAGAAATACAGTAGATGAATAAACTTTTATTTTGCTTTCTGTTGATAGGCAGCAGTGACTAAACTGCGACAACCATATGACTCATTGACCATTGACCAGTAGGTCACCCCCTTACTTTATGGTGGATGGCAGGAATTGTACCATAAAAACAACTAGTGAGTTACGTCTGTCAGGTGTTATATATGATATATTTATGTATGTATGTATGTATGTATGTATATATATATATATATATTGTGAGTCTGTTAACCCCAGGGTGATAATTAGCATGGCATTTGGGTGCAGGTGCTATGAAGATCATTCATATGGGTCCCTGGGGTGGAGCAATTTTAGAGCAGGGTGGGCCAATGCTGCTGAATAAACTCCTTTCTTTATCTTGCATTTTTATTCACAATAATATTTTTTTTGGAAATAGATGGATAGACTTTATTTTGTGGTCTTGTTACAGGTGGCAGAGACCAAATTGTGCCAATCTTCTGACACACTGACCAACTGGTCATCCTCTAGCATTGAAGTGGATGTCAGTAATTGTACCTGGACAGTAACTGGTGAGTCCTCTTCTGACATAAAGGACATATAGAATCACCGCATTCATTTTGTTCGTGATAGCAATATGTGAAATCTTTCATTCTAGAGAACCTGTCTATGTCCCATCCAATCCCTTGTTATACAATACAGTAATAGTGTCACATTTCCTACCTAGTAGTGTGTTTATGTGTTATGTGTTATTTTCACTAGACTTGCGCATTCGTCTTCGGGCGAACATGTAAACGAGCACGAAGAGGAAGTTTTTTTGTTCGTTCCGAAGACGCACCGAAGAGAATACAGTGCCGGCAAAACGTAGGAGAAGACGAAGACTCCCAACCACGAAGAATCGAAGATCGTATTTGTTTTTGCCGCGCAGCCCCCAAAATTTCAAACAGGAGTGAGCTGATCCTCGTCTCTCCAATCAGCTCACTCTTGTGACGTGACGCTAAGGGTCCCGTCCAATGCCTGTGCTGCTGTTTTTTGAATTCTGAAGGCGCCTTTATAAGACCAGAGCTTACCTGAGAGATCCATTCATTTTTCGCTGTGACTGCTTTGGCAACACTGCTGTGCTGCATCCGAGCGTTACAGAGAGATTGTTCTGTTCTGTGTGAGACTGGTAAGCCTCAGCCTGCCATTTCTCACAGTGTACTCTTCCTCACTTCAGTTCTACTGAATTAATAATATTTAATAATAATAATTTTATTAATTTAATAATTTTTTTATTTAATTTATCATCAACTGTGTAGTGCACTGGGGTGCCCTTGCCCTGGGCTGGCACTAGTGCCTACTGCCTGTCCTGCTTAAATAAATTAAATAATAGAATTTATAATAATTGAATACATATAAAATTATATATATATTTGTCAGTTATATATACTATAGTTAGTATAGTATTAGTAATAGTATACTAGTGTAGAGTGTACTGTAGACATTCAAGACATTTACTAGTGTCTAATCTAAAATCATTAATATCAATAATTCTATAATTCTTATCTTAATAGTTAATTAAATTAGCTATTAAAAATATAATTAATAATTACTACTATCTTATAGTTCAGCTAATCTTATTAGTACTGGTGCTGCAGCTCTATAGTTTGTGCTTTGTTTTAGCAACAGCAAGAGACCAAGTCAATTTTTCTTAATTAATAATCTTTCATTTTATTTCATTTGTTTTGCTCACCTCAGTCCATCAGTGAAGTGAAGTTGTTGGGCTAGTGAGTGCAGCCGCATAAGTGCTGTGTTCTTTTTTGATCAGCAAGCAGTTAACAATTTTTCAAAGATTTTCTCATTTATTTTACATTTTATTTTAATTTTATTAAAAGCACCCTTAGTGTTTTGCTCACCTCAGTCCATCAGTGAAGTGAAGTTGTTGGGCTAGTGAGTGCAGCCGCATAAGTGCTGTGTGTGTTTCAGCAAGCAGTGAAGCTAACTGTTTTGCTGTGACATTTTATTTTATTTCTAATTTCTTTTCAAGAAAAATTGACTGTGTGACGACAACAACTGTACTAAGCAAAGCTTCAAGCTACTAGCTGTAGTACTAAAATAATTCTAATCTTTAATCTTCTTAATCTATAATATATTATATAATATAATATAATATCTATCTATAATCCAAAATATAAGTAATTCTAATCTATTAATAAAATAATATTATATATAACTTAACCTCACTTTAGCTTAGTGGGCTTGAGAGCGTCTGCCTAGAGTTAGACTAGAATACTAATATAGCTTTAGGTTTAGCATAGTAGTAGGATAGGCTCTTAGGCCCGTGTAAATTTTTATTCAAAGTCTTTAATTTTTTTTATCCCCTTTTATTTTTTTATTTTTTTTAAAGTTTTTTTAAACACTACACTACACACACAACACAAAATTTGAAATGGATCCTCCTTTTGGGACTTAGGACGGACAAGCTCCATCTACCACCACCACCACCACCACCATCACCACCAGCACCACCAGCACCACCACCAGTTCTAGATGCAGCCTTTGCGTCAGTCTAGTCGGCCAAGTAGGCCAAGCTCTCACTTATCATTTGGGGAAGCATTGCTTGAAGGATCATCAAGTAAAGGAAAGGTACCAAAAGCAGGCAGTAGTGGTGTGGCTAGGCCCACAAGCTCTATGTTTTTTTACGGAAAGCCTAAAGCACCAGAAGCATGTTCACCGTTAAAGGGTAGCACAACTAGTACTTCTACTAGCCCAGTGAGTAAAAAGAAGTGCCTTTTGCCCCAAGCAGCATCTTCCCCATCCACGAGCAGCATGCAAGGTACCAAGCAGAGCCAAATTAGCAGCAAGACTCAGAGGGGTCCCAAACCAAAGCGATCTCATTCCTTTGTAGGGAAAACCACCACCACCACAACCCCCACCTCTACCGCCTCTACCACCACTAGTGCTGCGCCTACTGTTCCCACCGGTACCGCCACGCCATGTCCTCCTAGTACCTCTAGCAAGCCACCAAGTCCTTACAATATTTTTGTGAAGACAGTTAGAGAGAGGGCTACACATAGTGGAACTCCACCTAGCGAGGTAGCAGAGGAGCCTGAGACTGAGAGGCCAAGTGCAGAGTCTGTTCTTCCTGCTCGCACTACTACTAGTCACGAGTCTCACGACGATATCAGTCTTAGCTCCAGCCTAGCAGGAATTCCATTTGATCTGGCTAATGAAGAACTAGACTATGAGCCAGAGGAAGTAGAGGAGATGAGTGGTCAGGAATCAGATTCCTCAGGGAGCAGTGTCCAAATGACTAGTGCAAAATTTTCCCCTGAGCCTCCACCTTCTCCGCTACGATCATCACCATCACCACCACCAGCAGCAGCAAAACCTAGCAAATCTAAAGTTAAAGCAATTAGCAGTCCCACTATGGCCAGTACTGTTACCACCAGTTCCACCACCACTAGTTCTGCCTCTGTTCATCCACCCCGAGCAGTAGGAGCAGCACCCAAGGCACACTCCAAGGCTATGCGCGCCCCAATTTGGGAGCACTTTGAAAATGTTGAAGAAGGGCGCTATGGAAAGTGCAAACATTGTGGGAAGCTAATAAGCAGAGGGAAAGTGTCTGGCCATTTTACCAGTGCTAGCATGAAGCATCACCTCAGCACTCAACACAACGCTGTCCTATTGGGGAAAGATGCAGAAGTAAAACGTAGTGCAGGCAGCATAGCTGGTGGCCGTGGAAAAACCCCAACAGCTGCTTCTGAGCCAATAGCAGCAGCAGCAGCAGCAGCAGCTAGTGCTGGCAGCCAGAGACCAAGGCAGGTTGGAGCACTGCATGTCCAGCCCACCCTGGAACAATTTATGACATTCCAATCCAAAAGGTCAATGCCCAAACAGCAAGCCAATAAAGTAACGCGACTTATTGGTCAGTTCATTGCTGTTGGAGGGGCATCCTTCTCTATGATCGAAGGGGAGCCTTTCAAACAATTGATGGCGGCTGTGGCTCCACAATATACAGTTCCGTCACGTTCCACTTTCAGCAGGAACATTGTCCCCTCATTGTATCGGTCCTGTGTTGCAGCAGTGAAAGAGGAGCTTTCCAAGGCTGCTGGTCAGTCTGTTCATTTCACAACAGATTTGTGGAGTGCACCTAGCGGCCAGCATGCCTTTCTTTCTTTGACAGCACACTGATGGCAGCCCGGTGTGCCCAAGGAAGCTGGTGCAGCAGGCTACCGATCATTCCTTCTCCATGCAGAAGTGATGGATGAAAAGCACACTTCCCAAAATATTCTGCATGCGATCAGGAAAATGTTTAGCCTTTGGGTGGGAGCAGAGGCAGGCACCAATGTTGAAGTTGTTTTGTGGTAACTGACGGAGGTGCCAATATGGTGAAAGCGCTGCGAGATGGTCATATTGTTGGTGTGCGGTGTGCAGCACACATCATCCATCTTGTAGTGAAGGCAGCAATGTCAGAAGGAACTAATGTGGCAGCAGTAGTTCTGTCCCGCTGCAGAAAGATCGCTGGGCACTTTCATCATAGTGTTAAGGCTAGCCAACTTAGAGAGGTCAGGTCTTCCCGTACACTGCTTACGTCAGGATGTCAGTACACGGTGGAACTCCACATTAGACATGCTGGAGAGGATTTTGGAGCAGCAGAGGGCAATCCATAATCTTGCCTCAGAGCACAATATTGGGATTACACCTCCATTGAATAGGGAGGATTGGACAGTGATCGCCCAGCTAGTGGCAGTCCTTAAACCATTCAGGGATGCCACAGAAAATTTAAGCTCAAACACTGCCAGTCTGGCCCAGGTAATCCCAGTGTTCTCCCATCTAGGCAGCAAGATGGATGTGTTCCTTGAAAACCATGAGGCTGTTCAAGGTGGCACTCTACATACTGACTTAGCAGCCATAGTCAGGAAGCTGAAGGATCTGCTAAAAGTACGCCTTCGCAAACGCATGGAAGAGAGTCCCGAAATGATGCTAGCGTGCCTTTGCGATCCAAGAATTAAGGGAAAGCTAGCTTTGAAATTCAATGTTCTCAGTAGCTACCGGGAGCAATTGGTCAACAAGGTGCGTGACTGGCAGCGTAAAATGGGAATGCTGTCCGAGGAGGGAGAGGTGCAGGAGGAGGAAGAGATTATGTGGTCTGCTATTCCTAGCAGCAGCATCAGCAGCAGTGCCACAAGCATCACAACAACACAGCTGAGTGGAGCAGCTGCGTTTTGGGAAGAGGCACTTGGGAGTTTAGTTGGACCATCTGACAGAGCTAGCAGCAGAAAGGAGAGTAGTGCTGCTGAAATGGTCAAACTTTACCTCTGTGAAGTTCCTTCTGAACCTAATGTTGATCCTCTTAGCTACTGGGATGAAAAGAAGAGTGTGTGGCCTGCACTCTCATGGGTTGCGCAGCAGCTTCTATCATGTCCGCCAACCACTGTTCAAAGTGAGCGCGTGTTTTCTATGACTGGAAACATACTGAGTCCACAGTGCTCACGCATGGCACCTCATCTGATGGAGCAGATTGCCTTTCTTAAATTCAGTCTGCCCAAGTTGGGTTACCCAGCTCTTAGCTTGGAAAGTTACATTTTTTTTCTCTAATGTTTAAGGTAGTTTCTCCCCCTGGTTGCACGTGTTTGTGGTGTGGCAACGTCTGCTACCTCCGCCGGTGTAGCCAATTTACGCTAGGGCCTAGTGTCTGAGTTCTGGAAGTCCGCTCCCAAACGCCATGGACTGACAGACTTTGATGCTTTGCCCTGGGGTGAAACAGGTGAGCGGGTCCTCAATTGCCCCCTCATTCAACTTTCCCAATGCTGCTGCTGCTGCTGGTGGTGCCAGCGTCTCTTCTCTGCCAGTTCGCTTCCTGGCTAGTGTCATGCCTCAAATGTCCCTAATGGTAAGGGCAGTTTCTCCCCCCTGGCTGCGTCTGTTTGCGATGTGGCAACGCCTGCTACCTCCGCCGGAGTGGCCAGCTTACGCTAGGGCTTAGTGTCTGAGCTCTGGAAGTCTGCTGCCAAACGTCTAGGACTGACAGTTGTTTGGATGCTTTGCCCTGGGGTGAAACAGGTGAGTGGGTCGCCAATTGCCCACTCATTCGCCTTTTCCATTTCCTTTTCCATTTCCATTTCATTTTTTTCCGTCTGATACACAACCTACCAAACATAACACACACAATAACACAAATAACACAGTGACATAACACATAACACACATAACACATATAACACAGTGACATAACACACATAACACACACATGTACAATTCACAAATCACAAGGACCTTTCCTCCTGTTATTTGCCCTGGCCTTCACTTCTACACTCACTAGCATTAACGCTATAACTCACACTTCACCCTATAACATTTTTCCATCCACATAGCTGCCAACAGACCCAACTTTTTCAGGGACAGTCCTGCTTTTTTTCCTGTCCCATCAAATTTAGCTAAACTAGGTATGCTAGTGCACATAGGTATAGCTGGGTAGGGTAGCACTACAACATTAAATAAATATAATAAAGTAAATAATAATAAATATAACTTTAAAATAAAATTCAATAAACCCATTAAAATTAAAATTAAATTATTATTTAGACATAATACATCTTTAACCAAAACAGTGCACTGCTAATAATCTTAAACATAACCGTACATTAACCCTAAGCTATTTTTTAGTTCTTGTCCAACATTTTTCCATTCGCATACCTGCCAACACACCCAACATTTTTGTGGACAGTCCTGCTTTTTTCCAGTCCTGTCCAGTAAAAGTTGGGTTGTTGCAAAGTATGCCATTATAAATAGGTAGCAAATGTTAGGCATGTATTACAAGTTGTCCAAAATCAATTTAAAAATGTAAACGGAGGCCAAGTTCCTTGGAGCATTTGTCTAGGTCATTTTGTGTACAGTACACCTCGGTACGTGTGTGCAACGCTATTGGTCGTTTCGGCAGGGGGCTCGCCTGCCATCAACGAATGAGGTGCATTCTGCAGTTCTGCAATTCATTTGTTGATGCCAGACCAGCCCCCTTCCGGCGACCAACAGAGTCGCACACACGTACCTTCACGGCGCAAATGCATCTGCTGCTGCTGCTGCTGCTCCGATGTGTTCTTAACCCCGTATTAACCCCTGCTACGCAGCCGTGAGGAAACGAAGATGAAACGAGCACGAAGAATGGCCACGAATATTCGCCCGAAAAGAAGACAGGAACGGGCGAATATTCGCGGAATACGAAGGGTTTTTTTTCTCCGAAGACGAGTACGAAGACGAACACGAAGAGCCCCCTGGTGCCCAAGTCTAATTTTCACC
Organism: Sceloporus occidentalis; assembly: GCA_023333645.1. Classification (NCBI taxonomy): domain Eukaryota; kingdom Metazoa; phylum Chordata; class Lepidosauria; order Squamata; family Phrynosomatidae; genus Sceloporus; species Sceloporus occidentalis. The sequence goes on along the minus strand of JALMGF010000034.1, from coordinate 3,709,611 downwards.
TCCTACTCCTAAAAACACATCACTGAGGTCATTTCAAAGAGAGCTTGTCTGGCTCTAATACCAGCTGTTCTTACGCTGTGACCCAAAAACTAAATCCCCCTACAGGATACAATGGGCACTCTGTGGGTACCATTGTTTATAATAGAGGAGACATGACTTCCTGTTGTATGCGAGCTTGATTGTTAATGTGTCAATGTTTTCTTACAGGTTCATACTGAAGACGCTAACTTAAACTATCTCCAGCTACCCTAAATAAAACTTACACAGAGCCTTAGGATACATAGTTTATTTATTACATTGCAAGTCAGGGCTTCTACTGTTCAGTGCCCTTAATCATGGTTTTGTTTTTAAATAAACTTATGTATACACTGGCAAAAAACAAAAAACAAAAAAAAACAAAAAAAAAAAACACATCACTATTGTTTGTTACTGCTGCACTATTTCTGTTTTTGTTTCTCTTGCTTCTGTGTTTATTATACATGAGCGCCCCTAGGTGGATATAGTTTTTGGACATCAGCATTTGGATAGTGTTGTTTTAGGGTTGCAGCTGTGTGAATATACTAGGAAGGGGAGTATTGATTTTATTTATTATATTGTATTATCGCCATACACTACAGCACGTGTTCACCAAAGGCACCAGTACCCTCATCACAAGCAAGTAGAAAAGCAAGTAAATAAAAAATATTTTTTCCAACTCTATTGATGCCATGCTAAAAGAGTTAATGAAGAACCAAACATTTTTTTTCTTTGCCTTGTATTTTTATTCAGTAATCATTTGTAGAGTTTGATGTATAAACTGTTATCTTGATGTCTTGTTACAGGTAACCAAATTGTGCCAGCCTTCTGACTCGCTGACCAACTGGTCACCCTCTGGCATTAAAGTGGGTGGCAGAAGTTGTCGCCGAACAGTAACTGGTGAGTCCTCTTCTGATACAAAAAAATATATAGAATCACAGCAGTAATTTTGTGCGTGATTGTAGTGTGTGAAATCTTTCATTCTAGACAACCTGTTTATGTTAGATTAAATCACTTGTTATATAATACGGTCATAGTGTTGCATCTCCTACCTAGTAGTGTATTTATGTGTTGTTTTTACCTCCTGCTGTAGATAAACCACATGCATCAACTGAAGAATTCTGTAATTAACCATTCGGTTTCTATAAAACCACCACCATTTATATTCCCGTTTCTGTGCCACTTCTGTCCTGAACAGTTTCATACCTGCAATCCACTTGTGCCACCCTGACATAACGCAGAAGAAGAAAAATCCACTACTGTCCATAAAACTACATTGTGAATATGTTTATAAAACATTATAAAAGGAGTGTGGATAGGGTGCATGCGGTTTATAGTACTGGGTACCACACTACGTTACCATGACTCCAGTGTCATGTTGGCACTTATTACTTTGTCTTGGCATTATTAGCTATGTTAATACAAATACTCTTTTCTTCTAACCCGCATTATGGCTTCCTTAGAGTCCTTTAGCTATATATTGCATTGTCTCATTTGATATTTTTTGGCATTCCTAAAACAAAGCACATATTTTTTATCTCACATATAGGATTAGCTGACGTACATTGGAGAAATTCAAAAGTTGCTTTCCAGATCCTTTGATTTGAACCATACTTGGCAGACATTGTACAATAGTGGCAAAACGCCATAATAGACTCTCCTTTCATTCGCTACGTATTGATGCTACCACTTTCTAAACATTTAGCAGTATCTCAAGTCTGTCAAAGAAAAATTTTCACTTTGTGATTTTTCATGTTAAATAGTTCCACAATATCATTATTGTTTTTGCCATTGCGTTTTATTATAATGCTACTATAGTAACTTTTATTTGCTGTTGGTATATGTTATTATTATTAATAAAGTAAAATTAAGCATTTGTCATGTTTGATACCTTCTTTGCAACTTCTTCATCTGTGATGTGACTCACACAAGTTTATATTTTAAAAATCATGTTGGTTATAAAGGTGCTTGGAGTCTCCCTTGCAGAACTTCTTTAAATGCTGTGCATTGTAGGTTTAATGTATACAAAAAACAAAAACTGTCTGCGCTTCTCACCCTAATAAAGTTGGCAACAAATATATAAACATAATATAAATGAGAGGTTTTGGTTATATGAATTGGCCAAAGCATAATTAAGCTCACCCGCCACGTCAAGGCACACTCTCAATAGGGTGAGAACCTACTCTCACCTCCTACATAGTGGGCACACAAAGCAGTTTATACTGCTACCAAAACCAGATTAATGTGTTGGGGGAGGTGCAATTAAACCTCCTCCCAATTAACCCCTGGACAGCAAGCTGCAACCAGACTAATGAGGAGCCAACAACCTCAAATATGTGCAAACAGGGAAAAGAAAAAATGTCGGTGCGCTAAGCTAGTCACAGGCTCAAATAATACAAATGTATAATATAAGGCCTACCAAACAGGTGTAAGCATGCTGCAAAAACAGTGTATTGGCTGTACAATGTATACAAAAAACAAAAACTGTCTGCGCTTCTCACCCTAATAAAGTTGGCAACAAATATATAAACATAATATAAATGAGAGGTTTTGGTTATATAAATTGGTTATACATTTGTATTATTTGAGCCTGTGACTAGCTTAGCGCACCGACATTTTTTCTTTTCCATTGTAGGTTTAACCCAGCTGGAGGCTTGGTCAGTTTACATTACATGACATGATATAGTGGTACAAAATGTAATTTCCTCCTCAGTATTTTCCTATAGATTCCAAACAAAATAATAAAAGTAACTTTCTTACATGTTCCACGTCCTTAGTAAACTTATGCAATATAAGCAGCTGAACATTCATGGAGGTTACACACACAGCCCATTCACAGTATACAATATATCGTTAGAGATAAATGCCATAAAAAAGAAATACTATCTGTAGTAAATACACACATCCACGTACGGCACCCTTTATTGCAGCACCTGCTCACATGGCTTGAGAAAGACCTGTGTGTCGAAACATTGCCTGCGTGAAATAAGCTCACCTTACCATTTGAGTGCTGAGCCTCTGCGTCTTTATTTTGGCCTTTGGAATGTGTCTTCAATTTATGGATTCCATGCAAGTTAAAATGGCATCCGCTTGTCTCTTCCCCTTGCATTGCTGGTTGGCCAGAGTGAAAAAAGTAAGGAAAAACTCCCACAGGTTGTTGGACCCATAAATCACAGCCATAACCATCAATGAGACCACTCCACTGATTTGTTGGCTACTTCTAACCATGAGTCATTTATAAATTCCTGCACCCTACAGATAGCCGTCTCTCCCACTTTATCTCATCTCAGAGCACCAAAACAGATTGCAACAGCGCTAAAACGTGGCTAACAAATCTTAAAGAAATTTCAGAGATTTTGCAATTTGTTTTTATTTGCAATCGGAGATTCCTAGAAACGCAAGAAATTGGTAAATTCAATAAACCCCCTTACCGTCCCCAATTTTCAAAAGGAAGGTTTTGAATTGTTATCAAACATCAAAACATGTTGGTCTGTGGGTTCAGTTTCCTAAGTTTGTCAAATTTGTAAAAGTGTCAAAATAAATAGTAGACATTTCTAAATAAAATACATTTTTGGTGCTAAATAAAAGATAATAATACTAATAATAATATTTTCCAGAAAATAGACAAAGTACATTATTGTTTCATATCACACAGTTTATTTGTGAACAACTTCCACCCAGAAAGTTTAGTCTCTACTTCGAAGAGACATTTGTATTACTTTTATAGTAACAAGCCTGAAATTATTTTAAAGGTACACTCCAACCATCATTTGCAATGTAATGTTTATTATAGATCAGGGGTCCTTTAAATTTGTGTGGTTCCCCCATGCTACTTGTCATGCAGGATACATCTCCTGCTGCCGACACACATGCACTGGACTAACCTCCAATCAGCTTCAGTGCTTGGTCAACAAAAGTTTTAGAGGGGTCTAATGAGACCTCCCATGCACATGCACAGAAAGCACTCTCTTTCATTACAATGACAGCAATTCCTTGCCACAGACGCCAATCAGGGAGTGTTGCGCTGCAGCTTCTCCTAAAGGTAAGCAATTTTAATTAATAGTGTTCCCTACAAGTTCTTCTAAAATACGTACAGAGTAGTTTAATATGCATTATTTAGTGATAAGGCTGACTTGGACAATAGACTGTCCCTTGTCCCTGTAGCAAACCTACGCATATTTTAGTGACATATGTCAAAAGTTGATATATCAATTTTAGGTATTAAATTCATATAGTTTTATTTGTTTTAACATGAAAAACAAACCAAAAAAATTTTTCATTTGTCATTTTATTTTCTTTTATTTTCATATAAATTATTAGATGTGTGTAGACCCATAATGCAGATTTTTCATAACTGCGAGAAACAAAAGCATTGCTATAATAACCAAGTTTTGCATTTATTCAAATACTATAATAATCTGGCATTACAATAAGAACAAAAAAGGGATTACTTTCTTTTTCCTAACTGCCTTGCGTTAAACACTCATGTTCAAAAACCTTCTTTGTATTTTACTTAACATATTTAGTTTACAGAAGCAAAAAGTAACAGCAAAACATTGCCTTCAAGACCAAAAGCTGGATGATGGATTATTTTATTAGAGCTGAAAGCAACTTCTTTTGTAAATAGTTTTTTTTTTTAATATATTGGGGGGGGTGAAACACCTACACTAGTAATGGATTCAGTAGTCTTATAAATATTGCTTTGTGTAGAACCCACACATGGCACAATATACACGCCTTTGCATTAAAAAGGCCCTTGTTAATAATTCCATGAAATTAAATGGATGGGAAGCAGATTACAAAAGCATTATTTACTCTTTCAAACTGTGTAGCATGTTAACAGTCATCTGAATACCATCAGAAAGATGCCAGGCTCCAGCTTGCCTCTATGCTCTAAGAAAAAAGGACTATATAAAAGGCTTTGTAGAGGAGCGGTGGATCGGGACCTAGGCAAACACAGTCAGAATGAGTGGAAAGAGCTATAGTGAAACATTCTAGCATCAAGACAAGCCCATGCCATTCTACCATTACCAATGGGGCAGGACCAGCATTCTTATCATATAGACAAAGTAGGCAACTGTCCTTGGTACAGAGCTGGTAGAGGGCACCAGGGATAGGCATAGGCAAGTGTCCATAGAACATCAGTAAATTGTCCACCACAGACCCCAGTAAATGTCCACCATGAGCAATGTTGCTGCCTACCCCTGGGGGGCATGACCACTCTCTTAAGATCACAAGTTCTCACCTAAGATCGCAGGTACATACATGCCAGGGACATGGTATGCCTAGAAACACCAGGGCTGGCCCTGACCTGCACCCATTCAGTTTATAAAAAAAACAGCTTTGGGCTAAAACAATGCAAGAAAACTTCCAAATATTTTTAATGGATAAATATCATTTAAACATTAAAATATAGTGGAGTGTTTTAATAAAATATATTGTAAAGAATCTTCTTAATATTAAAAAGTGCAAATTTGCACACAAGGTTGCCCTTCTTTTAATCGGATCTCTTGCTTACCAAGGTATATATCAAAATTCAGCACTAGTACACAAAAAAGGACAAATAATTTTAATACAAGTAAGAAAAAAAAATACAGAAACCTACATTATATGAACACATGAAGGGTGTCATTAAGTACTTGTTCAATGATGGGAGGGAATGCTTGTAGGAAATCAGAAGCTGAAAATCACACAGATGGTAGAGAGGAAAAATGTTTTCTATTTTTTACAATATACATACATTTTAATCTTTTAATACAGGTAAATAATATTAGTTCAATTTAGACTCCCTGCAAACAAGACCCATATTCACGAAGGAGTCTTCTGCTGCTGCTGCGTACAGTTCATGCGACTGCATGGAATCTTACAGATCCAAAAACTTCTCAGTAAATGTGACCTCATTTGTGACCTCATTTGTGAATCTAATGCTACGGTCCAGCTGGAGCTGATATGACAACTGTAAAAGTTTTTCGAAATCAGCCAAGGCTTTGAAAATACAGCCAATGTTATTGTGAACACACATGGTAGATTTCCATTATTGCAGGACAGTATGTTGTATAGCATTACAAATTAGGAGGCACAGGATGACATGCTTTTCTCTTGGTCTCTCTCATACTCTTCTTGTGCCCTTTGTAATTTTTTGACTCTAAGTTTCCACTTATGAAAACAGTAAGTCAGTAGGGATGTCATTACCAGGGAGAAAATGATAGTCAGTACCACGATCAAAACAGTGGTGGATGAGAGACCACCATCTAATAATGTAATCTCCATACCGCCAGTCATGTTCTGCTTTGTGAAGGCCTCAAAATCCTCTTCATATGATACAGATGGAGGCAGTTCAAATGTGGACCTCATTGAGTTGAATAAGTTATTCTGTTTCTTTAAAAAAAACATTACTAAAATTGTGTATATATATGGTAAGGTTCAGAATTCTCAGTAATTTTTATCCCTCGCTTGCGTTTACTCCACGCATTACATTTCTAATGCTCAGCTTCCAAAAACGTGTTATCCCAAAGCAGAAGACTAGCAACTTACAGCTGTCTGTGAACATTAGCATTTCCCATTAAGGAAATCCATATTTATCTGGAAGACCAGGTCAGTTGATGAAAGGTTAGCGGTAATTGTGTGCCAAATTCACATTCTTTTCAGCAAATGCAGCATCCAAAAGTTGAAAGGTGTCATTCAGTTTCAAGCTGATCATTGTGGTCTTCAACCACAAAGATTCAAATAAATAGTTTGTTATCCTTCAAAGACATCCAAACTGCAGCTTCCCGTGGCTTCAGTTGATTAATTCGTAGTATAACGTTGATATTTTAGTCAAAATCCTAGAAAAGAATGCATGGTAAATATGTAATATGACACAAAGAGGACTATTTAGGCATAAAGAATCAGATATTGTCTAGCTCCGTACTGAAATACACCTCTTTAACTGGTTTGTTCAGACATAAATGCTCATTCAATAGAATTGTTTAATTTTAAATGATGTGTAAAGTGATTTCATTATTAACATGATGACATCATTCTATTCAGCACGACTTTCGTTTGTATCATTTCTTGAGTAAAGTCACCCAAGACTTTGGTGCTTCCAGGCATCCCTTCTATCAGATTTCTCTGATTAAATCAGTGGACTTCAACAGGTCTTGTGCTCTTGTGAACACGTTGTCCAATTATATATTACAGATCAGGTTATTGTTTGTAAAGATTTATATCTATGAATTTATAAGGTTATTTTATGACCCCCTTCTGCTAAAACACATCATCTAATGTACTTGAGATATTACATTTACTCTAATGAGTCTACAGGGCATTTTCTAATAGCATTCTGGAGGGCTTCTTACCCTTAGGAGTAAAAGTGCTTGACAGAGCGACATTAATTACATTATGTGAATAGAACCTATGGATTTTCAGAAAGACATCTGATCATATAAAAAGCATTAAGGTCCACATCTGGTCAGCTGCATGATAATGTGCTATGACATTCTCATCAGTATAAAGCCTGGGTAACATTTATTTTCTTCCTCATTCATATAGGAATATTGCATTGTATACATTAGGTCTGTGAATAGCCTAATCAGCAAGTATTTCTTAACCTAATAATGAATCTTTAATCATCCGTATTAAGGTTTTGTCCTATTATTCACCCAAAGTTCACGCCACATTCTAAAAAGATGGTTGAAATGCCAGGGTGAACTTGTTGTTAGCGGCAACGCATTTCTTGATTTCGTCGTTATTTATTTATACTGCACAGTAATTACATCACATGTGCAAACTGGTTTTGGCGTCACATCATCATGACACGGTAACAGATTACTCTGAAATGTATAACTGAACCACTTTCAGCTAATAACATTTGGGAGACGTTAAATGGAACACTAGCCAAACCCAAAGTCAGCAAATTTACTTATCGCACAGCACTTCAGAGATTTCCAGACTTCTCCCGAGTTCAATCTTTAATGAAAAGGGGAACACAAAGGCCACGACAAATCAGTATAAAAATAGAATTGTACTCCCATTATCAATCAGGATAATCATTGTGAGGTTTATTTATTGGCATTATATTGAACCAACTTATTTATGGTTGAATATTTTATTTCTATTATTTCTATGTATTATCCTTTGTTGGACTTATCCCTATGTTTCCATCTTTATATAAGATTTTAAATTATTTATGCCTTTAAGTGGCATCATAATAGCGCATTAAATGATCTCAGTACTGTTTGTCTGATATTAACTGTGAAAAGGCTCTGCAGCATGTCTGCTTTTCTTTCTTAGTTTCTGTATATGAGATTTTCATTTTGTTTTTAATGGTTTATTATAGTATTTTTGTGTTCATATTCTTGTTTGCCCACTTTAGGGTTATAGCTTCTTGCAGATTTGTCCTCAAGTATTTGTGTCTCATTTTTATACATTAACTTTTTTGTTGCTGGTATACTTGGATTTAGGTGTTTGTCTCTTTGATAGGAAGTATTACATCAGTCTTATATTTACTAATCGTTATGGTTTTTATAACCGTCTAGTGTCTATTCCTTAACCAGCCTATGATAAAGTGCCATCAGAGGAACCAAATGGGTTATTCAGTTGCCTTTTTGTCTGTTTCCCCTCATTGTCAGTCATTAGAGAATAAAACTCATTTTTCATTTTATAGTATTTTTGGATAATGTATGTGGATGGCTTTTACCTTCTCTGGGTTGTTTGTCTCCTTTGCTGAAATGGCTGCTTCGTGTAACAAGCCTGAAGCTACTGATTGCATAACATACCCGAGGGAAGTGCTGCTATGGATTGTTATACTGGGTTTTTCTTTAGTCCCATATTGTATCACGTTATTTACTATTGTTACTGATCTAGCTGATGTGGACAGGCCAGCTGGTTGTGCAGCACAGGTTGATTTGTAGCAGAACCTGATCCTAGTCTTGGCTTCCTAGACAAGCCAACAAAAACCAGCTTCAACATATAGACAGCCTTCCCAAGAGTCTGCAGCTTTATTTGGGAGTACCAAATCCAAAACCAAATGGTGAAGTATGGTCTGGCTTGGGTCGGCTCTAAATTGCACTCTACTCTTTTTGAGCTATGGATGGGGCTTCAGTCAATATTAGTCTTTCCCAGCTCTGGGCAAGTAACTTGTGGGGATAATGTTAACCCACATGAAGTATTTAACGTGGAGAACTTTACCTACAGAACCTATTCAAAACTTTTCAAATTACAAGAGAAGATTGATATACTACGAGCATCTTATAAGAAAGCCTTTATCATTCAGCCACCACTTCTCCTTGGGCCGGTTTGGACGGACGTCAACACAAACAAAGAAGGTTGTTGTGAACTAGTTGTGTTTTGTGAGGAAGAGGTAATCGTTAGAAACCATAATACTTCTTATTAAAGAATGTTTAATGTCGGTTGTAGCAGAGTATATTTTAATAATTTTGTGTCCAAAACATAGTAATAATTCTAATGATTGGACTCATCAATAATGCTCAAAAATATTGGTTGTTTGGGTAAGTGCGCATTATTTAAGCAGGTTAGCTGGGAATTAGCAGGACGTGTCAGTGCCCATATAGCAACGTATAAGGTTTTCCTTAATACATTCTCGTTGCCTCGATATTAAACCCGTGAAAGAACCTGTTATAAGCCAGAGACACGTTGAGATTCATTAATAAATATGTCATTGCATATTCCAAGTCTAACCCGTCTACTACTCATTTTCCTCCTTCACATATGCAATTTTTCCCCCAATTTATTTTAATTTGAATATTTGCTACCAGAAAAACAAGAATGTTTCCCTATAACGCCAGAAATGTCAGCACTATAACTACGCCAAAGACACTGCCACGTTAACACATTTCTTCATGCTCGCTCTCTAAATCACCTTCCTGTTTTACTATCTCTCTTTTCTTGCACTAATTATTGTATGCATATGGATATACGGATGCTAATTTCTTCACAGTTACATCACCACTAAAGCAAGCACATTAACAAATGCTACACATCTCTCAGCAGTGATCATGGCAACCCATGAATAGTCCCGGTTAACTGCATCTTGAAAATAGACGATTCCAATATATTTTATGAGAATGCCTTCATTAAACTGACAGCAGAGTCTATTAGCGTTCCCGAGACACCGCGCATGCAGCTTAAGCATTTTAACAATAAGCTTAGTTATTGTTCCCCTAGATAAATATGTAAATATACTCCCATCAGATTAGTCGTGAACTCCGGGAGATGTTTATTCTGGTGACCTACAGAAACGTGGCAGAGCTTTACAAGGCAGTGCTGCCATAAATCAAAGGTATCACATGGTATTACCATTGTACAGCGCCGTGGAATATGATGGCGCTATACAAAACAATACATTAGAATACCAGCAACAAATATTAAAAATTGCTCGTCAATGTGCTTTACAGACTCTTGGCTGAGTATCCTTATTTAAAGTAAGAGACATCCAGTTCCGTCAATATGGATTATGAAATAAAGTAGCCATTTACACTTTCACCGTCTCATGGTCTGAAATATATTCCATTCCCTAAACGCTAATTTCTCAGGGAATTTTCTGGTATTAGTCTGCTAGGCGTCATTCCTTCTACTAAATTGATGGCAGATAAGAACCATTCGGCACATCTAGTCTACCCATTATTCCTGATGTAAAGACTCAGACCTTAATCAATCCTTGTTCTTGTCTTAGATTTTGGATAACTTTATGCCTATTCCATGCATGTTTCAATTCCTTCACTGTATTATCTTCTACCACCTCTGATGGGAAGCTGTTCAGTTTATCTACAAGTTAAAATGGGTTCTGTTTTAAGACGATTAAATAACCCACACTTGGCATAGTCACAGAGTACTATAATGGGTATAACCAGTGCTTTTGTTAAGATACTCATAGAACTCTGCTGCAGAAAATCCTAGAATTCCATCCATTTTTCAACCGACCAACGCAGGCAGCGCAGCCACAAACAAAATATAGCTTATCAACATTTTTTGGAGAGATTCATGGTAAATCATTTCCAATTTTCCTGTTTCGCATCAACCTGTCTCCAAGGTCCAACTTAAACAATCTTTTTGATGGAGTAATACACGTGGTGCATCAATGCAATCATAAGAGATGCATAACTTATTATCCCATTAAATATAAACACTATTTGTATAATCAGAAGGGAAATTATGAGTATGTTTCAATGATACTTCACTCTCATGATAATGCTAGCACTGCCGGTAGGCATTTGTACTTTACATTACTTTGAATCCACTTCAAGTCCGTAATGATAATTATTACCTGTAGCATCCAATACAATCTTTTTATCATTATAATAGATGCTGAGTCCCAGTATCCCCAAAGCTCTCATGTAGAATTAACCCCAGTATTCACAGAAGTCAAAAATTAGGTAGCAACCCTTATCCACCTGCCAGACTGATCGGATTATAGCCATGCAAAATCAAATGGGAATGTGTGGATGCCGTGGCGTAAATATATTTGCTAAATATAAGTATTATAATTGGGTTTGCAAATTGAAACGCAAGCCCCGTTGATGGCTGGGGAATTTTAAACAAGTAACATCAAATAGTTAAATATATTAAACTACAGGCTGGATTATTTGGGACAAATCTAAGCAAATTGATTTCTCAAGTGGATATCAGTAATATAACTTAGATGTGCATGTTTAACTTGATTTTATATATATATATATATATATATATATATACACACACACACACACACACACACACACACATACACACACACATACACACTGGTAGTATATATGAATTGGCTGCACTGATCAGGACATAGTTTGAATGATCAGGTAGTATATATATATATATATATATATATATATATATATATATATATATATATATACAGATATATGTAGCTATCTTGCCCCCACATTAACCCCTCCCTGAGCATGCAAACCAGGTCCTTAGCAATGCAGGCGATATATTATGGAAGTGCTTGTGTCCTGCCCTGGATAAGCATGTTTAAGCAGTGATATCATGCTGCATTGTGTCTGCAGCACATACATACATACAGTGCAGATGTCTCTGAGATGTGGGGGGGGGGTTGAGTTGGGATGTATGGATCTGGTAAAGATGCAGTTTGTTAGAGACTCAAAACCACAGATCCAACTATTAACTCATTTACTGCCACTATTCTACTGTTGTGATGCGCTTTAGTGCCTGCTGAAGTGATTATCAATTCAAGTATAAAAAGAAAAACAAACTTTACAGTGACACCTATGCAGTTTACAGCATGACTGTAGACACACAGCATTCTGCATTACAGATGTTGATGCATACAACTGCAGGGCACACAGACTGACCCCCCCCCCAGCTGCACCACCTACCTCTGCTTCCAGTGCAGATCATTCCAGGAGGATGTGGATGCAGGGCAATGGCTGCAGTTAGAGGAGGTGGAAGGTAAGCAGGGAGCTTCTCTCTCCGGGATCCTCTCGCTGAGACATTGTGCTGCAGACTGGAAGAGATCCACACTCCCCCCAGCTCTCAATCCAGATACATGTTCAACTTTATTTAGCAGATCTGAATCACATGGGGGAGTTGCTGAACTGGGAGGGGCAATTCCATAGAAAAATCAGGTCATCGTCTTATAACTCGAGCAAGATAAAGGCAGCGAGCAGTGAATCCACTCAGGTCACAGGGTGCGATCACCAGGGGTGGTGGACTTTATAATTAACGTCATATATTACGTCAACGCTAATTGCAACATCATCCATTGTTTATAATGACAGCAGTTGAAGAGGCTGAAACAGCTTGGTGAGCCTATAGCCCCCGATTACCCTGGAACAAGGATGATAGCCATCAATGTGCAAACCACCATCGTTTCGTTTCTACTGTTTACTTATTCACACCGTTGCGGTTTACTTTACCACCAGGGAAGCTATTTTTAGAGCGTCTTAAGTAATGTATGGCTTGGTCACGCAGCGCTCATGGTGGCTAATGTTACAGCGTTCCCTCTGAAAATCCATCTCCCACAAAAAAGGGCTATTCACTAAAGAATCAGTTTGCAGGAGAGTTATTTTACTGTTTATTGTGAAGGGCCATCACTGGTATGCTTTTGTTGGAACAATGCCTGAGCTGGCCCTGTAATGCAGTCCAATGTGCAAGGAGACTGAAGAAAGCTATTTCTACAGCAGAAGCTCACTGAGATCACCTCTCCCTGATGTATAGTTAAGGAGTTGAACTAAAACTCTCCGTTTAGTGAATAACCCCCCAAGTGTGTAACTTCCCATTCAGTTCTTGTGGCTCACTATCAAAGAGCTGGTGGCTGGAAGCTTTTTTTTAATGAGCTGTCCATGGTGCTGAATCTGTTGCTATTCTGGTTGTGTGGAGTTGCAATGCTTCACTGCATATGAAATGTGTCAGATGTAAACACTCTAGAGTTACTAAAAATATCTCTCGGAATAAAAAAAAAACAAACTGAGCAATTAATCACAGGTAACAGAACGTATCCCGAGACATTCTACCAACTGTGCTTAATGAGATTGTTAATGCGGTCAATAAAAGAAAAACATTCTTTATGAAACACGACTACTGAATGTACACATTCAATTCAGTCACTCAAGAACATTAAGTCAAGAAGCCAGCAGCTTAACATTTTTTATTAATTATAATAGCTGTATATTCAAAAAGTCTGCAGTTCCACCTATAATTCTATCATTCATTTGAAAACCGCTATTAGGTAAGTTATTACCCTAAGTATATAAGATGTAAAATACAGGTAAGAATCACTATGTATGTTTTAGATGTAATGTAAGGATGTGGTGTCACTTTACTAAGAAGGTGGTAGATAAATGGAATAACGTCCCAGCAGAAATGGTAGAGGCTAATACAGAGAGGAAGTGTAAACATGCATGGGGTAGGCATACAGTTACCCTAATCTAAGGCCAAGGTCTACATCAGGAAAAAATGTGGAGTCTAAATGGGCTGAATGGCTCTTATCCGCAAATTCTGTTTCTATGTTAAATCCAATCATTTAAGGGGCTCACGCTCATTGATCTGTGAAAGGACAGAATTGCAGGACAGAGCTGAACATATCAGCCGAAGGTTGTTCAAGACCCGATTACTTCTGGATTTCTAAAAAATTATTTGAGGCTATTTTATCTAGATTTCATAATGGTTTATGTTTCAAAAATAGAAATATTATAGGCTATACGATTGTTTCTAGAATAATAATGCCATTTTCATTGGTTACTAGTCGCCTTGCCCATGCAGATACATTTTACCTCCATCCCATACTTGCTGATCCACAGCCAAAAAGGTAGATAAGGTTTTTTATTAGAATGTCCTAAAGTCACCATGTTGCAGAGGAAGCAACGTTCTGTGTTCTTGCTCTAACGTTCTCTTTCACAGCTCTAGCGATTTAATGCTTTCTATATACAGGCAACACCAAAACATTGTATACAGGCTGTACGATGAGCATGTTTGTGTCAAGTATGGCTTATTGTCACCGACTCTTCGCCATCTTCACACGTACTTCTGGAAGCCCAGGACTTTAATGAGCCCATCATCTTGGGCTGCCCCTCCTGCTCCATGGAAGTTACAGCCCTGAATTCAAGAAATTTGCTCTTATCGATGTGCCGTACCGTGTTTGATAGGGCTATATTTATTTATTTATAATGGTCTGTAATGGTGATTGAAAACAAAGACATTTGCACGGGTGATAAACATATCTGCATCACAACTTGTGCTTTCACCTGTGAGGATTATTGTAAAGGCAGAATGCTGCGGACTGCTTTGGCTGGGCGAATGCTGCGGGCTGGGTGAACGCTGTGGGCTGCTGCGGGCTGGGTGAATGCTGCGGGCTGGATGAATGCTGTGGGCTGGATGAATGCTGTGGGCTGCCGCAGGCTGGGTGAATGCCGCAGGCTGGGTGAATGCTGTGGGCTGCCGCAGGCTGGGTGAATGCTACGGGCTGCTGCGGGCTGGGTGAATGCTGCGGGCTGCTGCGGGCTGGGTGAATGCTGCGGGCTGCTGCGGGCTGGGTGAATGCTGCGGGCTGCTGCGGGCTGGGTGAATGCTGCGGGCTGGATGAACGCTGTGGGCTGCCGCAGGCTGGGTGAATGCCGCAGGCTGGGTGAATGCTGTGGGCTGCCGCAGGCTGGGTGAATGCTACGGGCTGCCGCAGGCTGGGTGAATGCTGTGGGCTGCCGCAGGCTGGGTGAATGCTACGGGCTGCTGCGGGCTGGGTGAATGCTGCGGGCTGCTGCGGGCTGGGTGAATGCTGCGGGCTGCTGCGGGCTGGGTGAATGCTGCGGGCTGCTGCGGGCTGGGTGAATGCTGCGGGCTGGATGAACGCTGTGGGCTGCCGCAGGCTGGGTGAATGCCGCAGGCTGGGTGAATGCTGCGGGCTGGGTGAATGCTACGGGCTGCTGCGGGCTGGGTGAATGCTGCGGGCTGGGTGAATGCTGTGGGCTGCTGCAGGCTGGGTGAATGCTACGGGCTGCTGCGGGCTGGGTGAATGCCGCAGGCTGGGTGAATGCTGCGGGCTGGGTGAATGCTACGGGCTGCGTGAATGCTGTGGGCTGCCGCAGGCTGGGTGAATGCTACGGGCTGCTGCGGGCTGGGTGAATGCTGTGGGCTGCCGCAGGCTGGGTGAATGCTACGGGCTGCTGCGGGCTGGGTGAATGCTGCGGGCTGCTTTGGCTGGGCGATGGGGCGGACTGCTGCCGGCAGGGGTCTGTTAGAGATAATAAAGGGTTAATCAGAGTCTTAGTCGCTATGAATGATTTCCCTGTGGTCAAGAAGCATTAGCCACAAGTCATGATCTGCTAGAGTTTCTCAGAAGACTTTGAAAGCCACAGAGGTAGCCTTACATGGTGTAAGTTCTTACGGATTGACGAAAAGGGGTGGTCATGCGGCCATTTAACATGAAAACATATAATGAAGCATAGAATGTGACGGCAGATAAGAACCATTCTGTCCATCTAGTCTACCGATTTTCCCTAATGAAGAGACTCAGACCCTAATCAGTTCTTGGGCTTGTCTTAGATTCAGGATAACTTTATGCTTATCCCATGCATTTTATCCTCCACCATTTCTGCTGGGTGGCTGCTCCACATCTCTACCACCATCCCAGGAAAAAACATTTTCTTACATTACCAGCTGTGAATTTAGGACTCCACGATGTGGCCAGTTCTATTGAATACTGAAGTGCAGCATATATTAATTTAACATGTTTATTCTTTGGTTATCGGTTGTTTATTTTCTAACTTGATTTTAAATAAATATTTCTTTTTTCTTCAAAGACCCGGGGCAGTTCTTGAAGATGTCTCAAGAAATTCCCACTAGTTTCCTTTTGTACTCAAATCCTTAATCTCTTCTTAACTGAGTGAGCAGAGGATAAAAAGTAGTTACGTAAAAAACTGTAATAACTTAAAAAAATGGATTGTTCTGTTTGTTAGAAGCAATCCGTAACGGAATGAATTACACAAGCAGAAATCGATAAGCGAGGCTCACCGTGTGCCGGAGTCAGAGCTTCGTGTGCCAAGATAGGACAGGAGCGGCAAAAAAGAGCAGAGAGGAAAGGGGGCAAAGAGCATAATTCATTACACATAATAAAATGTGCATGCGAAGCAATTCCACATTCATAGACTTCATATTGTAAAGGAAATCAGTGTTTTGTATGCATTTAAAGGGACTATACGATGAGCAGTGCTCACCATGAAAATTGCAGATCAAACAAAGGATCCAGGCACGGTACAAGCACAAATGCAATAATTATATAGTTCAACGAGAACAAACACAGCGCTCTTCTGTGCATTTTGCATTGCTGTCACTCGTCCAAAATTTGCTGGGCAGTCCTGCCATAGGGAAAGCGAACAGTGAACTGCCTATTAAAGACAGCCCTGTATTTTCTCCATGTGAAGGCCGCCATCTTGCTGCCACATAACATTTTATATTTGCTGCTTTGCCCCACAATATCAGTGACAAAGCTTTAAAGAGGAATTGTACGTATGTAACCAAAATCTGTGCCGCTGTAGGCGGCTTGTGCAGCTTGTTAAAAACAATGCAGATAAAACCCAGGAAACATAATAAAATCTCCTACTTTACAGCAGGATTCCAGAGCTATCTTCTCTTAGCGATCATGGCATACAATGGATCGTTTGCTTCACCATGTTGGTCATATATGCAACTGACTGCTAAAAAAAAGCCTAAATTAAATAGAATTACCAATAATTACCAATAATAACACATGTGATAGGCCCGCTCTTGCTCCGGACACCATTTTTGATGCTGCCATGCTTTGTCACTTTATGTTACTTGCCGGCGTATAATGCCACTCTGTGTAATAAGACATGTCATATATATTAATAGATTGAAACGCTCCATTGAAACTAAATTTAAGTTGCAGCTGGGAACACAATTCAGGAATAGTCTGGGAAGAAGTCGTTTTCTTCTCTTCCTGATATGTAAAAAAAACACTCAGCATTAATGTGACAAGATTATCATTTTAAAACAGGATTCATGTAAATTAAATGCAAAGTTAGTAAAGTGTAAATGATGTCAACATTAGAGAGTGTCTGCAATTTGCATTTTCTATGTGCGCTATATTAATAGGCAATGATGTCATTTTAAACCATAGGATTATGCCAGGGAGGTAATGTACTGTATATTTAGTTTACATAGCGCAATGTATATACTGCACTAATTAACCAGCTCCCAAACAATCATCAATCAAATGAAATGTATACATGATGGATGGAAACAAATTTGAAAACATGATACAGGAATCAGGCGAACGCTGTCACCGTCTGGCGTTGGTCCAATCAGCTATGAAGAAATACAGAAAAGAAATGCAACATTGGATTTTCAAATACCATTTTTGCCCTTTTCATTCAATATCGTTGTGATGACATGCCTTTCCTAAGTGTAATAATGGGTTATGAATCACGTGCAAATTAATAATGAATAACGGTGATGTGTTTTACAGAGGAAGCCGGGTATTTCAACAGAAACTCTCTGGGAAAGAAAATGCTCCATAAAGTTAAAAAATATAAATGACTTTTGGCCTCAGACTTGTTTGAATGGGGAAGATGAGGAAAAGGCTTTTTTTTTATTTCCGTAGCATTTTGTTACATGCTTCGTTAGAGACAGCCTAATAAGCCGCTGTTCTCAGTTTCATTGATCTCCCTTTCTGAGATCTGGATGTCTCTGAGCCTTTGAACAAGTTACATGGATTTGTTCTGGTACAAAGCTCCGAACAATGAGGGGAAAAAACTCTTGCTGGCTTTAGATGTTATGTGACAGAGGGCAGCTGTGCTAGGGGAGAAAGGCATACGCTGTTCCAAATTTAAAACCGTTTTATTTCCCGTGTGGAAGATTTAACTTTCTGTGTGCTTAAAGGAACGCAACAAAAAATATATGTGTAGACATATTGAGTATATCCAAAAACTGTATAGTCCTGTATAAATGCAATATTATAATTAATTAATAATTTAATTGTAAATAGAGATGGAAACAACTAGGTGAGGCTGTCCGAGTGGGTTATGTATATCTGAATGTCTAGCATTTAAAAAAATCCCCATTTTCTTTTACTTTATAGCATTAGTGCACCATGCTAATAAGGGTTAAAAAAAAAGGAATACTTACCTTTATTCATTGACGTATCTTCTCATGTAGAAATATCTATTTTTCCATTTTATCTATGCCTAGTGATATTTATAAATATTTCTTCAAGAAATGCTTACTTTGTAATATATAATAATATAGTCCTATATTTTTTATCACATTTTTATTTTATTTCCCTTTTTCTTATTATTTTATTAGCATACCTTCATTGTTTTAATAACTATTTACTAGTCTTACTATTTACTGGTCTTATTGATTTTATTAATGCTTATATTAAACACTCTTCTCACTGTTAACACATAATTTTCCTCCAACACTGGTATATGACTAGTGATAATGCAATAATTAGAAAATAGCGCATGTCATTTCAAATTCAACCCAATAAATAGATATATTCAGTGACACACAATGATCGTACAGGTTTCTACATTTTCCAGAAGAAATAATATTTTCCTGAACAATAATTTTGTATACCCACAGGCTTACTGAGGTATGATTTCAAAATATATTGTTTTACTGCCCATGCTAGAGATAGTTGGGGCAGTATCGGTACTCAATTAGATTAAAATACACATTATGTTCCTAAGAACAGAACGCAAACTGGAACCAACTTTGAAAGTTTATTTAGATGACTTCATGTTACCACTTTTTGGTAAAAAGTCAAAGCTTCCTTGCCACAAAGGTGGCATTGTTAATGTGTGTCCAGGACCTGGTAGCTTTGGATTCTGTGGAAGGATCAAGAACTTTTGTTGAGGATGCACAATATTTTCCCTTTATGTACTCAAATTTGTTTTTCGTTTAAACTAAGCCAAATATCTAATTATAGTTAAAGAATGCTATATATGAATAAATATATCCTAAACTTATAAATACAAAACAAGCAAAAACATGAAGATTTTCAATAGGTTTTGTGTCTTCCCGATAATCCATTTGCAGTCAGTTTTGGGATCACTATCCCAAAGGTATGATGGACTTCTTCTGGTTAATAGCCACAAATAACCATGTCTCCAACAAAAAGTCATAGTTAGTAGGAAAACATTCAAGGTTGTCACAGGACAATGTTTTTCTTCTTATCTAGAGTCTGCCATGGGCATTAGTCCCAATCTTGTCTGCACATCTGTTCTTCAGTTCGGCATTGTGCAAGCTGGGTATAGGAAAATACTGCAGAGATGATTGACAGGAGGCGAATGAAACTAGCACACTTCCTAGCAGGGTGCAGAGAAATCGTATAAAAGGTGCTTCTTCTCATTGCAGGAGCTCATTAGCTGGGCAATGTTTACCTGGCAGTTTTGTTGAAATGTGGGTTAACAAATAGATTCATCGAAGAGGCAACCAGACCAACTTAATCTACACAAACTATTTGAAGTCCTCCATGCCAAGAGCATGTGTAAAATATATTTACTCTGCATTCAAAAAATTGCATTCAGTGAAATCAATGAAAGTGACTTATATTCATTACACTGCACTTATGATGTAGTCTAGATATGCCAATTTATCACCAGCTGTACAGCTGGTAATACATTTTCTTTTTTGTTCCTCTTGTGCGGCTTATTGCACGCCTTAATCTTCAGCATGATATGCAAAAGTGGCACCACGCTAGGATAAGAACCTTACATAGGAAATGGGAAGCTGAATCTGTGGCATGAGGAAGCCAGGACAGGATTATCTAATCAATATCCTCTCCTGAACTAAATAAAACAATCAGCAGCATTATAAACTGGGAGATTATCTAAAGGGAGATGAATAACCATGGTCCTCTGCACAAAAGGTGAGTTTCCAATACATACAGTGTCAATAAAAAGTAAGTGAACCATTTGGAATCACCAGAATATCCGTATAAATTTGGCTTAAAATATGATATGATCTTCATCTAAGTTACAATAATGAAGAAACACAACTTATTTTAACTAACGATAACATTATTGCGATTGTTCTTGTCTATACAGAATACATCATGAAAACATTCATGATATATCCTGGTGGTGGGTTGGGAAAAGTATTTGAACCCCTAGGCTAATCACTTCAACAAAAGCTAATTGGAGTCAGGCGTTAGCAAACATGACAACTTTGACAAAGCACTTGTCACGTTTCACCATGCGCTAGCTGGACTTGTTCAAACTTTGTTGTTCATTTTCATTTACCAACAACTAGTGGCCGCCCTTGCCACTCAGACCACTCTGACTAATTATCAGGTCCAGCTGCAGTGGCTTACCTGATCAAGTCAGCCTTGATAAACCTGCCCAGCCCTGCAGTCTGGGCCTTGACATTGAAGTTGGAGGACTACCTGTTTGGTTCCTGATTTGTTCCTGTACCTGCCTTGTTCCTGTACCTGCCTTGTTCAAGGACTACCTGTTTAGTTCCTGCCTTGTTCCAGTACCTGCCTTGTTCCAGTACCTGCCTTGTTCCAGTACCTGCCTTGTTCCAGTACCTGCCTTGTTCCAGTACCTGCCTTGTTCCAGTACCTGCCGTGTTCCTGAGTTGCGGCCTGCGCCCCACTAAGTGGACTCCCAATAGGAGTGCCCTGCATCGCGACTCCCAGGATGACTGCCCACTAGCGGACTACCCTGGTTGAGTGCCCTGCAAGTGGGCAACCTGCCGTGTGCCCTGCAAGTGGGCAACCTGCCGTGTGCCCTGGAAGAGGGCTACAAGCCGTGTGCCCCGCAAGTGGGCTTATCTGCCATGTGCCTTGTTCCAGTACCTGCCTTGTTCCAGTACCTGCCTTGTTCCAGTACCTGCCTTGTTCCATTACCTGCCGTGTTCCTGAGTTGCGGCCTGCGCCCCACTAAGTGGACTCCCAAGAGGAGTGCCCTGCATCGCGACTCCCAGGATGACTGCCCACTAGCGGACTACCCTGGTTGAGTGCCCTGCAAGTGGGCAACCTGCCGTGTGCCCTGCAAGTGGGCAACCTGCCGTGTGCCCCGGAAGAGGGCTTCAAGTCGTGTGCCCCGCAAGTGGGCTTATCTGCCGTGTGCCCCGCAAGTGGGCTTATCTGCCGTGTGCCCCGCAAGTGGGCTTATCTGCCGTGTGCCCCGCAAGTGGGCTTATCTGCCGTGTGCCCCGCAAGTGGGCTTATCTGCCGTGTGCCCCGCAAGTGGGCTTCCTGCCAAGTCGCGTGACTCTTTATGTATATTGTTGTACCACCTCATTCAATACAACTCTTGATCCAGATCTGTTGTCTGTGGTTTATTCCTGCGCCTGTCTGTAACAACCCCAGACCATAAATCATCGTGGGGTACAGACAGAGCCCCTCGTATCCCCTGCACCTGGGCTCCTTATCAACCTGTGTCCTCGGTTCGTGACAGAATGTCAAGGCCCACACAAGGAGTTCGCGGGGATACCTGCAGTGCTGGAATTGTTGGCAGAATGTGTACTCCACCTATGCAAGTCGGTAAGGACTGTGGTGGAAGCCGATTGCGTGGACACAAAAACCAAGACACAGACACAAAGAAAGAAGGCTGCTAAGAGCTTTAAGCGAGAGCCACTCACCAAAAAGGAAATACAGAGAAGGCAAGAGGACGACCTGTGCTTTTATTGTGGAGGGACTGGCCACAGGATAACATATTGTCCGCACAGACCAGTCAAGCCGTCCGCAACCCCCATTGAGAAACCCCATGTCCAGGAACCTGCATATGACGTCAGCAACGTTACAAAGCAGAAGCATTCCCTGTCGCGACCACAGACAGGTAATGCAGGGGTTAACCAGTCCTCGGCACCTGAGGATCCTACGCCCTCTATAGTAACGTCAGATGACCTCCAGACCTCGTCTGACGCCCCCGAGTGGTCTGATATGGACAGTGCGTCATCTGAGGCGGATGTCATGGATCTCAACCCCCCAGCTGTTTGTGCGGTAAGGAACACCACTCCTACCACTCACAGGAGTAGGAAAAGGACACTCCAAACCGCACAACACTCCCTAGGAGCTCCTGGCAACGTCCTTGCATCAGATGGAAAGATCGTACACAGAACAGAACTGAAACAGTACGAACAACGTCTCCGTGACCAAAGGTCCAGTAAGCGTTCCTCTTTTCCACCTGCAACCCAGCCCTGTCTTGGTGCTATTCAACACCGCTCAGAGGAGAACCGTGCACAGGGCGAATACCTAACCCCTGGTGAATTCAGGAGTAGATGTGGGACAAGACAAGCACTTACCGGGACTATCACATCTGTCTATCCAGCCCAAATCAGCACAACAGAACCACTGCCATCAGATCGTGTAGTGACTTCCAACGGCAATGTAATATGTCGTGAAGACCTGGAAGCGTATGAGAAAGCACTACGTGCTAGGACAAAGAAGAAGAAGTCTCACCGCAGACGGTGAGACCACTGTTCCATGGTTCTGTGAGCATCCGGAGGCTGCTCCTTGCAGTGGGGGTATGTCACGTTTCACCATGCGCTAGCTGGACTTGTTCAAACTTTGTTGTTCATTTTCATTTACCGACAACTAGTGGCCGCCCTTGCCACTCAGACCACTCTGACTAATTATCAGGTCCAGCTGCAGTGGCTTACCTGATCAAGTCAGCCTTGATAAACCTGCCCAGCCCTGCAGTCTGGGCCTTGACATTGAAGTTGGAGGACTACCTGTTTGGTTCCTGATTTGTTCCTGTACCTGCCTTGTTCCTGTACCTGCCTTGTTCAAGGACTACCTGTTTAGTTCCTGCCTTGTTCCAGTACCTGCCTTGTTCCAGTACCTGCCTTGTTCCAGTACCTGCCTTGTTCCAGTACCTGCCTTGTTCCAGTACCTGCCGTGTTCCTGAGTTGCGGCCTGCGCCCCACTAAGTGGACTCCCAATAGGAGTGCCCTGCATCGCGACTCCCAGGATGACTGCCCACTAGCGGACTACCCTGGTTGAGTGCCCTGCAAGTGGGCAACCTGCCGTGTGCCCTGCAAGTGGGCAACCTGCCGTGTGCCCTGGAAGAGGGCTACAAGCCGTGTGCCCCGCAAGTGGGCTTATCTGCCATGTGCCTTGTTCCAGTACCTGCCTTGTTCCAGTACCTGCCTTGTTCCAGTACCTGCCTTGTTCCATTACCTGCCGTGTTCCTGAGTTGCGGCCTGCGCCCCACTAAGTGGACTCCCAAGAGGAGTGCCCTGCATCGCGACTCCCAGGATGACTGCCCACTAGCGGACTACCCTGGTTGAGTGCCCTGCAAGTGGGCAACCTGCCGTGTGCCCTGCAAGTGGGCAACCTGCCGTGTGCCCCGGAAGAGGGCTTCAAGTCGTGTGCCCCGCAAGTGGGCTTATCTGCCGTGTGCCCCGCAAGTGGGCTTATCTGCCGTGTGCCCCGCAAGTGGGCTTATCTGCCGTGTGCCCCGCAAGTGGGCTTATCTGCCGTGTGCCCCGCAAGTGGGCTTATCTGCCGTGTGCCCCGCAAGTGGGCTTATCTGCCGTGTGCCCCGCAAGTGGGCTTATCTGCCGTGTGCCCCGCAAGTGGGCTTCCTGCCAAGTCGCGTGACTCTTTATGTATATTGTTGGACCACCTCATTCAATACAACTCTTGATCCAGATCTGTTGTCTGTGGTTTATTCCTGCGCCTGTCTGTAACAACCCCAGACCATAAATCATCGTGGGGTACAGACAGAGCCCCTCGTATCCCCTGCACCTGGGCTCCTTATCAACCTGTGTCCTCGGTTCGTGACAGCACTTAAACATTTTGAGTTTGCTATTCTCAAGAATCATGCATTTCTATGTAGCATATAAGGTATACCCTGACATTCTACTAAATAGAGGTTGGAGAGTTAACAGTTATCCAACACCAGAGGTAAGCTCTATGAAACTATTGTTTTTTGTTCATAGCACAATCCTTGGGTAAGAAGCACAAATGGAATAGAACCACTTCAATGAATGTTATGAAAAGTAGGGTTGTTTCTGACCTTCTTCAGGACAATAGATAGTAGAAAGGCTGTTTGAAGAAGCAAAGAAAACCATATACCAGTAGTTAATTTAATGTGCCTGAATATTTAATGCTCTGTCCTTGCTGTTGGGATAGCTACACTAAAAGGAACCGACCACCCCTTCCAAAGTACATTAAACTAGATGCAGCCCTAATTTAAATAGAGTTTGTTTTTATTACTTAGTAGTTGCATTTATTACTCAAACTTGTATACCTGGCGTTCAATATTTAAATTTTTTAGACTTTTCTCTTGCACAACACTTCACAAAAAACTGCTTGTTTATAAAGTATGGGGATGAGTTAGTAGAGAGCAGACACATTCTCCCTACAAGAGAGCCAGGGTGAATGAAATACTTGTACTTCCCATTCTAATGATTTTTCCTTCCCCGTTTGATCCCTGTTAGGAATGGAGAATGAATAGGAGACATTTCTGAACTTTTGCACGACAACCATTCCTCCACGGATGTAATTAACTGTTCTGTTTTCTCAACAAATGTTACAAGGGCATTCCGTGGCTGCTTTCCTATGCTGACTCCTGGGTGTCTATACTCTGATCACCATTTTACTTGTGATATCTCCCAGGTGAGTATCATACAGAAGCAGGGCTCACTTTAGGTGTCAAGTGCCCGTGAAACCCAGATTTATTAAAATTTGGGGCTACAGAATTCAACATACAGGTGATGCATTACCGAGAACAGGATCCATAGCATATCTTATGGGATGTAGCTTTACCTTCAGTGGTACAAAGAGGAAAAATATCAGGAGGCATAAGAGGTATGTCAGAAAGATTCCAATCCAATATCCTAATCAGTTCTCTGTGAACATGAGAAACAGCAGTCCCCAGGTGTACTTATTGACATTGGTGAGTCTTCTCGGTGGGATAAAGCTGGCCTCAATGTAAACACAGCGAAGACGGGTATAGAGAATGCAATAATACTAATTGATGCAATTTCACAGCACAAGCACTTTTGCTCAACAGGTTTGAAACAATAGCAAGGATGGTAGCGGGTGGTTTCCTTCTAAATTCACAGATCTTACTTGGTGAAAATGTCAATACAATTTGCATTAAATAAGATAGGGTCCAATTTCTCAGGAAATCTTGCTCAATTTTGGCACAGGTGAATTTCTAAGAATCATTCAAGATATCTGTGACAGACGTAGAATATATAAATATGCTATATTGAATAAAACAAGTTTATTATCCAAACTCTGAAACATTTCCTCTTACCATTGTAACTATGCTTCATGATGCTTCATAATATAGACAATTTTGAAAAAATCCTACCATTTCACGATATACTATTGGAATTTGCCTTACATATTAGACATTTGTTTTCATACTTAAGAATAAAAAACTATATAAATAAAAAAACATTGTTATCATCTGATCACCCAATTATTACATTATTAACTAACTTACACAAAAACAGACAACTTTCTAGAATATTGGCTCTACTTAAAGAGAATAACAATAATGACATATATGCTCCATTATTAAAATGGGAAAAGCTTATAGGTTGTGACATTAGATTAGAAGGTTGGTTTAAGGGTCTGCTACTAATTAGGCGGAATACTCACTGTATAACTTTGATGGAGCTCCAATACAAAAT
This sequence comes from Sceloporus occidentalis, assembly GCA_023333645.1. Taxonomy (NCBI): domain Eukaryota; kingdom Metazoa; phylum Chordata; class Lepidosauria; order Squamata; family Phrynosomatidae; genus Sceloporus; species Sceloporus occidentalis. Next base: position 3,683,526 of record JALMGF010000034.1, on the reverse strand, counting down.
AATGTAAAATTCGTACTTAATTCCTACACAACTTCATACGATATCCTATGTGAACTCAGATCTCTGCTGGAGATGTTAGGATAAAGGGCATATGCTCCACATATGGTAGGACTGTTCGGTATTAACTTCCCTTAAAAGAGAATTGAAAAATTTATTTTTTAGAATGTCTATGCAGAATGCCAAGCGTCAGCCGGGCTGTATAAAGCACATCACTACTAGACTCTGGACTAGTGACCTTTGCATACAAAGCAAGGTCCATAAAGACATGTCTTGACACACTTAGCATGGAGGAACTTGAATTGGCCGCACAGAGCCCTGACCTTAACCCCATAGAACACTTTTGGGATGAAATGGAACAGAGATTGTGAGCCAGGCATCAGTGCCTGACCTCACAAATGCTCTACTGGATGAATGGGCCAACATTTTCTCAGAAGCACTCCAAAATCTTGTGGAAAGGAATTGCAGAGTTATTTCTGAAGAGTTATGTGCCTTTGGGGACATCTTCTACAGTGCTGGTTTATGTTGAGATGGAAGGACTGCTTGAAGAGTACATATATGGATTAAAGAGTTCCTGAATTCTTCATTGTAATAGATTTTTAGTTTGTTAGGTTTCAGAGACTTTATAGACCAGGGCTGCACAACTCCAGTCCTTTAGGGCCACACATATGCCACAGTTGTTGGATATCCCAGCTTTAGCACAGGCTTATCAATTAAAAAAATTAAACTACTTGTTTTGAGACACAGAATTCCTGGCCTGTTGGCAGCCCCAAAGGACTGGTGCTATGCAATCCCAATCTAAGTAATGGAAGAGAGACAATTTTGTGAAAACTTTGTTCAGATCTAATTGTGGATATAGATGATCTTAAAGCTCCACCTGCTTGGAAAAAATGGGAGAGAGATTTAAATATAGATAATGCCTCCCTTACAGAAGATCGCTGGATAAAAGCTTGGAATCAAGTTATGAAAAATCTCCATTGCTTGAACCTACAAGAGATTTATTTTAAAATTGTTAATCGATGGTATATGGTCCCAGAAAGGCTCCATAAGATAAACCCAGCAAATCAAAATCTATGCTGGAGGTGTCAAGGAGCCGAGGGAACATGGATTCATATCTGGTGGTCGTGCACTAAAATAACGGAATGTTGGGACAAGATATTTAATATCATATCTGGTATAGTAGAGAAACAGATAGAAAAGTCACCGCTTAGGGCCTTATTACTTCAAGATTGGGAGATGATTCCGGTAAAACAAAAAAATTTGATAGATCACATGATCCTAGCGATGCTGGTAGTTATAGCTAGAAACTGGAGGCAAAAAAAGATAATTTCCTGGTTATATGTCAAAAATCAGATTCTTAATCAAAAGAATATGGAATATGGTTATTATAGAGCTAATGGGCTTATGCACAAATACTGGGAAATATGGGGAAGACTTACCCTATAAATACCTATAAATATCTATAAATCAGAGGAGAGAAGATCATCCCACTTTGGAGATACATACATGAAAGGACTTTTACAGATACCATAAGTCATTTATGTCTTTTTTTTCCTGTCATTATGTTATCTATAATTGTAATATGCATGCATCTACTTATAATAGAGATCTATGAGGACCAGCAATAAGCAATTTCATATGCTGTTAATGTATTGTAAGTTATTGTCTTTTTATATGTTTTGTACCTTTTGTATCTAAAATAAAAAAATAAAAAAAATAAAAAAGAAATTGTCTCAATTATCCTTTCGTTGAGAAGATTGCTTATTGGTTTGATGTATTACTTTCATGTATCTCATAGTAAAAAGGGATTTTGATTTGACATCAGCTGTTGTACTTGCGATTTAAATCAGAAAACTTTAGATCTTTGATGCCAATATTCACGATTTTTTGTGTAGGTGTTTTTGTTGTATATAATTCATATGTGAACATGTTTTTCGTAAGGTTTTCTGGGGAGAAATAAAAAGCCAGGTCCTCACGAGTGGCTTTTCTTTCTTTCATTTTTTACAATTCTATACTAAACGTACAAGTGTGGTTCCCATTTCTATAAAAGAAATCCCCCCCCCCACTGAACACATTGTCTTTGGAATATAAAAAAACATAATAAGTGTTATCTGGAAACAAAAATAAACTAAACATTTAGCACGAGTCCGATAATAGTTATAGAACAATCTTAAGATTTCTTTATATCCAGAAGAGAGATTTAGTCCAGGGCAACCAGATGTTTCCTACATTTTACCCCCGAAAATAGCAATTGTTGAGATTAAGTTTAGTGGCCAAACAACTTTGCTACATTAGAGGTGTAGGGCTTGCTTAGATGGTCCTGTGCATCACCGCTATTAGGACAGATGAGCGTCATTGGGCTATCCTAAGGAATTTCTGCAGCATCTGGATGTTCAATTTTAGTTCCATGATCCCCTGACAATCCAGCTAACTACCTGGTCATCAAGATGAATGGATTTTATTATCTGCATTGGAAGGCATATTAGAAGAAGGCTGTTATACCAGAAATTGAATGTGCTCATAAATGCTAAACCCTGGTATGAAAAGTTGGGGTTTTGATATGATGGATGGTGTGAGTTATCTCTACTGAGTTGCAGAATGGTCCTATTTTTCTTCATTTTATCCCTGTCTATGGTGTCTCAATGATGTTAAATCACACCACAGATTAATCACAGAATTAACAGCATGAGGGTCAACAAGTCTTAGATACATACAGCACGTTTTAACCCCTTCAACACTTGGTGCTATACGGTCTTTACAGCCTGCTTTCTATAATAGAAAGCCCACTAACATCAGCACAAGCATATCACCCCCCCCCAACACCATGACTGACATATGGTGGGGTCCCTCGTATCCTCCAATCTCAAAATACATACTTAATGTGTGAAAACCCCAAACTCTGGAAAGTACCCATACTTTGCCCAAGGAGGTTACAACGATATGCACATTAATGCTTTTAACAAACCAACAGCTGAAATTATTACCCAGAACATGCTCCAACCCTGACAATTCAATTGTTCCTTTCCTGCCACCAATCTAATCGTCTCATTACTCTAACACTCTATTGCCCAAACATCCTTTCTCCCTTCTCTTCAGTCATGTAGTCACTGAACCTCCCCTAAGCTACATCTCCGGGGTTTCCTCTTTAACAAATGTGTGCTTTGTACCTTTTAAACAGCGTTATTATTGGGCCAGGCAAAGTCACACTAACTCAAAAGTGATTTACATCATGCATCCTTATTTTACATTGCCACTACCAAAAATTGCTAAAGGCATTAAAGGTTTTTCACATTAAATGCTAGGTTGTCAGAACGTGTTTTTATATGTATATGTTTGCGACTAAACACATGATCACATTTAATGCTGGTTTACCGTGAATTATATGCTATTGGCTTTTTTTTTAGTTTCTTGGAAATGTATCATCTGTTAACGGAAAACATCTTTTGATTTCTGCTTACAGACTTACAAATGCTGGAGCTTCTTGGGAGAAGCCAAGAAGGAAGGTTTTACTTCACTATTTTGAAATGATGGAAAATAATTGTCTATGACACTGGCTGTTTACTGGTAATACAGACTGATACATTAAAACAGACTCTCAAATATCTGTGATATAAAGTGTTTTATTTTCTCCTGGAACACTGATGGTTAGGGTGCCAGAGCATTTTCTTTCTTGCAACAAGAACTGTGAAAAGCTCTACCTACCCCTTCCTGAGATCCAGCCTTTGCCTGTTCACACCAATTTAGTTTCCTACCTCCACGTAACTATTGAATTGCATTCTCAATTTCAGGGTTGTTGGGTTTTGAGCTTTTCGTCACATAACAATCGCAAGAAAAATATTATTCAGAAAGACAAAGCTCAATGAAATTGCCAAAAAAATGCAAAAAAGGGCTTGTGTGCCCAAGCAAACCGCCATAAATGGAGCAAACCTTTTAATGTATAGCAAATATTAGACAGTAAATATACTATACACCACTTTTGGTCAATATTTCCCTTTAACCCCTTAATGACAAAGCCCGTACATGCACGGGCTCAAAATGCATTGTTTTCAATGGGTTTAGAGACCGCCCATTGTCGATAAGGGGTTAATGCATCAAGGGTTGAAATATAAAATTTGAGGGGAGATAACCATTCAGCCCATCTAGTTTGTGATGTAAAGACTCAGACCTTAATCACATGACATGTTTTGAATTTACATATGTCGTGCAGTGTTTAAGATGAATATGGATTTTTATGCAAATACATAGACATTTAACTTATCATAATGTATCGGTAGCTATAATGTGCATCCTCCCCAGTGTGTTGGGTTATTTTGCGGGCTATGACTGACATATACAAAAAAGAAAAATATATATTTAAAATAAACAAATCTCACTGTTTATGAAAAATATTGCTAATGTCATCTTTTAAAACCAGTTTCCAATGAATATTAGAAAAATGCAACATTTGCCCTTGTGCAATCTAAGTATTTATCAACAATTTAAAAAGGTCAGATGGTAATCAGAAACGGAGGTATATTTAGTAGAATATATCATCTTTTCAGATGTCAGGTTCTGCTCCAATTTGTCAAACAATTTGTACTTAGCAACAGTATAAATATTCATAACAGAAGAATACGAATTAGAAATTATGCTCTTCTAAATATAAATTGCATTTCCAGTAAGACACAGACCATGCAATAGAAGGGTTGGGAATATAGTATGGTCCATAGTGGCTATTGACCATACTTGGGACCATAATATTCCCAAGTAGGCAATATTTAGCAGCTTCCATTCTAAAAAGTTAAGAAAATGGTAATGTATAAGTATACTATATTCTTGTTTATACCTGCATTAATGAACAATACATGGATCATCAATTTCTCCCATGCAGCTGGTATGCTGTGTTTCCCATTAGACTGCCCACCTAGAGGTACACTAATTTTCTCCTTGTACTTAGTGGACCTGAACAAACAACTTGTATAGTCATCTATATAATGTAGATGTGATGAGAACACTGTGGATTGAGATATTTAATGAAAAAATGCAAAGATTTCTCTTGTTGTATATACTCACTAAAACTAAAGATCTTGAGAAAAATTGAGAGCTCTAAGTAGATATGGATCTCTGCCAAACTTGCTCCACCCACCTCACTGAACCGGGCTGGCACCGCCCACAAGGTCATTGAGCCGCGCTGGCCAGCTGACTCAATTCTATTCTGGATCGACGGGGGCGGCTTCTTAAAATGCCGCCCTCGTCGATTCTAAATAGAATTTAGTCAGCCGGTGCCGCTCAATAACTTTTGTGGGCGGCACCAGCATGGCTCAATGACCTTTGTGGGTGGTGCCAGCCCCGTTCAGTGAGGAGGGTGGAGCAGGTTTGGCAGCAGGAACCCAGCAAAGTGTACTGTTAGGGCGCGTGTCTTCAGTCAGGTAAGTTGACAAACTGGGGGCATGGTTGGCAGTGGGAGGCTGGGACAAAGATGGCTATGGGAAACTGGGGAGAAACTCTGTCCCCAATTTCCCATAGGCATCTTTATCACTAAATAGCTTCCCATAGTCCCATGTTTAGTGGCAAAGATGCCTATGGGAAACAGGGGGCTCCCACTGATTCTGCATTATGGTGAGTTGTAAAATTATTTCATTATTGTAATGATTGGATGAGGAGGACGCCAGATGGCCGAGTGAACCAGGCAAACAGAAACCAGGAGTAGCCAGGAGAGCTGGAACCGAGAATCAGGTCTGGTAACCAGTAAAGCAGGAAGCCGAATCAAATCCAGAAGAGTAGTCAAACAAGCCGAGTTAATACCAACAATCAGAGAACAGAAGCCAAATCAGAAAACAGGAGCAAAGTCAGCAAGCCGGGTCAAACGAAGAAATAGTCACAGCAAGTCGCACAGGAAAACCACAGAATGCACCAACCAAGGGTGACCCAGAAGAGGAAGTCCAGGTTTAAATAGGGACAGGTGGAGGTGTGTCCTTCATTAAGGAGGTCACCCGAGGTTATAAGAACACATTACAGATGTAACGTGTACTATTATGTTTTGACCACACGGTGCTGTGCTACCTGTTTGCCGCGTGGTCGGCCACGCGGTGAAGACGCCAACCGGGTAGCGGTGGTACTCGCTGCCCGGGAAGCCATCTGAGGAGGAAGCGTTGCGGGACCGGCCACGGCGCGGGACCGGAGAGGCAGGTAAGTCCTTACAATTATATTTTAAATTTAATAGTAATAGAAGTAAAATGCACAATAAATGTAATGCACTTGAATCAAACCCAAAACACCCCGCCCCCGGTCCGTGGAAAAATTGTCATCCACAAAACCGGTCCCTGGTTGGGGACCGCTGATTTATTGTATCTATTGTACCCCATTCACAATCTCTTTGAATAATGTACATCCCTTTTGGTGCCTCCCCTTTAAAATACTGTAAATTGTATAGAGTTAAATACATATGTTAGTATAAAAAAATACATATCCGTCGAGGTCTTGCTACTATATACACAGACTAAGTGGCTGCTTGGGGCTCCCATCGATCTAAGGGGCCTCCTCAGAGTTTGTAGGATGATACGGATTCCTCATATGTTTACATCCTGTTTATGATGTTTATTAAAAAAACACTTGTGGATCTAACTGTTGTCATTTATGTCAATTCATGTCTAATTATTCTTGTCATCACTTAGAGATGAAAAACCTGGGGCCACCTGCATACACACACATACATGCATACTTATTAAAAAAGAGCAATTATTGGCCGTCTTATATACCAGTATATATGCATAAGAAGCTGCATATGTGCTACATCATATAGTAAGACCTATAATATACGGTCTTATTAACCCCAAGCTCCTTTGTGGAAAAGGAGAAACATAAGTATTTGTATTTGCATAAAAGCAAGTCATTCTATCTTTTTTAACAGTCTGATTATGAATTGTTTAACATATTTCATGTCCTCCATCTTTCAGCTCCTACTTTTTTATATAATACTGACAGGTATCTTCAAAATATTTCCTATATTCTGTCGGTTTTCATTAGCCTAATGAGAAAGCAGCAGCAATTTTCTCTTCATTGCAGCCTGACATGGAAGTTTTGATATTACTCGGCATGGTAATTGCTCTCAGTTGCTGCTATTATATAAGGGAATCAATTTGTAATAACTCAGAATCCGTGTTTGCATTACTTTTTTAATTGGCTCCTATGTAAAGTGATATGATACCAACTTCAAGCAAAGGGAATTTTTCTGAACCAAGGATTTCAGGAAAATACAGCTATTAAAGTAACATTCAAAATGTGGCTGGTGGGAACTTGTAAAAATATGACACCAATTATCTTAGGACAGGTCTTCCTTCTATTTCTATATAGTCCATAAGTGACCCAAGATAAAGAGATTGCTAAAAAAATGTATTTATGAAATATCATTGGAAATGCATTAAACGAGACCTAGGAAAAATATTTAAGGAATTCAGTTCTAGTACTTTGTTAGCTAAATGTGTGGATATGGAGACAAATGTATTTGTTGAATGTTGATGTCAATTGGTTTTAGTTCTCCTAGTACAATGTGTCATTTTCAAAATACTGTTTAGATAACTGAGTCATATTTCGGTTGGTGTACTATGATGGAGAATAGTTTTCTATTCTATTCTGCCCCAAGGCATTAGGATAGAATGAGGGCATGGTCAAAGCAGCCTGCCACAAGGACATGATCAGATTGGAATAGTTGGGAACCATGCGTAGTATGATCACACCAGACTGCTAACACAATGTAAGGAAGGCGAGTTGGCGTAATTCCTAGCCATGACCCAAAATTGGATGACATGGTACCTTCTGGGTTTACAAACTCATCCTTACGGTAACATCATTCCAAGTTAATGGGAGGTTAATGAATATAATGCACTAGGAAATTTGGGGAGAAATTATTGTTGTAGTGCCCTCTGAACTGCAACGGCGCTCCCAGCACAGTCTGCTAAATATGCATTGAAATGTGAATACATGCTGAAAATTCTACACATGGCTTTCATGCTAAAACAGCATCTCATCGCATGCTTTGAGAGTCATTAGATTGAAAAATGCTTGTTGAGCAGTTGTTGATGACACTTAGAAGATAAGTGGCGGCACTTTTTTCAAGAGTAAATAATGTGTAATATGTATGCAGAATGCTATGTAAAACGTGGTTACATAGAAAGGAAAGAGAATGTTTTTCTCACATTAGAAAAGTCATTTAATAAGGGGAGATGATAACCTTATGCAAACATTACCAAGTACAAAACAAAATTCTGAACACAGCAGGCTTTTTAGTGCTGGTTACCCTAATAAAGTAACAACTTTTAACGTACAAGTTGCTTTCTCAAACTTTAGAGGGCATTGTAAAAAATAGTAGAAGAAGTAAAGTTCAATTACATTTTAATACAATGTAAAAGAATGGGGTTTGAAGCATGTTACTATGTTTCAGCAACAGGCTTCACTGACCATTAGAGTAGCCCCATTACTATACAGCTAATGATTAGGACATTGGATGCACTAATTTGCAATATATTCTGAATTATGGTGGCAAGTCACTTTATCAATGACAAATCAACCTATTGAGTCATTGGGGTACCTGGTGCGGCAGAGCTCAATGAGCTGGTTGGCTTGTAACCAACCCTTTTATAACCTGGAGGTTTGTGCCTTGTCAGCAATTATCTCTTCCCCCATAAGTCATTTAGATCCAGGATGTGGCTCATTATATAAAGTACATAGAACATGGAAGAAACTGTCCCTGAGGTAGGTCCTAGAGGCAACCTGGGGAATGTCAGTGACCCACACTCATATACATCACTGACATTCTAGACTGATTTCTGGTTATTAAAAATTGACTGCTTCTTTAAATTTAGAAAGTTATATTTTAATATTAATAGAACATATATTCAACCAAAAACGGTGGCACAAAGCAATATATGGTAAATAACATATGGAATAAAGAATGGGATCATATAAAAGCAATAACACTATATGGTAGTTACATGGCCTTTGTCCCAGTTTATTACCTTTCATAGACTTTTTTTAACAATTTTTCACTAATCCATGAAAAGTTGCATATGTGACACTTCTTCATGAACTTTTATTATTTTGCATTTTTAAGTAAACATTTAAATTTTTTATCTTTCAGTTCTTTTGGCATGCTTGATTTGGCGTATTTATTTAATCTTTCTTATACTGCATAAAATTATCCATAAATTATCAAGTGCAATGTGTGCGGCAGCTTGCAAGAGTCAGCAGCTGATATCACTTTTTATTACCAGAGATACAAATACAAAGTGACAACCGCATGGATACCACAACACCCCACTGATCATTGTGGGCTGCGTAATAAATTCTCGCCAGATTATATTTATAATCAGAGCCGGGAATGTCTGCTAAATGATTGTATTTGAAATGCTTTCTGCTCATTGTTCTCAGTGCCCGAGAGGCCAGAATGATGAAGACTGAATTCTCAGGTATCCTACGCAGGTCAATGGAGACACTTAAGAGAAAAGGGATATTTCTCGTTTTGGAGTTAAATCAGTGGACGTTTTTTATTTTTATTTTATTAGTGGAAGATGGAGCCATAAAAACAGATATTATGAAATGTACAGGGGAAAAAGATGTGGAGGCTTAATACTTGTCGAGTGTATTGTCAAGAGTATTAAAAAAATCAGAAATAAATGTGATCACTTACTGGGTCGAACGATTGCTGGGAACAAGGTTTCCTATCAGGGGACTGTGCCAAAATTACATTTTCCGAAAGCCAGCAGAACATAGAACCTGTTAGAAAACGTAGTTTGGGGCATATACCCTATTCACACTGAAAGGCATCTTGTGTGATGGTCCTATGGCAGTGCAGGATCATGCTGGCTAAATTGTTTCAACAGCAAGCTTGGCTCGACTTAGAATCTGATGGGTGGTGGGGAAAGTCAAGGAAAATCAGGAAATATTGTGAAACATATAGAAGCTTTACAATATATAGGAGAGGCAGTGGAGATTAATACAGCAATGGGATTTAAACATACATGGGATAGGCATAAAGCTCTCATGAATCTAAGACAAGACCAAGGACTGATTAAAGTTTGAACCTTCCCACCAGGAGAGGGAATAAATAAATAAATTAACAATTTCCATTTTCCTATGAGCTGTCCTATCTTTAAACATTTGTTGGGCTTTGTTATATTGGCTACAGCCTTACAACAATATTATCATCCTTAGGCAGGGCTGGCATATAACAAAGTGTGATTCACTAGCAGCTCTAAGTCACCATCATGCCCAACGCGGTCTTGGAAAAAGCATGAAAGCTGCAGAAAGGGTGTCAACTAAAGTAAGATTCGTGACTTTTGATCTGCTACATCTGCATGTTTCTAGTTCCCAAATGAAAAGAGATATCCACAGCTACAGCAACCATTACCGATGTGTTTCCAAGGTGACAGTAAAGTGTGTGAACCTCCTGGAGAGACCTCGCTTACCCCTGTTTCTCGTGTAATTAAACGAAACCTGCTGACAGATGGGGATAATGAGTAAATGCTATATTTAACTGTATTTAAATGAAATGTGACAGAAATAGACCTGCTTTTGTACATGCAGTGGTGGGGTGCATGCAGCAGGAGCTGCTCTAGGCATTAACGTGGCCTGTGTGAAACCCCTGCCCCTCGCAGCCTCCACTCCCTTTACCACCCCTCTATCTTGCGAGAGGTAGACAGATAATATCATTAATACTGATCTTGTGATATCTGCTAAAAAATTAACGTTCAGGGCAACAAAGCTGTTTTTTTCGCTTCCTACATGAGTTCCATATGAGCGTCAACAGAAAAACCTAGCCTAGTGCAGCAGAGATATATAAATTCATTTCAAATACGGTAGTTACAAATAAAACTGTATTCTCACAAAAGTGATCTTAGAATGTGGGTCTAATGTGATACAGCATATTTATGCAATTACAAATGTTTAAGCACCAGCCAATGCATTCTGTTGCTTCTTTGTTGGCTTTGCCTATTTCAGGCTTTTCTAGATTAAGTCGATCCCCTCATCCCTGTGTTAGAGGATGTGCGATTATATATTTACATGGAGTGTTTCTTTCTTTATTCAAGTTTATTCCTCCCCACTGCAAATATACACCACACTCCCTAACCTAGTGCTTTCACAATTACTGTTCCTGCGCGATAGTGTTGGGAAGGTCTATGCTTTTCTAGTATAGATCTCATATGTTGGCTCATTGGAGGGGCTTTCATTTATTGAATTCAGTTATACAAGGGAGCAAACCAAAGATATGTGCTTCCTCTCAGACAGTACCTTAAGGTACCCTGTCACCCCCTCTAATTCTACAAGCGACTCTATTGGTTGTTCGTATAGACCTTTAACTCTTGGAGCATCGGCACCAGGATTTTAAAAGTCTGTACGAGCGACTCTATTGGTCGCCAGCAGGGGGCTCGTCTGCAGTCAACCAATGACAAAGAAGAAAATTACAGCTAAACACAAGAACCGCAGAAATGTTCAAACAAATGTTCTAAAAAAATAAAATGAGCCATTTTCACAAAGGGATTAAAAAGCAGTTTAAGCTTGAAAACCCTCCAATGTGGCTGAATAAACAATTCTGCCAAGAAAAACGGGCCAAAATTTCTCCACAGTGCTGTAAAACACTCATTACCAGTTATGACAAACATTTTATTGCAGTTGTTGCCACTAAGGGAGACATAACCAGCTATTAGGTTTTAGGGGGAAATTAATTTTCCCCATGGGTGATGTAGGTTTTGATTAACCCTTTACCTTCAATAAATGAAATGTTCATTTAAAAGCTGCATCTTGTGTGTACTCACATTGTCTTTGCCATATTAAAATTAGTTGGGTGATCTGAAACATTTAACTGTGACAAATAAGCAAAAAAAAAGAAGAAATCGGAAGGGGCAAACACTTTTTCACAGCATTGTATAATCCCCCCCCCCCCAGTTTACCACTGCATTGACTATGCTTTCAAATGTAATATATTACTACGACACAAAGTCAGCAAGAAAGTAAGAGCCTATATCAGAATATCTGTCTAATATCTGTCATTTCCAGTGTCTGCTCCACCCTTCTTTGCTAACTGTACTGCTTAATACAACCTTGCTCACTAAATATTTACAATTGTATGGTTTTGGCAAAAACATCTTCCACTTCCCCAATAGTACGGTAATAGTAGGGCAACGTTATATGGAGGGTTTACTACCATGAAAGATCAAATGGATTAAGACACTGCTTATCCACTAGCTGGTTGGTTCTCCAAGTGTCAGAATGGGGAGCATGTAAGGCACCACTCCATTTCTTACACCCTTGTCTGTCAATCTTCTTTTTACTTTACCACCGATCTGTAGAGCTTTCTCCAGGTCCGTGTACACTAATTCACAGATATATTGGCCAGAGTTGTAATATATGCCCTTACAGACCAGTGTTAATGGGGGACCCTAAGAAGTCACCTGATGCATTACGTACATGTCATTTATCAGGTTCTCCAGGTGCTTTATGAATTACTGCACACATGTTACATTATAGAAGTGCACACATTAGCATTAAATGCAAGAATATACATAGGTGTAGTGAAATATGACTTTTGCAAGGCAGTGCAGTATTTCGTTTTACTCCATCTGACTGTTTTCTATGTGTGACTCCTTTTTCCTTATATTAAAAATGCCAACATTTTGATAAAGGAATACATGGCTTCGATTCTGACCCTTCTAGATACCTGGACACTATTAAATAGATGATGTGACATGCTCCATGCACCTCAAGTTTACACTACCATAAATGATGAGTTGAGTTCTAGAGCTCAACTCAGCATGTTCTAGAGCTCAACTCAACATGAGCTCTAGAGAATTACACAGGCGCTCAATATGTTTTCCCTTTTTGGGGTAAAAGCTTTTCTAATTATCACAGTTTAGTATATTGCCCACTTAGTTCCTCATGTTTTAAAGTCCAAATTCATATGCAGTAGGCAGCTTAGTGATCAGAGCCTGGCAGCTGGCTGACACGCAATTCGTAACTCATTTTACAGACAGGTTGCTCTGCAGAGAGATTTCTCTGGGGCAGTAGAGGTGAAACCAGGCTAATCTGTGTGTTTCATTAAGGGAATGGTGCAGAACAGTTGGTACTTCTTTGTAGCTACATGGCTATAAATATCTCTATGCAAGCTGGGTGTCATTAAAGAAATCCAAGAAATGTAAAATATCCCCAATTTCTATGATATATTTTCTAAAGTATTCCCAACATAAGTAACCATATTTTTCAACATTACCTATATGATATGCTTTGGTTCTTTTAACTACACAGACATCTGCCTTTGTACCTATGTATGTCACATAATGTGACCCTGCTCCATTCCTGCCTCCTCGTACCGGCCCCAAATTCTTCCCGGAGAGGCAGGAGTGCAGCTGTAAAAACGAGGCTGCGAGCACCAGAGAGAAAGCTGCCGGTGAGGTAAGAGGAAGCGAGCGGGAGTGAGTATGAATGAATGTAAGATGTATGTATATGAGCAGAAATGTGTAAGTGCTGGAGGCAACGATGGCACAGGCAGGCTGTTTGGGGCATTGATAAACTGTTTGGGTTCAAAAATGACTCAGACATGCGGCTAGGTGCAAAGACAAACTGTTTGGGGGCACAGATATGCTGTTTTGGAGGCAAAGGTAGCACTGTGGGATATGTTGATTGTAAAGTCGGGGCCCCAGGGTAATTTTTGCATTGGGGTGCTATGGTTTCTAGATACACCCCTGACACAGACCAATTGCTAAAGTGCACTGGTCTTCTCCCATGGCACCAATTCTCTTTGTGTAGTTTGTAATGTAATGTAATGTGTGTTATATATACTGTGCTTTAAGCTAGTTGATTGACCTGATTTGAGCACTCCCATATGGAGGTGGCGGGAGAGAGCTCTAAGTGGACCATCCTGGAAACTTATCAGATTATGGCATATGTGTATGATTATATGGAGAGCATACATGTGACCTTTATTGGATTGGATATTCAACCTGCATTTTGTGGGGGGGAAAAGGGTAACTCACAATCTCTACCTATCTTATAAATTACAAATCAATTGCCTTCTCCTCCATGGCAAAGATCCGCTTGCATAGGAAATAAGAATACATTTTTTCAGTAATTCACAATAGAAATATAGATAATAGAACAAAAAAAATACAAGCTACATGAATATGAATATCATGAATATTTTATTTAATATGTAGATATTTTATCATCAATAACATGCCACTGTAGCTTCAAACTTAACCAAAACAACCCAAATCATTTATTTTAAATGAGTTATCATATTTTGTTTGTTCTTATGTTGAATATATGAAGGAATAAATGACTAGGAATAAAAACTATTTGTATATTTTCTGGGTACTGCACCCAGACTGTAAAAATCTGCAGATCTGGAAGATCACATTCTGCAAGCATATGTTGGCTTCTATATGCACCTAATCAGATGCACCTGCCAGTAGATAAATTACATTTTACCAGTAAAATAATTAATGGACTAGAATCCCATCTGTGTCACTTTTTCCCAGGTGAGAACGGAAGGTTTTTTGATTAATACTGAGAAGAGTAAAAATTGAATGTGCGGTTTCAGAGTGAATAAGACCAAACAAGCAATTTACTGCTTATTCAAGCTAGCAGTTCGATAAATAACCATTTGGGGTAAATGGATTATATTCTCAAGGTGGTAATACATTGACAAAATGGTATTTAAGGAATTGCCCTGTGACATATGGAGAAAAATCAATTTTGCCATATTGATCCCAGAAAACATTTGTGATATCTTTTAAGACATTGCTAGAGTGAGCTTTCATTTAAAGAATCTGCTTTAATAATTATCCATACACACACATATACATATATATATATATATGCATATACCCCATTTACGCATGGCAGGGACTGTGCAAATATATCTACTGCCCACAGTGAATTGTGGTGAAGGAAACAGCTCTTAACTTGTTCTGGCTGTTCAGAACCCTGGAGTTGGAACTCAAGGACTCTATTGAGAGAAAGTTTCTGCCCTAACACTCTGTGCTTTACGGACTTCCTTAAAGAAGTCACAAAGAGCGTGCCATTGACGATGCTTGGTGTGTAATGTGCTTAGTAAAGGATGCCTGGTGTTGAGGATGGAGCAGGTGGCAGTCATGGAGTGAGGTGGGGGTAAAAACAAAGGTTGTTGAGGATGGGTTACAAGGGGAGTGAGACTAGTCCTCCTCCTCCTCTAGACTGTCCATAAGAGATTAGTCCCTCACTCGAGCGTAATTACAGGGGTCGCCTCTAAGGGGCCCGGTGCGACACCTGTGACCCCTTCTTCCTGTCTCCTTGTACGCGTTCAAAATAGTTTAGAAAGGGCCCTTCTGACCTGGACCACTGCGGAAGGTTACATCCCTGGTCATCCAGGTCAGAAGGGCCCTTTCTAAACTATTTTGAACCGGTAAAAGGAGACAGGAAGAAGGGTTCACAGGAGACCCATCCTCAACAACCTTTGTTTTTACCCCGACCTCACTCCAAGCCCACTCCTCTCATACAGCCCAGTCACATTACCACCCCATTTCCCTACACTGTTTCCCAATGTGCTAAACTATATATGCCTGGAATTGTAATTGTACACTACTTTAACTGTATTTCCGTGCTTTCCGTTAATCTGAAGTTGTACTGTACATGTATTGCCCGTGTATTTGCATTTTAAATGCAAGAAGAAGAAAAAAACCAAGGCTAAGCAAGATTGCTTCTAGGCAACATATGCCATTTTAATAGAAGCTTGAGCTATTATAACTATCCAAGAAGCAGGACTACACAGAAAAAAATTCAGGGAACTTCTCAATCTTAAGGAATCTTCTGCAGTGACAAAGGCAGAGGACGCAGGAAGGCTCCAACTCCAGTGGAAGGAAGGCAAGGAAGGAGGAGGTGGCGGCAGACGGAAGGATGCCTCCCATCTTGTACAAACAGAAAGGTAAGATATGTGACTTAAAGAAGTGTTCCATCTTCCTCCTTAATGTGAACTACAAGATCCTAGATAAGGTATTAGCAAGCAGGTTGTAGTCAGTCAAATTGTCCACCCCAACTAGACCTGTGGCATTCCTGGCAGACAGCCTATCCCTTATCAGGGACACGATACATTACATCAAAGAACGCAAGGTTCGATCAGCTCTGGTCAGTCTTGACACAGAGAAAGCTTTTGATAGTTTGTTCCACGCGTTTATGGGTAGGCTTGGAGATGTTCTGCTCTTATGTAGACCTAATATACCAAAATATTTACAGCCTGGTGCAAGGTTGGAAAACTGACCAATTTCCAGTATGTTCTGGTGTCAGACATGGCTGCCCTCTTTCACCTCTTCATTTTGTCTGTTGCATAGAGCTGTTTGAGGTCTGCATCAGACAGAGCCCACAGATAAGATGAATTACCATGCCAGGAGGAAGAAGCAGGACAGAGAGAAAGACCTCGCTCTACATGGATGATGTCGTCTGTGCAGAGCGCGTGTCGGTGACACCTTGGCTTTCAGGTGCAAAGGTCAACTGCAGAAAGTCAGAACATGCTCTTTGGACATTGGGACCTGTCTTCTGACCTGCTGCCTTTCACCATTGCTGTCCACAGCACAGAAAGAGGAGGAACCCTTTTGCCATCTTCCTCTATATACCTCTATAGCATCATAAATGTGTTGTGGGTACCTTTGGTAGAAAAGTGGTTAATGTTATAGGAATCTAGTAGCAGTCCGAACGTTGGTGTGATTTGCAAACGCCCACATTGATAGTGGAGAATATCAGATATATTCTTCTTCCCACTCACCCAGCCCACATATTGAAACCTAAACAGCACTTTTGTGGAAGGTCAGTAATAGAAGAAATTCATTAGTACGATTAGATTAACAGACCAGCATTGTCTGTTACCAGTTAATACAAAATACCTGCTCAAGGCTTTCTTAGAAATCAGTCAGCAGAATTATGTAAATACCCCCCCTATACTTTTATAACCTAATTAGCTGTTTACAATTCTTTTCAAACTATTTCTATAGAGCTATACCACTTTTGGATCTAGCTATTGTACTCAGACGGACCTTTGGTCCGAAAAGACTAGGGAATGCTTAGATTGAGAATATTCTCTGCCTATAACAGAGACTGTTCAGGAGCTGTGAGTGCCAGAACGTCGGCTGCTTCACTAGAGAACCTAACTTTAAGGGATAACCCTAAATAGAGGTCCAGATACAGGACAAAGTGTTGGGGCAGTCAAGAGTAAGGTCTATGATGCACTGCCTGTGTTTGAGTTAAATAGATGAGGCAGCAATGTAGTGACACCAAGACTCCACAAAAGTACCCAGACGCAGATATCCAGCTGGAAAGGGCATATGGTGCGAGAATAACCAGCCAGAGATAATAGCAGCCAGAGATAAGGCCCCATGCTAGCAATAATGTTACATTATGTCACCTAGCACACATTTTCTTGAAAAATAATGTGCAAATGGTATTAAAAAATAAGTTGAAAAAACCACAGGAGGCAAATGCCCCTAGGAAACTGCCTGAGGCTAAGTATGATCACGATGTCACAACCTACTGCGTATCTGATAAAAGCAGAATAAGCTAACTTTGAAAGGAAAACAAAAATACAGTAAATCTCATAGAATCTATGACAGCTTTTGAAACCAAGCACTTCCTACAGACTAGATTGTAACCATATGTTTATAGACACTTCTCAAGTACTATTCAGAACACAATTGCTTATGATGGTCCACAAACTTAAAAGAAGTGCACCAAATACCATGAAGTTTCATCATTTCATCAGAAAAAAAGACTTGAATACAAAGGACTGCAGATTAATCTAAAGTTATTAAATAATAATTTTGACGTTATGCTGCCAAATGTCATAACCTGACTCTATATATCACTGTTGCAGATATCTAACCTCAGCTCATCGTTCTGGCATTAAGTTCCTACTGCATGTCATAGCATCAGGAAACACAGAATGTCATTGTCAAGCTCAGATAATTAGTATTTTTAATAGCAATAAATTAAACCTCATATTCTGCAAATAACAGGGGGTAAGACATATTCAGCAAGATCTTACATTTAAAACTAATTAGGCTGTCATCCATAACTTCATCTTAATTAAAGTCAGTGAGGCATTCTCAGAGGATGCTCAGAGCTGTCTTTCAGTCTGTTGAAAAGCCATATGAAAGGTAAAGTGAGATAGGACATTCCAAATCAGAGTGCTGGTAAAGGGAAGCATACAAAGTCAACAGTATATATATATATATATATATATATATATATATATATATATATATATATATATATATATATAATATTTGGGAAGAATGTATGTAGAAAAGCACTTATGTTTGATTACTGCTCTTATAGTATTTCACCCCTCAATCTCCTAACAGAATGTAAACCTTCAAGAGCATGTAAACCTTCCCTCCTCTGTACAATTATGTCTAAATATGTGTTCATGTTACTTTGTCTACTGTTGTTGAGTCTCCTAATAATAGCTATTGCTAAGTAAATCCTAAACTAAAAGTGAGATATTCTCTCCTATGATGATGGGGCAGGAGGAGCAACGTTTGAGTCCCACCATTTTCACATTCCTCCACCCAGCTCAGAAGATGGTGCTCTAGACACATGCCTGGCCTTTCTGGGGGCCAATCCAGCCCTGACTGAATTGGTGGGTATTTTAGGATTATATAATGTTAATGAAAATATTGAGGACCATAAAAAGATATCATTGTCAAACTTTTTTTTTCTATTAAGACATTTAAACAGAGTTGAGTGCCTCTCCCCCACAGCGTCCTATTACCACAACGATGTTAGGTACACGTTATCAATATGCAGTATGTCACAAATATATTAACTGTTGAGTGTTTTATATGATATGTTAATATTGCGTTGCATAATACGTTTACTTTTGAGGGAGTGTAAGTGCAACTATATACGTTTCCACCAGGGGCATAACTAGAAACCACAGGGCCCCAGTACAAAAATTGCCCGGTGGCCCCCCAACTTCAACAGCTGGTTTGTGCAATCATTGCCCCCAAACAACATGTCTGTGCCTTCTTTGCCCCTTGCACCTTCTTGGAAGATACAACATATGTAAACACACTTACACAAATTACACACTCATACAAACACACACTCCATCTCACTCCATGTACACAAACATGCTCACAAACACTTACACATCCATGCTCACACACAATTACACATCCATCCTCACACACAATTACACATCCATGCTCACACACACACAAGACATCTATGCTTAAACACACACAAGTACACATCCATGCTCACACACACAATTACACATACATGCTCACACACACAAGTACACATACATGCTCACACACACAAGTACACATCCATGATCACAGACATACATAAATACATATACATAGTACAGCGCTATGGAATTTGATGGCGCTATATAAAACAATAAATAATAATAACATACCCCCGCCCCCACTTACCTCTCACTGCTCCTGCAGCTTGCTGTCCGGCTGCTCGCACAGTGCGTGAGCAGCCTCGATTTCACCACAGGGTCACGTGACGTCACATGACTTTGAACGCTCCTGTCTCGCCGTACCGGTTCAAAATAGTTTAGAACTTTCTAAACCATTTTGAACTGGTACAAGAGACATGAACAAGGGGTCTCAGGGGTGCCCTGTAGTTACGCCAGTGATTTCCACATATGATTTTATCATTATTCAACTTGGGGGTTAAAGGACTATTTTCCAACCCAACACTGGCCCTGCAGTACAACATTTAAAATACTGTTTAGCAATCAATTTAAAGTATGTTCATTTTATGTATCATTAAATTCTATCACGTTTCACCAAGGGAGTTCTTATTGCAAAAGACTAAAATGAATTCACAGTGATAATAAAGAGGGGATGAATCATGCTGTGCTTATGGAAAATAGAGCATGTGCACATAATATTTAAAATGTTACTAACAGAAAAAGATAAACAGCAATGACAACATATTTATTGTCTTAGCCAGAAGAGGATGAAATGTGCCTATACGGAAAGATTAGAATACTTGTCTGACTGCGTCGGGAAGGTGGTAACAGAAATCTGGATGGTGCCACCAAGCTTGAAGGCATCTGAGTAAACATCAGCAGGGAAGAACGGTATTTATTATGTACCTCATCATCTAATTTTGGTTTACCCAAGAAATGATTTGTTATCCATGATTCTTGTTTTCTTTGCCTTCATCAAGTCAAGTCTTTTTGCGTATGTTATCTCAATAAAGATCATTTTTATATGTTTTCCATGATAAAAATGTCTACATCACACACATACATACACACTCTGTTACCTTCAGTAACAGTCTTTACATGTCATTTCAGAAAGAAAACTAATATTGTTGCTACTTGAAAGCAAGTGATCATTTAATCATAAAGGGACAATGCATTTAATTTAGGGGATGCATTCAGAGTTTGAGGATCCTATACTCATTCATTAGTGGCGTAGACCAACTTTATTAGTGCAAATATTTGCAGAATTATCTTTATATGTAGACGTTTTTGTGAAGAAAACAAAACAAAAATGATTCCGCTACTTATTTTGCATTACTTAATTTAACAGAGCTGAGACCTGGCACAGAAGATCAGATTGACAGATGGTCAATAAGAGTTTGGTGAAGGTCAGCCAGGAGGTGCAGGGGTTAAAACAATGCAGAGCTTAAAATGTTTTCACGTGAAACTGGAGCAAAGCTGCCTTATGTTGCACAACTGCTTCCTTTTCTGATTGTCTGAGAATAAATTGGCTGTAGAGGGAGTCAGATGTAAGAAGAGCAGGTCTTGCGTCTTTTGTCATGTCAGCCAAAACAAGGTGTTGATCAAAGCCGAGTTAAATGCATCTCTGCATGGGGGGATGTCACTATTCCTGATGCCTCTGGCTTCACAACATAAGTCAGAAGGGATGATAAAAATGAGTAAAGAATTATTGGCGTTGCCATTAAACAGAATCATTTGTGTACTACCTATTATATATGCGATTGCAGATGCATAACAATGGTGGTTACAAAAAAATTATTCAATAGGATTAGATTAGATGGCTTGCATGTATTTTGTCCTAAAAGGAAGGCACATTAAATGTATTAATGAGGATAAGATAATGAAGAGTATCCTATTTCACCATCCCAAGAAAAGTCAAGCGACAATCAAATATCTGTAGCAAAACAGATTTTATCATAGAAAAATGAACCACTTCTGCAAGAGTAATGGTTGTTATTGAATCTGGGCTCTAGAAGCTTTATTCACTAGACTTTAAGTTGCAGGTTAAATTGACCCAAGCCATTTCTCTCAATTGTTAGTGTGCATTATGCACAGATCTGGGCATCCCAGTATGTCCTTCCCTGTGTGGTACCTGGATAACTTGGTAAGCTTGGGGTGGTTTTTGTTACGTTAAATGGTTAATGTTAATTATTCATGTTCATTATTTATGTTCATTTATGTTATTGTCATTGTTAACGCACCTATTTCAGTTTTAGGTCTGCGTGGCAATGGCTAGTGTTAAAATAAAAACGTCTGTGGCCTTTTCTAATCCAACCTTGGTTGTTGTGTATTTATTGGGGGGGTTATGTGTTTCTGACAGTATTTGTACTTGGGAACCTCAGGTCTGGGTTTGGACATCCCGGTATGTCCTTCCCTGTGTGGTACCTGGATAACTTAGATTGTAAGCTCGTTTGAGCTAGGGCCCTTCTCACGTGTTGTCAAATTGTTATGTTACATACTACTTGTTGTGTCCTGTCCACCCATTTCATAGCACTACGGAATTTGATGGCGCCATATAAAACAATGAATAATAATAACTTGGTAAGCTTGAGGTGGTTTTTGTTACATTACACCTCTGATTCTTTGGATCACATCAGAACTCCTGCACATCTGGAGAGCTGCTGGTTGCCTATCTCTGTGAACCTATTTGCATAAACATTGAATGTGTGTCAGCTAAAATCTGGCTTAAATTTGATTTGTAAAATAACGAAATAAATAACCAAATTAAGATAAACCTGTCACCCTGTCATTCCTCACCATATAAAATATCAGCTCCCGCCAAGACGAGATTGTTAATACATTCACTCTCCATGTTACTGCTAACCCTCAGATAATGGAGAAAGTTTTCATAGCCCTCTTGATTCAGGGCGTTTTGACATAGGTTGGTGCAAATTGGAAATCTGCTTGCCACCTTAAAAGTAGTTTCTTTTCATTGGAACAAGACGAGAAAATAGGTTTTTCAAGACAAATTGTTTTCTAATATCAACTTCCAACCTCATCTCCATTATACTCGCATAACAAGGGCATGTCGACCTCCTAATCTCATTCCATTAATAAACAATGAAGTCTTACGTTGTAGAAAGACCAGTGTTACATTTGCTTGAAAACATATCTGCTGTGTATATAGCCACATGTCACTAGAAAATAGTTAAAACATATCCTACCCAATGTCTTCGGGTCATAATTCACTCTAAAGTGACTGTAGACACTCCTTTACAGGTTCAAACTGTGCTATCCAAGCCAATATTAAACATACTGTTTTTTTGTAAATATTTTTAACAGGATCCACTACAGTGTATAAAACAAATTTTATATTTGCGCAGTATATATAGTATATTTTCTTGGAGGTTTCGGTGCTATACATGTATAGGAACCTTTTTCTTAACCTATGGAGGACAGGCACCTTCTGATCCAGGGGGCAGCTACAGATAATTGCCCCCCTGGCCCACTGCCCCTCTCCCGAGTAACTATGCTCGCTACTCACTATGTCGCTTCCTCATACTCTCACACGATGTTTGGCAAAAACTGTGGAAAGTGGCATGTTCACACCCTGGGCACATAGGTGGCAAGCATTGACATTAATTTCAATGGAAGCGCATTCCAGTCACTAATTGGGTGCTTAAAACTTCCAAAATGACTTTTCTAGATGAGTAGTAAATATATTATACATAACCAGTTGTAGGCACCAACAGTGCTCATGAGGGACATTTACTGGAGTCTGTGGTAGACTAAATGATGTTCTATGCCCAGGGTGCAAGCTCCAGTGGTAAGCTGCGGGCCCGCATTAGGCAGCCATTTGGTTGCCTGAAGAGTGACACCCAGGGCAGAGCGCACCTCCTTAGGTACGCTACTGTTATGGACCTTCACAAACATTTTGCCACAGACACGATGTGCTGTCACGTTTTCACCCTTCGCTGTTTTCACCTGTTCATACTTTGTGTGGCTCATTCCCGTTTCCAACCTCTAGTGGCCGCTCTTGTCACTCTGAAGCACCCAGAGTCATTATCTAGTCCAGCTTCACTCAGACCTGATTGCCATAACCAGGAAACAAGGTGCACCTGGAGATCACAGCCTATATAAACCTGCCCAGCCCTTCAGTCTGGACCTTGACATTGAAGTTAGAGGACTGCCTGTTTGGTTCCTGCTTTGGTTCCTGCTTTGGTTCCTGCTTTGGTCCTTGCTGTGTTCCTGAGTTGCGGCCAGCGCCCCACTAACTGGACTCCCAAGTCGAGTACCCTGCAAGTGGGCAACCTGCCGTGTGCCCTGCAAGTTTTGTTTTAGGGGTGACAACTTTACATGGAAAAAAAAATCCCATATTGTCCTAAAAGGGTGTTTGTGAGTCCTCTACGGCTTGGATTCATATAATTGGGGAGGTATGACATAGGGTCCCATAAAAGAAGCACATAAATAAATGGTTGGCAACTCATTTTAACATCCATGTTCCAAGAGAAGCAAGTGTTTCTGATCAACCTGATTACATGGGCTCGAATAAACAGCACTCCAGACTTTCATTACAAATGTTTCAAGTCCAAGCTAAAAGTCTGGGTCCCTTCACATACATCAGTTTTAATACAAGGATACATTAGATGTGTTCACTTATAAAAGGGCAACATATTTTAACATAATGCAACCTATGGGTCAAAGCCACGTGTAGCTTATACTTTTGAGTTTTCCAGTCAGTAGCTGTCTTGGAGATATTTACATTAACAAAGGTACTTAGTTATGCTTGGTCTTTAATTTGGTTCCCATCATACACAGGAACAGTGAGCACTGAGAATATTGCTCAGGGCCTCAGTAAAATATAGAATGGATCAGTCAATGCAGTTCAACCGACCCTGCACACTGTATTGGCAATATTGTCAGTACCCTGATCATAGAGTAACGCTGCTGCTATGTGTGGGGGTAAGTGACACTTGAAAGCCAGCACATAGAAAAAGAAAATGTTTGTGTTGTATTGGGACTGTTTGATTCTATATATATCTCTTTTCATCATAGCCCCTTTTTTAATGCTGTCCATATCTCTCAACTATATTTTCTTGAGTGCATTTTCTTTGTTCCAGGTTCCACTAGGAGCCCAAGATTAGGGCTGGATTGTCAATGACAGGACATACTGTGTACTTAATATAAATAAAAAAATGTACCGTAAATAATGTAAAACATTTAATGAATGCTTCTTAAAAAGGGAATATTGAATTGTAGGAGAGAGAACAATTGGTTGAGCATGCATATTCTATAGTTTATAATATGGTCACATGCAATGTTACCTCAAATTTTTCTTAGGTGGTGTACGCCGAAAATTTCTCTTGTGCAAAAATTTTCCCAGAGCCAAAATTTTGTGCGCACAATATGCTTCTGCAAACAAATTTAAATTGTTATTCTATATTTTTGGTACAGCTCGCTCATGGTTAATAACACTACATTATAGTGTGATAATGTAGTATAAGTTACACAACAGTATTACTTACTGTAATGTTTTTTTAAAGGTGAAATTCTCACTTATGAGCGAATCACGAGCGGAGGCTCCAGGCCGCATAAAGGATAAAGGCGTACCTAGAGTATTTGGCACCTGGGGCGGATCCTGTACGTGGGACCCCCACACACACACTTTAAAACTGCATAGCTTCTATCATTAGGCAGACATTGACGGTGGTACAACATAACTGCTACCATTATATACTGAGGCAGACATTGACGGTGTTACAGCATAACTGCTACCATTATATACTGAGGCAAACATTGACGGTGGTACAGCATAACTGCTATCATTATATACTGAGGCAAACATTGACGGTGGTACAGCATAACTGCTAACATTATATTATTTATTAAAAGTAACACACCAAAATTAGACAAAAAAATCAATAACAATATATATATATATGATTAACAGCAATCACACTCCTATCATGCCCAGGTTCTAGCATGTACTGGTTGCTTGGGCATGATAGGTGTGGGATTGCTGTTAGCAATCATATATATATATTAATATTGTTATCGAATTTTTCTGTCCAATTTTGGTGTGTTACTTACTTTTAATAAAGGTGTGGTTAAAATTTAACAAAAAAATATATAATTGCTAACAGCAATCCTATCATACTCAGGCAGCCAGTACATGCTGGAACCTGAGCATGATAGGAATATGATTACAGCCTCCCTATGCCATGCTATCCCCCCCACACACTTACACATCCATGCTATCACACACACTCATTCACAAACATTCAGTTTAAACTACAGCATAACACCCATCACTCTCACACACTTACTAATTCACTCTCACAGAATGTTTTCCTACCTTTTCTCTGTCACTGTCACTTTTCCTCCTCTTCGTTCTTCCTCTTCTGTGTCCTCTCCTTCCTTTGCAGTGGAGGCGGTGGGCGTGACTTCAGTGCTGTGCGCCGGGATATGACATCAAATCCCGACGCACAGCATCAGTTGCCGCACGCATCGAAAGCGAGCAGGATCGGAGGTCTGCATTAACAGACCTCCAGTTCCCTTGATTTTTTTAAAGACGGTTAGAGGGAGATCCTTGATCTCCCCAACCGAGCTTGCTCCTCTAGCGGCGGACATTACTGTCCATCTCTGGAGGGGTGCCGTGCGCACAACCAGTAGCGGACCGCCCCCCTTCGGTACGCTACTGGTTGTGCGCACAATTTTTGTTCGTGTGCGCTCCCTCTGAAAGCTATGTGCGCGCACATGTGATAGTTTATTTCTCTGCAACTCACAGGTAAATTGACACCAATTATCAGCCTTGATACTTAAATGTGGTTGCCATTCCCTAAAGTTAAGCAATGTGGGCAGAGCAAGACATAAAATCGTGCCACATATCCAAATCCTTCTGCCCTGGTCCCTTTAAATGGATATATATATATATATATATATATATATATATCGGCTACTATGTTTAAAGGTGTAGTTCCACCAATATTATTGCATTTTCTGGTATGTTAAGCAAATCGGTGGAATGTTTCAGAAGCCTTTTCAGTTTATATGACAACATCAGTGCTTGTATTGTGTCTTATGACAACTGATCCCAGCACAAATAATGAAGAAGATGACATTTCTGGGAAGGGTTTCAACCTCCAACAGCGCTAGAAATAAAGCTTCTAATGTTGCATTTAGTTATAAAATGTTAAATTCTGAAGAGTAACAGAATCTTTACATCACTTCCATAATTAATTTTCCACACTATCAGAGCAAAATTTCTGTACTTTGCAGTGTGAAAGCCAAAGTGTGAGTCTGTAACCCTGAAGCAGAGAAATATTTAACCACTCCGCGAGTCTGAGTAAAATAAACACAAAAAAACTGTATGCATTTTTACAAACTCCAACCCAACAGACCTAATTCGAAGCCTTGGTGCCAGTACTGATTCTGCTTCACCCCTCATATCGAGTTGCTTACCAATTCCTGTCACCTTCAACTGCAAAATCTCTTGTACTTGTTCTTTCCTTACACATGAAGCCTCCCACACCTTTCAACACTCCGATCCACCCTGAACATTATTGCCAGACTAATTTTATCATCCCATCACTCTAACTGCTGTCCCATTGGTACCCCATACCCCCAGAATTAAACCCCTGACCCTATCCTACAGAGTCCTTAACACTAGCTATTCAGAGAAATCTTCCACCTACTCTTATAATGCCCTCAACCAGGGGTGTAACTAGAAACCACAGTATCCCGGTGCGAGAATTGCCCTGGGACCCCCCACACTTCATCAAGCAACAGCATGTGAGTGCCACCTTCTCCCAAACAGCCTGCCTGTGCCTCTGCACACACCACTGATGTCCATACCAGGGAACTTCTGGACTCCGGCTACCTGGAGCTTACCCTTCCCGGACGCGGCCAAGACGGACCGTCGGTGGGCAGTCCTGCTGACATCGGGGACGTTCCCACAGATGTCAATGTGTGTTCCCGCTAGCAACGATGGGAACACCCCCATTTAAAGGGGAATTGGAAGGGGAGTGGGGCCTGTCAAGATCCCGCTTCTGCTACCCAGAAGATTCAGGTGTTGACCCGCGTCAAACATGGAGAGTTCCCAGGTAGGAGTGATGTCACTTTGTCAAATTGTATATTTTCAATTTTAATATTATTGTTAAATTTTACTGTCCCAATAGTGTAATAGTGCTATGAATTCTGCTGGCGCTCACATATAGATATAATGAGTAAATGTAATGAAGTTTTGGGTCCCTTGTGTCTGGGCCCCTTACTGAGCATATGGACTTTGGTATTTTTTTCAAAACATATACACATGGGAACAGGAGACATTGTTATTTGGGAACCGTATGGCATAGGCTGCTATATTATTCCTTATACCACTAGAAGAGTGATTCGTGAAAGCAGTGGTGATTTTTTGGATGTGAATACATCATTACAGTGCTTACATTCTAGGTGGCCAAAGGTCACATGAACTAATTCTTAAAACATTTCAGGTCAGTTAGGTCAGCCTGAATTAATTGCTGGCATTTTAAGGATGTCCTTTCAGGTAATATACATTCATAAAGGGCAGCTTGGTGCTCATCTGCCCTTTCATTTAATTGGGCTGCACAAAACTCAAATATACACCAAGGTCATCCTCAGAGTCTGATTGGTCACATTTGTCTTTATGATGACAGCTGTCACAAGTCAAGTCTTCTAACTTAACACAAGTTGGTTTTGACAATCGTAGAGATTAAATAAATTAAGGTGTCTTTCATTTCCATTTTTACAGTAAAAGGACAATGCCTAAGGGGAAGCAGAACTTCTGAGGCTGGCAGCTAGGGTTAAATTATGACTTGGGATGGGTAATTGTACTGCAATGATCAAATAAAGGTCATTTGCAAACTTATTCTGTGAAGCTGTGTTCCATTGTTAATCAGAATGACAGAGGTGGGTTCAAAGCAGCACTGTGATAAGGCATACTTTTTTCTGCTATTGTTTAACTCATTCCCCTTTAGCCACTTCTGCTGTAGTTTGATCATCTTTGATCTAGCACCACATGGGAAGGTGTTTGGTCTTTTCTTGACATGTGCTTTAGAGACACCTATTTTTGAATTTCTACTCATCTTGTGTTTTTTTCCTAAGAACAGAATCTGGCCCGGACTGAAGGGAGTGTTAACTGGAACTAAGTCAACATGCAGCGTCAACAGGAAAGTGTCACCTGGAACAAAGCCGAATCAGGAGTGTCAACTCGAACAAGCAGAGTCTGGTACAGTAGAGCAAACAAGAACAATAGTTAAAGCAAAACTTAGTAGTAGCCTTTTGGTGGATTAAGAAAGACCTTGTGTGTTGGAGAATGGACATCACAGGGGTCTCCTGTAGCCACGTGGTGAGGTCTGCAATCAGGGCCAGACTGGCCATCAGACACACGAGGCAAACTTCTTTGGGTTGATACCCGATGGCACCCCCATTTACTTTTTTCACCATTCATGCCTCCGATCTAATCAGCACATTTAGAAAGTGTGAGAGCATAGTATACGGTAGTGTGTATTCAGCAGGTGGCTGCAAGTATGTAATTTATCATACACTGGCCTTAAAATACCAGGACTAATATTGATTGCCAAGCTTTTCCTGACTGCATTTCATTTTTTTGCCACTCCGCTCACATCACCTTCCAGCCACTCTGCTTTTAGTAGTCATGACTCAGTTTGACTGTTATTAAACCATAAACCTCTTTAATTATTTATTATTAAACCATTAAACCTCTCAAATGTCCCAGTTATTGGGGGACAGTCCTAATTTCCAGTGTAACTGCCTCATTCTCCTACTTTTGCTTTGATCTCCCCAGACCAGCCCAAACACAATTAATGTCTGTGTTGTTGCAGCTTCCATGGGGCCACCTTTGGATGCTCTGTGATGTGGCTTTTCAGGTAAGGTGGGTGGCCAACCACACCTTTTGACCATCCCCTTCTCTAGCTACCCGCCAACATATGTGTCCCAAACGGTGGGGTTTATTCACTAAACACAATAAATACATGATACCTTAACAAATTTAATTTCCATGTTATCACAGCTTAAAATACATCTCTCCACACTTCTCAGTCAACCTTCTGTTCATGTGCAAAAAACATAACTTTTTTATAACTATGATCTTCCAGCCCTTCCAGGTTGAACTAATATGTGAAAAATTAAGAATAAAATAAGGGAATGAGGCTATAGTGTAGTTTAACTCTCGGCCATGTTTATGAAGCAATTATATTTGTGTGCATTCTATTACAGTATTTGAACAGGTGTCCTTATGCACTGCTAATATGACAGACCTCAAAATGAATGAATGACTGACTGTGTATAATGGGTAGAACATGGTCGAACATGTTGGGACTGGCAGAGCTAGCATCAAACCTCTACTGATTTGTAGTCCTAGTGCACCTACAATGAGGCCACTAGGTGAGAATAGCTCTAGTTATGGCTGTGACCACCATGAACCATGTCACAAATATCCAGGGAATGCAGCACATGCTTGAGTCATCTGGCAATGCCCTTGTGTCTTCTTTAACTTCCTGAAGCAGGTGTATAAATCCATTTTTCTGCCAACTGCATACACAACCTGATAGATCAGATCTAAAGTACAATATCTTACTCTTAAGAATAAACTCTTATTTTAAACAAATATTTTAATATTGTTCTATCTTCCAACATTTTGAGTTTTTTGGTGCAAAACTAGTCTTTTTCTTCCATTCAAATAATCTTTATTTTAATCTAATATTTAGCAGCGCAGATGTGACTGGCGGACACTGCAATTTTCATAAACAGGTTGGGGTGGAATAGGTGAACATATGCTAAGGATATATTTTTCAGTCATGGACAGATAACATTTGCCATATAACAAGTAGCAAGGTATAAGGTTGGAGTGATTCTCTATTTCACTTCACATGTGCGATAAGAAACAATCTCTTAGCAACATGACACATTTCCCAATGTTTCATCCAAATATGTCATTTTAACAGATGACATTTTCTTTTATTGTTACACACCTACAGTTATAACATATCCAACATTATTTAGACATGTAAAATTAATATTTGTTCCATTTCATACAGCCTAACTTTTTTAACTAAATTTACATCTCAGCATGCCAAGGAAGAACACTATCCAGCCAATGGCAGGGAAGCAAAGAGATTTCAGCCTCATTGGCTGCACGTATCAGTTTTCTTAACCTTAATATCCCCTTCTCTTCTAATCCAAATCAAAACCCACATGAAGTAGGGTTATGTAGTGCAAATATTTATAACCGCTTTATCTTTAGGGGCCATTTAATAATTGGCTAACTTTCTTCAACGTCAAAAGTGGAAGGGCTTTGGTAATCAAGTCCAGCCACAAAGAGGTAGACCATTGAAGCGAGTTACAAAAAAGCCCTGGACTCTGGAGCAGCGGAAGAGTGTAGTCTCTGGGTCTTAGCCCCAATAAACACCTTTGGGATGAACTAGAATGGAGACTGCAAGCCAGGCCTTCTTGTCCAACATCATTGGCTGACCTCACAAATGCTCTTTTGGCTGAATGGGCAAAAATTCATGAAGAAGCATTTCCAAAATCTTGTGAAAATCCTTCCCAGAAGAGTGAAAGCTGTTACAGCTGCAAAAAGGGGGGGGGTCCATATTAATATTTATGGTTTTGGTATAGGTTGCCTATCAAGCTCATATAACCCACAATATAAGCCAATGGACCTATATAAAGATATCTGAGTATTTCTTGTTCCTTCTTCAAAAAACAAACCCTTGCATGTTTCCATGTGCGCTATATGAAGACCTGATCTGTGTGGGCAACAAAAATAAATTGATGAGAAATAAGATTTTTTACTGTGAGTTGTTAAATCAACCATGGAATAAACCCATCGGAAGCACTCATGTTATGTTCATATCTGTACAG
Organism: Sceloporus occidentalis; assembly: GCA_023333645.1. Taxonomy (NCBI): domain Eukaryota; kingdom Metazoa; phylum Chordata; class Lepidosauria; order Squamata; family Phrynosomatidae; genus Sceloporus; species Sceloporus occidentalis. The sequence continues at coordinate 3,652,439 of JALMGF010000034.1, read as the reverse complement.
GGAATACTACACTTCACCCTCCAACACTGCTTTTCAGGAACAAAAACCTCATCTCTTGAGACCTCTAGTCTAGGTAGTCTTCACTATTTATTGAGCTTCCTTTCAGCACAGAGCAGCAGTAATGGGATGTGGCTGCTCGTAATGAACTTTTAGAAGCTGTTAATGAGACTCCCAACAAACTTGATTGAACAGCTAGCAGTTTTTCTCTGCACTTTTTCATTATTGCAGACCTAAAATTAGAATCAGCAGGAACTGGCTGCGCCGGGGGAGCAAAAGGTCTTTCTCTTCCTAGCTTTTCATTTGCCTTCAAATGACAAAACACACATTCCTCCTACTAGTTATAAGCCCAGACTCTGATCTCGTTAACTATACTATACTGTAGGTACAATGGATAATGTTCCACTGGTACACAGATCAACCAGTTTTGCACAATGCAATCATTATGTATGAACAAAAAACACACATTACTCATTAATGTGAAAAGTGACAAAAATATATGTTATATGATTAGATTATTGCCTGAACATTGGGGAAGGTTTTTCTCTTTGAAAAACATTGACAGTTTTTTTGTGAAATAAGGTATCTGAAGCACCTAAATACAGTGCCACTCTAGGTGCATACCTAGTTTACCTAATGTAAACTCCAGGGGAGGGACCCCCTTCCCTGCCCAGGTGTGAAGAGCTCTAGTTATGGCTTTGACCACCATGAACCATGGCACATGGCAAAGTATCTTCAGAATCCCCCCGTTGCATTTGTAAGGAGGGCACCATGTAACTTTATAGGGGGCACTCAGCTATCATACACATTAAAAGTGCACACAATGGCTAGAGTGTCCTTTTATTAGAAGGTACTAATCCAGGACACTCACTTAATAGTCTAAATTATTTTTCATGGGGAGTCATAGAATAGTTTGTAAACAGATTCCACATTTGGTCTGCCTACTATATAACTGAAAACCCAAATGTTCACTGATCTTTTTTACTCCATTCATTTTTTTTTAAAACTTCCACTGTACGAATTTGGTTGCCCCGAATGCCATGCATCCCATGCATACACTAAAGCCATGTAAGTCAATGGGGCTCTCATTTCCCTCACTTTCCATTACTAGGTCATTACTTTGCTCATGTTCAGAAGAGTTGTTTTTGAAGAGGGGGACTCTGCTAGGTTTGCAGATTGACTAAGCAAGTTGGGCTTGGTTCTGGCTTGTCATGCCTATTTCTGCAATTCACAACTGTTGTTGGAAAAAGTGGTTTTTTTTGTACGTGTGCCAAACCAATGGACCTCTCAATGAATGGAAGTCATTTGGACATGTTTTATAAATTGTTCTGAAGTGAATTTCAAAAGTGGGTCCAACTCAGGATCTTAACTTGAATGGTACTTATGATACCCAGGACAAGCAGCTCATGGAACTCTAAATAAATGTCACAGGCTGGGGTAGAAAATGCACCGTTCAACTTAAACCCAAAATTGAGCTGAGCTGGTGCAGAAAAAGGGTTACTGAAATTTCATATAATCTTTACCTTGATGATCACCACAGACCAAATCAACTCTTAAGTAAATAAACACCATAGTCTATTACAAACAATATACAATGTGCTCAAAGTCAGCACATAATGCTCAAATTATATATGTTCATACACATGTTCATATTCAGACATCAACTACTAGCTTCAACTAAGGTCTGAGTCTCGTCATGTCTTCTTCCAACTAAATTATATGGTCTCTAGAGCAGAAGTTCTATTGACAGTTACCTTTATTCTTAAAGGGGAACTGTCCATTTCTGATAACGTAATGAATTCATTAAAACTTGTGCACTCCTGTAGCTATCACCCCACATTGCAAAGGCTACCTGAACCAAACAATCGGAAACTCTAAGGCAGAAATGACATAATGGGGGTACATCCTAAAATGGGAGCCCATGATATACTAATAGGATTAGTTTTTTTAACTTGTTTTGATACATCAGTATAGGTTTATTTAGCGCAGTGAATATTAAAATGTAGCATTTGGGGAAAGTGACATTTTTTTGGCAACAGGAAAAATATGTTACTGGAACTAAAAATGTCCTAATCTCTTACATGCTGTGCATGTTGTAGTCTGGATCAGAGTTATAGTGCAACTTTTGTAGCAATACATGCTTCCCTCCACTGGTTTAACTTTGCAAATCAATCTAGTGAAGTATACAATCTCTTATCTGTTTGAGAGGGGTGCTAACAGTTGGAACAAGTGAAAAATCCATAGGTGAATCAATGTGTGTCAAAAGCCATTACTAAAATCAATTACCAGTGATTTAGAATTAGATTAAGAACAAATCTCCTGAATCTATGTTGTTCCTTTAACTTCCACCATGTCAAGGCTATCCACCATTCTCTTCCCATCACACATCGCATGTAATGGACAGTTACAGCAAGCTTGTAGACCTTGAATTTAAAAACCTGCTGTTTGTTTTTTATTATTTATGTAACACATATTTACTAGGGATGGTGTGTGTGTCAAATCCAATTAATGTTTAACACCTGATTCAACAGAGAAGCGACACAGGGGCATTAAAGTCAATCTGTCACCCAGAAATATTTGGGAAAATGTATAATGAACAAATGTGCCAACACAATATCAAGTAAATTTAGGGGTTTTTTTTTACTTCCAACCCTGGTATTTGAGTTAGAGACCATATTGGTTATTTTAGTAACCGACTCAGTCCTGGGAATGTATTTAGCCCATTTTATTTCTGGACTTGTCATGGTCCACCACACAAGTCTACCGCAGTTCTAGCAGAGATACTTAGTGCCTTCTCTTAAGCCACTGGTATAGGCAGCTGCTGAACCCTGTAACTACAAGATAAAGCACTGGGGACATATGAATCATGTTCAATGGACAGAAGTAGTCCCAAAGTGGTTAGGTCAGTTCCAGTGCTTCTGTTACTTTCAAGGCCATTGTGGAGACTGTTCAGGAACCCATTGAAAGAGACAGTAAACTTTCCCTTTAAAACAATGCATATTACATCGCGATGGACATGGTCAGCAACAATACTCAGGTAGGCTGTTCCGTTTAAACAATGCTCAATTGGTACTAAGGGGCCCAAAGTCTTCCAAGAAAATGTCCCCCCACACCATTATACCACCACCACTAGCTTGAACCGTTGATACAAGGGAGGATGGATTCATGCTTTCATGTTGTTTACGCCAAAGTCTAACCCTGCCATCTGAATGTTGCAGCTGGAATCGAGACTCATCAGACCAGTTGTCTTGACCACGTCTACATGCCTAAATTCATTGTGTTGCTGCCATGTGATTGGCTGATTAGCTATTTGTGTTAACAAGCAATGAATAGGTGTGCCTAATAAAGTGGCCAGTGAGTGTATATCCAACAGACTGTTGCACGTCTGTCATTTAGCCACTTCTGGCCTTAAAAAGCCGGCCCCACAATATGGTATACATACCCATGGTATGGTTGCTATTTCCACTTTTTCTGCATATTGTTATAACAGGAAACAAACTGCAACATAGAGGTTTAACATGAGCATATGTGCTAGCTGAATGTTGCCATCTGATGTCAATACTACCACTGACTTCAATTAAAGGGATACAACTCATGTGATGGAAGCATGCTTACATTCTCTATGCTTTCGTGAGAGGCAAAAAGATGGCAATCTCAAAAATCTTACCATAAACCTCAACATTTAAGGGGTCCAAATCAGGGCATCTTTGTTGAGGGGCAGACTGGATCACCTAGATCCCCAGGATCACCCTGAAAATTGGCACTGTCCCATGAAAAACTGAGCTGGAGAGTTTCTTCAAGAAATAATTGATGCATAACCTTGGTCTGTGCACTTATGAATGAGATTTATAGAATTACATTTTCTTTTACCTAAAAGGAAAGGCATATAGTATACACTTCTGTAGAATATGCTTAACTTAATATTTGGGGGGGGGGGGGTTTCACTTTAGTCTAGTATGGACTCAATCCCCCACATTTTCCATCACAAGTATGCAGTACTCCCACCCAAACCAGCTTTTCTTCTTCACACCATGTATAATTTGCTTTATAAAACAGTGATTAAAAGATGTGACTGGCTGTAAATTGCCATCTTTGAGATATAAATGTATTGCTCTTGTTAAAAGCTCATGTTCTCCCTTGTTCATGAAATATTTTGTTCTTCATCACACAACATCAAACACTGATAGAACTTAAATCCTTTGCAAGGGAAATCAAAGACAAGCTCATTCATAATCAGGGTAGAGAAATATTGTAAGGACGCTCGTTTGGTTATTGTATCCATGACAATGAGAGCTATTTTGTTAAATTCCACATCTTGCACTTACTGGGTCCCAAAGAGGAAGGGACATGAGCCACCATTTACCAAATTTACAAGATGTTTGATGACGTGTAAATTGATGCCAGCTCATGCTCACGCCAATCTGGGTGAACACATCAGGGCCTGTTTACAATTATTTTTTAGTCCTGACAATGGCCACTATGGCAGAACCGTTGAGTGAATAAACCTCATTCTCATTTAATAGCATGTGCATGGTGCAATTTTTTTGAACATGTTACTGCTATGATGGAGCATTGAGCAATAAGCAATATGAAAAACATAAATTAAATTATTTAGTTAATGCCACGATAATGAAAATATATAGGCATTCTTATTGAATTGCTGAAAAAAACTGTGCTGAAAACTAATACTATATCCCCACCATCAGCATAAGTCATGAACTGCAGGGCACATTACCCTGTTCAGCTACAAAAGATGTTTTATGTTGCTAAAAATTACACCTTATCAGTAGGCAGGGGAAGGATGGTACCTTCTGTCCCGGGGCAGGTAAAGCCAAGTGCCCCCCAACACCTTGTCCCCTCCTCCAGTAACTAACATATGCACTAACATATGCACTAGCATATACATATTTACACACACGTTCACGCTAACATACACTTACACACACACTTATGCATACATATTCACACTCCCACTAACACACACTCACGTTATTACCCCTCTTACCCTGCCTACAGCCTTTTTTCTAGCTGCTTGCACACACTATGCAAACAGCCGCTCTATTACGTCGGATGAGCCCACCACTCTTCCTCCTCCATTAGTTGGGGCAAATTTCTTTTAATGATTTTATTCAATTTGATAGGAAAATAGTGTATAAAAGTATCCTAACCAAGTACTACAGTGCACAGCTTGTTTTGAAAGATTGCCCTACTGCCTTAGTTAAAAATGCCATACAAAATGTCACGAGCACAAGGGTTCCGGTCAGGATGATGGACACGATCTGGCTTTGTTTTCATGGTAAATTGTATGTTAAATCTAGTTTAAAATTGAAGAATTTGGTGGATCGAAATTGCCCAAGGGACGAATGTACAGACATTTTAGAAACTATGTCCCATTTTTTGTGTGTCTATTTAGTAAAAAAATATGGAACGAGATGTCTCATCTTAAAAATCAGTCATTTGTGCAGTTGGTATATGGTGAATTTAAAAAGCCAGGTACTATTAATAAAAGTACCTTGTGTGTAATTAATGCCATTGTTATATATTATTTGTGGAGTGCTAGGTGTTTAAAGTCAGCAAAACAAATTTTGTTATCAGTTGAGCTTTAAAAGATGTATATGTTAAGGAGAGAAGTACACGGTATTGGGAGGGGATTGATCTGTCATTTCTGTTTTGATGTTTTGGGTAATTTTTATTTTTTTTGTGTGCGTGTTGTGATTATTGTTTTTGTGATTGTATTTTTTGTTGCATTAGTTGGCCGGTTTATACCTAGTATTTATACAGTACCTTTCTCCCAGCAGGCCTCAAAGTGCTTTTAACTTGAATAGGCTCTGCAGACAGGGGCATTTACCACCTGAGCTATCTCACTGGCATACATAGCAAATCATTGATGTAGATTTAGTTACTTCGAGGACCTATGGTCATTTATGTAATTGAGTAGGCATGTAGAAGAAGACAAAAAATAAAAGAAGAACATACTAAAATGATTTATAGTAAGGATAGTGAAAAATCTAAGTCACATTCTTACATTATAATGCTCATTTCTGTAGTGTCATATTGTTTCTGTAATGGTTGAAGAGAACCTGTAACTTGCAAAATACCCCTGACTTACCTTTCCGTCTGTGTATACACCATGTGCCTAGCGGTTTCCTCACAGTGCCTCTGCCTTGCCAGCATCAATGCGGGAGGGAACGGCTGCCGGAACATCTTGTTGTGGGAAAGAATTCAGCTTCTCAGGACAAAATATTTTTATCCAGGACATTGCAGTGTCCAGAATTCAGCTTGCCCATGATGTAGAACAGGTTCCCTTATTACGGGACTGTGGGCAGTCTCAGACCCACGATCACCCTACTGTAGATGATTTTAATTAGCAATGAGCCATTATATTGTTTATCACAGGTATTATGATAAGGAGTCAGGGTGTTTGTCTAGTAGACTGGGCTAAGATAACAGAGCTAGTACACACTCTGTTATCTTATTATGTAGCTGCCTGAAGATATTATGCTTAAAGGGAAAAGATTTCTATCTCAATTTTGTGAACAAATGTTTGTTAAGTCACTGCACAATTATTGCACTTACAAACTTAGTGACATGTTAACCACCGACAATGTTTCTTTTTCTGTACAAAAACAAATTGTCTTTAAAAAATCTAATAAAAAGAATGTGAAATGAAGATATTATGCAAAAACTAGAACTGCTTTTAAAATATATATAAATATATACTTTTTTAATCTGATACTATTAATAAAAAATAGTGGGAATTTCTTTTCAACTAATTATTAGAAGAAAATAATTATACGAGTTCCCTTTTATAAGTCAACTGAGGTATAGTCATTATTTGACCTAGCTTTTGATTTATTCAAGAAACGCACGCACAATTTTTCTTTTTTTCTATGAATATTTTACATTTTATTTCACAGATCCAATTGTCTATGAAATATATTTGAGCAATCAAATAAAAGCCACAGTCATCTGTAGAAAGAACCCTCTAAACTGTAGTTTCACACAATTTCTCTCTTTCATCATTAAACATATCAAGACTTTGTTTAAAGGTCCGAATGTTAGAACAGCACCAGAAAAAAATCCTATTTCTAAAAAACAAATAATAAAAAAAAAAATTACGAACACTGGGAATGTATGTTTTACGGCAGAGTAACAGCCCGAACAGCTGAACATTTGGCTTTTGTATTGAAGCCCAGAGCCATTTTTCACTGCAACAGTGCCACAGCAATGAAACATGCCCTGTTGTGCTTACAACACGTTAAATAGAAAAACAACACAATTCAGTTCAAAATCGCACAGAATTCAGGGCAATTACAGTTACATTATTACTAGTGAGTATCAAGGAAGGAGCTGCAGAATGGTATTAGAGGAGGATGAAAGAAGCTCTATTCATCCTGCTTCCGCTTTGGCTTCTTTGGATTTCGGGACCGGCTTTTTGCTTTGCAAAGGGGGCAGATGGGTGCATTGCGATGGATCTGCTGATGACAAGACAAGCAAGCCTGTGGAAGAAGAAGTGTAGTTTCAATCGTAAAGTGTAAGCTATATAGGAAAACAAAACAAAAAACACACAAAAAGCAATTCATAGCAGATTGAACGCAATATGATCAAGAAAGATTATACTTTTAACAAGCACAGAACCTTTACATAGGATTAAACTCTGGGGGAACATAAGGTCTCACGTGCTCACAACTAAAGGCAATGGGGTGCCAACATATTGTACTAGATACTGGACCTGGTGGGTGGGTATGACACTACTGAGTTAGGATAAGGGACTTATTGATGCAAAGGGGTTTATGGATTCCGTAGTGTTAGGGGTCTGCCGCAATACTGGTATTTAGAGCTGAAGAAAAGGCTCTCAGACAATTAAGAATTAGTCTTATTTTGTGTTTTTCTATAATTTATTCTAAAGCTGCTGCTCTGGAACTTTTTCAATGTTTAATGTATTAATGGGCATAATATAATAAATTACTTTTTTTGGTTGTCTTTAAATTAGTGTGTCCTTTTCATTCTGGATTGTTGATTATTTCCAGTGTGTGCAGAGAATGAAATGAGGAGAATGTAATCTATGTTGATGAGAACCATAATTTAGTACTGTATTACACAAGTGCCCTTGAAGGTGAAGGACTTACAAGTGCCTTAATTCGCATATTTTTTTTAGACGTTAGCCACAGGTGTTTCCTAATACAGAAAATATGATGCTTAGCAGTGGAATTTCTCTGCATATAATTCTTAAGATAGGTAGGTTATGATTTAAAGGGGAGTCTCAAGGGGAAAAAAAAAATGTTCTTAATCAGTGTGGCATATTGTAATTTAATGTAGCAATGAAGATTTATCTGTATATCACCATTGTAGGCAGTCATGCTATTTTGGCTCCAATCAAGCACATATTGAGGGTTTTTGTGTGTTTGGTTTTTTATAGTAATGTTAATGAAGTCCTTTACCCATAGACATCTCTTCAAGGCAGTATGATAGGAACTGACCGGACCAAGATAACAGACCTCAACAATATACAGTTGCTGCCCTTTAATGGCATACTTGCTCCGATTGTTAAGGTTTCTTTGATTTGGTGATTTACGTTTGTCCCATAAATTCAGATGCTAGTGTATGAGTGAGTTTGAAGATAAGTCAAATTGTTTGTTCCCTACAGGTTTAAAGAGTTTGTCAATTCCCACTGATGAAACCTGTCCTTATAGAGATATCCTGAGTTCACCCTGGCACATTATTATATATGACTGTGACTCCAGTAACAGGAGTTAATCTAAATTGTCAAATAGAATATGGATATGGCTGCAAGCAAAGTCACGGAAACGGTTCACTGAAAATGCCATAGCAGAGCGGAATCCCATATGATTCGGCTTTTAGGTGGGGGTGGTGATGCCTTTTGGGCTCCTGCCTCCCTTGAAAACCTCAGAGGTCCCCCTCATGGCACTTTTGAGGGGATCAATAACATCTGCTCCCCCTAAAAGCGTTTGCCATGGAGAAAGAGACCATGTATCTCTTTAGGGACTGCCTCCTGAGAAGATTTTGGGGTCCAGTGTCCAATGTGGCTCTTTGTGGACCCCCAGACACATACACGTCTTCATTTCAGAGCAACGAAACACCAGCACTGCAGGCTTCAATCAAACAAACGGGAGCTTCCCCTTCAGCAGTTAAATTATATGAAATGTATTCCTGATTGACATTCTCATACTTAAAATTAAAACCATGTTTTCTTATAAATTAAAGTAAAATCTCAGGTGCATGCACTCCTCCAATTCACATGCAAACTTTAACCCTTTCTTATCATCTAAAGTCTTAAGAGAAAAATTACCTTCATAGGAGGTGGCTGCTGACGGAAAGTGGCCGTCTGTCTTGTGTCCTGCTTTCTGGCCACTTGTAGTTGTTGTGCTGCCGCAGCCGCTGCAGCGAGTGATTCTGGAATAGGAGGTTCCTGAGACTCTGTTTGCCACTCTGCCTTCTGTTTCTCAAAGTAGCTGGAACCAAATAACGAAGCATGTTTGAGTTTGTGAACTACAAACCAATCTTTTGCAAACATTTTGCAACAGGTGATACGCCATAAGCAAGCGTGAACAAACATATATGGAGGCTATCGGGTGGCTAGAAACACTTTTTTTGCATAGTGTGACATTCATGTAGGATTGGTGGTGGAAGGGAGGTATGTTTCTCCTAGGTTCCTTTCCCATGTGAAGTAACACCAGAGTCTTCCACCTGCTAGGTGATTAATGTAGGTGAATGAGAGGGCGGATATAAAAGGGAAGCCAGGAGGGCAGGTGGCTCTCTGGCTGAGGACACAGAAAGCCTGTCTGTGGGAGAGACATGCGAGTAAAGTGAGTAAAGGTTGCTGGACGTATTGTGTTAATTTGGCAGAGAGAAGCTCTCCAGCTGGTAGTGAGGGACATCCCTTGTATAGTAAGTGCCGGACAGGCAAGTTATTTCTTTTGTTGCTGTGTTATATTTCTTTTGTCTTTGCAACCTTTCTAATAAACCTGACCCTGTGTCAGATTGCACGAATTTACTGCTGTTTGCCTGGTTTGAATGAAGACGGGCACTTGTCCCTTGACCTCAGCGAGGGGCGATCCCAGACCTATCTCACAATAGCTAAAGAGTTTCTATCGAGTGTATATGCTAAAGGAGAGCTGAACATTTTAATTCTCCAGCTGTGTGTTATGAAGGACCAGCACCCTTTCATCATGATCGGTCGGGGCGCACGTTACATATACATTTATGAGGAAGTATAAAAAATAAATACTATTTTCCATCCGCTTTTGGACATCGACAAACTTTGTATGTGTTATCATGATACCGACCAATGGTACTGTCCTAATTGGACCAGTACTTTGATTGCTAAAGATACTTTTGCAGAAGAATCACTTTTATGCACACACACCCATGTATTTCTTATAATGCTTGCTTGCTTTTTGCAATACATCAAGCAAAAATGCTTAGGTTTTGCTGTAGACATTTTTCCCATAAATATCAAGCAAGATGCAGGAGATACTACAGATTCAGAAATGATTATGTAATGTTTTCTTAGACAAAATAGCACATAATGTAGAAAATAAAGCTTAAAGTGTAAGAATCCAGAATAATGTTATTTTGTAGGCTTCGGTATACGATAATGCGCTATAATGCTTAAAACACCAGTCCTCTTCTAAACAAACGGTAACATTTAAACTGAACCGTGCAGCTATTATTTTAGTAATACTTGCTTAATATATTTTTATATGAAGTGCTGCATGAAATGTTAAAAATCATTGTTTAATCAGTGTCCAATATGGTAAAACTTTGCACCACAAATAACTTGAACTGTTGATTAAGACATATGCTGTATAATATTTGTACACTGTGCTGGCAGATTGCAGGGATATACAAGTATGCAAAATGAGGGGAAATTAATGTTTATACAATGGACTCACACTCGCACTAAAACACACATTCCAACATACACTTACAAACTCATGCTAACACACACACTTAGACATACACACTCACGCTAACTCATGCATACATACATACATACTCACTCCCCAACTCCATTGCCCTCTCACTCATGTACTCCCTTCCTAGTCTCCATTGAAGCCTTCTTTCTAGCAGCCTCTCTTTTATCATGCAGTTATGGAGACTGACCAGGGGCAATTGTTTCATCTTATTCAATATATTTACATGCAACTTTGCCAGCACAATTTATACATCATGTTGGAGGTCGGGAAGGATATTTCCCATGGAAACTACCCTTTCAGGCAAATGCACATTACAAAAAATCACCTGGAGACACAGGGAAGCAGGGTATCACTTTTTTTGCCAGGAAATAAAATTGTGAGTTTCATGCATTGTTTCACTGCAAACACAGCAATTTCTTCCACTAAGAAATCACCACTGTCTGCAGTTTTTTTTACATTGGTAAGATCAGTATTTTCATCCCTTGTATGTTTCCTACCACAACATGTTTAATTTACAGTGTTTGATATTTCTTATTTTCCCATCTAACGTTACTGTGTCACAATCTAAGCCTACCCCGTCCTGCTTACTACTCACACTAGACCGAATCTTAGAAAACACACATGTGGGGCGATATAAAGGACTCACTCCAAAGAGAGCTTCTCTTCTTCCTCACAGAGGTCTGGAAGCCTCTGCAGTCCTAGCGTCATCCTCAAGGCGTCTACGTGTTCCTTCAAGGGTTTGTATTCCTCATGCAATCGTCGTGTGGACTCCAGCAGCTTATTTAGATCATTCTCTGACTGCTTAATTGTATTTTCCATCTGCATAGGAAAGAAAACTGCATTTTAAAGAAGGTATAAAAAATATACTCATATTGGACTAAATTCACACAACCGTAACATTAAGCACTTTATTATTATGCCATTTACCCTACTTCCAGGTGAAAGATTGTGACATATAGATATTTTTGTTTGTAACGGTAAGAGAGGCCAGCAAAAATGTGCTGCTAAGAGTATCGCACACCGCTTAGAGGAAAAGCACAAATCTCTATTATAAAGCCACTTGCTGACAAGATGAACTAATGGAAATCCTTATTGTAGTGAAAGTCTGACATCACACGTAGAGGTGTGAGATTGGATCAACCAAATCACATGTTACAGTTGGGAAATCTATTGAAGTAGGGAAGTGACATAAACTCCAAAGAAGAGAAGCCTAGATGCTGCCCCATAGTGAGTACAGAAATCTGTAAGCAGCTTGCAAAATAGACCACACATTTCAGAGCATTCACACAGGCAAGAGAAACGTCTCTACTTTTTATGCTAAGCTAACATGTAATTCTGAAATGTGCATGATGAGACCTCATCAAACAATTAAAGAAGTAGGGAGGTTTCTTCTGCCTCCTTATTTCGGGATAGCAAGCCTGAATACTGCAATGTGTATAATTGTAAGCCTTTTTTCTCCTTATTGCACTGCCTAGAAACACTGATACATACAATTTAACGGCAAATATAAACCATTCAGCCCATCTGGTCTCCCTGTTTTTTTTTTTCTTGCAGTAGAGACCTTAATCAGTTCTTAGCGCCATCTTAGTTTCAGTATGGGTGCATACCTACCCCATTGCCTTACCGTATTAACCTCTACCACTTCTGCTTGGATGCTGTTCCGCTTATCTAACATCCTATCTGTTTATGGTCCACTTAGGGAGAGAAATGTAGGAGGTTTTTTGGGAAGCTGTAGATCTCGCACAAAACAAACACAGTAATTAAAGGTGCAGCTTCCCCTACTCTGCTAAAGTTAACAAACTTTATTACGGAATGTCTCATTAGAAGCAATCCTTCCCTGTACTATTTAATGCCCAAAGCCTGTCCAGAAATGATTCTTTATTCAAGTAAAATTAAATGACAGCCTGTTGCTATAGAAACAGAAAAGGCTTCTTGAAAGTTTTGTCAGGGGCTCGACAAAATATGTGCGCCAGCTCACTAGGGCAACTAAGGATCACATGCTGGGGGCCCAGCGTTTCGTAAACGGGCTCGACGTCGCTATCCAAAACTATTAGAAAGAATAACTCTTTAGTGTCCCTGTTTAAGAGGAATGGACCTTCTTTGATATCCAAATCCCCACAAGGACACAAACCAGCTCTGTGTGTCCATGCAAGGCCGGAAGTCATGGTGTTTTGAAGCAGGGCCGGCCCGACAATGGGGCCGAGTGGAGCAACTGCTCCAGGCGGCACTTTTGAAGCCCTTTTTTGTCTTTTTAAAGCGGAAGAGAGAGAGAGGGGCGCCGAGTGGTTTTCGCTTACCAAGTTGTCAGTACCCGCTCGGCGCCCCTCTCTCTCTCTCCTCTGCGGCGAGTCTCCCTGTTCGGTCTCGGTGCCGGCTTGTAATGCTGAGTGCCGGAAGATGACGTCATTTCCGGCGCTCAGCATTACAAGCCGGCACCTAGACAGAACAGGGAGACTCGCCGCAGGACTGCTGAAAGGTAAGTACAGGGGGGGGGGGTAGGGCAGATAATAGGGAGGGAGGGGTAGGGTAGATAATAGGGAGGGAGGGGTAGGGTAGATAATAGGGAGGGAGGGAGGGAGGGAGAGGAAGGGTAGATAATGGGGGGGGCAGCAGGGACGGAGGGAGAGGAAGGGTAGATAATGGGCGGGAGGCGGCATTTTAAACTTCGCCCCAGGCGGCATTTTGTCTTGGGCCGGCCCTGTTTGGAAGTCATGGTTGAACAATTTCCTCGTCCTGGTCACCCAGGTGTACTAAAAAATGTAAAATATCAATTGGAATATACTTCAAATATATTTTTCTTATATGAATTCATGGGGTGCCAATAACTGTGCCACACACATATTTAACAAATATAAAATAAACCTGTGTTGGGTTTGCAATTATTTGATTTTGAGTGTTTTTGTGTATTTTTTTTAGAAAAGATCAAAGGGTTAAACAATAAAGACAATTTTTCAGACTTTTTTGCTCATATTTACTAAGGGTGCCAATTTTAGTGGGGGGGCACCGTATACGTGCGCTGCGATGGGTTGGGTAGCTTCCGAACTAGAGGAAAGGTCTGGAATGATGTTCCACTCCCCTGAGTATTGATCTCGTGAGAGGTGTGATGACTGTTTGCTATTGTTTACTAGAATAAAAAACTTGACCTCTCCCTTGTCAATTTTTATTGGAAAAAACTGTAACTGAGATTGATGTTTTCTAATCTAAGCCATGTATGATTCCCATGAATGAATTACACAAACATTTTATTATTGTTTTCATCAGTACAGAAACCCTGGAACGCTACTCCAATTTAGACATTATTTGTTTCTGCCTACTATTGGTTTCTTTCCTAACTGACCGTGTTGAAGAATCCACATTTTCTAAATAAGTAATAAAGGAGGGAAATACATTTTTGACATAAAAAAATATTTTCTGTCATATAATCCTAAAATAAATGCTATAATCCCCAAAGCAGAGGGGCAATTTAAATCTGTAGTTTTGTTGGTGCCACAATCACCAATAAAAAATGAGGAAATATTGGTTATGAGTTGGTAAACCAATTTTAGTGGCCATTAAAACTTTCGTTCACGTTTTTTTCACAGAGCTACGTCTTTAGGTATGAATTGTGAATTTGCTATTAATAAATAAACTGAATGTTATTTGGTTATAACTTTTTCTGAATAAAAAAAAAACAAAAAAGTTTTTAAATGGCACATCCATACAAATGATTACCTGGTAGACAACCCTGAATAGCACTGTATCGTTAACTAGCCTCCCATGAGCGAATAGCTACATTTATTGTTGTTAATCTATGCATTAATGTATGTCTACAAAGAAAAGATCATGTATGGACAGTGAATATCAGAGAATTTATCTATTTTCTCTTCTTTTAGAAATATCAGCATTGAGGATTTATATGGTAGCTAGGAATGTGTAGATCACAACTTATAGTTTTTAGGTTAAAAGAATATTTTACAATCATTTTCTCTGTTAGACTGTCCCTAAATCTCTTAAAGGTGTTGTTCCACTTACATGAACCAATAACGGCTCTCTCTAGTGAGCTAAGAAAATATACCTGAGCAGATTTGTTATTATATTCTTTCTTCTGATGGTTTAAAAAATATAGAAAAAAACGAAAAAGCTTTAGGAAGCTTTAGTCTAGTTTCAATAGCAACAACCAATTAGTTTCTGCTGTTGTGTCAAAAGATACGTGTTCCCAGTACAAATTCTGAATAAAGAACATCACAAAATAATTATTTCTGGGAAATGTTTGGCCATTCAACAGTGCTAGGAATGATGTTTCTAAAGCTGCGTTTTGAATTACCAAAGAGAGAAGAGTTCAGCTTGCATTTAACCGCATTATCAGAAGAGGAATAAAACTCTTATTTCTTTTCAAGAAAATAACACAGCTATGGGTCACCTTGGAGTTGAGGAACCTACCACATTGATATCAGCATGGATCAATCTCAACTCCTCCACGTGAGCCATCTTCTCCTGAAGAAGGAGGTCCATTTCTTGCTTGTACTCTTTAAGGTGCCGTTCCTCAGACTCCAGGGTTTCAAACTCTGCCTTCAGTCGAGCTTTTATCTTCTCCATCTGGTGAGTCTTGTTCCTAAAATGAAAAACATGATTTCTACAAACAACCGCTCTACTGATGTATGCCTTTCCAAAGTTATGTCAACGTTATCGTTAAGTGCAATGTTGTTTTGGAACTTTACTACAAGTGCTGATGATATAGACCTTCCTATTGGCAAAACAAATTTGTGTCACCTTCTGCGTGAATGTTGCAAATAATGTTGTTAAGTATGGTAATACTTTCTGACCACATTATAGGAGCATTTGCATTCTGCCTTCAAGTGGTCAAGACACTTAAAAAGGATAAAGATACACGTTAATAAGATATTTTGAAGACTACAACAGAAAGCCCCTGCTAGTATACAATAAGTACATGTTTTTATTTGCAAAGGTACATGTGCATCACTTTTATAGATCAAACTATACCCTGGATGTAAGGGTTGCCAAAAAATCACTACACAATCTAAACTATAGAAGAGAGGAGCACAATCTCAATTCATGCAATGTTGGTCTAAATCTTGGCCTGTCTCACCCATATCTGTATAAATTGCTTTCCACGTATGTGTAGACCTTATTAATGCAACCTAGGTAGACTTCCCCACAGCTCAGAACAAATCTTATATCATCTAGATTTTTCACTAGTCAGACCACACATGGAATACTGTGTACAGTACTGGGCACCAGTGTACAAGAAAGATATAGTGGAGCTGGAGAGGGTTCAAAGACGGGCAACCAGAGTAATAAGGGGAATGGGAGGACTACAGTACCCAGACAGATTATCAGAATTGGGGTTATTTAGTTTGGAAAAAAGACGGCTTAGGGGGGACTTAATAACTATGTATAAATATATAAGGGGACAGTACAGAGATCACTCCCAGGACCTATTTATACCCAGGACTGTATCTATAACAAGGGGACATCCTCTACGGCTGGAGGAAAGAAGGTTTCTACACCAGCACAGACGGGGGTTCTTTACAGTAAGAGCGGTGAGATTATGGAACTCTCTGCCAGAGGAAGTGGTGATGGTAAACTCAATAAAAGAGTTCAAAAGGCGCCTGGACGTGTTTCTTGAAAGCAATAATATTACAAGTTATGGATATTAGATTAATAGGGACAGAACGTTGATCCAGGGATTTATTCTGATTGCCATATTTGGAGTCGGGAAGGAATTTTCCCCCTGGTATGGGGCAATTGGCATCTGCTTCATAAGGGTTTTTTGCCTTCCTCTGGATCAACACAGTAGGGACACAATATGTATATAGGTTGAACTTGATGGACTTTGGTCTTTTTTCAACCTTATGAACTATGTTACTATGTTACTAGATGCAATTTCAGATTGTAGAAGTAAGTACCGGTATATTGTATATTTGCTAATACAAAACCAAAGTATGTGAAGGATAAAAGAAGAATAAAAGTGGTAGATCCAAAGAGACATCCAGCTGAAAAAACACACATGCAGCTAAAAAAAAAAGCCTCACACAAACATAGCTTCCTGTTGCTCTTTTGATGGAGTGGCATGCAATTCATGGGGCATAATAATAATAGCCTCATTGGTATCCCATGGGAGATATCAGCATACTTTTCAATGTGCCAACTAAAGGTCTAACGCCACTCACCAGCTTTATCCTGTTCTTTACTATCTGGATTGTGCAAACTCCATTATTAAGACAGCACAATTTAGATCTCAGACATTCCAGAGTTTAGCTTCCCAGTGAACTTCTAAAGCACAGAAGTTTCTCCATATCTTAATATTGTCTTCAGGACAGCAAAACGTCTTTCTCAAATATTCTTGAATGTTACTACCTTTATGCATTGATGGCCAACTATTCCTATAGAATTCCTATTAAAGATCGATATTCACTCTCTTCATTCCAGATCCACTCACCCCTCTTTTCTAGATGCTCAGGTGGGAATGAGTTTATTGTATTGTATTCTACATTTTCAAAAGTCACAATAAAGCGTATATATAAACAAAGATGCACATTTTCTGGGTATCTGAAGCCAAAACATATGGAAGAAAGAATAGGTTATGTAGCCCAAGTTTTTTGTTTCACTATGGAATAGTTACTTTGTTAGCCAGCACCAATTAGGTAAATAAGCCCCTCCCTAATTTATAACCTTAACAAATGATTCTATATTCTGTGTTCCGGGTGAGAATTCACAGTCATTTCTACAATAATATGCCTTAAGATTTTGTATTTTAATGCATTTTTGTGAAGGCATTCAGTTAGAGTAAAAATCCCATGGAAACACATGGAAAACATATTGGTTTCATTTCATTTTGGTCCAATACATTTTCTATATCTGCTGGCCGGGAGGCTGCCATTTTTGTCGATCATGTGATATTTTGGGTGGCACTTGCTGCACCAAACACCACACTGAGCTAATTCTTTATGGCAAGGCCTGCTTCCCTATAGATTTTCATCAGCCCATGGCGTCAGGGTGATAATTAGTAGACCATTCTATTGATTACAAGGTAGTGTGATAAGCCATGTCTTTGTCTAGTAGATAAGGCTAAGATAACAGAACTAATTTGCAGCTGTCTTAAAAGGAACAATCCAGCCATCATATGAGCTTTAAGCTTTCCCAGCTATTTAATATGCAGAAGATATGTTCAGCAAAACACATCTGACGGCACATGATAAACCTGCCTCAGTTAGCTCCAGTCCTGGCTTTTTTGCGAACAAAGGGGCTTGAAGCAAACCCCTATGGGCATGCATGACAACATTGACACTATCCTGCCAATGGCGGCGGCCAATCAGTGGCCCACGTGTACAACCGCTAAGGGTGGTGTGGAGGTGCAGCTTCTCACTAGGATATTCTTTTCCATATGTAGGTTAAATAAATGGATATAAAAGTACTTACATAGTGCTTTCAGTGGGACAATATTTATCCTACATGAAAGATTAGAAATAGCACACTATTTTGAGAACTAATTTTTAATCGGATAAGAGTAGCAAACAACTAAATTGGTGGGAGTTCTCCTTTAAATCTGATTGAATAATTCCTTTCCATTATTCCATGGCATGGAAAGTGTTCAAAGGCAGCCACCTCCCTCTGGGGCGAAGCCAGCAATGAGTACAAGAAATTGCAATTGCTGTAATATCATTAACACCTAATTACAACTGTGTGTAGACAGGAGCTGGAGAGTAAGCCCGAGGCTACCTCGTGTTACCTCGTAGTATTCCCTCAAATAACAGACCATTGTGACTTGCTACTTACACGTCAATTACATTAGCCACTTTTAATGAGCTTTACTGGAACGTCAGCCTTTATTTGGTACCAATATAGAAAACACTTCAATGCGCAGGAACAGTAAATTTAATCAAGCACATATCGAAATTCTGTACTTTTACTAGGAAAAATAAAACTTCACTTCACAAAGTCATTCACAGACAGTGCGGCGAAACATGACTCCTTTCAGAGTAAAATATTCTGTAAATGGCCAATTACATGTTATTCACATAGCTTCTAGCTAAATACTTGTAAGATTGTGTAAAATATTAAATTCTGGTTCAGCTAAAAGTAGGACAATTGGCTTGAGCAATCCATTGGTTGCTACGGTGATTGCATCAGAATGTGTCTTTTATATAGACCCCCCCAGAGTCCATTGTATTTTGGTCAGGAATAAGCAATTCTTGACTATGACAACAATTTCTAATATCCCCTAAGGACATATCATCAAAAGTGAACTCCTTTTGTGTCCCCAAGATTAAATGATATACCAAAGCATCTTGTTGGTATAACAATGCTTCACTATTTGATGCAGAGTTCATGATATTGAAGAGGATGATGATGATGATGACGATCAGGGACCTCATTCATCCATTGTGTGTTGAGACTATGCCTGCATGGCACTTGACTCTCATAGGAAATGCATCAGGCAGATATAGATTTAATGAAAGGGATGTTATATGCAATTAGCCATACTGTAATACAGCAAATAAATATGCTCATGAAATCCCTAGTTATTAACCCATTCAACAGATGCCTTGGGGGAAAAAACTACTTTAGCATACTGCATTATTGTATATTATTCTAAGCTGTACAAACAAGGTTCTTCTAACAAATATTTAGAGACGAAAATGTTATGATTGCAGAAAAAGTCAAATAAACATCAGAACACATGATCTGGGGAGATGCTGAGATTTAAATAAAAGGGACATTTCTGTATGTAATCGCAGCAGACACTGATATTTGCACACATATCCGTATGTTATTACACATATGTTAAGCACATCGGTATACTTATAAAGATTAGTACTAAGCTAGCCGTATTCTTAATGGAGATAACAATAGATTTTCTCCAGGCAAAAAAAATGCCTGCCCCAATAGTGTAATAGCCACGATCTAAAATGAATATTAACCCCATACCTGATCTCTTTTATGCTCTCCAATTTGCACATGATCTCCTGCTCATCCCCCATGTTCTGCACCTTGCGATTGTATGCCCCGTGAGATGTAACAAAATGCCAGCAAAAACAACACAATGGTTAGAATGTAAGCAAAAGGCTTCGATCGGGCACAGCGGCGCACTGGCAAGCAGCAGGGAAATGTAGTCCAGCTACCATAGTCTTTGCATGAGACCCTAGGCGGATAAAGACTACAACTCCCAGAAGGCAACGCGGTACGGCGCTTTCCTTCACTTCCTGCTGGCTCCACGGTCTTTGGGTCTTAATCAATTTGTTGGGGCTAATAATAATGTGAGCGCTTGTCAGGAGAGGGAGGGCTGCGCTTTTTTGTATGCTGATTAATGAGAGAAATGGATTGAAATATATTGCAGTCTAATGAGTTTTCGTGTTAATATCCTCGTCCTCGCTTGACTGCGATCTCCATTCATCAATGGCTTATTAGTGCGCGGATGGAATTTACGAGGCTGGGCTAATGGGGATGAGGCCTGATTTCATTATTTCTTGAAGCTAAAAAAAACAAACGGGTTGCTCTCAGTGATTTTGCTGCCCGTGATTTATGATGTGCCGTTAAATGTCGACAGATTTTATAAAATGTTAACAAGCAACGCTCAGCATCCACCATCTAAGTGGTACCTTTACTATCGGGCTTCAACTATTGTATTCAGGGGGGGATACAGGATATTTCATGGAATGGGCTGCAACATGATCAGAATTGTTATGAAAGCCAAGGTCGATCTTTTGCATGTCCTTCGACGTCGCAATAGAATATTAAAACCCTGGTGATGTTGGTACTGCTGATGACATATTTATATTTATATATTGATAACAACTCACTGTCTCCTGTCCACTATGTAGAAATCGACAGATGAATTTATGGTAGAGTGATCTAGTTCATGGGCTGGAAAGAAGAGTTTGATATTTTAGCTCCATGGTATCACTATGAAGACCTACTCCGCTCTTCTTGCAGGAGAACCTCGTTAGGGTTGACTCTTCGTTTAGTTGAAATCAATTTCTGATTAGTTGGCTTTTTTTTCCCTTAACAAAATGCTAAATTGAGCTGCTAGCTGCGTTTCACATTGATTACTCTTGTGAAATAAATTCCCCACTGAATGTCAAAAAGATCTGTTAAGTCTAAGCACATCTCCTATGCGTAAGGAGGTAACTCCATGGTGTCTTCTAAAGGCTGCAGGCTGTTTGAGTAAGTGGAGCTCCCTCTCCACAGTGTGGGGCGTTTGGTAATCATGTGTACTTTCTCCTGCAATTAGAAACACAATAGGGAGTGCAGGAAGTTAACAGAATGTGAAAAGGTCAATGGTTTGATGGGTTAGGGAAATATGCATTACAGGTGTACAGAATAAAAGCAATTAAAATAGGAAATGTGCTAGCTTTATGTTCTTTAACAACCCTTTCACTGCTCAACTGGGCTTTAGTGTATTACAAAGCAGAGCCAATGGGCCAGCAAGAGGGATAAAAAGCTTCTGTTCGAGAAAGGCTGTGAACACTTTGAAACATGGTAATTCAGTGCTGGTTAAATAACTTTTTTTTAAATTGTTGTGCAGGGACGGACTGGCCCACCAGGATACCGGGAAATTTCCCGGTGGGCCGGCCCGTCGGACCAACTTTCCTTGCGGCCGCAAGAGTGTGCTTTGGCATCACATTAACCAATACAAAAGTGGTGGGGGCATCAATACACAAGGGAGGGGGTAAGTTGGGGCATCACATAAATCAATGTTCTAGGCCCAAAAATCAGTGAGAGGAAAAGTAAAGGTTTTTGTGTTATTTTCTCTTATTTCAATCTGCATATTTTATCACAAAGAATTAATTACAGAAACTTGAATGGTGGTTGGGATCTTCAGAGTGAAACCCAATTTAGTTGTAAGAACTGATTTAACCCCTTAATGACAATTGCCGGTCCTGGCACGGCACGGAAAAGCATGTGCTTTACGACAATTGACGTGCCAGGACCGGCACGTCTTTAAACGGGTGCAGAAAGCGATCTACTATCGCTTTCTGCACCCAAAAAGCGTTGCTGAATGCCTCGACCTCGAGGCATTCAGCAACGCCGCGATCGGCACGAAGGGGCCATCTCTGGCCCCTCCACGGGGCGTCAACATCCGCCATACTTTGGCGGCGGACGCCCGTTTTAAAAGCGTTTAGGAGGCGATCGACGATCGCCTCCTAAACTTAAATGGTGTCGCTGGAATGCCTCGATCAGGAGGCATCCAGCGACACCAAACACTAACCTTTTGATGGGCTGTGACCGCTCCGGAGAGCGGTCACAGCCGCAGCTGCCGGCAATCTTCGCCATCAAGGAAGATGGCCGCCGTCCTGTAACAGGAACCACAAATTTTAAAAGTTCGCTAGATAGTCCAGACCATCTAGAGAACTTTGGCTCCACTTGCAGGTTGAATACAGGTACTGCATTCACCATGCAAGTCAATGGAGCCCAGCTTTCTAATCACAGTGTGATTAGTAAAAATAAATTAAAAAATAAAATAAAATTAATAATAATTAGAAAAAAATAGTAAAAAAACAGTAAAATGTAAAAATCATTTCCCACTGATGTCACTATCAGGGGAACCTCCAAGTTGAAAAAAAATGTTACATTTTTTTAAAAAAAAAAATAAAATAAAAATATATATATATATAAAAAATATATTTTTGTGAGCAAGTCCTAAAATTAGCATATTAGCTTAAAACAATTCTCGCATGGAAAGAGTTAAAATACTGGCATATTAAATGCCCGTGGGGTGTCTACTTTTAAAAAATGTATGATTTGATGGGGTAAATTGAATGGGCCAGGTTCAACAACGTCCCAATTAACACGGGGGGAAGGATGGCCACACATCTAATTTCCAATTAGAAAAATGCACACGTACCAAATGTGGCCTTTTAGTTCCCCCAAAAAATGACACACCCATGCATGTGGGGTATCACTGCACTCAGGAGATGTTGCTGAACACATTATGGGGTGTCGTGTGACAGCGGCATATACCAGGAGCTGTAAATTCATACATAAAGTAGGTGTGTGTGGGAAAAATACACACACAAAAATATTACTGCAAACTTTGAAAAAATGCTGGTGGTAAAATATGTGCATGCAAAGAGTTAAAATACCAGCATTTAAAATACCCTGTGGTGTCTAGTTTTGAAAAATATATGGTTTTGTTGGGCACACTGAAATGGCCTGGCTCAAAGATGTACCAAATAGGGCATGGGCAGTGGATCCCAAATGCCAAAGTTCAACATTGAAAAAAGCGCATGCCCCAAATGTGGCCCTTTTGCCCCAAAACAGCCAGGCAAAATCATTCATGTGAGGTATCGCTGTACTCAGGAGATGTTGCTGAACACATATTGGGGTGTTTTGTGATAGTGACATATACGAGAACATTTTAATTCATACCTGAATTAAAATGTGTGTGGAAAACCAAATGCAAAAAAATGACTACCACAAAGTTTGACAAAGACTGGTGGTAGATATGGTGCATGGAAAGAGTTAAAATACTAGCATTTGGAATACCCTGGGCTGTCTAGTTTTCAAAAATATATGACTTGTAGGGGTAAATTGCATTGGCCGGGTTCAAAGATACCCGAAATGGCACATGGGGGGAAGAATTACCAGATTTGGAAAAAATGGCTTTGAAATAGCAAAACGCTACCTGTACTTATTGCCCCATAATGGGTAGAAAAAAGCAAAAAAACATAAAAACATTGGGTATTTCTAAACTCAGGACAAATAGTAGAATCTATTTAGCAGGTTTTTTCATTACCTTTTATAGATGAGTAAAAGATTTTTCAACTAAAAGTTAGAAACAGTCATTTTTTTCTACATTTTTCACCATATTTTATAATTTTTTTAATAGTAAATAATATGATACAATCAAAACAATGTCATCTAAAGAAAGCCCTTCTTGTCCTGAAAAAAACAATATCTAATGTGTGTGGGTTCAGTAAACGGGAAAGAAGAAAATTACAGCTAAACACAAGCAGCGCAGAAATGTTAAAAAGGCCATTGTCACGAAGGGTACAAAAAGTAAAATCAGCCTTTGTCTCGAAGGGGTTAATTATTCCTGTTGGTTTCACAGTCCTTCCCCCTTAAGAGAGGACCTTTTCCATAAACATACTGGCAGACCACTTTGCACTAGAGGACTGCATTGGGAGGCGGGTCCTGCGGGTGGTCTTGCTGGTGCTGCGGGCGGTCAGGCACTGTACCTCCCGGTCCCGGTATTCCCGCGCAGTCCAGCAAGGCTGCCTTCTCACTGCTCCCTTACAGTGTTTCCTCTCTTGCTCCGCCCAGGAACAAAACGTAGTAACGTGATGTGACGTCACTTCCCGTGACTCCGCCTTGTTCCTGGGCGGAGCAAGAGAAGAGACACTGTGAGGAGCAGCGAGAAGGCAGCCTTGCGGGACTGCCCGGGAACTCTGCAGTTCAGGTAAGGAGGTGGGCGTGATTGGCCACAAATGTGGCGGGAGCGGAACACCCACATTGCGGGAGCGGGCAAAAAATCAGCGGGAGCGGGATTAGAAAAGCCGCCCCGCGCAGGGCTCTACTTTGCACCATAAACTGTGCATTGTTAAAAAAAAAATAATGTATCTGGTATGAGGTATTCATTGGATGATGGAGTGCTAGAACAGTTGTGGTGGTATTAATAGCCAAAAGACTTACTAGAACATCGTGAAGAATAATGTGATCACTGTTTTGTTCCACTGAATAAAATTGAACTTTTTAATCTAAAAATTTTTGCAGTAGCAAATGTTTTGATTCCATTATGTCTAACTTATTTAATTTATTAGGGCCTTTTAACACTTTTGCTTTTTGTAATATGATAAAAAGAATGTCTTATAGTTATTTGTATGGAAAATAGTGTGACTTGGGTATGTATAAGGGGTGCGTGTGGGTATAAGAGCTCGACCGCGAGATAAACTATATGGGACTGGTCTCCAAATGTTTCCAGGGCTGCTGTTCCAAGTCCGGCCCTGTTGTTCAGAGTTGCCTTCAAGTTGGTATTTGTGCTAAAAGGATATTCGAATAATGTCAGTCTTTTCCCCACTCATTGGCAAGGATCAATGAATTATATGCCATTGAAAAATGTGGACACAAAAGAAGATTTCTTTGATTACTAGGTGGTTTTTAAAACCCATATAAGAACTCTTGCTGTTATATATGGGGCATAAATGTATTTTATCTATGTATTTTTGGTTTATTGTACTAAATGTTGAGGCCTGGACCAGTGTTCTAAGTAGCCCCTTATGTGTGCTAAAAAGTAACTGGTGGGGTCCAGTAAAATTTTATAATGGGAGGTTGTTCATTGGATAAGTGTGGGTCGCATGCCTGCTGATGAGCACATGCAAAACTCTAGCTGGATTCTGGGGAGAAAAAAGGATTTTCTTTTGGCTTCCGGTCTTGCCAGGTCATTAACCCTGTGCTGCAAGTGATAGGTGACCAGCTGATAATGAAGATCTAATGAAATACTAGAGCTATTCTATCACTATAATCTGGTTTCAGAGCAGGTTGTTGAAATATATTATACATCACATTATAACATCCAATAGTTATATTGTCTAGATTGACTAAGTAGGGAGTCTATTTACTAAAGAGGGACTTTTTAGAAGAGCTACAAATGTTTTTTGGGGGAAACCCACGCAAGATCCTCCTTCAAGAAGAGCTGAGCTGGCCCCGTATAATGCATAATGTAGGAGCTTTAACTAGATATTATGCAGGGTTGTCGCACTATGGCTTGCCCTTGATGATGCATAGTTGTATAAGGCCGTTATAATTTTCAGCTTTCCCACACACTCCCTCTGTATTGAATAGTCCCCTGAATGGCACAAGTGACAAGGACAAAGTTGGGTTATTACAGGTCAACGATCAGAATTTTGGTAAACTACTCAGAACTAACCTATTCGCAAACACTTCTTTGTGCTCCTTGAGCCCCACTATAAGGGGCTCAAAGAAGTGTTTGCGAATAGGTTCTGATCGTTGACCGATTCCAGTAGGAATTGGCCAAGTATGTGCCAATTCATAATATAATCCTGTGGGTTTTTTTCCTTTCCCGTATGCTAGTACCGCATGAAGCAAAGTAGAATTTGGCCTGTTTGTGCCAAAACTATTCAATAGATACTGGGGTAGGATGGGCTGGATTAAGTGGGGTATAAAGATAAATCATAGTAGAATCACAAAGGTAACGGCAAAAAAAGACAAAATTTGAATTTAAATAGGAAGGAGGAGGGTATTACGTAAGGACCTCAAGTTTAATATACTGGTTGGTTCAGTGGGTAGCAGTAAAATTATTTGCTATATGAGGTAACACGGTTGCTAAGCAACTGACACTAGAGGTACAGAGAGGCACAATTACATAAAGAGGAAGCCTTTGACTCCCATGATGCTTAGCAAATCAAGAGCACTATACACAGGGGAGGGCTGGAACCTCCTGGTCCAGATCGGCCCCCTCGTACACTTACACGTAGACACTCATGCTTACACAAGCACACAACCTATAACACAGAGCGCCACGACATGAGGTCGTATCCCGGGACTTAGTGCTAAAACTGTGCGCACCGTGAGGAAGCACTAAAACAGAGGTCAGTAGGAACTGACGTTGTGCTACTTCCACTGGACCACCATGTTAAGAAGAAAAGGGGGAGATATAGAAAATGAGGAGGAGAGAGTGCAAGAAAGAAAAGAAATAGCCAGAAATGTACCGATTCTTAATCATTATATTATTATTATTTATACTGTACTGGAGGTAGGGAAAATGGCTGGCTTGTGGGCTCCAGATTTCACACCTGGATCAACTTATCTAATAGTTCACAGTTTCTATTGGTCAATAATAAAATGCATTTTTCAAAAAGCAGTTAATACCTATTTTTATTGTAGGAGCTCACCAATATATCACAAGTTAAGGAAATTAACCTTATGTTGTAAGTACTAATGGCGATAAATGAACCAAGATGCCCTTAAAAAATAGATTTTTGGCTATTTGTTGCCAGAAGTAGAACTGATATTTTTTAGCTCTAGAAGTAGAATGTTTTTTCTTAAAAAAAACTTCAGATGTCACAGATGTAGCTGAATAGGTCACGTTGACATGGTGACAGTTGTTTCCATGACAACTGGAAACATTGGCCACACCAGAAATTCCTACAAAAATGAAGCTTTATATATGTGCACTTCAGTTGATAGGGGAACGAGGCATGTTTACAAATTTCACCTGGTCCCTTTAATGTTTTATTAAATAGAGTATAGAGATGGACATTTCAACTTTTTATCTATTATGACGTGGGATCTCCAGTGACTTTCTTATTTGGGCGAACATGAAAACGAACACGAAGGGTGCGTTTTCGTCGTTCACCTTCAATACCGAACCAACGAACATGGCGGCGGCAAAACATAGACGAAGACGCACAACACGAAGGATCTTCGTCTTCGTCTACTAATCTCCCTGGTCCCTTCCCCATCTAGCCTACCTTATCTACGCAGCATCGCAGGGGTTAACGGAAGCGGAAATCCGCAGGTTTGCCGTCAGGAGTTAAAGGGCCGTGCGAACGACTCTATTGGTTGCCCGCAGGGGCCTCCTCTGGCATCAACCAATTGGAAATACAACATATTCAGAAAATAAATAGATAATACAATACAAACAATTAAACATTTTGGGATGTGTGTAGAGATGGTCGGTCCCATTCCCAGCCTGTCGCTCATTTTCCAAGCTCTCAATGGCTTTCTCCCATTTAATACATTTGTTTAACCAAAATCCTATGTCCCCATGTTCTCATTAATTCGGTCAATGAGGACTTGTTCTAAAAATATGAGGACATCGTCTGCATATAGGCTGATCTTACACTCCGCTGATTTTAACCTAAATTCCACAATACCTTGGTTCTCTCGAATGTCAATTGCCAGGGGCTCGATCGATAAAACATAGAGTAGGGGTGATAATGGGCATCGCTGTCGCGTACCATTAGGGATTGGGAACCAATCTGCATCTCTCCCAGGGCCCACTGTCCTAGCTGAGGGGAAAATTTATAGAGCCATAATAGTGTCGTAGATATTTCCCTTCAGGTCACAGGCCTCCAACGTTTGTCCCAAGAAGTCCCATCTGACCCTGTCAAATGCCTTCTCCATATCTAATGACAGGACCAAGGTAGGGACAGCTGAATGATGGGAGACATCAAAGATATCAATTACCCTTCTAATATTATGTCTGGCTGTTCTGCCAGGGATGAAACCTGTCTGGTCTCGTGAGACTAAGTCCGCTATAATCCATTTAATTCTTCTAGCCAAAATAGCTGCGTACATTTTTACATCTCCATTAAGGAGCAAGATTGGTCGGTAATTTGATAGGATCTCTTGATCTTTATTAGTCTGAAGTATACGGACAATGATAGCTCCCGGCATGTCGGGGGGGGGGCGATCCTGATCACCTCGTTAAAGGTATTGACCAGCCTCTCTCCCCTAGGAGATCCTTAAATATTTTATAAAATGTATTACTATATCCATCCAGGCCTGGTGCCTTGTTAATTTGATATTTTAGGAATCTGGCTTTTGGAGAAGTATACTTATAAAGTCTTATAATATTCATTAAAGCCTAAGTCAAGCAGAGTTCCCTATTAGTTCTAATTCTATAGACTCTCATAGACTGTTTCTTTCCCTTTAGTTTATTAGACAGAAGGGTATCAGCTTGATTACTTTTATAATACCAGTTAATCTTCAAGTAGTGTAGTTTTATATTCTTTTCTTCAATCAACAACTCAATTCTATTTTGAGTCTCCAATAACGCTTTTGTTTTGAGTTTAGATGGGGAATCTTTATTGTCTTGTGAGAGTCTGTAGAATTTCAAGTATAGCTCGGCAAGGGATGCGCCTCTGGCTTTCCTTGCAATAGAACCCAGTTTAATAAAATGCCCTCTTATCACACATTTCTACGCACTCCATATTATTGGGAAGGAAACTTCCTTGTTCTCATTTTCGGCAAAGTATTTATCTGTATTATCAATGATATACTCCCTGTTCTCTTTCTTAAATAATACATTTTCATTTGTTCTCTTTTTAGGTTCTACTGGAAGAATATCTAATATTATTGCATTATGGTCTGACCAGGTAATATCCTGTATCAGTACTTTCTTTACTTTTCTGACCATTTCATCATCTCCCAAAAATAAATCAATTCTGGAATAAGAACAAAACGTTTTAAAAAAGTATAATCTTTTTCTTCCAGGTGGTAAGTACGCCAAAGATCAAAGAGGGCATATTTCCTTATAATTTTCTTAAACTGAGCTGTCTGCACTTTTACATTCTTATTCCTATTCTCTGAGCTAAATGTACTCTTGTTTAATGCCGGATCTAAAATTTTATTCAAATCCCCCACGAGTAATAATTTACCCTGTTTTATACTATTTTTTTCAAGTAATCCAAGAAAAAACCCATTAGAGGGACCATTAGGTGCATAGACATTAACCAGAGTATAGGTCGCGCCCTGTATCTCTGCTATCAGAACTCTTGCTTTCTCATCAGTTTCTTGATATATAATTTTTGCATCTAAATCATTGCTAATAAGTAGGGCCACTCTTCTTTTCCTATTAATTTCCAATGAGGAGCAGATTGCTTGATTATACCTGTTAGGGATAAATCTCTTGCTATGCGATTTCTTCCAATGAGTTTCTTGAAGAAACACTATCTGTGCCTTTTCCTTTCTTAAATATTCATACATTATTAAACGCTTAGTAGGAGAGTTCAAACCTTGGGTATTCATTGATATGATCTTAACCATTGTGAAAATGTCTTTGAGTCACAGGGTCACCATCTCTGCACATCCCCAGATAGACAGACACATATATAAAAACATAGACAGTACAAAGCATCTGGTTAGGGAGTACCCCAAAATCCCTCCCCAGAACCCGTGTCGTCAATCCCCTCACACGGAAAAATACCACCGTCCTCCGAAAAAAGAAAAAGGGGAAGTATGGTGGAGCCGCTAGGCCTGAGACCACCAGTTACAACTGAATTCGACAGGAAAAAAAAAACAAAACACGATCTAGATAAGTGTTTCTATTAGTGTTAATTATCTCAATACGTTTTCTCTTCTCTCTTTAATATTCTATTCACTGACATATGTCCCTCTCCTCCTCTTTCCCTTACCCTCCTTTTTCTTTTTAAAATGCCCCATGGCTTCAACTATAACCAGTGTGCCCGTGTTAATATCAGTCAATCATAATTCTATAGATTCTTCCCATATGATTATCAGCAATCAACTTCTTAATAGGTGTCTTACCTTCTCTGTGTTTTAAGTGCTCTATTTGTTAAAATACTATTACTATAAAATACTATTATTACTATTATTAAATACTATTATTAATAATATCGTAAACATATTAAATTATTATTTATGTCTTAATATTTGTGACCTTTAATATGTGACCCTCCCTGTATTTTTAATATCCGCTAACTATAACTATAAACATTATACCAATTTTAAATTGTAACCATGTAGGTATCTTATAAGAGAGGAAAGAAAAAAAACACAATCACCTGGTTAAGTGTTTCTATTAGTGTTAATTATCTCAATACGTTTTCTCTTCTCTCTTTAATATTATATCCACCAACTTGTGTCCCTCTCCTCCTCTCTCCCTTACCCTCCTTTTTCTTTTAAAGTGCCCTGTGGCTTCAACTACTACCAATGTGTCCATGTTAATATCTTACATATATCAATCAATCATAATTCTATAGTTTCTTCCAAAATGATTATCAGCAATCAACTTCTATATAGGTGTATTATCTTCTCTGAGTGTTAAGTGCTCTATTTGTTATTATACAATATTATGTAAATATAACAAAGCAATTATTATAATATCTTAAAAGAGAGAGAAGAGGAGAAGGGGAAATGAAAAAATCATTCAATCATATAGGGGGTCGACCCTACATCATGTAAAATTAGGCATTTCTAGAATGTTGATTATCTCACCCTTATTACTGTATGTGTTATTTATGTCTTAAACTTTATATCCTCTAACCTAGAGGTTTAAATCTACTTCTTTCTTTTCCTTTTTCTTTCTTTACTATAATTATTATTGATGTCTTAATATATGTGAGCTTTAATATGTGACCCTCCTTGTATTTTATAATATCCATTAGCGCTATAGCTTTAAACATTATACTGATTTAAACTGTAACTATATAAGTGTCTTATATATGAACTTGAAAGTTCCTTATATACCAGCAATACAGATTATTTTAGGATATTTTGTAGCATTTTGTATATTCCAATGGGGTCCTTATATGCCAACATATGTCTAAGGCAATCCAAGTGTAGTTACTCCAATTATTCGCTTTGTAAGTAACATTCATAAGCAAAATCAAAATTAGCAATTCCAGATTGAAAGCCGTGTTTACCTCTACTGGACTTGCTGGTAATAAACTTCACATAGAAGTCAGAGGAACTCTGAGACAAAGCCCTGCAGAGAACAGCAATACAGCAGGAGATTTAATCTGCACAGGAGGTCGATTCTGTGGGCTGTCGTCCCTCACAGCTTCCCTCATGGCACTCCACCTCCCTTTTTTTTTTTTCAAAAAAAAAAAAAAAGTCCTCCAAGGCACGTCACGCTGCTTATCCGTGATCCCTTCAACGGAGGACCCTTCGGTGGGGGAGCAGAGCGTTCATACATAACAATACTCGGGTTCACTGGTTCCCATGCAGAATGTTTACAGCACTGAGGTTAGATGGGTGACCTATATATTTTTTTCTTTTTCGGAGTGAGACGGTTTGACGGCACTTCCAGGCCTGTACAGTTCAGACGCCCCCATTAGGTGTCGCTGCTGCCCAAATGTACGAGGCCCGGCCGCCGTTGCTAGGATACGCAGAGCGGGTGGTGTGTGGGCAGCTGTAGGCTGCGCTTCGGAGATGGTGCCGCGGTTTCGGACTGCTCGGTGAGGTGGAGGCGAAAGGGAGCGGCAGGGCCCCGGGCCCGGACCCCGTGTAGGCCGCTTTCTCTGTGCACCCAGAGTTGCTGGGTCCGGCTGGGGCCTGCCTGGCCTGCGCAGTGCTCCGAGACTCCTAGATAAATGGTGTTGGTGCTGAAGGTACCGGAGAGTGCGTGTCCTCTGCTGCAGCGCTGTGCCCCCCGAATACAGCGACTATTTCGTGTACGTTTACGCTTCCACCAACCGGCCTCGAAGCATGAGCCCTGCCAGACTGTGTGCATCGATATAGGAGATGAGGAGCACTGCGATAAGGCCCGGGTAAGTCTTGTATCACAGGCCACTTTTTGTCAGGGAGTCGCCCTCTGATGTTAGAATATAACCTGTCCTGCTGTCTGTTACCTGTGACCCACCCCACTGCTTACTTTTGAAACATTAATAATCACCCGAGCCCAACACATTTGCCCTGCAAGTGATGCCTTCCAGCCTTTTCATGCTCTGATGATACCCCCAATATTATCAAGCTGCTGCCATTGGTACCCCGACTTGCTGCCATTGGTCCCCTCACATGCTGCCATTGGTCTTCTATAAGACATATCCAGGGGCAAGGTGCTCCTACATAACTAACCCATACTGCTGCCACACTTTGTAAGCTTATTAGATGGATATTTCATGGGCACATCTATTCTTTCATTAATGCATTCTCCTAAACTATACATTATTGTATTTGTTCTCTGCTAATTGGATACTATCACATTCTCTCTTAATGGGCCATATATTTCTGTCCATAATAGTTTATCCTGCATTATTTGTTCTTCCCTTATTGCATCATGTCATTAGTCCATCCCAAAGGGCAACAAGTCAACCAATCACCCCCTGCAATTCAGTGGCAACTTCTGTAGTTAGCCATGCACCCCCATACTGACTTGTTGCTCAGCAGCCCAGGCACTGACCTGAGGTCTCCTATGCGCTAACATCAAGATGTAGTTTTAACATTCAGTGACCCTCGTTGTTTACTAGCTTCTCCCACGCTGCGGCCTTTCAGCGAGCTCCACACCCTACAGCCTTAAGTAAGATTGCATAGAGAAGCCTCTCCTGCATCTTCACCCACACCACTGTTTACTATAACTGGGCATACATTCTCAGCAACCAGTTTCGGTCTGTAATCTGTTTTTCTTTAGGATCACCTAAAGAAGTCTAGCATAACATATTTTATTACAGAGAATGCTAGGTGTTGATTTGTTCTATCCAAATATGTGCACAGTATGCAGTGTTGTATGTAAAAGCTTTTGTTGCCAGACCTGACCATTAAAAACTGGACACTTCTCTGCCAGAAGTACAGCCAGACAGTGCATGGAACTGTCAAGTATAAGTTAATTCACTTTATTTATTCATAGGGTGGACATAAGCAGGCAAGCAATTTATGATAAGCTCAGAGCTGCTAGACTTCCCTCAGGATACCAGAACTTTGCAAGTGTCTCTTAAGACTATATTTTAGCCGACTCAGCTCCATATTGCACTCCTTCCCTCTGGATGAGTTATGCTAAACCAGGTGTTGGGCCCAAGTCCTTAATTAGTCCCTGATCTTGTGATGGGAGGCTGTTCCACTTATCCACCACCCACTAAGTCTCTAAGTATTTCAATGTTTCTATATTTGTTTCACATGTTTACTGCAAGCTATACATATATTTAAAGAGGATAAACAAATTGGGCAATAGCATATGAGAGCTCTCAAATGACTAATGGCCAGGGCCGGCCGAAGACTTAACGCCGCCTGGGGCGAAGTTTAAAATGCCACCCCCCGCCAACACCGGGGGGGGCGGCATTATCTACCCCCCCCACCGGTACTTACCCTTAAACAGTCCTGCGGCGAGTCTCCCTGTGATGCCACGGTGCCGGCTTGTAATGCTGAGCGCCGGAAAGTCACGTCACTTCCGGCGCTCTGCATTACAAGCCGGCACCGGGACCGAACAGGGAAACTCGCTGCAGAGGAGAGAGAGAGGGGCGCCGAGCGGGTAAGCGAAGACCACTCGGTGCCCCTCTCTCCTCCGCTTCAAAAAAAACAAAAAAAACCCGCTTGGGGCGGCAAAGTGCCGCCCCTTCTGAAGTGCCGCTTGGGGCAATTGCCCCAGTCGGCTCCATGGTAGGGCCGGCCCTGCTAATGGCATTATTTTAAAGTTAATGATGGAGTAAGGGAACATCGGCAGTAAAGTTACTTCCATACTCCTTCCCTTTTCTTACTTATACTGATCAGATTCCGCTGACATACTGCCATAATGGTTCAAAATTCACCGCAAGCCCATCCTGCTATTAAAACAAACAAACAAAAAACAGGGAAAGAAAATCTCACTAGAGACTGAATCATAGTCACGCTCACTGCCAGTGTAACCCAATTGTGCTAAGTCACAAAGATTCTTGTCTTCTTACAACTCATGTGGGTGGCTGGAAAGAGAAGGACATAGACAAACAAAGAAAGGCAAGGCAATCAACACCAATCATTAACTCATTGAAGGTCAACATTTGGAGTTGATGTTTATTGTTTCAAGTTAGTAAATTAAACAGGACCTCTGATTGAAATCCATTGTAATTTTCAGTCTAGAATAGAAGGGTATTTACATAAAACCCATATTGTTGACTATTGTACTGTTCAAACATCAGTTAAGACACACATTTGCCCTAACACTCGATTATGTAAACTGTTTTGACATATTTGCACTCAATACTATTCTCACAGGAGAGAATAAGAGAACATTGTAAGATTGGTGGATAGAGCTGTGACTTCTCATTATTCCTGTTGTCAATGATGTGACCAAAATGTGTTACACTAGTTACAACAGTTCACATAAATAATAGGTGGGCTAGGAACATTTGCTTGGGACAGGTAAACATTCCAGTCTTAACCACTAGGGGGAGGCGGGAGGCAATTTCAACTGAAAAAACACTTGTAAAGGTTGTAAAGAAACAAGGAAGAAAAAAAATCCTATTTGTAGGAATCACACAAGCCCTGCATACACGTCAATAAAAGATACAAAAAGCTCCTAGTGTCCTTTTTGGTGTAAATTAAAAGTGTCTGGATCCTGTCCAGATCTAATGCACTTTGTTTTAATGTAAACAAGGAGTACTTCACAGCAAAAGGCGATGCTAGTAGCAGGCATGATTTCCAACCCTTATGAGTTGAGATAGAGATGGGGGACAAAGCTAGCAGGGTGGTGCTTACTAAAATGCATATTGAAAGGACCTGGGTGCCAGCTCCTAACTTTTTGCACCAGTAAAATAGATGTTTTTATTCAGTCCTTGTCTTAACCACCCTTCCCGCTTATTATTTATTGTTTTATATAGCACCATCATATTCCGCCGAGCTGTACAATGCTTATCAGACTAAGTGAAGTGAATGTCCAGTGCCCTGGTCCTTAAAAAGTAAACTACAGAAATGGGTGCTCACTCACTTGTGGTCCTGTTCTCGCCTCCCATCTGTGTAGCAGTATACGCAACCACGTGCTCCATGTTTGCCTAACCCCTCAATACAGTTGAGTATTAGTTGTATCTACTGGCAATCATCTCGTCAACGAAAACGTCCCATGGGAAAATCTTTTATTTTTTAGGCAGTAATGTATGTCGGTATGGGCTTATTTAATTTCTCCAATAAATCTGCTTTGAATGGGTACCTGGAAGCTGCTGCTGTTGGATGTGATATTTTGGATGACTCCTTTCTCAGCCACCAGACCGATGTGATACTTTATGGCAATGCTAATGAGGTCATATTACAAGCCATTCTTCCATGCACATTCATTACTCACAACGTCATACTGAGCAGTATGATAAGGAGCTCAGAATGTTTGTCTAGTAGAATAGACTAGAGGCAGAACACATACAGTTGGCCAATATGCAGCTGGAACTGTTTGAAAGAGGAAACTGCACAATACTTATGAAAACTTGTTTTTAGTCTGATACTGGTAATAGAAAATTTGGTGGGAGTTCCCTTTATTGTGTTCTGAGACCCCCATTAGATTCAGTGAAGGGGTTGGGATTAGGTAAAGGCAGGGAGGGGCATCTCATAATCAGTCTACTCTTGACTTTTTTCCACTGCGTCAGAGCAATTATTTCCTCATTTTCCACTTGGTGGAGACAGATCACACCATACTAGGACAATATGTGAATCATTCCTTTCTCACCTGACCAGCCTGAATATTGAATCACTGTTTTGGCGCTCCCAGCTCTCTGATTATTGTCAGCCCATTTCTTTTTAACCACCGCCCCCCTTTTATCATTCAAAAGATGCATGACCTATATGATTTTGTAAACAGGAACTTGGCTATCTGAATGATGGATGCTCTGTAATTCCTCCCGACTCTGCCTGCACAAGTTACTGCAAATCTAAAACACCAAACCCGGAAGTAAAAAGATAAAGGAAAATACTTTATGGTTTAAGCAATATTTCTTTTCATGGAAGGTTTTATTTTGTGCTTCAATTAGATGAAATATATGTATTTATATATGGGTAGACTACAGCTTTTGCTATATCCAAGAACCCTTAAACAAAAGTGGAGCACCGACTGGACGGGGAAGAATAATTCTGCAGATCTAGAAAACAGGAAGTATACCCGTATGGTAAATTACTAATATACACATTGCTAATTTTAATCTGATTCTAACAGTTTTATTTAGTTCACTGAACCATTGAAAATAATATTTGAGAAAAATGATGTATAACCCTTACATTCCCAGTTTGTAAATTCATTTATTAGAATCCTCTCCTTAACGTTGTGGCCTATTCACGCCGAAAAGGTGCTGGCAGAATTTAGTCCTAAACCCTGTCGATAGGGGCATTGTGAGCGTGTGAATCCATCTATTAATGAAGTAATCTCTCTTCCGCTACATATATTTCATGTGCATAAAGAAACCTTCAGGGATCAGAGAAGCTAAGAATGTTTGGACAATGTTTGGCAATGAACCCAGTGACGCTCTAGTCTTCAAGGTTTAATGGCGCCAAGGAGGTGACGCGCAGTTCTTGATTATGGGCACGCTTTAGTATTTTGACAGTTTTATAAAATAAAAGCAGTGAAATACAGCGCCATTCTTTGGGAGATCCCCAAAGGAAGGCTAACAAATTCCAAACAGACAACACTTTCAACAAAGCATTGCTCAGTCCTGTCCAACAACTCTCCTGACCACAACCACCAATACTGAACAGAAAGGCCCCAACATAGGGTAGGAATCTTACAGTGATAGTATTAGTGCTATCTTTGTTACTCTGTGCAACCATAAAGTACAATATAAAACCCAAAAAGAAACAAAAAACGCCTGGTAAAGGGACCTTACAGTTTTAAAATTCACGACAGGGCAACGGGGCGATCACCCTCCTGTCCATTTGCTGTCATCATCCCAGAGACCCTCTATGCTGTCTGTCTTATAATATGACATCAGTTGTGCAGGATTGTGATGCTCCTCCATTCATTATATCCATCCTCCAGCAAATGGTAATAACAGTGTAAATCTTATTTATATAGCGCCAACTCTGGGCCAGCCTTCTCAGCAGAATAGATGAACGAGTTCATGTTAATATTTCTTTCTGTCAGTAGTATTGGTTAAAGGATTATCATTGTGTTATCATTATGCTATCATTATGTCATTCTTCAGAGGAGCTGTATATAAATTTGTTTAGCATTTGACGACAAGTCCCCTTTTGAATTGGAGCAGCATCAGAACAACCCAACAGTAATGTAATCTTTCTTTACCAGCACTCACATCAGATGTGTTTTTAGGTTTTTTTGCTTTTGTTCTGAACATTAGGGGAACTTGCTCACTGATAGTCTTTCTCCTTCCTCTCCTCCTATCTCTTAATAACTGGAGCACATTCATACCGAATTTCTTAGTGATGTAATAGAAGCAGATTTTACAAATGCCTTTTAATAACAAAAAATATATAAAACAAACTTTGACCCCAAAATTTGTCTTTCTAACTCTACAGCCAGGAACCTTTATTACGATCTAAAATATATATTTTCCTTAGCATATGCAATAACCTTACCATACAACAGTGAAATTCTTTGTAAAGCAACCGCTTATGCCATATGAATGGTGATAAACACAACAAATATTCTGGCTCCAAAACTCCTACCAAGGCATGTGAATTTTCACCTATGGCGCACAAACTCTTTATAGCGCATATCTTCATATTTCTGTGAGATTCATGTTTTGTGAGATTGTCACTTTTGCATATTTTTTTTGTTGTTTGAGGAATTTCTGTAAAATGACATGTTATGATTTGGTAAGGTGAAGCCACAACTTTGCCTAACGTGCTTTTGTGATGTAACATTTAGAGATTTTCCATGGAAATAAAAAAAAAAAAAACAACCTTATTTTTTTAGGCTAAAACTCCCTCCTTTTGTTTTGATATCATGCAGTACCTCCTGGTTCCCTCTGACTCAGTGATACAGAGAGATGAGCACTTTTTCAAACAGAATCTCTGTGAATCATAGCGTTAACCCGATGCAAGCCACACAGGTCCGTAGCTAGTGTTGCCATAGTGTTGCCATTTTTTTTTGCTTTTTTTTTTTTTTTTTTACTTACATATTATACATACTAAATGAAATACTACAAAAATAGTATAAAGAGAAAACCCTATCTTTGAAAAAACTGAGTTTTGTCAGTACACTAAACATGGAAAAGAGGAATGGTGGTTCAACAGACATGGTAAAAATGGCACAAAAGATGCTGTGACCTGGGGGGGTTACAAAGTAAAGAAAATTGCAGGCTGGGGTTACAAGCTTTGGTTTGCTTGAGTTATCAGCATAACTACCTGATTTGAGCTCTAGAAAAGTACTCAATGAAATATGGGACCTTGCTGTTTTCATTGATGCAAGCTTTGGACTAAAGTGTGTTTTGGGAGGGGGTGATGTACTCCACATGATGTTATCTGTCCTAGCAGTCAGTCGTGACTCCCATGAAAAGAAGTATTTAGGTGAGGAGGAATGGTTGCTAAGCACTGGGCATCTGTGGATTCAGATCTGTACGGCTACAAGCCTGAATTATCCATTATTACCAAAACCCCACATTCACAAAGGTTGTTTAGCAGACTCTTACCTATGTGGTTTGGCCCATTCATATACTCTGCAGAATACCAAAAAAAATGTTTTTTGTTTGTTTTTACGTCACTACATCATTCATAACTCTGTATAGATTTTTATTCTTAAATATGACTTTTTTTCCCTTGCTGTGATAAAGGGCTTCCATAGAAACACAAAGTGGGCCAGCGTATTTCATGGTAGCCATTGTTAGCTGAAATTTCTTTTTCTTTTTTCAGTTATATTTTGCTGAGTAGCCTTCTGCGTTTACTGAGACTGTTTGCTAATGAAAAGCATGTTGTAGTTAATTACTGTCCACCATCGCCAGGCCATGTCTCATGACATGTACTCCTAAGATCAACCACACAAATAATTTAGAGTGTATAGGGAGCTTGGATATGATGTTCTGGTATTTAATACTATACACTAAATTTGCTGAAGGTACATTGTACCCAAAAAAACAAAAAACTAAATATTTTACGATATGTTTGTTTAGCTATGACCCCCCCCTTTTAAATTTTTACTGTACTCATACAAGTTATACATAATTTATAAATATTTTTTTTATACCACTTTTAGATATAAAGTCCAACAGTTCATCTGAATAATATATATATATTACTTTGATTGGCGTGAACAATGGAGAGCATTTCCAAGCCGGCGCTGGAGCTGACTAGCAGTATGTATATTAAGTTTGAGGAGATGCGTATGGGGGATGCTGCAGAATAAATCCATGGATTTACAAGGGGGACACCACGGAAATTTAAATGCAGCTATCATATACATTTAAGATGCATGTGACGGCTGGAGCGTTCCTTTAAATTTCAAAATAAATATGTTTAACTGTGTATTGGTTATTCATCTATGTGAATTGGTCACTTGGAGAACATTTGAGTTGCCAACCATATTGATGGGGCCATTAGATAAAGGTGTTTACTTGTATTGGGCCAGCTCAGAAAAAGTATAAGATTATGTAAAATTATGCATCTTTTTCTATCTTGGCCCAATAAAAGGTTTAATCTTTGATTAAAGTCTTCTCTTGGGGCAATACATTTATATCCCTTTTTTTTTTGGCCAGATTTATAAACTCTTTTATACTACTGACTATATACAGTCTACATAAATATGATTTGATGTTAATTGAAGATCCTGTCTGGAAATGGCCCAGGAAACATGGGCAAAATCTGCAAGCCTCCACTTTGAGCAATTTCAGATTTGGAGCAAAAGAATAAACTTTTGAGGCCACTGATCTATATTTAGCCGTGTCTCTTGGCTTCGCTATATATATATACAAATAGTTTCCTTATTCGGCTCTGTAGATTTAAGGGACATTGGTACCTGCGTTTTAGGGACAAGAGTGCTTAATGTTTCCAGAGTGAACAGAAAGTTTGCTTTTTTCATGTATTTCAATACAAAAACAGAAACTTAATTGAGGCACCAGAGTGTTTCCCCTTTCCCCTCCCTTTTTGTAATAAATACCTAGTATGTGTTTTAAAATCTAGAATGGAAACATTGTTGATTTTGTTACACAGCATGAACATTCATGGGCATCAGACGGTTGTTAAAAGAACACTCCACCCAATCAATTAAGTGAAATGTATATTAAAGTCCATTTTGCATAGAATGCAGTGAATTTTACTGCATGCAACACATCTCATTGTCCTACTTCCCTACCTTGTTTTCCTGAAACAAGCAGTGTTGTTAAAGGGGAACTTCCATTTTGCGCAGCCTACCTTCTCTTCAGTCAGTGCTTCAGCCATCGACTGCAGCACCTCTACCAGGCGTACCGCAGACCTCAGATGATGTCAGACACCAGAAAGGTGGCCACAACCTGCATCCTTGTGGCCCCATACGATTGCTGCTAGGAGTGGTCGTATTCACCATAATGAAAGTCTACATGCCTTTCAATTATGGTAGCTAAAAAAAAAAACTACTTAGGAGGCGATCAATGATCAACTCCTAAGCTTACCCAGTGTTGCTGATGTGGCATTTCAAACGGCCACCTGAGAACTTAAGGTACAGGTACTGCAGCCAAACATATAGGTCAATGTAGCCCAGCTCACTAATCACTATGTGATCAGTGAAAATAACAAAATAGAAGACCCCAGTGATGCTGCATTTAGGAGCAAGTCCAAATATGGCCTTTTAGCCCCCCAAACATCCCGACCCATGAGGCATGAGTAGTATCACTGTACTCCGGAGATGTTGCTGAACACATATTGGGGTGATGTTTGTAAGTGATATATACCAGGAGCTGTACATTCATACCTAAATTACTACCACATAGCTTGGCAAAGACTGTTAGTAGAATTAGTGCATGGAAAGAGTTAAAATACTAACATTTGAAATACCCTGGGGTGTCTAGGTTTCAAAAATATATGGTTTGATGGGGTAACTTATATGGACCCGCTTCAGAGATCTCCCATATAGCACATGGGGGCCAGAATGACCAAAAAATGGTTTTATAATAGCGAAACTCAGGACAAATTGCAGTATCTATTTACATACCTCCCAACATTTCAAAATGTGAAAGAGGGACATTTTTTTTTTTTAAAACAACCAATTGCACTTTACAATGCCGCGCTTGCATTGCTACTTAAAACACGCTACATTTTTGTCAGCACAGTCATGCATTTTAAAAATAAAGAACACATCGAATTCCCATGAGGCTCAGCCGGACATACTACTTCCATTATGCTGGCTGAGCATCATGGGAAGTGCAGTTAACAGTAGATGTTAGCTGTGAATGGCAATCCCCATGATGCTCTGCCAGCCAGGTGTCCACATGACTAGGCATCCTAAAATGGGAGTTTAAATTCGCAACTAACACCTGTCATATCATCTGCTGTTAACTACAGTGCACATGAGGCTCAGCTTCCATGATGCTGCCTGAGCATCATGTTTAGTGCAGTCAACAGTAAAGCTGTAGATGCTAGCTGTGAACTACAATTCCTATGATTCTCAGCCAGCCAGGTGTCCACCATAATGCTGACTGAGTATCATTGGAAGAGTAGTCAACAACAGCGGGTTTTTTTTTTTTTTAATAAAAAAAAAGGCTAATGTTAGCCTCCCTCCCAGGACCCTTACACACACCTGCCCATAAACACACATATACACATACACTGCCCTTACACACTTGTCCATAAACACATGCACTGCCCTTACACACACCTCTCCATACACACTGCCTTTACACACACCTGCCCATAAACATTCATATACACGAACAGTACCCTTACACACACACACATACACATACACTGCCCTTAAACACACCTGCTCATAAACACAGATACACATACATTGTCCTTACACACACATATAAACATATACTGCCCTTACACACACATAAACACATGCATACTTATACTGCTCTTACACACACCTGTCCATAGACACACATAAGCTTACCTCTTCCACCATCCTCCTTCCTTCATTCTCCATCCTGTGGTGGGAGCGCGAGGTCTGTCACTTCAGATCTCGCTTTACTGCTCCCTCATCAATACACGCTACACGCTGGCTATTGCTGCAGAGCGCAGGGATGACGTCATATCCCAGCACTCGGCATTATTTGCAGGCACGTAGTGATGAGGGAGCAGTAAAGCGAGGTCTGAAGTGACAGACCTCGCGCTCCCTAATGTTGAGCCGACTAATGTTGTGCTCCCCCCCCCCCCGCACCCGTAGTGAGTACCGCTCTCACCCTTCCTCCGCCCCAGCAAAGCAGGACAGAGGTAGGGATAGGTGAGACAGAGACCCAAAATCCCGACTGTCCGGCCCAAATCGGGACAGTTGGGAGGCATGTATTTAGCAGGCTTTTTCATTCGCTTCTGTAGATGAGTAAAAGATTTTTCAAATAATACGATCAAAATAATATCTAAAGAAAGATCTTGTCGTGGAAGAAACAATATATAACTTGTGTGGGTTCACTGAGAGAGTTTTTGCACCTCTGTTGTACCTGCTTTTGTGGACTACGTCTTCCTTGCTCCACAAAAGCTCAACTAATAATAATTTTAAAAAAAGTATATTTATACACTATATATCTGGTTATTTATTTGAGGGGTCTTTGACAGGTAACAGTGGCTGTCCTGCAATATCTGACCTGCATGTTACCAAAAATTAGACTATTGACCTTGCAAAAGATGAGGTGAACAGATCACCTGCCAGCGTTCAAGGACTGTTAAGGGTCCCCCTCAATTTTGTTACCATAGAAAAAGCAGATAACGAAGTTGCCAGCCCCCATAAGATAACTGATCATCTCCCAGTTCGAATGCGAGACATCTGTAATGGAAGTCTCATTCATAACATTTGAAACCCAAAAGCGTCCTATGTGCGGGAACATGTACAGTATCTCA
The DNA here is from genome assembly GCA_023333645.1 of Sceloporus occidentalis. Classification (NCBI taxonomy): domain Eukaryota; kingdom Metazoa; phylum Chordata; class Lepidosauria; order Squamata; family Phrynosomatidae; genus Sceloporus; species Sceloporus occidentalis. The sequence goes on along the minus strand of JALMGF010000034.1, from coordinate 3,609,213 downwards.
CAAAAGTGAGTACACCCTCACCTTTTTGTAAATATTTTATTAGGGGTGTACTCGTTGCCAAGGTTTAGACATTATGGCTGTGTGTTGAGTTATTTTGAGGGGACAGCAAATTTACACTCTTATACAGGCTGTAAACATGGAAACAATGCGGATGTAAGCCTAAAGTGGCCATCTGGCACAATGGGCAAACACCTAGTTATTATTATTATACTATAGTTATAAAGCGCCAACAGATTCCGCCGCGCTGTACAAGGTAAAAATTTTACAGATAACGACAAGTACAAAATGACAAGCAATTGACATTCAGATACAAGAGGAATGGAGGGTTACATTGTAGGGGTGAGAAACAGGAGGTGAGGACTGCGTGGTAGTGAATGATGTTAATGTAGGGGAAGTTTATATCAGTGGTAGGCTTCCCTTTGTGCCTCCCATGTACCTTTATCATCAGGCCACTGCTTTACTGGGTGGTTGCCTGCTGCTGATGCTGCCATGTATCCGCAAGCACATCATTGGTAGCCCTAAAAGTGCCAGGGTTCATTTTGTAAAACACACTGGGGGGATATGTCACCTGTGCGCATGAGCAGAGGACCCGTGTGCCTGCTACCAGAACACAAGCAGCTTTCGCGTGTAAGTGAAGCGCCACACTTTGTGCTTGCAGACCAGCGCCAGCGAAGCCAACGCTGTGGCCTTCACCCGTGGCTTTGCAAAAAATAGGATTCCTGTGTGGTTTCAGCCAAATTCTAGATCCGGCTGTACAAGTTCCACATGGCAGCCCCTCTCTGCCGCTCTAATGTCCCTGTCTTGGTTAAGAAAGAAAGTCCGCTTAACGCCTCATTAATAATAAAATAGAAACATGTCTATGGTCGTAGACGAGTGCTTCGCGTTCTGTGCAGGGCTGGCAAGTGGGGCTGGTCTCCTCTGAACACAAACAATGTCCAGATCAACAAGAATTTTATACAGCGTTTACACAATGTCTGGCTCCTGTGCATGCTCTTATTATGGGACCCTTATTCTATTTTCCCCCCTGATAGCCTTATGTGGTATCCCACATATATTCCAATCTGCCCCTGGCCCGGGCCTGTTGATGCCTTGCTCCCTCTATACCATACTTATACTGGGTCTCTGACAGTAGGGCACGTGGCCCCCGGCTGGGGGTATATTTAGAATGCTGTTTCTTTTGCTGGGAAAGAGGAGACTTCCCCAAAGAATCAGTGTTTAGTAAAGGAGTTTTTCTCGGGCGTTAGTCATGTGTGTTTCCGGCATGACAGCATGACGTCAGCAGGTCACGAGCCTTCGCTCTTTGTTGTCTCTGTGGAAGTACTGAATTTCCCAGCCGCTGCCGGGGATCCTGTAGTAGGCGACGTCACGAAGCAGGCGGGACCAGTGCGGATGACGTCAGCTCAAGGGTTCTCTTCTCTCAGCCCCGGCTAGCAGGCATTCTCACCTAAAACTCTCGGAGAGGCGACCGCATCCCACTCATCCGCCTTCCTCCCGGGGCTGCGCGAGGCACCAGGTAATGACGGCAGGATTTGGGACCCGACCCTGGGGTAAGGGGGCATGGGGTGGGTTACTTACCAGTAAGGTCTCGTCGCTTCTAGTGTGTGGCGATCGCGCAATGAAGTGGGTTAAATAAATGATAATTATTGATGGAGGGAAATGTGCCTCACTGTAGTGATTGGAATGGGTATTTACTAATCGATCAGTGCGCATCTCCCATGATATAGAGGTCGCTTTAGGGGTTCTGGTAGAGGGAGTTCACACATCTTTCCCTGCGAAGTTTCTAACTTCATCCCTCCAAGCGTTCTCCAGCTGGAAGCTGTTTTGTTTAAAGGGACGCAGGGGAAGGTCTCTTAAGTTTCGGTTACTGAATACATTTTACTCGCTGGACAAACACTGAATAAATGCATTGCGTAAGGGAGCACTTGGACCAATTAGTGTGACTTTAAATGAGGATCTGGAAGAAGGATCTCACAAATGTACATAGAAAATTAATTCCTACACGTGCATAGAAAATTCATTCCTACACATGTGCATAGAACCATTCATTCCAACACACAGGTGTATAGAAACATTCATTCTGACACATGTGCATAGAAACATTCATTCCAACACACAGGTGCATAGAAACATTCATTCCAACTCACCTGTACACATTCTAAATTACAGTGTTATAGGCGGTATAGACAGGACTTGACACCATTTCTAGTCTGACGAAAGGGTTTCTGTCTAAATGAAATGACGGGTTTAAAGGTAATGGACATTTTTTGTTTTGGCTCATCTATTACTTTCAATTTTGGATGTTTTATGCAGGACTTTTTAATGTTGTTCTTTTTCTGTTTTGACCATTTAAATCTCTTCTAGTATATACTATAAACAGGGGATTATGTATGTCATAGTGGCTGAATTGTCTCTATAAAAATGCTTTATTCTGTGAACTTCCATGGTCTTTTAACCCTTAGGTGGTTTATAACACAGGACATATTTTTTCCTTTACCTGCTGTCCATTCAATTATAGAACATAGTTATACATTCAGACTTCAGACCTTTCCATGACTATATATATATATATTTCCATTAACCCTCAATCCTCCTCCTTGAAGCTGTCAATGATGGACTAGTCTCTTGGAAAGCTGAGGATCAGCCTGTGACAATCTCAGACAGTGACCTGTTCCCTGTACTCAATGCGATGGTTCCTGGTCTTTGAGTTAATTTTCCAGGACTCTCAGCAAAGCACCTGCATTTGTGGAATACTATCCCCCGTGATGCTCATTGACCATGTGGACCTCATCATAATACAGGGTTATTGGAGTTGTGGTTCACAAAGGCTTTTCACCCCTTTTTTAATTTAAGGAAATGTACAATTTTTTTATGTCTTTGTGATTTTTTTTTTTTAAATAAGGTGGTGTTGACAGCTGATGTCACGCTTTTGTTGTCATGGTAGCAGGCTCCTTATTCCAGGCACAGATCCCTGCCCCCAGTCAGTGATCGGTTCTTTTCGGTTCTTTTAACTAGGCTTTTGTGACATGAGGCTTCCGACAAGACACCAACCTGGAATGAGTGGGAACGCTCCTGAATGGCATCTACCACAACATCTAGAAAGGGTTCTTGGGACTTTAACAAGGTTGCAGCACAAGGTTTATATGAACAGTACATAAAATAGTGTTGCAGAACTTATTGTGTTGCATAGGCCTAGCATTACGCATATTTAACTGTATTTTTATTTTTCTAACTTATTTTTAACGTTGGTTAAGCTACCCAGTTCATTCGTTGTGCCCTTTGCCTCACCCAGGACCAAATTTCTTACTGTTTTGTCATTTCATGGAGCTTATAAGGTTTGAGAAGTTTTTAGTCACAAAGCTATGAATGGAAGAAAAATTAATTTATTAAAGCTTTAAAAAAATCTCAGCATTTCTGACCTTCTGTTTTGTTTTGGAATTCTCACTTATTTTTCCTCAAGCTATACTTTTTTTTGTGTGGATTGAGGAAAGCTTTTTTTTATATAACTGGCTACATTATTGTAGATATATATTTGGAAGGCAGATTATATGCAGATTATTCTCTATGATAGGAATTGACAGTTTGCTGAGAATTCTGAAGACTAGACGCATTTTTTTAAATTATGGTACGCTGAAATTATGCACGAGTGGCTGATATAGCTAGTGGAACTTTCACATGATATGAATGAATCCTTCCCCATTCATGCACAGCCCATCATCTCTATCTGTATCACTATCAACAGTGAGCACAACTCATGTAAACTGGCTTCACAAACCTACCCCGGTTGCGGTGCCGGTCGTGTGTTTGTGGTTTACATTCCGGGAACGACAGAGCCCTAAAGAAATGAAGGAACATAGATGGAGGCACAATAAGGAAGAAGATCTTGTAATGGAACTACAAAAAAGCATTATTGAAGAAAAACTCCAGTGCACTTTCCATAAACAGATAAACTTTATACTTTGGTCTCCCTGCATTCCTGTAACTATTAAGTTTCTTGTGGGAATGCTCCTCATTGTTTTCACCGTTTATACTCGCGAAAAAGGTATAAAGCTGGCATTTTGTTATTGGGTTCAAAGGGTAAAAAGCTGCCACAAGTAGACTAAAACCTATAAACCAAGTTGCGGACTGTGTTATCGCCCTCGCGCAGCACTTTTGCAGTAGCTTTCCTAATGACTAGATGGAGAATAAAACCAGGTAAACGCTTGTATTCGGCAGACTTGTATTTCTTTTCTTTCTTCTGTTGGTAAATTCGCCCACGATGTGTCCACGCGAGCAACGCTTCCAATTCTTTCAGGATTAAAACAACAGCTCCAGTTCGTAACAGAATTCCGTTTAAGAAATCAAAGGGTTCCGTTGTACGGCGCTTCGGAATATGATGGTGCTATATAAAACATGAAATAATATACATTTTTTTTTAAATTGATTTGTTTACTAATGCTTTTGATGTATCGTCGATGCTGATGGATTTTTTGTATACCACATTCAGCAGCATATTTGTTGGTCTGATTCCAGATGGGTTTTGTAACTTTTTTTAAGGAGATGAGGGGCTGATTTGCAAATACCATATTTGCTCGATTATTATTAGAGCAAATGCTCTGAAAAATACCCCTCGTCTTATAATCGGGGTCGTCTTATAATCAGACCTCAAATAGGTCTGACTATGAGACTAAGATCCAGATCCCCCGCAGCGATGCAGGGGATCTGGATCCTCCTGTGTTATGCCCCCCCCCCCCAACTTACCGGTGCATCTGAGTCCCCGGTGCTTAGTCCGGGCAGCGTGTAGAGCTCTACGCGATTCGCGCAGAGCTCTACACGCTGCCCGGACTAAGCACCGGGGACTCAGATGCAGGGGACCTGGATCCTCCTGTGTTATGCCCCCCCAACTTACCGGTGCTTCTGAGTCCCCGGTGCTTACTCCAGGCAGCGTGTAGAGGTCTACGCGATTTGCGTAGACAGCTTCCTCTGCAGCGGAAGTTGTCTACGCGAATCGCGTAGAGCTCTACACGCTGCCCGGATTCACCGGGGACTCAGAAGCACCGGTAAGTTTGGAGGAGGGAGGGAATGTTAAACGGGGGGCATAAGGCATTTCTGGAGGCAGAGTGCTCTGTGAAATGCCTTTTAACCCACTTAATGCCACTCTGCCTCCAGAAATGCCTTTTAACCCTCTATACGCCACTCTGCCTCCTGAAATGCCTTAAACCTCCCTATATGCCACTCTGCCCCATAATATGCCTTTTAACCCCCTAAATGCCAGAGTGGCATATAGGGGTATAAGGCAATTCTGGATGAAGAGTGGCTCATAGGGGGTCAAAAGGCATATCATGGGGCACAGTGGCATTTAGAGGGTTAAAAGGCATATCATGGGGCACAGTGGCATATAGGGGGTATAAGGCATTTCTGGGGCAGAGTGGCAAGCCTGGGGGCAGATGTGCATAACTGGGGGGGCAGGTTGTAAAAAAAGGAAATAAAAACAAAATATTTTTCTCAATCATAGCTTTTATTAACAAACAATTGTTCACATAGTTTAGATGAATTAACATTTACTGGTAAAACTTTTTTCCTATAGGGTCGTCTTATATTCAGGTTTTTTCTTTTTTTTCCTAAATTAATATTCAGATTTTGGGGGGTCGTCTTATAATCGAGCAAATACGGTACTTTGAGGGCTTCATCAGGAGGAAACGAGACATCATGCATGACGGTTCAAACAATCGGTTTCTCAGCCATAGCTACTGGTTTCCCTTACGAAAAATTACTGCAGTTTTTCTGAAGTAATACTGCAGTTTTTTGGACATGAAAAAACTTCAATAACTGCATTTGTACTACAGTATTACTGCACATTTACTGCACTTTTTTTTTTTATATTGCAAACCTACAGTTGTACTTCAATGTACTGCAGCTTTATTGCATTTGTACTTCCGTACAAAAATAACTGCAGTAAAACTGCAGTACAGTGAAGTACACATGCAGTAATACCGCAGTAAATGTGCAGTAATACTGCAGTAAAAGTGCAGTATTGCAGTTTTTTCATGTCCAAAAAACTGCAGTATTACTTCAGAAAAACTGCAGTAATTTTTTCGTAAGGGTTGGTGTGGAAACAAAACCGTAGTCTAACCGATAGAGGTTTTTGGGGCAGTATGCCAGGAATGTATACCCGCGTTCCACCACTAAAAGGGTTGATTTGCACCCATCGATCATTTGGTTCTGTAGAAGTGTTGTCATTGCAGTTTAAGATCGTGTTAGCGCCAAATGTAAAACAGACTGATTGTAAATAATAATTATTATTATTACTTTTTAACATTCGCTCCTTTGTGTTGGGTACAGATATTAAAGTATAAAGGAATATGTTTCTAAAAGAAATACAAATTTAACTTCGTTGAGCAGGGCCTCGTCACCATTTTTTGTTGCTGTAAGTCGGAATTGTTCTGTGATGAACTGTATTACATTGCTCTGCACTACGGAGTATGATGGCGCTATAATGAATCAATAACAATTATAAAAAATGGGCATTTATTTTCTTTCTTGTCTTTCTTGCTTATAAGGAGAATATTTTCCATTAAGCTGGCGATCCCCCTCCTGTGGTAGCCGTGTAATTCCCGCTTGGTTCTGAATCCCGCCGGGTGAATTTGTGCCGCTGTATTATTGAACTCTTGATTTTGTGACGATGGGGGGTGGATAATAAATCCCTAAATGGGGGGGGGGGCGCAGTCTCCGTAATGGTTTTTAGAGTAACAATTACCAAACTCACATTTAAGCTTCAATTTATTACAATTAACTACAATATGCGGTTTTTTTGCTTTTCCGCATAATTCAGTCTATTTCCTGTCCCCATGTTACCCCCCTTCCAGTCATGACCCTTAGGAATGAAGTTGGATTGTGTTTACATACATACATTTTATATATCATCTTTTTACGTGGTGTATGTATATTTGTTTGCTTATTGGCTTGCAGCCAATGTCTGGAAATACAATACTCAGAGCATCATTTTGTGGAATTTTTATGAAGAAACCAAAAATAGCTTTTCTTTCTAGTTAGGGAAATCCATACCTACAAAAAATTTTTTGGTAAATAACGTAGTTACAGCAGCGGTATCCGTAGTGCAATGTTTCGGGGGGAGGTGGGACGAAGGGATTGTGAGGGCAAAGACGGAGCAATACTTTGTTGCATTGTAGACCAGTAGCAGTATGATGTGTAAGATGAGTATGCAATGCATTAGATTTTATACCTAAATAGTAGTTTGTTGACAACATACAAGATTCATTAAACACAAATTAAACCATTTTTTTCCTCTTCAATGTAGGAATACATTACATCGCTCTGTGCCCCTCAGTACATCAAGCAAGGAACTCTATCACCAGAACTTAGGAAGGTCTTACACAGCCTTCGCGATGCCATTGAATACAAGTGTCTAGCAATCTTGAAGGTGAAAAACGAGAGCTTTGAAATCTTTGGCGGTCAGGTAAACGTGATGACGGCCTGGTCTATGGTCAAGAAACTGGAAATGGAAAAGAAGAGGCCGTCCAAGGAAGAAAGGGCGGCTGCGCATGAGATGGAATACTCACAGGACCCGGCAGATTGCAGCGGTGAATCAGATGAATGGACCAGCTCAGAGAGCGAAGCGGAGCAGCAGGGAGGAAGGGGTGGCGTCGGGGGCTACGTCAATACCCTTTTCCAGGGGATTGATATCACTAGTAAACCACACCGGCAGCTCTGTAGGTCTCCATGCCTGGATCGTCCTAGCTTCTCACAGAGTAGCATTCAAGTTCCCTACGACCTCCAAGGGAAAACGGAGGATTCAAAGAGCAACCTGAACCGAGAGTATCAAGCAAAGATGGACTTCGCTTTAAAGTTGGGCTACACTGGAGAGCAGATTCAGGCTGTTCTCAACAAGCTGGGAGCAGATGCTCTCATCAATGATATTCTGGCTGAACTGGTGAGACTGGGAAATAAAGGCGAGTCCGACGCACAGAGCACTCTAAGCAGCAGTAGTGGGACTCTAGTGCCCAGAGGTGTCTGCACCAAAGAGGCTGCCAGTCCAGAATCCTCTCTTGAAGACGAAGTGGTAGATAACACAGATAATCTGAGACCTATTGTTGTCGATGGAAGCAATGTGGCAGTGAGGTGGGTCCAGTACATTTCTTTTCTTAAACACACATTTTCTTTCACGTCTTTCTAGCCCAGTAGTCGCTGATGAATTGATTGCTGCTGTGTTTGACTTTTATAGAAGACACAAGCAAGATTTTAACACATTTTCATTAAGTTTAATGTGCAGGCAGCCTTTGGAAAATGACATTTAGAACAGCTGGCTCTGCCATGCTGATAACATGCAGAAACCACAGCTCGCCACCAAAGCGGGATATGTTTGCTGACTTTAATGAGCTTTGTACAAAGCTGCTCTGACTGCTTCTCGGGAGCCCTTTTTTCATGTATTTAGCTACCCTGCAATCTACTCCCCTTGTATTCTGTATGAGTAGTGCTGACCTCCATACAGCTGCTTGCCTTTGCATGCCTTTCAGTAGGCGTGTGGAAGTGTTCCAGTTAACTGCCTAAAACATAATTTTTTTTTGGTACATATTTTTTATATTTAGCCTTCTGTAAACACACATGGTATATTTAGAGACGGTTGCAAAAATCATCCGACCTGCGCAGGCAGAATTAAACTTTGGACTTTTGATGGAATTGATGTATTGTCACCTAAAGATGAAATGGTTTCATGACACTGGGGCTTTCCCCTTGTCTCTCTGAAGTTGTCACGGGGGTGACTTGAAATAATAAATATTAGTATTAAAGTTAGGAGACCAGTCAAATGATGATAACCAGCGGCACGTGTTCTGTCCATACAGCAGAGCCTTAAAGGCCAGGCATTTTGGGCAAATACATATTGTTGAGTGATGCTGGATTTGAATCTCTGACACACAACCCCGTACTTTTTTTTGTTCTTCAGGGAAGTAGCTATGCAAGCTTTAACTATTCAAGTAGTCAACAGAAATTAGGTTATGACTATTTAACAAATGGCTTGTGTTTCTTTGTTCCATTTTAAGCCTCGTCTTTTAGTCCTTGGAAGGAACAGGATAATAGGTGTTTTGTACCTCTTGAGTGTTCTCAGATTCTAAGGGAACTGTATTAAGTATATATATATATATCTCAGTAATTTGTGTCCTACATGTACGACAATGCAGAGAAAAATATGTGTATACACGTAACTTCAGTGCAGTACTTCTAATTTTTTAGCCATGGCAACAAAGAGGTCTTCTCATGCCGAGGAATCCAGCTGGCTGTGGAGTGGTTCTTGGAGAAAGGACATAAGGACATCACAGTGTTTGTGCCTGCATGGAGAAAAGAGCAATCTCGGCCGGATGCGCCAATTACAGGTAATGGTCTTCTCCTTGTGCACTGTGCCAGCTTTGTTACTTGGTTTTGGGTGTGAAATGTGGGATTGTCAAAAAGCAGTTGAGTTTCTAGAGATACCTTTATAAAGGGTTCTGTTACTGATCAAGCCCTTCTTATTGAAGAAGCTGTGTATCCCTATCTTACCAGAAATAAATTACTTTTTTTCTAATGCATGTTAAATCTATAGTTGGGTAACTTTAAACATCAACGTGTAAAGTTCTCATGATGGTAATAATTAAGCTGCATTCTTGATAGAAATTGTTCACATGCGATGAAATTCATAATTTCAGTTCTCTGAACTTTTTTTGTTTCACATAGATCAAGATGTGTTGAGGAAATTGGAAAAAGAGAAAATACTGGTGTTTACACCGTCTCGGAGGGTCCAAGGACGAAGGGTTGTTTGTTATGATGACCGTTTCATAGTCAAGTTGGCCTGCGATTCTGATGGCATCATCGTATCTAATGACAACTATCGTGACCTCCAGAATGAGAAGCCGGAGTGGAAGAAGTTTATAGAAGAGCGACTCCTAATGTACTCGTTCGTCAATGACAAGTATGTGTCTCAGGAGTTTGCTTGTTTTTTGTTGTTTTTTTTTGTAGGCAGTAACGCACCGATTACACCTAAAAATATGAATTATAGAAACCATTTCTTTTTTTCCACTTGTCTTAAAATAAATGTTATTGGGTTTAGCCTTCTTTGATTTTATCTAAACGTAATTTGGCACTTACCTTTAGCAATAGTCTTAGTGCTGTCATTGGTTTATTTGTTTTGGTATTCAGTGACGTAGTTTGGTGTACACTAGGTCAGTGGCCCTATCACTAAAAACAAGTCCTTCCATTGGCATGACTTCTTTTTAGCAACAAAATCCAGGAGCAAGAAAATATTGGCCTATTCCAGTAAATGTGCTGAGGCTTCTGAAAATTCTAACAGGAACCATTATGTGTAACAAAGCGTTTTGTCTTTACTACACTTTTAATATGTGGTTACTCTACCAAGCAGTGACATTTCTTGACCACTTTGGGTATCTTTCACAGATTTATGCCTCCAGATGATCCGTTGGGAAGACATGGTCCCAGTTTGGACAACTTCCTTCGCAAAAAGCCTGTTATTCCAGAGCATAAGAAACAGCCATGTCCTTATGGTGAGCAAACCATGGGGAGGGGATTTACATATATGTGTATGTATGGCATGAACAGTATCTGCTGTTCTACATCACTGATGATTGTAGGTAAAAAGGTCATTTTTATGACATCAGTAGTGCTGCAATGTAAATGATGTAAAAGCAACAATTGGTCAAAATCACTATAATATAGAGGAGGCTTATGTGTAATGTCTTACAGTAGCTGAACATTCATCTCTGTGGTTTATATTGTTGGTGTTTTTGTCTGTTAGAACAGAACTTAATGATCCAGGAAGTAGAAAATAGTTCATATGGCAGCAGGAAGTGTTAGTACAAATTACTACAAATTACTGAACGTTAGGTGAAATAATCTGGTCACTATCTTTTCTAGACTATTTCATGTTTCATAATAAAAACTGATATAAACTTTTATTACCTAAACAATGCCAGGATTCTACTCCTCCTATGAGTATTATGCCTTTTATAAGGCAGACTTTTTCCCCACCACCCATATGCATTGCATTGTTTATAATTTTTTTTTCTTTCAGGAAAAAAGTGCACTTATGGGCACAAATGTAAGTACTACCATCCTGAGCGGGCTAACCAGCCTCTGAGATCTGTGGCAGACGAGCTGAGGATAAGTGCTAAACTTTCAGCAGTCAAGACAATGAGCGAAGGAGCACTGGTGAAATGTGGCACTGGACCATCCAACTCAAAAGGGGAAGGGTGCATTGAATCAAAGCGCATTGCCCCTAAAAGGCAGTCAGACCCCAGCATCCGCTCTGCAGCTGTGGAACCGGAGCAGAGGCTTTCAGTAGCTCGAAAGTCAGAGGCGAGTTCTGTACCATCTCTGGTGTCTGCCCTTAGTGTTCCAACCCTCCCTCCTCCAAAGAGCCATGCCGTCAGTGCCCTAAACACAAGATCTGCCAGCAGCCCTGTCCCAGGTACATCACTGTTTTCTCATCAGAAGTGCTCCCTAGATCATATGTCCAGTGTCCACTATCCACCAATTCTGGTAACAAACAGTCATGGGAATTCTGTGAGTTACACAGAGGAGTATCCAAAATATGAGTCTCTGGGAGACCATGGTTACTATTCCATGCTAAGTGACTTCTCCAACCTGAGCATCAGCAGTATGCCCAGCTCAGATTACTACATGTCAGAGCAAGATCGGGGTGCTTTTTCCAGGAACTCCAGCCCATGCCCAGAGAGCTGCCTGAGCCACACCAGCAGTGACTCCTACTCCTCTTACAGTGACCTCTATTTAGGTCTCTCAGACCCCAACCTAGAAGACAACATGAAGCCTCCTAGACCTCCCCCACAAAGCAGACTTCCACAGTTTGCTCCTGGTTACCATGAAGCCCTAACCAGAGTTCAAAGCTATGGGCAAGAAGAGCCCATGCAAGCACAACGGAAACAGTCCATCTCGCATTTGGCCCTGCACATCCAACACCCTCTTGTAGGGGCACGCTCTAGTTGCCCTGGAGATTACCCAATGCCAGAAAACATGCATCCATCTGCCAATGCTCAGCCTGGGAGAGCACTAGTAATGACTAGAATGGACAGCATATCAGACTCCCGTCTCTATGAAAGCAACCCCATGCGACAGAGAAGACCCCCTTTGTGCCGTGAGCAGCATGCTAGCTGGGACCCCTTACCATGTCCCACTGACACCTACGGTTACCATTCTTACCCTCTAAGTAACAACCTCATGCAGCCCTGCTATGAACCAGTGATGGTCAGGAGCATGCCTGAAAAAATGGAGCAGCTCTGGAGGTCACCCCACTGGCCATCAATGTCCAGTGAGCCCAGAGAGCAACATGTTATTCCAGAGCATCAGTATCAGACCTACAAAAACTTATGCAACATTTTTCCCGCTGGGGTAGTGCTCTCTGTCATGGAAAAAAACCCACACGTTACAGATGCCCAGCAGTTGGCTGCTGTCATAGTTTCCAGGTTAAGATCGGGCCAACAACACTGCTAACTAGCACCGGTTACGCGTGGACAATAGTATCTATTGATTATGTAACCTAAATGAAAAATGTTTCTCTCTTGTCTGGGCATGCTGAGCAGTTCTCTGCTGTAGTTCAGACGATCTGAACAAAACAAACTTTTATTTATTTATTGTTTTTCTAGAAACTGACTTTAGCGTTTTGTTTTTTTTTCTTTAAAAAAAGCATTCCTGGAGGAGTGCATGTCTTTATTGCCCAGATATATATATATATCCCTGCTAAACCTGCGTGGCAGGTTAAAACCCACAGAGTTTCCTTGGTGGGCAGTTGTGCTCCTTCCTAGTCTGAATACAGAGAATGGAAGGGATGTGTTAACCCCTGAAATGCTGGAGATGCCAGCCCTTACCTACAGCATAGGAGTTGCTTGCATTATGTTGTGTAAATGCTCTCCAGCTGCACATAGACGCACCAGTTCATATTGTTAGCAATTATATTGCATGCATACTTGTGTATTTGCAGTTTTAAGTCGGTATAGGTTTGTGTACATTTATACACACATCTATACTTGCATAGATACATAAACTAGTAGTGTTAAGCAGTTGCTTTTCTGCGACAATCAGCCATGGCTGCTGTGGGAATGGTTTTCTTGAATCTTTAAAGATGCTGTATTCCTGGCCTTAGATGTATAACTCCCTGAAATGTATAACCACTTCTAATTACTGGTTACTAACATCTGCCAACATCTTCAACTGATCCCCCCTCTTCTTTGCCTGCTGATTGACCCTACTGCCCTTATCTCATGTTATCATTTCATGGAGGAAGGTTCATCGAGGACTGAGAAGGCACGGGCATTCCTCTGTGTAAGACTTTATTGCCCAAAATGGCACTTTTAAAGTTTAGCTTTGTGGCTTATGGATCAGAGCACCTCATGTTATGGGATTAGGGGTAAATAGGGACACATTTCAGTACCTATAAAAGGTAAGCAAGTACTCTGGAACTCAGACATATGCTGATATTTATGATAAGTATCTGTTAAAACACTTGTAAATATTGGACGCCAAAATATTTATGCTATGCAAAGCTACAGCAGGGACAGAAACAAACCTCTCTCTTAAACCTATCCTGTACAATAATACAAAGATTTTCTAAGGAAATGATTACAGGCCATTACGTGAACTATTTTTATATACATCGGTGATGGGTCCAGAAAATGTCACTGTGCATGCTGATGATTTTGTGGCTCCTGTCCTCGATTCCCGTGCATTGAGAGGAGGATCGATCTATAACGGTCGGAATCCCGAAGAAGTCTCATGAAAAAAAATGACACCTTAAACACAAATCATGTGAGGGGATTTTAGCGATGCTTCTCAGGAGCTCGTTACAAGTTCCAGAGACGCACTTCATCAATGGAGGCTCGATTCCGTCACCAGTGATAAAACCAACGATCGGTCTTATCTCAGATTGCAGTGTATGGGACAACTGACATTCAGTTCCCAACGATGCATTTCCCTCCAGTGACTGAATCCATCCTCTGATCTTAATATGTTAATCCTGTTGCACTTTATATTAAGTCATGGATTTAAAGGGAATTGTGTTACTGGATAGAACGGGAGAAGGTGTTATTTTTTTCCTTTTCCGAGATAAAGGCGATGCTTTAACCATTTATCATAAATTTACAAAATGTCAGAAATATTACAGCCAGGTCCTTGATGACCAGCATAACATGACTGCTCAAAGCTTTGCAGAATACAGGTATTGCCACCATGGCCACTTCTCTCACCAGCAGGTTCTGGCTTATTTCAGGAGGAGCTGGCTGTCTTGATGGCGATGTAATGCTAAGTTGCACTTTTTTGTTGCAGAGGTACGTGCGTGTATATATGCAGAAATATAACCAAGCAGAGGAAAAAATAACCATTGCCTGACGAGGCATTTTTTTTATTATTATTTATCTTCTGCTGCACTCAGGTTGCTGATCCAGAACCACTTACATTTCATTTTGTAAGCAACCCGTTGTATAATATTTGGCTATTTTTGAGGTCGCTCCATAGCGGGTATCCCTGAGCTTTGGAATTTTGGTGACTTCGGGGGGGGGGTTGGGTTTTCACAAAAGTGTAGAAGGGCCACACTGAGAGCCCTTTTCTTTCTTCATGAGAAGGTGTTAACTGCCTAAATGTTTCTTACTGTGAAACAAACGGAACGTCTGGCTGCCGTCAGGGTTTTCTCTGGCTCTCTGAGGATGGGTCTTCGGCTGCTTAATATAATGCTCCTTCTCTAGGATTTCCATGGGGGTTGCGTTCCCCTCGATCTGGGGCAAAACTGTCCTTCTTACAGTTGATGAATGAAGACAATATTTGGACTTTTAAAAGTTATTATGGAGCCTTATCCACCCATTTGTTATATAAAATCCATTGTTTGTTGCTCTTAACAAAGTTATTCCACCAAGACATAACATTAACTTTGCTTTTTTTTTTTTTTTTTACTAAAGCGAGTTTTTGTGGAAAGCTGACATTTCAGCAAGTTTAACCCTTGAGTTTTCCATTGTGCAACCCAAAGAAGATTTAGCAGATCTACAACTATATCCCTTTCTCAATAAGAAAAAAAAAATGCTAGAGATCCTGTACCCTTTATCTGCATTAATTATTCCTATCACAAGCCCGGTTCCAGCGTATTCAGTTACAAGCCTACTAGCCGATATAAATGACCAGTCAGATCCCGCTGTGGAAGGGCAGCCGAAAAACACCATCCTCATATTACCAGAAATGACCTTTTGTTTGTTGATACAAATTGTATCTTTTTTTTCTTGATTGTATTTAAGACAAAACTGAGCAAAATGTGTGTGTAAATATCTATATATATTTAACATAAAAAAAATATGCGAAGAAAAAAAAATATTGTGTAGAATAGCAAGAGCAACGCATTTTCACTGCTATGTTTGTGACACTGTGTGTCACTTTGTGGTAGCCCATGGTGTGTAACCTATTTGCTGCAAAATAGAAATAGATCCTGCAACTGTGTGCGCTCCGAAGGCTCATGAGTTACAGGCTCAACCAGCAGTGATGAGGTTAACAATAACTCCTTTATGACTGGGCAATGTAGTTTATAACAAAACACGAGACCTTTTGAAAGCCACTACATATATATATATATATATATATATATATATAAATGTGTGTGTGTGTGTATAGCTAACGGATAGGTACCCTGTGCACAGCGAAAAGCATTATGTAAATTGTCTATTTATTAAACTGACTTTAGTTCACAATAAGACTCCTTGTGTGGGCGCTCGGTGTTGTTATGGTGCTCATAAGGTGTCGGGTAGCTCGTACCTCCTGAGATGTTTCTGTAACCGTATTCTCGTTGTGATGTGAAGTGTTTGTGAGCAATCTTTCTATTTTCCCTAATTTAGTTGCCTTTGCATGAGATTGCGTGCCCGCTGAACCCCTGGCTTTCTGAAATCCTATGAGCTGCACCGGGGGTAACCGTTAAGATGGTCTCTGGCCGCTGTATATTTGGCAGCAGTTTTCATTTCTTTCTGCCTTTGCAGGATTGGTTTTTAATTCTCTTTTAACATAGTAAGTTTCATGTGCTTTCCTTAAAGACGTATTTATGTATATTCAGATTTCCTGGCGTGTGAAGTGATACTTCGTAGATGCTTTACTTTTTGTTGTGTGCATTGAATGCCATTTGCTGCTGTTATGGTAACATTTCACAGTTCCTTAATAATGTAGAATCATTCTTACAAGAATTGTTATTTTTGGATAGAAGTTTATACAAAAGTATGCATATATAAAACATTTTGGCTCCATCACGTTTAATATTATTTTTTTGCTGACAATTAAGGGAGTTATGGTTTTGTTTGGGGAGTTTTGGTTGCAATGCAATTACCTGCATAATGATGGTGGGAAACACATTAAGATAATTGACTATATACCGTATTTCCCCATGAATAAGACGCCCCCATGTATAAAACGCACCTTAATTTTACACTTCTATCATGCCCAGGTTCCAGGATGAGAGTGATGTTAGCTGTGCGGGAAGCTGGGTATGCCTGGGCATGATAGGAGTGTTATTGCTGTTAGCAATCATGTATATTTAATATAGCAATCACACTCCTATCTATCATGCACAAGCAGCCAAAACATGCACATCACTTTCAGCCTCCCTGTGCCCTGCCCCCCTACTTACACATCCATGCTGTCCACATATTCATTCATTCCCCCATTCACACAGACTCATACACCCTCCCCCACACTTACCTGAACTGCAGATCTTCCGGTGCCGCTCTCAGACTTTGTTTCCCTCTGCGTTGCTCAAACTCTCTGAGTGAACTTCTCTTGTCTCGGCCAGGGGAGCAGGAGCAGGAACGGAGTGGAGTCATGTGATGTACATTCACGTGACTCTACTGGATTCCTGTGTCTCCTCGACGGAACAAGAGACGGTGCTGAGCAACACAGAGGTAAGAGGAAAAAATATATATATATCTACAACCACTGTATAAGACGCACCATGTTTTTACACCCCACATTTTTCAAAAAAAGGTACGTCTTATACATGGGGAAATACGGTACGTAGAATATATCCAATATAGATCTTTCTGAAAGAATTTATTAATATTGAAGGAAGCAACTATATCAAAGTAGTGAAATTCTCCTTTATTGTCCCTTTCATTGTCATCATACCTGCTTACAAAGCAGAGGGGTGGCAGCCTGTGGCATTTCTGATGATGATCAGTTGGTTGCTTTCTTTAGTAACATTGTAGATTTGTGGTCATGTTTATCACTTCAACATTGAAGGGTTTCATTATAGCTGTACTTGGGGGTTTTATGGAAAAAAATACATTTTACAGCAGCCCTTTCCGAGTTAGAAGTTTTATTTTGTACTGTAGTTAGGGATCCATTTTACTTTTTTTGTTAAGTCCTCTATTATATTCGGATTAACCCTTCTAGTGCTGAAGGAAATAAGGACTATGTTGCATGGTCATGTTTATGGTGTTGAAAGGACCTGTAAGGCAGCACAATATGTTGTTCCTATGGAAAGGTAGTAAGATTTCTACAGGTTTTAACTGGCCTTCTAATGTTCTCCCCGTCTGATAAATGAAAGTGTTTAGTTTTTAAATGTACTGTTTTTAGTGCATGTGGAGAAACGTGTGGATACTTTGCATCCTGTAATGTAATGTTTATTTTAAGGCTGTTTTTATCCCTCTTGTGTTGTTTAATCTATTACAGAATGTCTTCTGTTGGATTGTTGATTGTAATTTGGATATCTCCGTTGTCACTCGATATATTGTTGTGACGGACTTCACGGAGATTCGTTTTAACCCAATATTAGACTGAAAAGATGTTTTCCTGTAGTTCAGTCACATTGATGGGGCACTGGATATGCAGACATTTCACATCAAGCTTAATCAGCTTAAATCTGTCAACTCTATCATCCTTGAAATGTACGCATTAATCACATGTTCACAACTAATTTAAGTATTTTAATAAAGATGGATTTCACATATTTTATCTGTATAGAACAAAAACATTTGTTGATCCTGGCACCATTATGTTACAACCACATACCGTATGCAAATACATGTCGTCTCTTGGAGCCTTTCGTTTGCATACAGGAGGCAGGGTCAACAACCTCAAAATAGATGAACTTTTAAATATTCTCTTACATTTGCCATTAAGATTTAGGTAATTGGCTTTCATGGCTTTAGTAGTTGGGTTTGGCAGTAGAGGTTACTAACAGGTCGGCATCGAGATGCTATCTGGTATATGTGTACCTGTAACGTCTCAAATGTCAATGAAAGGCAATAAAGCACCTATCGTTTTTTCCCCCTTTATTGAGAGCACTGTCTACAGTTATGACATTTTGCAGTGAATGGCTGGCCGTGCATAATGGGAGTGGCACTTCCAACTTACCTGTTTGTTGCCTCTGAATTGCCTCGGCACTACTAGTTATTGGGAACAACATGAACCGTAATTCTGTGGACGGTTGCAAAGGCTGTTATACGCTGAACATCCCTTTGCTCTCGGTGGCTTAAATAGCTCGAGACCTAAACACATCTCCGTGTCACATTGTGTATCTTGCTGCTTTTTAAAATACTTCATGAACTTGTCATATGAAGCTACAAAGTCATAACTTCTGTGTTTTTATTTCTTAGAACGAAACGTTACTGCGTAATTGTATGTTACATTTTATACAACCTCTTTGGGTTTATTTTTGTGAACCCAAATATTATGTAAGTCGTAATGACAAAATACTTGGACGTTAATAAAACGATTTGTGGAGTGTTTCACCGCTTACCTTGTACTGTTTTTGCTGAACATTTATATAAATATTAACATCAAGCCTTGCGCACCTTTTGCTACTAAACGCTGCTAATCGTCAGTAATTCTCATGCTGCTGGAAAGGTCCTACAGGTTCACCACGTAGTGGTGTGGTCGTTGGGACTTCCCAAAATGGTATACCCCAGATCGAAAGATAGCACATGGAATATGAGAACCAGAAGTCTAGGAACCCTAACTCCTTGACGACAATTGTAGTGTCAGGCACACCGTGGAAAGACATCCAGTTGACAAGAATTGACATGCATGTCATGCGTTTAAACCGGTGTAGAAATACTAAATATGGCGCCAGGCGCCTGCTTTAAAAGAAATTAGGAGGCGATCAACAATATTGAGCCATTCATCAACACCAAAAACCCACCTGTTTTAATAAACAATATATATGAAAATAGTAAAAATAGTGCATGGAAAGGGTTAAAATGCAAGTATTTTAAATACCTTTGGGTGTCTATAATTTAAAAAATTGAATTAGCCGTGTTCAAAGATGTCCCAAATACCAAATAGGTGCAGGATGCCCAGATGTAAAAATTCCAATTTGAAAAATGCACACCTCTAAAGTGGCCTTGTATGGGTGGAATCACTGTACGCAGGAGATGTTGCTGAACACATATTGGGGTATTTGACAGAGAGCTGTAAATTCATTCCTGGAGTGAAATGTGTCAATCTTCGTAGTAATATTTTTTCTGGTGGCAGAAACATTGAGTATTTCTAAACTCAACTTTTCATTAGCTAACAGTCCTTTTTTTCAATTTCTCACCATATTATATATATTTGCTTTATAGTAAATTGGATGATAAAATCAAACTAATGGTATCTAAAGAAAGCCCGTCTTGTCCTCTTGTGGGTTCACACAACGGGAAGAAAATTACAGCTAAACACGAGCGCCGTAACATGCACCTTAATACATATGATTTAATATTAATATTTACCCTGTTTAAACTGTGTTTGTCATCACAGAAAGCCTTTCTTGCTCAGCAATGCGCACACACGAACACTTACCTCTACCGCCAGCTTGTGAGATTTCCCAGCGGTCTAACGACTCCCCTGCACACACATTTAAATAAACGGGGGTGCTTGGCTGTTTCCAGCAGATGGGAATTGCAGAGGAGGCCGTCGCCGGCATTTATTTTTCTCAACTCAAAATAGTGCATTAATAAACTACTACGTGTAATTTAACCCCTTCAATCCCCTATAGACGTACCGGGACGTCCAAAAAACGCCCACAAAGAAACCCCTATGGACGTCCCGGTACGTCCAGCCCTTCGTGCAGCGTCAGGGACACGTCCTTTGACAGCCTGGACTCCCCACTGACAGCAGAAGCCGGCTTTGCCGGCTTTCTGCTGATCGATCGCCTGTAACAGCTTCCGGCATGAAAGCCGGTAAGCTGTTACCGGTAAACTGCCCGATCGCGCAGTTGCAAACGCGCGATCGGGCATTCCCTTCCGGGTTACGTCACTGCTGACGTAACCCGGAAGGTCATAGGAGGACAGGATATCCCCTGCGGGGATATCCTGCCCTCCGATGAGGCACAGAGACGCTGCAATCTCTATGCAGGTCTGTGAGGACTTGCATAGAGATCACAGTGTGATCGGTGCAGGGGGATCGCGGGGAGGGGAGTGAGAAACCATCTCTCTCACTCCCCCTCCCGGCCTGTAACAGAAAAGCTGAAAAAAACAAAAACGGTTAGTCATTTAAAAATATTAAATCATTAAAATAATAATATAAATAATACTTAAAAAAATTATAATATGAGCTGTGATGTCACTGTGACATCACTGGTATGTTCAGGAGGTCACTAGGAGGACCTCTAACCATTACTGTGTAAAAAACAAAAATGTAAAAAATATAAAAAATTTAAAATAAAATTTGTTTTTAAAAAATATATAAAAAAAAGATAAAAAAAATTCTTAAAAAAACCTTACATCCCATAGCCCTAGCATAACATCTAGCCAGTATAACCCTCCTGCCCCCGTTCACAACCCCCAAACCCGTTAAGCCATAGGCATAAAAATTATACAAAATTGTACACCTAATAGTATGCTCCCTGGTGCTGGGAAAGTCTGGAAAATCTATATAAATTAGGTATTTCTGAAATCAGGACACCTGAATTGATAAACTTGGAGGGGATTTTCCATCACTTTACCTAATTTTGTGAGGATTCAGAGGGAAAATGTAAAAAAAAATTAGTTTATTTTTCTAATCTTCGCTAGTTTTTACTAAATTTCTCATTCTAAATTTTCAGCTAATCATCCAACTATGGTATCAAACGAAAGCTCTATCTCTCCTTGAAAAAACAATATATAGTTTACATGGGTACACTATTCACAGGAAAAGAGAATCATCGCTAAACCGACATACCCCAAAAATGGCAAAATTGCTCTGGGCTTTGAGGTACCAAAAACCCCTGGGATTGAAGGGGTTAATACGCATTCATCAGGCAATAGACTGTTTCCCCAACATACCCTTAACTTCCAGTTGATTTAAGTAACTTTGTGTCTATAGCCACCTCAGCAACTATGATACATAAAGGTGACAGATGTGTAAAGTGGAGGCTTTATTTCATGTTCTAGTCAAATCACCCTGGTGCTTTCCAGAAAGTGGCAGCTGCCGATGCGTGGTCGAGGAACTTCCTGAACTGACTGGCACCAAAACCAGGAAAAGAAACCTGCCCGTGGTGTGTGTTACTGGCTTGATAATGGTTTCAGGGCAGGTACATGTGATCTGTCGAGTCTCCTTCCTCAGCTTGATCTGTTCTTGTTCAGATATTAAAGGAAGACCAAAAGAAAGAATTACACGGCCAAAAACTCCCGACCTTAAGCTTTGGGCTGGATTGTATTTTAACCGTGCAGGCTCTTGCAGATGTTTATTTTTATACTTAAATTGTGTACATGAATCTTTTTATTGCCAGAGGCAAAAATCATTGCCCAATAAGCATTTAAGTCAGCATAGGTGACTAGTCAGTTACTTATGTCAGGTCAAGACAAACCCCTTTTGCACGCCGACAGTAAACTTTAGGAGCGTTGCTTACGTAAATCCACATTAGGTATGCACAGAGATCAGTGTAAATGTCTGGAACCCACATGTTACATGTACAAAGGCTCCAACTAGCTAAATATGTAGGGCTCTAGAATCAAATTCTGGCTTTTTATTCTCCCAATTACAACACAAGCACACATGTATTTCAATAAAACATGAAAAAAAACCCAGACAATTTTCATTAATTGTACAAAATGTAAAAATAAGAAACAGCTTTGGAGAAGAAAAACAAAAAAAAGCCCTGCTCACTTCATAGAGATTCGGTTCCAGGAGCGTATGAAGTTTCACTGGAGTCTGATAACTATCACAACGTTCATATACATAGAATACATCCCCCACGCTGAAACTCAACATCGTCGCTGCCACTGGATGAAGAGGAACCTCCAGCTGTCAATCCAACCAACGTTTCTGCCACAAGTGTCAGAGCAACGACCGCAAGTGCTTAGAATAGCTTCAGTCCTGCTTTAATATTGTTCAGCTCTGCCTGGCTCCACAGAATTGGTTCAAACGAGGCACCGGCGACTGTATTAGAGCTGCAAAAAAAAATAACATTAAATATATTATATACATACGCAAAACAAGCAATTGTAAAAGTATATTGGACAATGTCAATGAAGATGGATTAAAAAAAAAATAGTTTTGTCCACATTGCCTCTTCCCATCTCTTATCTGTACCATGTTGGGGAGTATGCTTATTATCAAATTTTATCAGCGGCACTTTACGGGAATCAGTCTAGGGGTCTGTTTTATTTAATATGTTTAGTAGCTTCAAACAGAATGCATGATTGTACCCTAGTTAAGAGTACTAGATGTATGGACCAGACTGCAAAGTTAAGCTCACAATGTTCCAAACCAGAATACAGACTTAAAAGGGCCACTCCAGTGCCCCAGTCAACTCTTTAAACAAACAGTATTATATATACACATTACATATATAATATAATATTTAGTTATTAAGCATTCTTTACAACCGAAAAAAAATACTTTTGGTGGAAGCTGCAGCACTCGCCTCCCTCGTGCAACTTATTAGCAGTATCAAGCACCCAATCGTCACAAAGAATGAGCTCCCATTGAGATCAAGCATGCACACGGGGGTCTCCCACAACAATCTCCCCCAAACACTTTCCAAGCCAGAGCTGGAAGGAGGTAGGAATGCCTGGATGTGATTAAGGAACAAAGTGTAATGATACAGCAGCAGAGGGAGAGCCGGGGGTGACCTGGTAGTACAGTATGCAAGAACAGCAGCGGTGAGAGGTATTGCGTGTAAGAATACATTTATAGAGCTACATAAATAATTCAGATAACTCAAAAGAGCGCACACTGTGTGCCAGAAAAAACTTTAAAACCTTAAAATAAATCTTACAAGGGGGATGTACTGGCACAAAGGGGATTATTTAAAGTTAAAAGGGATACAGGCAACAGAAGGTAAGTGTTGAACAAATTCAATATACTTTGCGGTAATAGTAGTCTTCTTTATTTGACGTACATTTTTAAAAAACAGAGCCAGACACACTTGAAGTTAAAAAAAAGGAAGATTTTTTTTATTATTAATTATTATTATTAAAGCTAGCCACACCATCTGGCCCAGGCAACTTTTGAACTGAAGTCAGCACAGGGTTCATTCACTTAATAAACTGCTGGATGCATTTAACCTGCTGCTCTATTTTATGTATTAAAACTAGCCAGATATGGTTGGAAAGCAAAAATCACAGGTTCCATTTATATTCAGTCTTAAGGTTTAAAGAAAAAATGTAAATGAACGGTTGTTGTATGATTTGTTAAGGTGGGTGTAAATCATGGGCATTTTGTTTTCTGCATCCCACCATTGCATACACTATACAGAAAAGAATTGGGACACCTGACCATTACACTGCATTCTAAATACAGACATTAATATGTAGTTGGTCCCCCTTCTGTATCTATAACAGCCTCCACTCTTCTGAGAAGGTTTCCATGAGATTTTGGAGTGTTTCTGCGGGAAGTTGTGCCCATTCATCCAGTAGAGCATTTGTGAGGTCAGGCTTAATTCAAAGGTGGCGTCCTATCACAGAACTGAGAATTCACTGAGCTCTTCAGAACAACCCATTTTTGTCACAAATGTTTGTAAATGCAGACTGCATGGCTTGATTTTATACATCTGCTGCAATGGGTCTGATTTAAACACCTGAATTCAATAATTAAGATCTGTGTCCCAATACTTTTGTCTACATGGTGTAGGTACGCAGTAGGGTATACCAGCTTTCCTCACAGTAAATCCTTACCTTGTGGGGGCATTATTTCCATTCTTCTTGGACTCGGTACCCTGCTGTTCAAGTACTGACATGATCGAGTAGCTGTCCACTAAAAGGCTACCCGGATCTTCGCTTTGTCCTGGAACTAGCCCAAGGGGGTATTCACCCCACTTAACATATTCTGCAAGAACGTAAAGAAAACATCTTACTTAAATGCCAAGGAAAGCAATTTCTTTCTTAGGGGTGGAACTTGCTCACCAAAACAGCCATCTTGTGCTCCAGTAAGCTCCAAGAAACAAAATGTATACTAAAGCGGTTTGATAACACGGAATGCCATTTAAAATTCCTTAAAAACTGTCATGAGGTATGAATATTTCAAAAAAAAACGTACAACAATTATAACTCTTAATACAACTATAAGTTGCAACAAAAATATACCCCAAACAAAACATTTAACTGTTGTCTTGTTTTTTTTTTTTTACGGAATCAGGCAAACTATTTTGTTACTTGGGCAATACCTGTGCTGATGCCCCATGAGGAACCTTGCAACACCGCTCTCCGCTCTGTCGCCATCTTCATGTTTATCACTTGGATATATTCATCCTCATAAGACTCCTGTGTTATCATCTCTTCATCTTCTGTGTGTTCACTGGTGGTCTGCTCTTCGTCCTCCTCCATGGCCGGTGCAACACGTGAATTATTAGCTCTGCCCTTAGATTCCTGCTTTAGCCGCCATTCCAGGCTTTCCACTGTGTAAATGGGCTGATCGCTGTAGTCCATCGACCCATCAGAGTCATCATCCTGAATGTAGATGGAGCAGAGGCAGAGCAGCTTCTCCTGGGTGTCTGAAGGTAGACTGGGCTTCATGTATTCAAAGATACTG
Organism: Sceloporus occidentalis; assembly: GCA_023333645.1. NCBI lineage: Eukaryota > Metazoa > Chordata > Lepidosauria > Squamata > Phrynosomatidae > Sceloporus > Sceloporus occidentalis. The sequence goes on along the minus strand of JALMGF010000034.1, from coordinate 3,584,271 downwards.
AAGAAATAACACACTAGTTTAGCTTCTGAAACTGCTTCTCTCATCTGTCTACATAGACTGTTCAAAACATTTCCATGCAAACATGTGAAGCTAATGCGTTTCTACTCAAACGAGAAGAAATCACGTATGGCTGCTGATGCTTGTAATGCACAGGCCAATAAATTCCAACTTTGAATATTCAATAGTCCTTTTTTGATACTTTAACTTCAGGGTTGCAGATCTAAATTAGGTTTCTAGAAACTTTGTAAAACCTTTGTTCTGAGACAAGCAAATGGTTGCAGTTTTATGGTATTCCTGGCATCGTGCAAAATGTTTACATTGGCTCTAGGAAACAACCATAAAGCTTTAATAACAAGTCATTTGGGTTTTTTTGGGGAGGGGGTTGTAAGTTCTTTTAAAATTAGTCCAGAATTTTCTGCATGGTTGTTTTGATTCATCTATTGGCTAATTTAGAGATTTTTTATTTGGAGCAATGTAAAGTCTGGTCTGCTCTTGGAATTACAGTAACTCCCTCTAGATCGCCAGTTTAAACCCTGTGTCTACTATACTGAAACTTTTCTTTACCATAAGCAATGGTTTGCCTAAGCCACCAGCTGGCGTGCGGCAATGTTGTCCTCAAGACATATCCACGTGAGGAGATCCTGAAAGCCTGCGTTTTGGAGAATGGCTTTCACCTCGGCAAACGCCTCAATTTAGTCATATTGTGGGCTGCAGATAAAAAGGTACCCTATTCTGGATCTAGCAAATAAACAAACACCGACAACCGATATAACGTTTGGTTGGAAATTGAAGTCAGGATAGCGCGTTGCTGGTCTCCACAAGTCTTATCTGAGAGTCACCTGTCGATTGCAGAGTCTAGTAAGTCTCGTGTAGGTTTACTTACAGTTTTAAGAGTTGAGGGGTAGCTTGGCATGGAGATTCCAGGCATTTCTGTAGCAGCCTCCTCCACTTTAAACCCACCCTGTTAGGAAACAGCTTCCATTTGCTTTTCACTGCTGCCTGATTGCGGGAGGGAATCATACATTTTCTATCTGGTTGAGGTAAAAACGAAAAACAATATATATATTACTCAACACATGCAGAAGTTACATCGGGGGTTGGGGTGAAGGCTGGTAAAGCACTCATTTGCTGTGTGTTCTATATACTGAGTTTATTTAAAGTTCTATATAATATGATTTTTTTTTTGTACAACGATTAATTCAGCAAACCAGATTATTATATATTACACCACAAAAAATTGCCAAGAGTAACGAACAGGCCACGCTAATGGCAGGCTGCCTACCAACGCCGTTGAAGGTTCATTAGGGTTTTCTTGGTGTAGTGAACTAACCTGCTCTGTGATTGGCTGTTAATACTTCAGAGATCCAGCAGCTCAGATAGTGGGCTCTCTGCTCAATGTCAGCATCCCCGCAAAGCCCCAACGCCGAAAACATTTTCTCCAACAGCTCCTGAGTAAAATCCTGGGCATGCAAGACCTTCAGCAATGGCTGCCAAACACGGAATAGCATACGCGGGAGATGCAGGTTTTCATCAAAATCTGCAGCAAAGCAAATTAGAAACCGTGGCGAATATAAGCCCTACTTTCACAATAGGGCAATCTGCAAAATCCCCCAAGTGTTAGCAAAAGGGACCCAACAGAAAAGTAAAGAAATCCCTATAAAAGGCCTCTTGATGCATATGTCGGCTGGACTGTCGCTTTACATGTAAGACCTTTAGCCGTATTTTTGTACTTGTGCTTGGCGAGAACGACTGTAATAAGTATACTGCATGTGAAAATCAATCAAATGGCTTATTTCCATCGATCAAAACACACCAAGCAAATATTTTGATACAACCAAAATCAGAACAGTGGATAACCACGACCTCCCAGGTGATGGAGGAAGCACACCGTCTAGTGCCATCTGCTGTATACTTAAAAGTAAACGTATGCCGTACCTTCCTGGTCAATCTTCAGGGTTACTAGTTGTTTGGCAGTAGGTATTAAAAAGCCATCCTCAAGAAGAATCTCTGCGGCAGTCTCTGCGCTGTAATAAAGAAATTGGATACCAAGTATTTATTAGAGTATATCGGTCTATCCCAAATAGCAATGCATACATATGAGACACATTCAACTCATGGAAGATATGCAGTTATCATCAGGTCTCAAATAGTATTTTCATTCCAAACTCCCATCCCCATACCACTTTTTGGGGAATTGGTCTCAGTATCCTCTCCGAAAAGAGAACTTATGTATTGAGCATCATTATTGGTATTTCATCCTAAACTTTAAGTGTGGGGTAAAGTTAATCACTCTAGTATTGTTGTTATTATTAATCAAGCACAAGTCAATGGCTCTTTCTAATAAGTTACACACAGCTCTTACCAAGATAATATAGTGGTTTTATGATATATTACAGAACTTACTCTCACATCCCATTTATTTAATCCTTTTATTATCTAGAAAGGGGAGAATATAGAAATGGTTGTTTGGAGTAAATCTTCAAAGAATAACTGCAGCCAAATCCACCTTCTCATAGTTGTAAACAAGCATTAGTCAAGTGTGACAGCTAAAGCAAGACTCGCTGCCCACAGAAATCCCACAAGTTCTGGCACGAAGAGGACGCTGAGAGGCCAATGGCGGCTACACTTTACATTCACGCCATGTGACAGCATCCAGATTATTTCACAACCAGAGGGTCAGCAGATAAAAGAACCCATTCCCTGCATGGGCTTTATATCGTTCAGTAATGTGATAATGCTCTTATTTACTAGAATAATAAATGTGTTCTGCTAGTTTGCTGGAAACCCCCAATAAAATATCTCCCCAAACGACATTGTGCACCTGGGTTTTTTTTACAGAACGAAGAGCAGTTCTCTGCATTTTCCCATCTATTACTGTAGGAAATCAAAATGCTTTGCATGTTATGTTGTGGATGTACATGGGACAGGTTCAATCAAATCTTGTTCTTTTAGATTTCCCCGACTCTCTATAAATGTGTTAAATGAACTCATTCTACGGAGGCACAGCACAGAAACCGAATGTCAATGCACGCCGTAGTCAATGCACGCCGTAACTATAACAATCTACTAGTGAGTGACAGTAAAAAGCGACCTGCTTTGTCGGATCGAGTCCTTGGCCTGGGCTATGGTCCACTCCAGGTCTGAGGTGGCACTCCACTGCTTTTTAGCTTTGGGATCTTGGAGAAGTTCTTGAAAAATCTGAAATAAATTAAAGGGCATTAAAGAATTTCTTTCATCATTACCTGATCTGTAAAACCACAGCGGCAAAAGCCATCTCTGCTCAATGGCGTTGGTAAGAAAACAAGTCTGTGGGTTATGGGGTTACGTCTGTCCTACAGAGAATGGTCACCATCACAGCATTTGGCAAAACTAGGTTCATTTATTAAAACTCAAACGTAGCTTGTGCTTTTTTTTTTTTTTTTTTTTTTTTTTTTTTTGACATTTAGCGTAAAGATTTTGATAAATTATTTTTAAAAAGGTACTGGGATTAAGGGGCAGCCATTGGCTGAGGCTGCCGTAACAGCCAATCACATGTATACCTGCAATGTAACTCAAATACATTATCCAAAATAGAATCAGATATACACTTAACATGAGAATAAGACGGGAGCGGTTCTTCAAAGGGGAGAAACAATCATGCAAATCCCCAGAAAAATAAAGATACAGTTGCCATAGCATAGCTATAAAGATTTGTTTTAATATATGCAATGGTGATGGATACGTGAATGCCGTTTAATGGTTTAGAGTATAAAAAGTGTAAATGGTAGGCTTTGGAGCATGTGACAACTTGGAGTCAGCCACACAGATTAACTTAAAACGTCATTTTAAACGTAATTGTTTCAAACATCCAGTTAAGGAAACGTGGCTACCTGATCGTAAGGATTTGACCAGCCCTGGCTATACACGCCATCTGGGCATGTAGCAAATAATAATACACTATAGATGGGGTTTATTAGTGAATTTTCATCAACCAAGGCCAGAAACGACTCCGCAACAGTACTGTGTTGTTTTTGTTAAATTTTGGAAGGAGTATTAAAAATACAGATAAATACTCCCCCAGGATGAGTCAGATTATCAGCACACGCAGCAATTAACCCAACATGAATGGCACCGGTAATCCGTGTTCGGCTGCCTTAACAGTATTATTTGTGTCTGACAGACATGCAGGGATCATAAAATCGGTTAACCATAATGGTTGCAGCGTTAAGCATTTTTATATCCCACCATTACGCAGATAAAAAATAAATAGTATGCTCTTGTCTCGTCTACTCACCCTAACCTGTGTGTGTGTGTAATATATATGTGCCTACGTGTTCACGGAGGATTCAGATAAGACTTACTAGATTCTTTACAACTGCAACAGTAAAGAAAAAGCCCCTTGAAAATAGCAGATGTGAAAGTTTTTTTTGTTAAGATGGTAATTTTTTTTTGTCACTTGAGAAAGTAGAACCAAAAACGGCTGTATTTAAGGATGTAAACAAATGCTTCTTAAAACAAATTAAAAGCTTAAAGGAGAGCTGTTTTATCTAAATAAGAGCGCAGACTATGTTTTCCCGATTCATGCGGAGCATTCTCATTTATTCCTCCCTTTCCGCTGATTGTTCTTTAATTTTCTTTGACTAGAAGCTCAACTTGGGGAATCTCCCGGCTGAGTTTCTTTAAGTCAGTTACATGAGACCCACATGTTTCTCGGTGGCTCTTTGCTCCTCGTGAGCACTCAAAGCATTAGGGCATTTTCATGCGAATGAATGCACTGAACGCACGCACAGAAACAGACACCATCACTCTTTGCAGACTAAAAAGGTCTTTAAATCGCTAGGTCAAAGTGACCATATTCAATCTAACGTAAAGTAGATCACGTTACTTTTCAATCTGAATTCCACTCTATACATAGTAGCCACACAGCAAGGTAAGCAGATGATTTAATGGATAATTCATGCATAAGGGCTTAACTCGCCCTTTCATTCATATACCAGTGTTATAGCCACTGATGATTTTCATGACGTAAAAGCACAAACCTTACTTGACCCATTGGTTTGTCTTATGTTCTCAACTACCCTTTTCCCAGGCACGTGTAGTAACATCATCTCGAATACATGGGAGCCCGTTAAATGTATAGCAACACGAATACTCAGTTACATAAAAAATGAGCCTGTTACCGTCTAGCTTTAAATAGGACATCATATTCAATTAGTGATAAACATTTAACTGATGACAGCCACTCATCTACAACTTTCCTATAAAAAAATTAACTTTTAAGAATGTTAAATAAGAAAACAGTTTCTGTAGGGGGGCAATACACAGACACTGCTTCATTCAACCGCATCTGCTCAGGCAGAGCAGGAATATGTTGAAATAGTCAAACAGCGTTGTGGAAATGCGTAAGAGGGCAAAGTTTTCCACGTGCTACAAGATGCCCCAGCTGGAGGGCAAATCTTGCAGGAAGGAAGGAGATGCTCTAGGAAATGTTCTGCCGCTTTTAAAGAACAGAGCTGTAAAGCGGCATCGTAGTTTGTCCCGGCTCTTCTCGGATTGCTCAACGCTACGTCAAATCATTTATTAATCCCTTTTGCGCTTGGGCTTTGCATGCTTTTACTACAGCACAGTGTACAAACAGGTAAGAGGAGGAAGCAGGGAGCAAAATTAACTGTACCTTAAACTGTTCCCTTGTATAAGAGTGCAGCGTCTCTCTTAATTTAACTGCAAGGAAAGAAAAAACGGTTATCAGAGTTACATTGTTAAATATAACGGCAAAGACAGTAAATAATCAGATTAAATAAAAGCAGATAACTAGTCATTTACTTATGACGCAACATTACCGGCTGCACGGTAAACAGTTCTCGGGTTTGATTGCACAAGCGGTGTGAAGGGAAAAGCCCACGCCAAACAAATATCCTGATCACTGATATGAAGGGAACTGTGTGAGATCTGATAATGTTAATGGCCAACATTTCAATGCTTTTCATGAGCTTTTTAATTAAGATGGTTTAGCTATGATATTTACCAGCAGAGTAATTTACAAAATATTGCTTCATTTTCAGCTCGGTTTTACATGATGAGTGAGGAGAGTGCTGACCCAACCAAAAAAAAAAATCAAAAGCATCTGCTTGACTTATGTATTTTATCTATACTTGAATCCTAACGAAAGGAAGAAACCTATTTAGCATTCTTAAACAAGGAAGGGAAAAGAGCCCAATTGTGTTTTTATCTCAAGATATTGACTTGTCATCTGATAATATGCGATCCAACTGCTTCTGGAGTGGGGTTTTTTTGTTTTGTTTTTAAAAAGAAGCTGTTTCTAGAGATTGGGTTGGGACTTCACATTTTAACCGTGGTTCTGGTAGAGAATCCCATTTATTATTGGATATTACTGGTTGCTCAAAAAAGCTGCTACAAGTGATTGCAATAATAATTCGACATCAAGTACACTATATAGACAAAAGTATTGGGACAACTAACCATTACGCCAACAGGGACTTTTATGACATTGCATTCCAACTACATAGACATTAATATGTAGTTGGTCCCCCCTTTGCAGCTATAACAGCTTCCGCTCTTCTGGGAAGACTTTCTGTGCGGTTTTGGAGTGTTTCTGAGGGATTTTTTTGGCCCATTCACCCATTAGAGCATTTGTGAGATCAGGCACTGATGTTGGACGAGACGTTCTGGCTCACAATCTACGTGATGAAGCATTAAGATTTCCCTTCACTGGAAATAATGGGTCTAGCCCAACCCCTGAAAAACAACCTCATACCATTACTCCTCCTGGGATGCAGTCAGGCTGTTATTGTTCTCTTGGCATCCGCCAAACACAGAAGTGTGATTCTCACTCCACAGAACACGTTTTCATGCTCCAGAGTCCAGTGGCGTCATGCTTAACACCACTCAATCCCACACTTGGCATTGTACCTGGTGATGTGTGGCTTGCATGTGGCTTTTAGGTCATGGAAGCCCATTGCAAGAAGCACTTGTCACACAGTTTTTGTGCCGATATAAATGCCAGAACTAGTCTCGTATCAGAGGCATGTGAAGAATTAGGTATGCAGCAAGACACATGTCTGCATAAGTATGAAAACAAACACACTTATACACTAAAATCCACGGAAAATTAAAAATCTCCTGGGATCGAGAAGACGCCATGGCTTAGCTGCTGTTTTAATTAAGAATAAAATTAAATACAGTAGTATTTGGAAAATAATAGATGAGCTCTCAATGGCAGCATGAGATTGCGCTTTCTATACTACATCACAGCAGTGGTGGTGGTAACCTGGATCAAACATTTAAACGTAACCAAATACGCACATGTACACAACAAGTTTGTGTGAAATGTGTTTTGTAGTACAAATGGCTTAACTTTATATCAAGAGCCTTTTTTTTTTTTAAACATACCCTATATTATTATCTTTTATTTATATAGCGCCAATAATTCACGCAGCACTTATTACAATACATAAATTCAAGGGGTCTGACAAGACAGGAATTGACAGACTAAGACAAACCGATACATTAGGTGGCGAGAGCCCGGCTCACACGCTTACAATCTTGAGGATATATATAAAGCATCTCATAATTCAGCCATAGCTTCTAAAACAATGAAACGCAGCATAACCTGCCATCTGCTGTGTAAGGGAAGGAATAACAAAAATGAAAATGGGTGAATCTTTTTTTTTTTTTCCTTTTTAAAGAAGAAACAGAAATACCGTTGGTTTCTGAATAGTAACATCACACACAAAGAAAGTGTCCTACACCTGGTGGTCCTAGGAAGCCCCATTCTACATAAATGTTTACGTACCAGCCAGAGCCTGGTGTTTTTGTTCTTTATAAGACGGTTGTGGTTGAACTTCTTCTGCCTCTTCTGATAACGACTCCTCATCTTCCACCCACTGAGGAGTTTCAGAGTTACCCAGTTGGCGCGACCAGTACTCCCGTCTCAGCCATTCCATCACACAGTCCCAGCCTCAAAAGAGAAATTAGGCAAAAAGCATTGATATACTTTAATCTACATAGGTATGTATTATTATTATTATTATTAAACCATCTAATTGTATACAAGACCAGCTTGAAATTAGACACTTTGTTTAGTGTTTTCTTTTATTAATAAACATTTTGTTTGAAGTATGATTGTATAAACAAACGCAAATTCATATACCCTTATTGGAGAAATGATAACTAGAGCTATAATCATACAAAAACTGTGTAAGTATAGGATTTACCAGTCCATCTTGTCTGAGCCCAGAGGGCCATATGCATTTTTTTAATCATAAAGATCTTATCTTATACGGCATAAAAATGACGTTACAAACCATTAAGAAATACAAAACAACAGAAGTGTATCTGCATTGGAAATAGAGAAAAACCACCATATTTGCAAAAGATTAAGCTTGACATCAAAATTATAACACACAGTATATGTGGCTCAGCTGTGCATAAGAAAAGGAGGTAAAAAAATAATAAAAAAAAAAAAAAAAGGATCATCATAGCAAGCTCACAGTTATTTTTTTCGGAATTTAATCACAGGCATTTTTTCCCAACGAAAAGGGATGCGGATATTATCGTAGGAGTGTGATTCAGGGAGACCAATTAAAACAAATCCAGGAAAGTGGGGAAACACGCCTTAAGGGATAAAATTGGTATTGTGACGAGCGTAGGAAGGAGAGATAGCAGAAGAATTACTGGTAGTCTACCCCCGAGTACAAAATCCTTACCTTTCCGACACATGCTCAATTTTGGCAGTTTCCCGTGAGTGACATCGTGCCGAAGAGTTACCACCCATTCTGGGATCTTTAGCTGAAAACACCAAAATAAAGAGAAACATCTGTGAAGTTTGCTCTGGCTAGGAAAACTAACCAGCTGGTTTGCCTTTAAAGCAATGCTTTGTTACATAACAGGTAATATAATTTAGATTTGTCTTTCCTGCAATATATTATTTCTTCCAGTGGAGGTTGAATAGTTGTTTTATCGGATGTCTGCTAAACCTCTGCTCCGTATTACAGGATATTAGAAAATACAGAAATGGCATTACATAAAAAAGAATAAAATAATAGCCACCAAGAAATAAATCTAATTTGTCTGGGTTAAATGCCGCATTAGAAGCACCATTCCTAGATGGTTGAATGCCCAAATACTATAAAAAAAATAAAAAATAAAAAATTTGATGGGAACTATTGTCACAAATGCAGGCACTGGTAAGATGTTGTTGTAGAAAACGCATCATTGTGTCATTAAACTTTCAGAAGCAAGAATAAATAAAGTCAGAATTCCTAATGCTAATTGCTTGCCTAATTAATATTTTGTGGAGTGGACCAGCACCCTTAACTATTATTTGACTAGGGAACACAATCTAAGCTACAACTGACAGTAAAACGTGATCATAAAACTATGCAGTAACGGGCTCACAGAAATGTGGCACTCACCTCATTGGCCAAACGCCTCAAAGGAATAGATACAGTTTTCTGCTTTCGCTCTGTGATTAAATTTACAAACCTGCAACAGGTGAAGTACAAAACACAGAATGAGAGGCTGTCAGATATTGACTAGTTCTTAAAGCTGGGTTCAAGGAGACAATTAACAAGAAGCTGTCACAAGTTCAAACAGTACATCAGGAAACGTTTAACATGTGGGCACAGGATGATCAGGGCTAGTGCTTTTTGTACAGCGCATGTAGGGGGCGGAGTGCGTAGGTCAAACGCGGCTTCCACTCATGTCCAAGACAGTGAATGTTTTGCTATCGCTAAAACACCATATGTCAGATGATTTCAAGATTACTAAGCAGTAAATCCAACATAAAGAAGCAGAGGCTCAGCACTCAAATGGTAAGGTGAGTTTATTTCACACAGGCAATTTTTCGACACACCGGTCAAAAGAAAGACCCGTGTGTTGAAACGTTGCCTGTGTGAAATAAACTCACCTTACCATTGAAGTGCTGAGCCTCTGCTTCTTTATTTTGGATTTATTGAAGGACTTGGTGGTACCCTGGCTCGTGCACCATCTCACAACTGAGTGCTGCATTCCAACTTTTGTTTATGTGTATACTAAGCAGTAAAGACAGGATATGATGCAGAAATATCTGGAAATGTAACTTTGGAGACATAAATTGACATCATTTTATACTAACCTTACAAGAGCCAGTCCATAAAGTAGAACAAGTTCCTCGGCTTCCATTCCACCGCTCATGTCCAGAATTTTACAGCGCACGAGGTCCGCAGTGCACTCCACAGCCAGTGGCATTCTGTTCCCATACCTTAACAAAAACAACGAGACAGATCATTGTTCGACATGGTGACACATGGAATGGCATGAAAAATAGCATCCTGAAATCGGACCTCCACTACTGCACCAGTACATGTAGCCTTTGCTATCTTTTGAAGGTACATTTGTTTTCTATTCTGTTGCAACTGATTATTGATCTGTTCTGTACTGACATTGCCTTGCTTTTGTCATTTACCGATATGGTATTTCTCATGTGCCTCTGTTTTACTTGTGAACCAATAAAGAGAATTTGAAGGTACATTTGTTCATACACTAGTCTTCTATTTAGGGAGAAGCTGCAGTTCCCCCTCCCCCTCCATGGTCTGGTGATTCTCTTCAAGCAGCCAATCAGTGGCAGGAAAGCACTCCCCTTGAAATCAATAGGACCTCTTTCAACGCATGCGCACAATAAACCCCTGCCCCAGTGTTCACCTAGCCGCCCAAGCCAACACCAGAGGTGCTTGGCGGAGAGTATATTCCTGCACATTAAGTGGTGGCGAGGTGTGCAAATGAATATGGAGGGCATCTTGTTAATATAAATGTACCGCTCAGCTATCACATGCATAAAAGTACATACGATGACTGAGGTGTCCCTTTAACCCCTTGTGTCTGTTTACCCACAGTCCCCTTACAGAATATGACACTCCATATAAATCATTAATAACATAGAAAAGGATCAGCAAGTGGCGGGTTACTGCAGACATTTCGGTGTTTGCGGGTAGGTAAACCTAAACTTAGCTTGTAGGCCCAATAACTGAAACACCACACGCGTGTATATGGCTACCTGAAGCACCTCACAGCATCCCGCTATCCTTAACAGACACTGCGGTTACTTCTGACTCCTCACCTGCTCTTCCAGGCCGATATCCGGTGCAGCGCATCCCGCTGGAGCTTGCAGTCCCTGCTGTACAGATACTCCAGGACCTGCTCCCATTCAGCCTTGCTGAGCCAGGCTACAACATGCCGCCGAGCCGCCATCTCCCAGCAGCCGGTCGGCTGGACAATGTGACACGCTCAGCTCCTCCAATCAGCTTTCCGCTAGCAGCGCAACGTAAAAATAGAACCGTCCGGAAACACGCGAACCAGGATTTTAGTTCCAGATGTTCGCGGTTAGGTCAATCTTATCTCTAGTACTGAACTACAAGTTCTAGAATGCTTGTTTAGTAGCGGAATATCACGGGGTTACTAGTTTGCCGTCATATTGCTCAGTCCAACGTTTTCTTCATAATGAGAGGTTAGATTATTAATTTGCCAGAACATGACGTTTGAGACACACGAGATATTGACTCCTGAATCCTTTACAGTAACACAAACCTGCTTTACAGGTTCTAATGTTGGTGGGTTCGATTTATGGTATTTGTACAAGTGCACTTGTGGGCTGCCTGCTGTCCCTACGAAAGTCCCAATAGGCCCCACAGGCCTGATGTTGGCACTGCCAGCCACATGGGGCTTTTTACTCTATTGCTGACCGCTATATCCATGGTAAGTCTTAGTACCAGGCGTCTGAGGCAGCAGCTTTGGGTGCCTGAATCATGGGGGATACCGGAAAGGTGTATTCCTAGTATGGAGACAGGTCTCAAATGGTGGCAGTCCCTGTGCCACTTTACTAGGGCAGGCCCTACGTTGGAACAATAATTCATGTGGCCCTCGGGTCCCTCCTTTCTTAAATTCAAGATTCCAAATTTGTACATGTGTGTGTTTTACCTTAAAATGCTCTGTAGTGTTGAAATAAAAGTATTCTTCCATGGGGTGCCATTTGGCCCTTTGTATGGAAAGGATTTTGTATAATACCAGCCTGTGGGATAGAGACTTAAGAGCCACTTATTTGTTGTTATGTATCTCACGTGGACGTTTTTCATGTGAGTCTGAAGAAGGCGGTTATGGGTCTTGGCCTTTTGGCTGCCATCACTCTACCTTTTCTGTGCTTGTCCTTTCCCAGAAAAAAGGGGTATAAAGTCTTTGTAGCTCCCTAAGAACTGCACGTGAAGGGAGCCAACGACCCTGCCTTTCTCCACCTTTCTGGCACGAAGATGGCGCCATACGTATAAAAGAACTTCTAAAGACCGCGATCGATACTCCTGATGAAGCCGGAACCGGCGAAACGCGTTGAGTGATTTTTTTTGGACAATTCTACACTCTTTTATCAGGACTCATATATGATTTTTAAAAATAGCTTTTAAAAAAGCTTTTATTTTGTTTACTATAGTTTTTAAGCCATTTGCTGTATCTTATATAGATTCAGTTTATTGTTACCCTGGAAAAGATTAAAAATAAAACATATTTTTTTACTGTATCTGTGGTGTGGCAATCATCAATCACTGCCTGATATACACTACACATTTGCTGGAACCTAACTATAAGAAAACTATCGGACATCCGTGGCTGAGGAACGCACAACCGGGACCACACTGGGACCAGGAACTACGGGCATATATTGACTTATATAATTGTCAGTGCATTTCTGTTTTTGCGTTCCCTACCTTTGAAACAGTACCACACTACTGGATCCCCTCTGTTTTTCTTGTGCTTTCTTACATAAATTCCAGACGTGGATCCCGAGGTTTACCTTGATCAACACAGCAATATTGTGAGTGAGAAATTCGGGATATATCTGGTGGATTACATTCATTTGTACACCTGCACTATTAGTTGTTTTTTCTTTTCAGTTTTTTCCATTTATATTGAACGGTATACACGAGCGCCCCCTAGTGGACCTTGGCTTATATACTTTGACACCCGGAGAGTGTTTTTTAAGGGTTGCAGCTGTGTTTCCAACACGAAAAGAAAGGAAAGTTCTAATTTATTACTATCTTATCTTTTTGCTCCTTATACTGGTCTTCATCTCTTATTCACTTTTAGACATCACTTTATGGTCTCTGTGTAAGCAAGTTATTTGGTCCGTGTAATGGGAGCTAACAGAATACTCGGACATTCCTGGCCGTCATTGCATCCATGCTCTAGGGAAAGCTGGCTACAAGATGCATAGCCGCTCTGGTTCTCTGGAATAGATGCTTTCCTCCAGACGAGAAGGTCTCCCAAAAAACTGTACCACCAGTCAGGATGCAAGAGGACATGCTTTATTGGGACTGGACATTTACACATAGGCTAGACAGTGAGTCAAACGCAAACAAAAGGGCAACAACACAAAATCCTATAAATACAGCATTCATTACAGTCTGCACCAAAAAGAGGTATTGTGTGTCCATAATGTGGGTGAGGTGGAGTGTAGGATCATTAAGACAAAATGAAGCTCCCGGTGTTTTATCTGCACTGAGAACACCCCAGGAACACTTGTTACAATATGAATGATACCACTACATGCACCATTAGTGGCTACATACAACCCTACACTAGAGGGAATCTGCAAAATTACAGCGATAAAAGAAATATACCCTGAACCTTCTATCCTGGCTTTCAGACAACCACCCAACCTGGAACAGAAACTGGTCTGTAGAAAATTCCTGTGTGAACGAAACATTATTGAGACAAGTACCAAACCATGCAATATATCTCACTGTAAACTACACAAACATATGTCATGACAACACTGCTCATCACAACAAAACATGCGTACATGCATTCTCCTCGTGCTACAGGCCTAACTTGGTTTACTTATCTAAGGAGATGTGCCAGCATCTTGGCTAAGACTGATGGAAGCTGAAGTCCACAAAATCTCATCGGTCTGATTGTCTTTTTAGTTTTACTTTTTTTATTGTGTGGAATTTGGGGTCAGACATTCAAACGAAGGCAGGACATTTACAAATGAACACACTGCTTAGTGTACAAGATTTCCTCCTGGAGGTAAGATGGCTGCTGCCAGTCAGCTCTAAAAACTTCCCAACGTTCCATGAAAACATGCCAGAGACCCTATCATGGAGTGGGATGTCATGATTAGAGCAGCGGTTTGCACACTCGCATACACATGTACCTGATGCACTCAGGACAGTCCTCTAGAACCATCATTCCCCTTCCACACGCTGGAAGTCCCAGGCAATCACTAAACATGAGGCTCCATTCATGGGAAGTGAGTGCTTCTGATCAGAAGCCTCAAAAACATGAAGAAAAGAAAAAAGATTGCTGCCTAAAGGCAGCGATCAATGCATTAAGCAGGCACTTTGGCTGCCTGCTGTCATGCCATCAAAAGTGAAAAAATTGTGCCAACAGGAAAAAACTGTCTGATCCCTGCTGTCATGCCTGGCCAGCACTACCGTGGGTCCTGACCTAGGCAGCATTTAGTGGGCAGTGGCTGCTCTGTAGCCCGCATGCTGCTGACCAAATGAGAACCACATGGAAACATAGAGATCAACTGAATAACACACGCAAACTCTGCATTGCGGGTATAGATCAAATGAGAACCACATGGACATACCTTCCAAATTTTTGCTCCAGGTTTAGGCTGTGTGTGCCTTTCGGGGACCTGCCTCCGCCGTGGCATTTTCAATGTTAATTCAACCGTAGATCAGTGAAAAAATCAAAACCATATGTGCCGCAACGGGTGATTTTTTGCCTATTCAGGCACCAGCCCATGACTGCTGTAATAAACACGCTTATCTTCTCTCACCACCAGCCATCACACCTGGGAACCTTCTGGATGTGGGCAGGAGGTCCTGCTGATATCAGTTAGTGGTCCCAGAGTTTCTGTGTAGTGACCGATGCTTCACCTGGATGTGTCCAGGCGAAACCCAGAGAGTTCCCAGGGGTGCCGGCCATAGGCCAGGGCATACTTGAGAAGAGAAAAAGGAAAAACTGCAAGACTCAAAAAAAAAAATCCAGATGGTCAATTTGCACTTATTCATCTCCCGTGTAAGTAAATGTGGCCCCCCCCCCACACCACATAAACATGTGGAGCAAACCCTGGTGCCCCCATTCCAGGGGGGCTCAAAGATCACATTAAGGCCAGAGGATCAAGCATTTCCTCTCACAGATACTCGCTTGTTGTTATCTAAAAAGTGATTTCAGCAGGACCTCACCTCAACTACAGCATGTAGATAGCGTACTTAAGTACACTTCCTGTTCCTGGGAGGGAATGCAGGAAAACGAGAGGGAAGTCACATTTTGTAACTCCCAATAACAAAAGAATGCAAGCACCTATTTACATGCAGTGAAACGCCTCGGCTTTCACACATATTGACTCTAATGTGAATGTTACTTTTAATGTTATTAGTGAGGCGTTTCTTTTAGAGGTTAATTAATTATAGGGATAACAATGACTTCAAACGATAACAACTTGTATTATATTTGAATATATAATATATGCTTCCTCCTTAAGCACTCCGTATCCGCGCAGCCTACCTAGGTTCCACCCCAGACCGGCTAATGATTTGCAGGGCTGAAGGCTACGAGCGAGTCGCGCGCGTTACCACAGTGACACGTCACGCGTGCCTGCGTCATCTGGACTCAGTAGGATTCGGAGCCGGAAGTGTTAGATCCGGCAGCGTTTGTAGTGGGATAGTGACGGTCGTTAAGTCGGGAATTGCAGGTAGGTCTTGCCGAATATTTTTTCTTGTGGTTGAGAGACAAACACTTATTCTCTCTGACAAATAACTTCCCTGTCTTCAAATCCTGTCGTTTAACCCTTTGTAGTTGTTACTGGCTATTAGAAGTGGGATGCGTGACGTCATTGCCCGCAAATGTTCTTCTAGCTTGTGATGTCTAACTACTACTTGGTTGTACTGATTGTTTGCATTAATGTTTTCCCCAAGATGTTGAGATGAATTACATGCATTCGGTAATTTTACGGGGACTGTCCAATGTCCGGCGTATTAGAAGTGAATTATTTATCCCTACGCGGCATCTAAATAGCCGCTTAACATCAACCTGCAACCCTTGACTTTATCAACCCATCATAAACCCCAGGGATCGTGAGAGTTGTAGTTCTGTCAGAGCTATCATGGACTAAAGTTATGTTAACCGCTTCCTGTGTCTATATATATATATGTGTATAGCAGTAATGCAGTAGAATTCTGGAGGTCAGTGACGCTGTAGTGATACAGAAATCGGCTGCAACAGGTTCAAAAGGAACAAAAAAAACCAACAACCCCACAAAGTTCTGTGGGTTTCGTGGAGACGGCAGGCCGTAGTTTTATGTTTGTTTTATGTTTTCGTGAACAAAACTTCTCTTTTGCGATAATTGCCTTATTAGAACGCATAATATCATAAGGTAGATATGTTACTGGTGTTTGACATAGCTGCCAACAGTCCTGAATTTTCCGGCCAGTCCAGCTTGGCTCATGTTTGTTCAGGCAGATGTCTCGTTTATGTGGACTGCCAGCAGGTTGAAATGATTGTGAGCAGTGCATCCGGGGGAAAGCATGGCATCCCCTACACAGCGACCTATAAAAAAAACCCCACACAATTTATTTAGTATTTCATAAATGAAATCGCTTGTTCCTATATGAACCATGTTTTGGCAGTCTGCTGAGAAATAAAACTGCACATGTATGTGTTTGTGTATGTATATGTATGTTTAGCATGTTGTTTCCATGAGAAAAGCCCACAGTAGAGGATAAACACCCCCCTTTCCACTTTGAACCTTAGCCTGTCTAACCGGCTTTAACTAAGCATCGGGGGACAGGGTGCACTGACAGCGTGTGCAAGAATGTACACGAGCAGCTTCCCAGTGCTCCTGATTGACTTGGTTCATTCATTCACTCTGAGGTGTGAACAAAACCGGCCCATCTAGGCAGCCCACTTGTTTCTGTTGTATAAACCTGAGACTTTTGTTCTGTGTACTTGTTTCCTTTTCCGCAGCTGCACTTATTCTATTGATCTTCTTTTTGTTCTTCCGTCTTCTTTCTTCATCTTTTTCCCCCGCTATCTTATCCATAGCCCAGGCTTCCACAAAATAGTGGAGTCGCTGTGTGCACCACATGGACAGCCTCTCCCCATTCCTCCAATTGGGGGGGGGGGTGCATGAAGCTTGCCTCCCTTTTACGAAAGCCTGGGCTACAGATCAGATAGCGGGGAAAAGTAGACGAAGAAAGAAGACAGAACAAGAAGAGGCAAGAGAAGAAGCTGAGCTGCGGAAAAGGAGACGGTTACACGGAAGCAGTCTGGGAGACGGTAGGGAGACATTGAGCATTTTTGTTTTTACAAAACTATGAGTCTTCATAAGTAGGAGCTACTGGGTGTGAAAACCGGTACTTGATTCCCACCCGCAACATACTCTGTGTTAAAGCTCATCTTGAGTCTTGGCACACTTTGGCTTTTATAGACCTGACCTCAAGTAATGTCACTCGCAGCTGGCTTGCATCCTATTGCTTTCTTAGTATTATATATACCACTTACTTAAAGAACATCGCTAAACTACGTTATTTTGGATGTTTGATAAATAACAGAATTTTCGGTGTGCTGCATGTTATTTATACCGATCGTATAGAGCCAACACTGCATATGGTCAATTATCTGAGCTAGTTTGGTCCCATTTATATGACTCAGCGCTGACTTACATCATTTTATACATTCCTCTGCTAGAACCTGAATGATGTAAGTGTGAGCAGCACCTGTACTGGTTATCCATTTAATCCAAGGACTTATCGTTAATGACTGCACTGAGGCAGGTGACGTCTGACTAATTGTAAGCTAAAAGGTGTGGGGCCGCCATAAAACACACAGCAGCCTTTAAACGAGCCGTCGTATTCAGCGGGTGTGTGCGTTCGAGTTCACTCATAACCGTAAGGCTGATGGTAATTAACAGATTTTATCTTCCGGAAGTCGGTGACACTAAATAAGTAGATAAATTGGTGTTGTGTCTCTGTGTGTGCGCAGGGTGTTCCCAGTGCTTGCCCAATATTAACGGGGTGTAGCCCAGTCTGGGATGGAAATATGCGTATAGGATAAGATGTGTTTAAAGACAATATATTCAGAAAAAAGATTTAGCAAATATTTGAATGGTATCCGCGCAGAGATACGGCCACCGAATAGGCTGCCTGACTATCCGCTCTCACAAGCCATGATTTATTAACCTGCGCGCTGTAACATGAGCACAAGCAGCCCGCTCACTAGCCAACAATAAAATGTAAGGCGCGTGTATGCGTCCCTCTCTGTATGTGTCCCTCTCTGTATGCGTCCCTCTCTGTATGCGTCCCTCTCTGTATGCGTCCCTCTCTGTATGCGTCCCTCTCTGTATGTGTCCCTCTCTGTATGTGTCCCTCTCTGTATGTGTCCCTCTCTGTATGCGTCCCTCTCTGTATGTGTCCCTCTCTGTATGTGTCCCTCTCTGTATGTGTCCCTCTCTGTATGCGTCCCTCTCTGTATGCGTCCCTCTCTGTATGCGTCATATGGTACTTCTGTTGATAAACGCCCCTTTAATTTTGTATTCTGTTAGTGAGGTTGGCTGTCTCTTGCCTTTTCAGTATTTTAGAGATTTTATTTTTTATGTGAAGCGATTCTGGATTTCTATTGCGTGTGCAGCAGTCATTTTTTGCTAATTCTTCTCTCGTTTGCATTTCAGGAAAGATGCTTTCAGAAGGAAGTTCGTTTATTCGGGGAATTTTGATAGGGGGAGCGTTTTGTGTTGTCGTTACCCTTATAGGACATATGAGGGTTGGACATGAACCAGCTGCCCCCCACGAACATCTTCATGTTCAAGCTCCAGACAAAGAGGAGGTTCGGAAACTTTCTGGCACCGAACGAATGGAGATGAGCCGCAGCGTACGTGTCTATTGTATTATCCTTGTAAAACCAAAGGACCTCAGCTTTTGGGCCGCAGTGAGGGACACCTGGAGCAAGCATTGTGACAAAGCTGACTTTTATAGCTCAGAGCACATGAAAGTGTTTGAATCGATCTCCCTCAACACAAATGACATGTGGACAATGATGAGAAAAGCAGTCCAAACGGCATATAATAACCACAAGAACGAGTACAACTGGTTTTTCATAAGTCAACCAAATACATTTGCTGTGATCGAAAATCTAAAATACTTTTTGCTAAAAAAAGATCCTTCTGAGCCTTTCTATATCGGTCACACTGTAAAGTCGGGAGACTTGGACTACGTGGACTTTGCGGGGGGAATTGTCCTGAGTATAGAGTCCCTGAACAGGCTTATTTCTATTTTCAATGAGCCTGATAAGTGTCCTGAGACAGGAGGTGTGATATGGAAAGTTTCCGAAGACAAGCAGTTGGCCATGTGCCTGAAATACAAAGGAGTGATGGCTGAAAACGCAGAAGACTCTGAGGGAAAAGACGTCTTCAACACAAAATCAGTGGGTGCGCTCATTAAGGAGTCAATGGCCAGTGATCCACAGAAAGTGGTGGAGGGCTGTTGCTCAGACATGGCTATCACTTTCAGTGGCCTATCGCCCAACCATATGCAGGTTATGATGTATGGAGTGTACAGATTAAGAGCCTATGGACACAGCTTTAACGATGCTTTGATATTCATGCCACCGGCAGACTCCAATAACGACTGACGTTTGCAGAGCAGAAACAGCTACTGGCTTCATCTCATCAAACTACCGGAAGACATCGATCTATATGAAGTTTTTACTGTAATCAACCGTTTGCCAGCCTGTGACACATTAGCTGCGGTTGAACTACAGCTCCATCAGTCCTCTCTGCCAGTTAGAGCAGAGGATTGTGGGAACAGTAGTTTAAAAGCAGCTGATGAACTTGATATTGTTTACCCCTTCCTAAATTATAAATGCACCTCCATAGTGAGAAGATTGGTGATTTTTATAATGTATTGGATTTTTTTATGTGTCAAGATTTCTTAATTCAAGGGATGTTTCCGACAGTTGCGCGTCTTGCCGGTTTACATACCAGCTTCCAAAAAGACGTTTGTGATCAGCACAGGGTTTTTATTTCCTTTATTTGATTTCTCTTTCAATTGTGCAGACTGGCAAAATACTTGTTGGCTTGTAATTATACAGAATTTTACATTTTTTGCACTCAAAGTCTATTTTTATAAATTTGTAAGCTGTGGGTGATTGTATATGAACGGGAGACTTTCTGGAGTACTCCCTGTGGGAGATTTGTACATTCAGATTCTAATTTTGCGTTGCCCCTTCTTATTGCCAGATTGCCGTAGGCGCCGTTCCATCGTGCTATGTTACAAGTTGCGTTAATTATGTTGTATTCGCTCACAGATACCTAGTATTACTTAACATCATTGCCTCACCAAGATCAAGAATACCTTTCAGTAACAATGGAGAAATGTAATAATTAAGAAACCCCGTAAGTGCCCATGGGACAGCAAATTTCCGCTGCCAAGATTTATTTAATTTCTGTTATTTATCATTACTTTTGGTAATGGCTTTTAATTTACTGCTAGAATCTATTTTTTAAGGTTTGGTTTCTGTGGGTGTATATTCTCCTGGCTCAGAAATATCCTCTTATAATACTGGCTAACCCAGCGGTTTACGTTATGCCCATAAGTAAGACTTATCTATGTTCCAATGCAGTCGCTCCCAAAAGAAGATATGTTAGCACTGTAAATGTTTGCCTTTAAAGTTGTATATCGTTAATAGCATTAAACTTCATTTGTGATGAAACTGTAGGCATTTTGCAGTAGAAACTAACCATGAGCACGGTACTGAGGAGATGTATAAAGCATCACTGCCCTTATCTTCCATGGCTGGTCGGGCTATGTAAATGCAGATAGGTCCTTGGTTGGCAAGACCTGTTTGTTGGCATGGCATAAGCTTAAGGTTTTGTAGTCCAACTTCCATCATCATCAAGCTGGCTGAGACTTCTCGAGCAGTGTAATCCAGCAGCATCGAAGAACTTCAAGTCCTCCAGCAGTCACTTTAAGGGAAACGGACACCGTGAAAGTCGTGAGGTCTACAAGTTGATGGAGTTTTGACCAACTTATCCATGCAGCCCATATCTTCTCTAAACAACCTAGTAGGTTTTATCATAGTTTAAGAGTACACCCCATCCTACCCAATTGTCTATGAAGTCCCGTCACATTGGTGAGTTAGAACGCCTACTTTAGTATGGGTAAGAGCACCGTTGTATTAACCACTTCACGACAAAGCCTGTACTTGTACAAGCTCAAAATGCATTGTCATTAATGGGTTGAAGGACCTGTTGTCCTTAAGGGGTTCAGCTGCTATGTATTCAGTACTACTCAGTGAGATCATAGTTCAGTTTCTTCTGTCCCTTACAAAGTGTCCCTTACTAATAGCGCAGCATCATTTTTAATCCCGGAGAAGAAGCATTTCTTGTTCTTACTATATATATATATATATATATATATATATATATATATATATATATATATATATATATATATATATCAGATCCTTGTTTGCTAACAGATGGTAGAAGAAATCTAACTTCCTTCTACGTGGTGAAACTGTCATTAATCAATGTGTATTGCCCCAGACTCATTTTATCTTTTATTGGCACATGTCAGAAAGTAAGCATGCTGAAATACAGAGGGTATAGATCAATTTGCCTGTGGAAGAAGAAAAACAGGTGTATATATATATAATATGAAAAAGCTGAAAATGAACGGTAAGATGACCACTATGTAAAGCCTTAATGTTTCGCAAGGACATTTTATATAGTTTTGCACCAGAAAAATTAGTTTCTGCTGTACCATGCCTTTGTTTTAACCAGGAAAATGCGCAAAACAGCCAATAATTTATAGCTGGAGTTTAATTTTGTTTGTAACACGCAAAACTAATGTTTTCCAAGTACAGGACAGAACTGGATTTAGAAAATTAAAATGAAAGTTTATATTTGTGTGTTGCGCTCGGTATCTGAGGGTTCCAACGCCTCTCCAGCAGGGCAAGAAGCCTTTTAGCTGTTGGTGAAAGCAGACGACCAGCTTTGTAAACCTGTTTTTTAGGGCAAGTGATCAATATCTGTGTGTGATATACATGTCTTGTCAAATTAAGATTTGGGGGCTCTAACGGGTTATATATATATATATATATATATTTTTTTTTTCTATTTTTATTTTATTTTTCTTTCTGTTGGTTTGTGGAAACTTTAACAGCATTTGTTGTAAAATAAATATTTGTAACTTTGTAAAATCGGGGAAATTTGAAATACTAAAACTATGAATAAAATCCTATTTTATATTATCAATGTTTCTTTGTCTTTTCATTCTTCTGTAGTAGAACTTTGAACCCTGGAAAGGGTGTGAAGACACCAGTGACCGCAATGCATGTATTCTGATGAGAAACTTATCGTCTATCCTTTGATAGGACTGGATGAACACCACTAATCCATACAGATATTATTATTGTTAAAGCTGATCTGTTTACAGATGTAAATTATATATATATACCTATATGTGTATACACACACACACACACACACACACGTGTATGCCATGGGAGAAGCCATCATAACTATCCTTTGTGTCTGTATGTATCAACCACATTTATTGTACAGCGCTGCATAATTTTGTTGGCGCTTATATAAAAGGCAATAATATTTTCTCAGGATAACGTTATCTCGCCTATTGTTAAACCGCAGATTAAGGATTGGATCAGGCAGCCTTTGTGGTCTGAGATGCCACAGAGGTGAACATTTTAATCATTTCTCCAAAACAATTAACCCCTTCACGGCAAAGCCAATGCATTGTCTTTAATGGGTTAAACCGATGGTCGTACAGAGTAATTGTGGCATAGACTCCATATCCTAAAATGCCAACAAATTCCTTATTGAAAAACAGTCCAGGGTTCCCATCTGTCAGTGTAACGTAAAGGACATCACCCTGCCTGACCCAATGCCCGTGTCATTTGCCAACACAGGGCATCAGTAGCGTAAAATATGCCATGAACGAGCTCCTTACGGCGTATTTACTTTATTAAGCAGAATTACAGCACAAAAAGTGTGTTTCACATTCAGTCAAATATTTCCACGCAATCCACACCGCCTCCAAGTGCTTCACTTGTAAGTCTTCATGTGCCACAAACCATCATTTAAATAGTGAATATTTTCTATGCCGATTCCTTTGTTCACCTTTTCACTGTTAAAGAAAGAAAAACACAGAACTGTAATCGCAGCGAGAAATATAGGCGGGCAGGCGGGATCGGTAACGTAATACTCCACATTATCCAGAGTACTCTTATGTGTGCGGCTCGGATGCTCCCACGATGTGATTAACTCACTTATTTTTTCTTTTTGGAACGGCGCCACCACATGGACATATACTCACCGGAAAATGTATTATTGTTTTATCTACACTTTTTGGGATATTTTTACTTTTTTATGCTAGTTTTAAAAGAAGAAAACAGTTGGAAAGCTGAAGAACTTCAATGTACATGATGCACATCGCGCTTATTTTTCTTATAGGCTTAACAGATGGCTGTAGGGCGTAATCTGCATGTGGTGAGCCATTATGTCATGCATCTTATGTAATAAGGGCAAAGCCGATCACGACTCATCTCTAGTGTAAGGGACATGATTAAATAAAGTTGGTGTGAACGTTAAGGCTCCGTATATGATGATGGACTGGTAAGAATAAAATATCTTGGTAAGTAGACAATGATGGAAGAAATCCAAATGTTCTGAAGAGTTTATATAATAACATATATAAAACTATATAATACAGGTTAAAAATAAACATGTATTATACAGTTAATACCGTATTTGCTCGATTATAAGATGACCCCCCCAAAATCTGAATATTAATTTATGAAAAAAAGAAAGCCTGAATATAAGACAACCCTATAGGAAAAAAGTTTTACCAGTAAATGTTTTAATAAAAGCTATGATTGAGAAAAATATTTTGTTTTTATTTCCTTTTTTTTTTTTTTCAACCTGCCCCCACCCCCAGTTATGCACATCTGCCCCCAGGCTTGCCACTCTGCCCCAGAAATGCCTTATACCCCCTATATGCCACTGTGCCCCATGATATGCCTTTTAACCCTCTATATGCCACTCTGCCTCCAGAATTGCCTTATACCCCTATATGCCACTCTGGCATTTAGGGGGTTAAAAGGAATATCTTGGGGCAGAGTGGCTATAGGGAAGTATAAGGCATTTCAGGAGGCAGAGTGGCATATAGAGGGTTAAAAGGCATTTCTGGAGGCAGTGTGGCATTAAGGGGGTTAAAAGGCATTTCATAGAGCACTCTGCCAGAAATGCCTTATGCCCCCCATTTAACACTCCCTCTCCCCCCTCCAAATGTAGTGGTGTTTGAGTACCTGGCGCGTAGTCCGGGCAGCGTGTAGAGCTCTACGCGATTCCCGTACACAACTTCCGCTGCTGCCGGGAGGAGGTGCGGTTAGCAGCGGGGGTTGTCTGCGGCCATCGCTGTCAGAGATCAGAGTTCCCCGCACCGGGGAACTCTTGACACCCGGGGAAGGTCTGCGCGATGGCCGCAGACAACCCCCGCTGCTAACCGTACCGCCTCCCGGCTACAGCGGAAGTTGTGTACGCGAATCGCGTAGAGCTCTACGCTGCCCGGACTAAGCACCGGGGACTCAGAAGCACCAGTAAGTTGGGGGGGGCATAACACAGGAGTGTCCAGGTCCCCCGCTGCGGGGGATCTGGATCTTAGTCACACCTATTTGAGGTCTGATTATAAGACGACCCCGAATATAAGACGAGGGGTATTTTTCTGGAAAAAACATTGTCTTATAATCGAGCAAACAGGGTATATAATATTATACTATATTATATTAAATAAATAAATAAATAAAGAGGTGAGACAATGCCCACTCACAAGAGACTACAAAAAAAAAAACTAACTATGAAGTAGCAGATCTACAGTTTTTATAGTGAAAGTCTGGATAAGAAGCTACCTATTAGTCTAGGACAGCCTAAATTACCCTAAAGCCGACAATCCATCTCACTACTGAGCTGCAATAAACTGATTGTCTCTCACTGTTAGGGACTTCTTAGTGAAATCTTTACACAAAATGGTCTCACTACATAACAGAAGATCGAAGTCAGCCTAACAAAAAAAAATTTAAAACGCGTAATCTAGGCTCTCATAAGATTATAAATAGTTTATAATCCAGATGTTCGCTGTAAAAGTTTTGTTGTTATTAAATTATGTTACTTTTTTGAATGATGGGAGAAACAAGCAGGCAATTTGCATGAAATGTGTAATAAAATAAACAAAAAGGATAAATATACATCCTGACAAGTTTTGCCGAAATTGTCTGAAACGGATTTTTTATTATTATTACGGTATTTTTCAGATAATGGGGTCAAAATTGCAAACCTTGAACCTATTGTCACGATGTACAGCTATCCATCAGTCCCCATTTAAACTGCCCCATTTTTTTTTTTTTTTATAGTTTTGCACCAGACCTTAAACTTATACACAACCATCAAAATGCAGTATATTAGTAAAACCTCCACTGGAGCAATCCTATGGCGACAATTATTATTCCATTACTCCTTTATACGGCACGAAATGCAAAAATATAATCGCTGCATAAATAGCAGATTAATAGAAGGCTGTGAAACTTACATATCATCTGCAGACATCTTCATGACTCCAACACAGAGAGCATGCTGCTTTCCCTCTGCCATTATTGCCTAGATGTTGCCGTTTAGGAATATAAACCAGATAAAAACACCGGATTTGTTTTCAGTAGAAATTAAGATTCATTATTTTACAAACACTTTAAGCACCATAGCCTATATTCTCCTGGTTTAAGGAAATTTGTTTCCACCAAAGACCTCGTGCAGTATGGTGCCCAGAACAAGTGCCTGTACACACACATATAATATATATAATATATATATATATAAAAAACATCCAAAAATAGTTACCGGCACTCCAGGGACTTCTTTAAATAATCACTCCAGAAACTGCAGTTTTCTAATCAACGTTTTCCTGATGTCCTGATGAAAGTCTAATAAATAGACTGAAACGTTGATTAGAAAACTGCAGTTTCTGGAGTGATTATTTAAAGAAGTCCCTGGAGTGCCGGTAACTATTTTTGGATGTTTCATGATTTGCGGTTGCAGCTACTTGGCACCGGGCTAAAAAGGTGGTGATTGGTGTGCAATTGTTCATTTTGGACATACACACACAAACAGAGAACTGGCAACCATAGTGTGTTGGGATTCTGTTAGTATATAAAAACAATATATAAATAAAAATTCCAGACTTTCTTGTTCTCTGCATTCTAATGCTATAAAATACACTATGTAGGGCTAGCCGTGACCCCACAGCCTGTCTGAATATACAGGTGGTATGACAGGTCTGCTGATATACGTTCCCAATATCTGCACATGCAGAATATTCAGGTACCCTCTGATGGTCATCAAACGCTGCTTAGTTTGTCGGAAAACGGGGAGAGAAATTAACGTTTTGCGTGTGTCATAAGCACATCAACAGCACTATCCCTGGGTACATTTGGCAGTGTGATCTCAATTGAAACATTATTTCTACTAATTAATATCATTAAGGATCTTTATCAAGCCATTTATCAACATACGGAGGAGGCCATTGTTGTCAGTTGTAATATTTTGGGTGGCTTTCCTTACCCAAACAACACCACACTAAGCTGATTCTTTATGGCAAGACTAACAAAGTCCTAATTTATAATTTTCGCTATAGACTTTGATGTTAGTCAGAGAGTCAGGATAGGTAATTATCACAGGGCATGATAATGAGTCTAGTACCTTGAGCTAAAAGAACAGACCTAGAACACATGACAACTATGCAGCTGCCTAAAAACATTGTACTATTTAACAGAACTGTTTTAAAATGGAAAACACTTTTTGAAAATCCAGTTTTTATGGGATGCTTCTAATAAAATCAAGTGTTATATCCATACACAATAACATATGCAATTTTAAATAAAGGATACAACAACAGTGTCCGCTGCTGCTGGGTATAGCTTAGCTCCGGGAGATGTCAGACCTGGGCACATGATGTTGGCTCCACTGAGGACAAATTTTATAGCTCCTTTATCTACCTGCTGATGCGGAAGTATGAAGGGGTCTGTAACGAAAAGTATAACATTGCATTGTGTTTGTTACCAGATTATATACAAGATTTTATACACAGAAATGAATAGCCTTCTGTGGTAGCAGACACACTAATATTATATATATATACATACATACATATACACACACAATACTTTTAAGAAGGCTACTGGGAACAATTCTGAAGACTGAATGTGGTTAAAAAAAATAAAAAAAAAATAAATCCAACAGCTATCCAATACACACTGTTTATATTAAATGAAACCCAAAACTTTGAATATGCATTTCTTAAGATTGGAGTATTTATATTCCTATGTTTTATCTCGTTTCCATCACACTTTAGCAATATCCATTTCTGGGACATGCACAAGAACAGAATAAGAGGAAGTATTGGGGTCTTTTTTTCCCCCCTTTTGAGATGTCCTCATGGTGGAATTGTGTTAACTACATTACATTTATTTATAAAGAGCCTGCAGATTCCGCGGCGCTGTATATGTGCCTCACCACTCACCTCTTGATAAGTCTTGAGTACCTCCAATGTGAGACTCATCAAGAAAGGCTGCTGAACATAATAAACACACACATCTTATTTGTATCTGCCGTGATACCAAGGAGTGAGCTATTCTCAGGAGAATACGAGAATAACTCACTCCTTGGTATCACGGCAGATACAAAAAGGATGTGTGTGTTTATTATGTTCAGCAGCCTTTCTTGATGAGTCTCACATTGGAGGTACTCAAGACTTATCAAGAGGTGAGTGGTGTCCTGTCCTTACAGGGCTAATAAATCAACCATTTAAGACAGACATATTGCTTCAATTTGCATGGTTTGCTACTCTAGTCCTGTTGTCTATAAAAACATTGGATACACTTTACTTTTTCAGTTTTATCAAAACTTACACTTATGAAGTAATCGTAATGTTGGGTAGAAAGGCCCTTCCCTCTGTCTGAAGAATAACAGCTCTCCATTTACAGTTAAAATTTCTATGTGTTCATGGCTGTAAAAGGTCAGAAACAAGAAAAAAAAAAAGTCAGATTACCGTATAAATAAATAGGGCAAGATGGCTCGACATATTATATACCGGTACATTTTCTCGTAACGCGACTTGATTTATTTTGTATTTCCCTGCATTACAGAATTGGCGACCATAAATACAATTTCCTTTAAACATTACCTTTACCTAATCAATCAGAATATTAAAGGCTAAGCCAATAAGTAGCAGACAGTTTACTATTAAGCTATTTGTAAAAGGTGCCCTGTACCCAAAAACAAAGACGGGGCTAGGGGAAGACCTCATGCAGAAGTTACCCGACCATCAATATGATGATCACTTGTACGTTGCCACTGTTAGGGGGATGGATAAAAGGGATATCACCGATCTCCCCAATTGGCCCACTAACATTGTCGAGTCAGCATAGCCTCAACAGTTCACTTACGCACAGCCCCATGTGTCTTTAAAATGACATCATATCCTGGCATGGATGGAGGGAGGGATGGCTGGCGGCGCTGCCCTGGCTTAGGCAGACGGTTTAAATCACACACACACCTGAGTTCGCTCATTACAGTTTATACACCCCTTATCTTTAGTAAAAGGCGAAAGACTTATTCGGTCTGAAGAGAAACCAGAGTATGATACACCCCTTATCTAGAACACTTGACTCGGTATGTCCCTTGGTACTTACCATCTGACTATTTTCACAGGGTCCTTTTTTGGCATTATCTGGTTCAGCCATTGATCTATGCCTGGAAACTGATCAGTCAGCTGATTTTTAATGCCTTTTATCACAGAAGTCTTCAG
The DNA here is from genome assembly GCA_023333645.1 of Sceloporus occidentalis. Classification (NCBI taxonomy): domain Eukaryota; kingdom Metazoa; phylum Chordata; class Lepidosauria; order Squamata; family Phrynosomatidae; genus Sceloporus; species Sceloporus occidentalis. The sequence continues at coordinate 3,555,370 of JALMGF010000034.1, read as the reverse complement.
CTGTATACAGTTGGACACATTCTCTTTCTCATCAAATCTGAATGCAAAAAAACAAAAAACAAAAAAAAAAAAGCTCAATTTAAATTCCCAACAATAATCTGCGGTTCCAAGCCAAAACCGCTTTACAGCATTAAAAGAAAATTGTCAAGGCCAGGTAAATTTGACCTAAAATCAGGAAACAAGTATTGGTGCTGTTATATATATATTTTTTACAAAATCATTCCCAACTCACCCCCCCTTGGAAGGCAGTTATGTCAGAGTTTAAAGATAGCACACATTTTATATTTTAGCCATTATAACCCAAACGCTGTGCTCTGGAGGACGGGAGTTTGACACATTGCGTTCTCTGAGAAAAGGACATTTTATTTATAGAGAGCCAGCATTTTCCATACATGGCAGCGTTGGCAATAACGCTAAAATTAACGTACAAAACTGAAAATAACATGAACAATATTCTATTTAGGTCACTAGGATTCTCTTTTCGGGAGACCAAAGGGAAGAATTGTCTCAGTTCAGTGTATTGTTATACAAATGAAGGCATAGAAAACAAATAAATGTCAATTCTAGAAACACTGTTTGGTTTTAAGGTGATCGCTGCCATTCCCATTAGACAAACGTTATAAACACAAAATCATACAGTGTCCTACATACTATGCAATGAATACATACATGTATGTATGTATGTATGTATATGTGTTCACGTGTCATGGCTTGGCAGGTGAAGCACTCCTCACCCATAAACCCACGTGTTCGTTATAATTTCTACTAAAATAAAAAGGAATGACTGTAAACACTCACTTCTTGAACATGCTGATGCTCTCACTGGGCACACTGGCTTCTAAGGTCTTAGATGATGAGGGAAGACGTTTACATCCGGGTCACTGCCCGGATCAGCCCTCCACGCACGCCGGTTGGCTCGTTGACACACTCATTGCTTCTTGGAGGACGTGACGTATACACAGGGCGGAAGTGATTACCTACTCCTGGCAGAAGAAAGTAGGTTCCGCAGGAGTGAAATGAGCACTGAAAAAAGATTGTTGCTGTGGAGGCGAATGTGTAACAGCTCGAGAGAGAGTGGTTCTCTCTCTCTCTCTCTCTACATAAACGTTTCGGGATAGCTAGTGTAGCATCTGCATGTAAATATAGGTCAAAGGTGGGCACCCACACTACAGCAATGCTCCTAAATGCAAGCATAACATCCACATGGTGGTGCGACCTGATAGCTCCCAAAACAATAGTCTTTCACAAAAAGGGATGTATTCACTAAACGGAATTTGCAACTTGCCTACACTTCCTTGATGATGTGATGGTAGCTTAAACCAAAACTCTCTTTATAAAGAGATCAATTGCAATTTAACTACCTGTCAGTGTTGGACCAAGCATAAGGGTTTGTAGGGTAGCACTGGATGATGGCATCATATTCATACATAGGATCTGCATTAGCTCTGGCGCAGTAACGGGACAACAGGAAGTGCCATCCGTCATACAGAGAATAGTTGTGAAGGAATAAATCAATTTTAGAAGTGCCTGTTTCATCGTAATAACAAGATTCCCAGGAACGCTAATTACAAGGATCCCGTTCGTCCGTCCCGGTTTCTAAACTAATCAAACAAATTACAAATACCTAAAAATGTTAAAAATAAAGAGCCAGCAGGGAAAAAGAGATCAGATAAATATAAAAAATAATCATACACCCCCCCCCCCGAATAAATAACATTACATCTACCATCGGGCCTATATACAAAGTTTAGATTGTTTTACTAAACATTTTGAAACACCTACATGTTTTAAGACTGTCAAGCTCTATGTCTATTTGGTCATTGGGAAGGAAAATCACACTTATGGTGCCTGTCTAATGTATACATCTCCCCTTATAACCAGATGGGGGCTGCCAGTATCAAATTCCAATAAATAATCAGGGAAGACGAAGGGATCTCAATATGTATAGACTGGAGGAGAGAAGAGAAAGGGGGTGTGATAAAAACACTTAAAGGGATTTAGCAAAGTACAGGAGGGAAGTTTCCTCCAATTTCTTGCTTCCATTGAGCCAATCACGTGTTACTGTGAGCGGTGTACACCTGAGACGGTACTCCTTAAAACGTCACCAAAGGTGAAAGTGAGATGTAAGCTCTAGAGCGTTACTTCTCAAGTCATCCATACCAGGGTGTAGATCTCTAGCCCCAACTTAAACGCCTCGCCAGTTCCCATGTAGAGACAGACGATGTAACAGTACTTTTATTAACATACATGTAATAGCTGTTGGCCTAATGCCTTGTGAATGCTGCTGGAAACGGATCGCGTGCCCCCGGAGTGACGTAATATCAAAAGGAATGTTCTAGTTCTCGCAGTGTCGGAGCTCGCTGGGTAAACAGCCGCGCACACGAGAAGCGCACCAAGAATCCGGCATTCGCCAGGTGAAAAAGGCGGTAACAAGACTGCATGCGGATGGCCCACGCCAGTCACCTTATCCAATCAGGAGGGCGCTCTGACGTCATGAATTCCCCGCCCCTCCCAAGTGTCTGTTCTCGTTGCTTACCAGTCCCCGAACTCCCTGCCGGGACCAATCAAATTAGCACCTCGGCGAGGGAAAGGCAACGGATGAGGCCCGCACGGTCGGGCATTATGAAAGACCTCGTCGCTAGCCCTTCCGGTTAGTGTAAACCACGTTTTATTTATTATTATTTATTTATTCTTGTAACGTTTACGACACGCTTGGATTGTGGGAGGGTCTGTTGTGCTGTTGACGGGAGGCGGGAGTGAAAGCTGCCGCCGGTGCCTTCTTGGGCCTCGCTACCCGAAATGCCTTGTGAGAGGAAGTGAAGCCATCTTTGGTCCCTTCTCTTTTGACAATAAACAAGCGGAAAGTGGGTCTATCCGGAGTACCGAGACAGTCCCGGGCCTATCGAGTGGTGCCTGGCAGTGATAAGTTGACAGCGTCTAGCTGTATCCGCCAAGAGAGACTGCGAGCACGGGGCCTGGGGCTAGAGGAGACACTCCTCCAACACACAAGCAAGACTGTGTTCATTTTAAGTAGTGCTGTTTTCATGTTTCCCTCAGGTTTATCGTCCTCAAACCCCTCAGCTCAGGAGGTCAGACCAGAGGGTACCGGCTCCTCGAAGAAGAGGAAGCTGAACAGCAGCAGCAGCGAAAAGGACGATTTCGACCCCCTTTCCTCCCCCAAACACTCTTCCTCCTCCTCCAACCTCTTACAGAAGAAGCTGAGGTTTGACGATACCCTGGACTTTATTGGACTCGATGTGAAGATGGCTGAGGAGTCCCCCTCCTCTTCTTCATGCTCTTCCAATGCTCCTCAGCCTCTGAGGAGTAAAAACGTACTGATCTCCCCTGTGGCTGCTGGCCATCATGCCAATGGGCTCACCAAAGCCTCCCCTGTGTCCAGCTTTGCTAACAACAAGCATGGCTCTGCCAAGAAGTTAGTAATCAAGAACTTTAAAGGTAAAAGATGTGTGCGCTGGCGGTGCTTTTGCCGTAAGGAAGCCTTTTACTTGTTTTACAGTTACTGTGATCGTCAGCTGCCTGAGGACTCCACCTGTCACTCAGAAGAGCTGAGCGCAAGTTTGTTCTCGCTTTCTGAACCTCTGCTGTTCTTTGCAGTTTTTCAATTTAAATGTTTTTGGTGACGCCTGTCATAATGTTGCAGTCAAGAGGTTTTAAAAGATAATATACAATAATTTGATGCTAATATCCAAGAGGTTGTGTCGTTCGTTCGAAAGGTCCCAGCTATACATTCTGTGCTAGTCAACGTTAATCCAAGTATTTTATTATTGAGGTCAACTTGAAGGGGTAAACTCTGGTGATGACCTGTGTGCAAAAAAACAAAAACAAAGCCAGCTTGATGCAGTTAATGGTCATTTTATTTACTCTTCAAAGATAATCTTGTGAACCGTGTTTTTGTGTCATTTTGTTTAAGTGTTTGGGGCTGACATTTTTGTAGAAAAAAGGGAGGTTGTGATCGGAACGGTTCATCACGGAGATCGGTTGACATGAGTGTTTTTTTTATTTCACTTATATATGCTATGTCTTGTCACCAAGCCACAAACTTATAGTTTTACAACTTTTAGTTAAAACTGTCTATTGAACCCATTTGGAACTGAAGAAACTTCATAATCTCGCAGGTAATTGGATGCTAGCTCAGACCTTCACATAGATGTGACATTCATATTGAGTGGTGATCCCAGGCAGTTGAGATTTCCAACTCTCTGCAAACTCTTTAGTGAGGGAACCTCATGGTCTCTCCGGACCTGGAATATCCCTTTAAACATTTACCTTGAGATAAGAGAATTATTTTTCAAAACAAGGTATATGATCGATTGAGGGGTGTCAAACGTTTCTTTTAATGAGTGACATATGATGCGAAATTCCAAGAGCTTGTATCAAAATGTAAAGAAAACATTTTTTATTTTTTTTATAAGAATTGTTTGTTGTGCTAGAATATATACATCCTTCCCTTCTTTCAGCCATGCGTTGGGGTAATTTCCAGACTGTTGGACGTCTCTCCCATACATGTAACTTGGTTATTGCTGTTACAGTTATTTATTATTATTGCATCTTTGAATCTGTGTATTTGATTTTTTTTTTCCCTGTCGTGGGATAATATAATAATTAGATGCACATGTCCAAGAGTTTGCAAGGTTCTTTGTACAGCCGCTAGTTACTTTTACCTCTATCACAACCAATGAAGGGACCACGTGCAAGTTTATATAAACTAAAAGTATTTTAGCAAAAATGCATTGCTAATTATTATACATTGATCTAACGTGCTTTGATGCACTTTAAGGAGCTCTTTTCTTATTGTGACATTGGGCTTGGCATTGTGTGTATTCTACAGTGGTATTGTGTTGAAAAGAGTGATTTATTTTTGTATTTGTCTTCCTGTACGTAGGGATTCTGTATACAATTTACACATGCATACCTGGAAACACAAAGGGAAACTGTATTGGCCCCCCAGGAGTCAAATTCAATAGGAACGATTGTGCTGTGTTAATAAAATTCTAATGCTTATTTGTGAGCCTAGTGCACTGTATGTGTATAATATGGACGCGCATGTTCAAAATGCTGTGGCTGAGTTGACTAAATTGCCTAGTTACTTTGGCTTCTTGTCTTACAAGAGTAAGGTAAGTGCGCTGGCCAGTGCTAGTAGCTGAAGGTATCTGTTAATTATAGATTTTGAATGCAAACTAAACAATAAAAAACGAGAGAGTTTATATGTTACTACTTACTTGGGGGACATTCTTTATATGATGGCTGAATGGTCCCTTTAAGGCAGTTTGGCTTGCGGGAGATGTGTTTATGTTGCCATATCTCCAGCGTTACAATATATTTACTGCCTGTCAGATCCATTTCTGGCTTGGCATCCTGGTGTGGGGGTCTAACGAAACCTGTATGAGCAGAAAGTGATCCCCTTTGTTTTCGGTTGGAGCTCGGTGATGCGAAATGTTGGTGCACTTAGGAAGAATTGCTGTACAGGTTCAGTGGATAGTTATTAAAGTACCCACAACTAGTTTAAAGTGCATTCTTCATTCATGAGGCTGAATGGCGCGTCCATTTAAAGTTCCATCCACCCTCTATGTTCAATGGGGGCCAATGGCTTTTTTTTTTTATATACTTTGCATGGAAGAGGGTTGCCTTATCACTTATTGGAATGGTCAGCTTTACAAATATGCATATGAGACTTAATACCCCATGTGTCATTGTGTCTGAAAATATATACCTTGTATCCTCCTAGTATTTAGATGGTGCATTTGCTCTTATTTGTACTTTTGGTTTAAAATACCTTTGCAAGCATGCCCTTGACTTCTAACTAACTTGTGTATTTATATGGTTTCCTATTTTGCTCATGTTTTGGTGGCAAATAAAGCAGCGTTTGTTCCTTCTTTTTAATTAATACACTTTACTTTTACAGATAAACCTAAATTGCCTGAAAATTACAGTGATGAAACCTGGCAGAAACTGAAGGAAGCGGTACAAGCCATTCAAAAAAGCACTTCAATAAAATACAACTTAGAAGAATTGTACCAGGTTTGTTAACTTTAGTGAAAAGATAATATATGATAATAATATCATCTTATAATGATGAATGCCAAGTTTTAGAACAAGAGTCTTACCCCATGGATTTTGAAACATTTGATGCTTTGCTTTCTGTAGCCCCCATTTGTGAAGGCCCGCCGCTCTGACTGACACTCACTCACTGGTTTACTCGCTATCCATGTATGTTGATTTTAATAACCTTCTCCTTTTGTCTTTCTAGGCTGTGGAAAACCTCTGTTCTTACAAGATCTCTGCAAACCTCTACAAACAATTGAGGCAGATTTGTGAGGACCACATCAAAGCACAAATTCACCAATTCAGAGAATATCCTTTTTGGAATAGTGTTATGTATTCATCGTTTGCGTTGATTTGCGGCGTTAATTACTGGCCATGTTAGAAATTAAGTTTCTGAACATATAGTTGCTCTAAAATGAAAAGGACTGTATCTAAAATATTTTGTTTAACTTGGTTTTGTTGGGGTCAGTGTGTAAGCGACTACAGTGTGTTTTTTTTTGGGTGGGGGGGTGGTTTCTAGTTGAAAGTGTAAGTGCTGTACTTGGTGTAATATTCAGGTAACTTTGTTCAAGAATAGTTTATTAAAGTTTGAAATGACGCTCCAACTATGAGAGCTGAGAGTTCCCTTTAAAGTGGCATAATGTCCCACTTACACTTGCATACAGGTATTCTGCAGAATCTTGCATATGCATTTTCCCTCCTCACCTCGCATTTTCAGTGCAGGTGATCTCCTTACATGTGAAATGCTTTAATGACAGTCACCCCCAGCACTGGCTCAGCATAGGATTTGCGCAGCGTAAGCACATTTTTTAACTTTAACCAATGCATATTATTGTCCTTTTCATATGAATTGTTTTAGTATGCTGTCTCTGGGACACTGGCGTGCCACTTTAATAAAACATATACTACGCACTTTAAACATAACCTAGAATACTATCAATAATTATGTCTCAATTTCTCAATGATATATCAGTTTGTACTTTTCTGCATAGTGTACATTTTTCTTATTATTCAGCTGCTTGCAAGTGCATATTTCCTTAACACTTTAATCACAGATTCATTGGATTGTGTCATTTTTCTAAAGATAATAAACAAATGTTGGGAGGACCACTGCAGACAAATGGTAAATATTTCCTTGCATCTGTGTTTTTCTTTTGGGAAACTTTGTATGTACTTGTCTTAAATATAAAACATTTATTATGGCACGTCTAATATCCAGTGTTTTTTGAACATCTGCCGTACAAAGGACTTTTCTATTACTTGTAGTAACTGCCGGCGGGCGCGCATGGGATATTGATGAGCGTTTTTTGTATAACAGTGTCTGTTGCTTTAAGGGAATGAGAGCTGTGTAGAAGTCATTAGTTGGTATTCACATTTTTACCCCTTCTAGTGAAATTTTTATGCTGTTTTTAGGATCTTCTTTTTAATATTACCCTTTTGTATAGCGCTATATAAAACAATGAATAATAGTCTAATTCTTACAAATGTTGGGAGGAGCACATCAGCTGTATGTAGAGAACTTTAGTTTTCATGCTTTATAGGGGGCAATTCTACATTTAATGTGAGGTATTTCAAAAGTTTAAATATCAATTTTTGTTTTTCATTTTTTCTTTGTCTTAAAGATCATGATTCGGAGTATATTCTTATTTCTGGACAGGACATATGTTCTGCAAAATTCAATGTTGCCATCTATATGGTAAGTAAATTATTGCTGCACTCTTAAGGCAGCTGGGTTTATGGCTTGGTAGTTTTCTCACAAGGAAAGGGGTTTATTTAACATTAGGAAGCCGATTATTAAAGGGCCACATTACAGCTCCTGATGTTTCTCTGTTTTACTTCACTTTTTAAGAGGCATACTTCCGTATGTGTTACTGGGATTTCTAGAGTGTTTTTAAAGCAGCTCTTTTAGCCTTTTTATATTGATCGCTACAGGGATAAACTTGTTCTGGGTCCTAAATTGAACCGGCTTTCTCCTAGATTTCTCTTTCTGGCTTCTAACTGCTACAGACATGTTGTCAAGCTCTGGTGTTGGTTATTGTTGTGCTCCTGCTACACACTTGTAATCCTGATATTGGGCTACTAAATAGGTTATGGGGTTAATAGAAGATTAGCCATCAATGTATACTGTGAAGACATAACTCTCAATTTGCCAGCACTTTTAATTGTTAGATACAATTTCTCAGTATTTCATTGATGCTATAAATACATTTTATATATGACCAATTTGTTTACAGGATAATGGCTGTAAATGCATGGAGTTATTTATTGTAACCTCTCTCGAATAATTCATTTCAAATCAAAATGCATGTTATTGCAGGGATATGGGATTGGAACTCTTCAGAAACCATATCATCAGTGATCAGAAAGTCCAGAACAAGACCATTGATGGAATTCTTCTGTTGATTGAGAGAGAACGAAATGGAGAAGCGATCGACAGATATTTATTACGAAGCCTTCTTAGTATGCTCTCTGACTTACAGGTACAATGAGCAGAGTTAGGGCATGCATTCACTATAACTATAATATTACATATAACTTACTTGTTGATTCATATAGTTACATGGTTAATTAGGTTGGGAAAAAGACATTGTCTGTCAAGTGCGACCATTCCACAAACGCATATTGGTGGATCCAGAAGAAGGCAAAAAAAGCATTGTTGTTGACCCATTTTAGTTTCTTTACTTTGGGGAAATTGAGATGTTGGCTTTGGTATTTTCCAATAAACTTTTCAGCATTTATGGTCAACCAGCATATTAACTTTAGTACATCTTGCATGTCTTTTAGTATATGAACTCTTATTGGCAAGTATGCTGTGAATATAGGTTCATGTCTTGTTTGTGCCTTAATGCATTAAGGGAATATTCTGCTAATAGCTTGCATTCTATAAGGAAATCTAGAAAATGTAAAGAACTTCTATCTGCCTCTCCATTGAATATAAATGTTGTCTTGCGTTGCAGATTTATCAGGACTCGTTTGAGCACAGGTTCTTAGAAGAGACAAACCGGCTGTATGCTGCGGAAGGCCAGCGGCTCATGCAGGAGTGTGAGGTGTGTAACGAGGCTTTCTCTTAGTGTGGCCGATGTAAATTGTAACTGACAATCATGCAAAATTGCTAGAGTTTATAGGGACACGAGAAAGCCTTTAAAAGTGGACATGTCATCCTCAAGCATAGCTATAACTCTGTTGTTCAGCTAGGTTGTGCTCCATGCATAGGTACACAGTCCACATTTTCTCTCACAATGCTGTCCGTGTGCATTGCATGCTGTGACGGCTTTGCCGGGAGGTTCGTATTTGTTGGCTTAATAACTGTGTGTCGTAAAGCAGTTTATTTCCACATTTGTTAGCAAAATGACTAACCGTGTAAATGCGAAATTCGTACTTGACACCTTGCAGTCTGTGTGAAATTGTGGTGACAGATGACCTGGCTTTACAGCACTATGTGAAATCATTTTATATAACTTGCTGTGCAAGCCTTTTTATCTTCTCCAGAGGAGCACAGAAGGCTTATCTTCTTCTACACATTAGCTCTTTTGTTGTAAGGTGCTAATGCTGGTCCTCTGTTTCACTTTGGGATCTGTTCGCTTACAGGAAAGTCAGTGAGAATTCTTTACACACTGAATTATGCATAATAAGGGCCATCTCAGCCCTTGTTGTTGGAGAAACCTGCCAGTCAAAACAACTAGTCCTTTAGGGAATAAAGCACTATGGCGATGGTTCATGTGCAGCTAAAATATAAAAAGCTATAATACTGACATTTGTAAAGTTCAAATGTACTAATAAGAGAAAAAAACACTAACTTACCAAGAATATAATTTTCACACTGTACTAACTTGCATGTTATTCTCCTTATCCATGCTTTATTATATCTTAAAGAAACTTGCTACTGACTTGAAAACTTTTTAACATTTTTCATTTTGAAAGCTGTATACTTGTTTTTATTGTTAAAGTTAATGATGACAATGGGGTGGTAAATTTGCTTTCTCCTGGTACAGGTTCCAGAATACCTTCATCATGTGAACAAACGCTTAGAAGAAGAAGCAGACCGTGTAATTAAATATTTAGATCAAAGCACACAGTGAGTTTATACCTCTAATGTGAGATACATTTGGCTAATTTTATATTTTTAGGTTTATCTTTCATAAAGTAACTAGTGATTTTTTTTTCTGGAGCACCACCTCCTAGTATTCCGTGATGTGATTACATGATGGCTGGTGATGTTATGAATCAGTCCCTTCCTCTGACTACATTGGTTTCTTGAGCTCAAAACATTTGTTTCCCGTAATACAGCAAAATAAAATGTTTTTTTTACCACATTTTGACAAAGGGCCTTCTATGCAGTCCTCAAAACAGTGGTCCTTCTTGACCCCTTATGTAAGCTTGAGAGACTGTGATAGCGTTACACTGACGAGCTCTAAATAAAAGCCGTATACATACATACACACACACACACACACACACACACACACACACACACACACACACACACACACACACAATAAATCAATTTAAAGACTCCGGGGATGTTCCCGTATATAAATAGGTTATTTGGGAGACCCGTAGAAGAAACCATAAGCAAACTTTGCGCTACTTTGTGTTCTTGCTATCAAATAATTGTTTTATTTGAATGAATATGGTTTTAATTAAAAGCCTTGATGGCCCTAAAGGGGTTAAAAGAATATAGATGTACTCCAACTCTGTCTTCGTGTTAAATGCCTTTTTAAATGTACTCTCATTTCCAGTGGAAGTGGTAGAGTTTAATATAGTAGGGCAATTTTAAACATGCATGAGAGGCATAGTTATCCTGAAACTAAGACCAGACAAAGGACTGATTATGATCTGAGTGAAGGTTTTAATTTGTTTTTTTGTAGGAAGCCATTAATTGCTACTGTAGAGAAACAGCTTCTAGGTGAACATTTAACGGCCACTCTCCAGAAAGGTAATGTCCTATAACATTCTGTCACGTTGCATTTGAAGTCCGCATTGCATCACAATGGACACAGTTAATATTGGATGTTTCACTCGACAGGTTTAAATCACCTTTTGGATGAAAATCGTATTCAAGACCTTTCCTTGCTGTATCAATTGTTCAGTCGAGTGCGAGGCGGAGTACAGGTTCTTCTGCAACACTGGATTGAATATATAAAGGTAGTTTTAAAGGGACAGTGTACCCCATCGCTTACATTGTTCACTTCGTACCTGGATGCTTGTCAATCACTGACAAGAAGGCACATGCGCACATTTGAGGCGAGACAGGGGCCTTCGAGCGTATCTCCTGCAAGTCTGGATGCTGGATGGGAAAAATTCATTTAAAGTGGTGACAAAGCTACCATATGCATTACTTTGCTTTTGATGGCTGGAGTGTCCCTAGAAGTTGCAGTTGACCTGCTTGATACTGTAATCTATTTTGATAGTACCTAAAAAAAAAAAAATTAAAAAAAATTGACATATGGAGTTGGGTTCAAGTAATACCATTTATTTACCAACTGATTTGGTTTTATTGCATTGTAACATGGGGACCGGTTTTAATTGTTTTTCTTTCTTTCTAGGCCTTTGGTAGCACCATTGTGATCAATCCAGAAAAAGATAAGACAATGGTACAAGAGCTGCTGGATTTTAAGGACAAAGTTGACAATGTGATAGATGTCTGCTTTTTAAAGAATGAAAAGTTTGTAAATGCTATGAAAGAAGCATTTGAAACTTTTATTAACAAAAGACCAAACAAACCCGCAGAACTAATAGGTATATATATTTTTTATATTATTTGCTTTTACGCCCCCAGACTTTTTTATACTGGGCTAGAAGCATTCTTTACGTAGGCAGTGGTAGCTGTTCCTTAAGTATTTGTAAGGAAATTACCGCATGTGTCATTATAATGAATAGTACTCTTTAACAATTTGTGGATGCATACAATTCACATTGATTTATTAGAGAAATTAAATTCTGTATTAAAGTACACTTTTTTTCTTTTGAAATTATCTTTGCTAATCCCCCAAAACGCTTGTATGTGTTCTTGATTCTAGCTAAATATGTCGATTCGAAGCTGCGGACTGGAAATAAAGAAGCGACTGATGAAGAGCTTGAAAAGATGCTGGATAAAATTATGATTATATTTAGGTTCATTTATGGTATGTTTTAAATATACATTAGGCTTGACATATAAGAGAAACTTGTCAGAACCATCTTAAAGTATTATAGGAACCTAAAAAAAATCCAACTTTGTCACTACGGGAGAAGGTACTTAGAACAGTGTGAACTATCTGGGCCAGAGACACACACGTCCTTTCACCCAAACACTTTTCGGAGCATTAGGAAGCTAAAGGGGTTTAAAAAGCAACTGCTTTTTCTTTTAATAAGATACGTTTTAGTACTTTTCTCTTTTTTTTTTTTTTTTTTTGACATGGTAACCTAATACGGTTTGCTTAAAGTTTAACATTGAGTGAAAAAGATTCTTAGCCGCATTAGGTATTTTTAATATTTCAATAGTCTTGGAATACTATCATTTTGTCTTATTTTTAGAATTGCTAGGGGTACGGGACCTAATAGCTTTCTCTGTTTACTGTTCGCTGGATCAGAACTTGTTTTGTCTTGCTTTTGTTTCTCATCAGCTCGTGGCCTCGTATTGTACTGTAAAATCTTATATGGAAATGTAGTGTTTTGTGATCTGCTTAAAACATTTGACATCTTCTGGTCTCCTGTCTCTTATTCTAAACCCTCATTGAATTCCCTCTGTCCTTAGGCAAGGATGTGTTTGAGGCTTTCTACAAGAAAGACTTGGCCAAGCGGCTCCTTGTTGGAAAAAGTGCTTCTGTAGATGCTGAAAAATCTATGCTTTCGAAATTGAAGCATGGTAGGTGTAAACAGCTTAAGCTTTCAATTTGCATTATAGCTTTAGTCTTGCTGCCAAAAAGTCAAATTGTTTGCTGTAGATTTCCTTTTAGAGTATGTAACACACCTTGTACTACCTATTATACATACACTATATAAAAACACTGTGTAGATAATATGGTGATCTAAGTTACAAGTTACTGAATCTAAAACTTTTCCTAGGGACTTTAGTTTGCTCTGCGAGTTTATCCCAGAAAGGTGCAGTAGGTTTCTGTTTTTGCTGTAGATGTGCCATGTAAACTATAATTTGGTTGTGATTGTTAAATAGAAAAGAAAATGTTAAAATAATTATTGTGTTTTTGTAGAATGTGGGGCCGCCTTTACCAGCAAACTTGAAGGAATGTTTAAAGACATGGAATTATCAAAAGACATCATGGTTCACTTTAAACAGGTAAAATCAATCTCCATGTTTACTTTTGTATTTGCAGTTATACAGTAACATTGTGCTTTAATCTACAGCTATACCTTTAAGGGACGTATTTTTGTTTGGGATGGAGCTGGTTAAGAAAACCAACTCCTACGATCGGTTTTCAGTAGTTGTTTTACCATGGGGACAGTCTCCTTTTTTAACCCTTACGGTGATGTTCATCGAAAATCTTTCGTGTCTGAAGGATGATATACGTTATAAATATCACAAATACCATTATTGTATTAATTCGACTATAGAGCAAATTTACAAATTGAATGGCTGCTCCCTCAACTGAAACAGTGATGTTATGTACAGAGTAGTTTAATTGCAATTTTACCAGGGTGGATTGTTTTATCAATATGAAAAGTAAACCAAGCAACGTGTGTAAAAATGCGCACATTTCTTTTCAGTACATGCAGAACCAGAATGTCCCAGGCAATATTGAGCTGACGGTAAACATTCTCACAATGGGATACTGGCCAACATATGTACCTATGGAAGTTCATCTGCCTCCAGAAGTGAGTTCCCTGTCCCTCTTTTGGGTCTCTTCTTTATGTGCACAGACAGTAAGAAGAAACAAGCTGGCTTCTACCGAGAACTGCTAAGATTGCAAATGTGTGTGTGTGTGTGTGTGTGTGTGTGTGTGTATATATAATATATATACGTGCGTGTCATGGCACCTGTGTTCTAGTTGTTCACAGCCTCTTTAGCAACAGATGTGGTTCACATTTCCGTCCCAAAACTGCAATACTATGTCATGTTAAGGTGGCTGATACTATTAGAATTAAGTCTCTGCCTATAACAAGAAATTGATCTGCGGGTAACTAATAAACAAAATAAAAACTTTGCATTAAACGAATGCTACAGTTCTTTGGCAACTAAGATACAGGCAGTCCTCATACTTGCATCATATTTTTCCATCAAAGCACGTTAAATGGAACCATGTTTTCACATTGGTTTAATGCCGCACCAAAGGCAAAATGCTACAATAAAGTGTATTGAGTACACTGAGCAGTACAGTATAGCCTTATTGAAGGGGGTGCTTTACATTAGGAGCTAAACATGGCACAACTGTATATTTTACAGAGCACATCCACAACAAGACTGACAATATATAAATGGGAAGAAAAGTGGGGCAGCATAACTAAGTGGCCAAAAGCACATTATGAGAAAAACAATATGATGTAAGTTGAGTCTTCACAGTCTAAGTTGTTAATCAAATAGAGGGCTGCCTGTATTTCGTTAAATACCAACGTACTTCTATTGGAACCTCTGAGTTCCAACACCCAAATTATAAAACCAAACAATATTCAAAGCTCTAAAAAGCCCGATAGAAAAATGTTTCGATATTTCCGAGTGAATATGTGCTGAGCACGGAAGGCAGTTAATGTATAAATGTGTCTTATAGAAACAGCTAAAACATTAGAAGTCCACATGACTACTTCATACAGATTTACTGCAAAACAGTTATACGAAATATCCTGGGAGCAACTTATGGAATATATAGCACAATACAATGACATATACATTTTATATCCCATTATAAGCATGGTGAAAAGAGAACACGATTAGAAACCGGATTTGTGCTTCGGTGTAAGAATGAGTGGAGTCATCTGGAACGTGACATTGCCTTTTTGATTTCACATTGGTCATGTTTATGTGCTTAATATCACTTTCCTTTTTTGTTGAATTTTAGATGGTAAAACTACAGGAGATATTTAAGACCTTTTATCTGGGAAAGCACAGCGGTAGAAAGCTGCAGTGGCAATCAACACTAGGACAGTGTGTTTTAAAAGCCGAGTTCAATGAGGTGAGTTCTACCGGCTAACGCAGATTTCTTTTATTTGCCTGAAATGAATGCTAGGACGGAAAACGTTTATTGCTGATAGTATAACAATGATATAATAATCGCTGTCGTGCCAACTGTGATTGCTGTGGCCCCTACTGATCGGCCCACCAAGGACTGCTATTGTAGACGTGGCAGTCTGTGCACCGGGATGTGGAAGAGACCAGTGCTTGTGGAGGTGCTCATGGACTGTTCTTTCTGCAAATGAGTTAAAGCAAATATGTCTTTATACAAAATGTACATCTCGAAGTCTCTTAACTAGGCTTGGTGGCTTGGGCTGCTTGCTTGTAGCCTAATTAAATAATCTTGTGTAAATAATGGCCTCTGTAGAACCAGCAGATAGCGTGGCAAATAAGCTTTTCTGATTTGTTTTCTTCTCTCTCCAGGGTAGGAAAGAGCTCCAGGTTTCGCTGTTTCAAACGCTTGTCTTGCTGATGTTTAACGAGGGAGAAGAATTCAGTTTTGAGGAGATTAGGCAGGCAACTGGCATAGGTAGGAATCTTACCAATGTTTACCTTATTTAAATGACTCAAGAAAATTATATTATGTTTAATGTGTGTTGTTTGGCAGAGGACAGTGAGTTACGAAGAACGCTGCAGTCTGTAGCATGCGGAAGAGCCAGGGTTCTTGTCAAGAGTCCCAAGAGTAAAGATGTTGATGACGGAGACAAGTTCACGTTCAATGATGATTTCCGGCATCAGCTCTTCAGAATAAGGATTAATCAAATTCAGATGAAAGAAACGGTATGTTAGTTATTTCTATATATCATTTTTTTTTTCTTGGATTTTTGTTCTTAATCCAGTTGTTTAGTAGTAGAGATTGTGTTCCTTATGTTACTGTTACTGGTTTTAAGTCATTTTTTTTTTAAGGTTGATTTGCTGCATAAGCATCGCAAGTATTACAACTTACATCTGACACTGTCGTGCATTGCTGGCCACAGAACAAAACAGAGCCGTCAACACCTGTAAAAACACTCAATTGATGCACTCAACGCTTCTTTTCTTTATATATAGGTGGAAGAGCAAGCAAGCACTACAGAGAGAGTATTCCAAGACCGACAGTACCAGATTGATGCAGCAATTGTTCGAATAATGAAAATGAGGAAGGCTCTTAGCCACAATCTCCTGGTTTCCGAGGTGTACAACCAGCTTAAATTCCCAGTCAAGGTAACAGATTCTGAAGACCATTTTGACTGCACAACCCTTATTCTCTACACACAGACAGCAAATAAAAACCTTCCGGACCATCTAGATTGCGCTTTTTTTTTTTTTTTTTTTTTTTTCCCTCCCCCATGGTGTAAAAACCACACTTTACTTAGTCCTTGATTATATTCAAACTAATCTAATGCCTATCCCATGCATGTGTAAATTCCTTCAATGGTTAATAAGCTGTTTAGGATTAGTCTCCTTGTTTCTCTGCATTACTTCACCCTCTATTTTCCCTTGATTTTTGTATTGTGTTCATGATGGCTTTAACCCCTTCACTGAACGACAGGAGAGACTCTGCAGGGTCTGTCTAGATTACAGTGTGATCAGTGAAGGGGATGAGAGTGAAAAATCATCTTTAGTTTTTCCCCTTTGTGGGAAGAGGAAGAAACATTGTTTCTAACAAAGTATAAATAAAATGGATAAACAATACCGTGAGCTCAGTGATGTCAATGTGATATCATGTGGCAAATACAAGGGTACAAAATAGGTTAAAAATGTATTAGTAAAAAAAACTATTTTTAAAAAGCCCTGCTATCCTATTGCCCTAGCACAAATACTACCCTATAGGGTACTATATAAGGGATGGATGTGGCCCTCTAGAACATAAAGAAAATGTATATGTGGAGTATGTCTGTAATGAGTGCCACCTGCTGTATAGAAGAAATTCTAAGCAAAGTTGCTAAACTATTTTATTTTAGGTTTTTACATACTAGCACTCACAATTGTTGTCTTTTGCATGTTTCTATGGATTAAATTTAATGCCCTACTCGTTCTGGGGGGGGGGGGGAAGTTGTATAATTTTGTGTGGTTACATCAAACAGAAAAGGTGAATCTTGATTAAACCGACATATGGTAAAAATGACAAAATATGCATGATGAGTACTAAAAATGCCCGGTAGTGATGGAGTTAAGTCTATTTAAGCATAAAAGATTTACTGAGATAGTAGTGGAGGCTCTTCCACTTATCTACTACTTCCCTCAAGGTGTAATGCAGCTTTCCTAAATTACATCTAACACCGACTACTTGCCCTGGCATCCATTCCCCTTCTCTATACTGTTCTTGTCCTCCTGTAGCTGCCTGATATATCGGCAAATGCCAGATATTATTACTGATAAGTTAATCAAAGCAAACCAGACAAATGTGACCTAGTGCCATTTCTGCAGAAAAACAATGTAACGGTTTCACTCTGTTTATATGTATGTATAAATATAGTGTGTGTGTGTGTATGTATGTATGTATGTATATATATATATATGTGTGTGTGTGTGTTTCAACTCATGCATTCAGACTGATTTTTATTTTGTAGAGTCAAGGGTTATACTCGAAGGTTACCTTATTCTGGTCCCTAATAACCGAATCTGTTATTAGTTTCCTCTTATCCAACAAAGTGACGATTAATTGTGCACGCTTGAGTTAGCAGTCTGTTTATTTACAACACTTTTTCCTTTCTCTGTCCTTCCAGCCTGCAGATCTGAAGAAAAGAATAGAATCCTTAATAGACAGAGACTACATGGAAAGGGACAAGGAAAATCCCAACCAGTACAATTACGTTGCGTAGAAATGTCGTCGCCTTTGTTTTTATGAGCTCCTGGTCGCTGGGTTGCTAATGGATAATAAAATTAGCCTTTCGATCCCATTAAATTAATCTTTCTTTTTACATCATCACTAACTGAATGCAAACTGCCTCAAGAAGAACTACGTAAGCAACATTTTCAGTGATGTCAAATACCCCCTTTAATGAATACATTTTACATTTAAAAAGAATGCTGTTGAACTCTTTGCATGTTTATAATGATGTGCAGAACACTTTTAAGAGTGACTTCCAGAGTTCTATCTGCTCTACAAGTGAAGACAAGATATAAAGGGCAAAATGGCACTTTCTTCCAGCTGTTCCTTAAAGCTGCATGCAAACTCTCACAACAGCTAGGGATGTGATCAAGGATATTCTCATGGCCGGTGTGCTTCTCGTGTGATCTGTTAATTCGCAGCTTGAACATTTGGCACTTCCATCACAACCAAAACAGAAGGCACTGTACCCCAAGTATATGAATATGACTTTTATTTGAGGATGTATCATTTGTGTGCTTAAGTGCTAGTTTTTACCGCATAAACATTCTTCTAATGACATCGTAGCGTGGCTGTTAATTGATGTGTGATGTAAACTGGGATTAAATGAGAAAACCCCTGAAGGAAATTACAAACGTCCCCTTGCCATCTTGCCAAATTTAAATACCTGTTTGTTTCTTAGCGCTATGTACTTTCGGTATCTTAAGTAAGATTTTAGTGCAGCCGCCCAGCATCAGATGTGGGAGTTTCTGTAGCTGTTGGAATATCTAGAATTAGGAATATGTGCGGGATCTGAGTTGGGGCATATTTGTTTTACCAACATAAGTACAGCTATGTGAGCCCGGGGGGGGGGGGGGGTTGATGCTGGTAATTAATGGATTTAACACATCTCCGATGTCTGATGTCTTTTGCCGCCACAGAGAGGATATTTAGTGAGTGCCTAGAGGTTTAGCCTGAAATCACTAGGTTCTCAGGCATTCTAGAAAAATAAAAAGCATCCGTTAGAAAAGAGGATTCTATTTATCTTTGTGCCTTTTTATGAAAGATTAAAATAGACTTTGTGCTTCAGGCACCTGATTATTTGTTCATAATCCAAAGGGATAGAAGAAATCTTTTTGGCATTTTATAAACCCGCAAGGAATTGATGTTTTCACATAACCAGACCGAAGGAGTAGCTTTGAGACACAATCATGCCTTTTTGCTGCTTTGGACAACCGCGTTTGCTTCTGCTCCATTTTTTGCAGCATATCTGGCTTTTAAATTCTTCTTGTCGGGCCTGAAGCAAATGCATCCATATACAGGGTTACCACTGTTGCCTTTTGCTTTATTTTCTTTTATTTAAAATTGTCCCACTGAACGAACTCATTCCGAAAAGACTAGTAAATGGCAGACACTTTTTCTACGATTGACTTTTTTTTTTTTTTACAAGATCCCATTAATGTGGTGAATGGCGGCAAATCAAATTCTAACCCTGGCTTAACCCTCTCTCTCTCGTTTTTGCCGAGGAAAGTCTTTGAAAAAGCGTTGCAGCTGCTTTACGGAGTTACCGAGAAAATTTTCTGGTTTTGTATGTATTCAGATTATTTTAATTGTCACGACTTGAAAATGGACATGGCGGTTCTTGTACTTTCAGAGGTAACCGTTCTGCATCGAGTTTTGGACATACTGTTGTGACGCCTGTAGCTGGAATCCATGTCGCTGTCTGAATGCAGGAAGGATTAGAGTTACTGTTTGCTGCTCGTTTGGTGTGGTTATCGGCATGTCGAGTTCTCATGAAATAGGATTATTTTTTCTGGTTTATTGCTGTTTGGAATGTTTTCTTTAGGAATAATGTCCCGTAAAACTGCATCGTTTCTGCCGCTGTTTTAAGTTTAGAGAGGTTGTCGAACTTGTCACTTTTATTTTGTTGTGTGCATGTACTTTTTATTTTTTTTTTATTTTTTTTTTTTTGCGCCGTGAGGTCATAATTGTCTTTTTTAAATAATTTACGCAAAGGTGCCAAAATACAGCATATTGCAAAAAAAATAGAATTAAAAACAAGATGTTTTAGTTCTTATAGTATTTGACAAAGGTACAAGTTCGGTTTCCCAGCGACGCCTTTGAATTTTATTTTTGACAAGCGTCCCAGCACTTTTTTTCCTCTTCTCACTTAACGTGTAGAGAGGGTCACAGAACAAAGCAAGTGGTACACGCAGAATGGGAAGATAAATATCATGTGGCAAACGTCAGTTTGATCCACAGTGAAGTGTCGGCACCACGTTGTTGGCAGCCATTCATCTCTCGGTTCTTTTAAAGCCCCCCCCCCGCGTGTGGCAGTTTGCAGATTTTATTTTTTTTCCGTGCGTTGAATGGGTTGAATACATGGGGGAATTTTGACTCTGAAGAGTGCAGCAGCATTCGGAAATGTAATATGCCAATTGTTCGGTATGTGGCGTGAAAAGCTCGCCCCCCTGTCTGTAAGGGGCGCGTTTTCACTGCGGCTTTGAGAAAATGTAATGTGTGCGTCCACTGTATCAAATCTTTAATGTGATCTAAAAGGCTATGTGACCGTATCGCATCCTTTTAAGACAAAGGTAAAACCTTTTTATTGTTTCACGAAGTATGACGAGGGTACAAGGTCTTTCTAAGTTGCTAAATAATGTAAATATGTGTCCCTTCAAAAAAGAGTGAATCTGTTATCTAGGTATTTTGTGTCATTTAATAAATATTAAATAGTTTATTTTTTGTGTTGCTAAATTTATTTGTGTGGGTTTTATCTGCTGTGGTCCTACATGATTTGTTTTAATTTCAAATTTAAATTAATCGGGCTCATTTATTACACTGGATGTCATTTAAAGCCCCCAGCAGAAATTCTAAACAATATTAGTGCATGTGTGTGAAGTACTGATATGAATTATTGACTGGTTATTTAGTAAAAATGTTATGGAACTGGCATTTATTCTAAATATGTGTGACGCTCACAGCCTCTGTCTTGCATCTGAACATAAGATTAGATACACTTGCTGCTACAATAATGTCAAGATATAGAGAAGTAAGTTATAATATATACACAGAATGCCATGTGTGTAACTAAAGCAGGCGTTCCAGATCTACCCACCAACGCTGAACTGGGGTTCTGAGAGAAATAAAACGCTTTTATATTGTTAAAAATAGTTTTTAAATTGTATATTTCTGTAAAGACGGGTTTAAGTCCTCCTAGTAGTAGGTCCTGCAATGTCCTTGCCTAACCCAAGCCATGTGCCCCCTTCTCCATTTCTCGTTTGTGTTGGTTGGTAATAAGGGTTAGTGTTAGGGGAGGCGAATGAGGAGGCAATTACTGGTTTTTAGACGGCCATTGAGCTCTGCATAAACTTCTAAAATAAAACAAAAGTCTCATTTATCTTATCTGTTTAGTTAACAGGAGGTAAAGACTACATACAAGCCAGTTATATGTCACATAATACAGTTTTTGGCATGGTAAGTCAGAAACAATGGGCAGTGAAGTCATAAATGCATGTAAAGTATGGATTACTTTAACATGTTCAGCTCTGCCCACCCACCCTGAGATTTCAGTACGTCCAAACTTTCACTTTACAAAAGATCATCAAATACAATTGATCATGTGCGATGTAATAAATCAACTAGCTGTCCGTCTCTGTCCAGAATTCAGCAGCTTATTCACATCATCAATCATTTCCCTGCCTGTTTGTCCCGTCTCTGATGCTGCCCGTTCAGGAAGGGACCAGGTATACCTGACAAAGATCTCAGAAAATCACAATTAGCCCGTGGTATGAGTTGCGTCCAATGTAATGAGTGGCTTACCTAGGATCGTTTTAGAACGGTACCATGAGGTGTATTCAAAGGTGGTCTGGATTCTGGGTCATCATCTAAGGTCTCAATAAAGCCCTGCCCAATCTGTAAGTAATGCCTTATCTAATGTTTCCCGCCAATAATATGCATCAATTTCAGTTTAAAAGGGGATTGTGTAGGTGGCGAGGACCGGAACCAGTGATGCAAGATTATTTTCTTGGATGCTGCCATAAAGATACGCTGAACTAAGTTTAATTGCCCCTATAACGCCAGCTTATGAGGCGTTGTTTCTTAACTTGGGCTCCCTTTCGTCTGTTAAGGTTGTGAAATTTTCAACAAAAACCCTAAGTGCCAAAACATACAAAATACAGAAACTTAGCCGGGAAACTCGCCGGGTTTGACCCGGAGATCGCCGGGTGACGCACCGCTTCTCCGAGTCAAGACCCCAATCCTCCGGTGTTTCTTCCCCCCCCCCCCCCCAACGTCGGTGGGTAGTCCTGGCTGCGTCCCGCAAGGGAAGGCTCTGGGTAGCCAAAGCCCAGACGTTCCCAGGTATGGTATAAAGTCCTGATTAACATAGTCTGTGCCTCCATAGACCTTCATTAGTCAGTGTGTCTAGCTGTGTGATTAAGACTAAGCTATTCTATTGTTTACTGCGAGGCAGTATGATAAAGACAAGACTGTTTTGTCTTGTGGTTTGAGTGGAGATAAATTAAGTCTTACACAAATCACAATAACACCAAAGTGTTTTTTGAACACTATCCCAAGTAGCTGCCCCACAGCCCTTCTTTGATAAGCTATGAGAGTCATAGGACTGGTTTGGAAGGCCCTCCGATCTCCCCTGACTGGGTTAGGGAGCTGTTAAGTTCCTGGAGTCTGAGGAAAGTCTGTAGACCGAGGCAAATCTACAGAACAATGAAATAAAAAGTGCAGAAAAGGGGCTGCACTCCCCCACCCCATTCAGGGAATTTGATAGCAAATCTATGTTTGTGTCCTAGTGGGAGAAACGCAGGGTATCAATCGAACACGTATCCATCATCAACAGCCAGAAATAGATAAAAGGGCCAATACAATGATTGTTTATGTGGGAAGCAGACGGCAATGCCGATATACAATATATATTCTTTCCCCTAAATTACCTGTGTTGTACAGTTTTTCTGTGTAAGTGTTTCCAAGGTTCTTTAAACCATCGGGCAAACTCCAGGGTGGGCCGGTGCGAGATGGATTATTTGACTGTACGGTGTTAGCATGTGTGTCACTGGTGTAAAGTGTGTATATGTCAGCGTACGCTGTTAACATAAGAGTGTGTGTATGAAGGCGTATGCTGGGTGTATGTTGAGTATCGGATGAGATCGGGGTTAGTGGTGCAAATGAGGAAAGCTTATGTTTGTGATATTAGAGCAAGGAGGTTGTGTGTTTGTATGTGCATCTGTTTTAGTTACAGCAATGTACCCAGGCACCACTAACCATATATATTATATATAGTGATTGTACTTTGTATTTTTTAGATAACATTATAAACTAAAAGGAAATATTTGCAGAAATGCATCTTATTTTAGCAATTCACATTTCTTACTATTCAATAGAATACCAAGATCTCAAAATCTGTTAAGAGATATACACTAAGCCTAAAGCGGATTGTGTTTCGGTTATTATTTTCTGTAAATAACATTAATAAATGACATAACACGCCACCGCTGTATGAGAAACACGCTCCTGGACCTCAGCACAAGCACCTTTGACTCAGCATTTACTCTAAATCTGTGTAATATTTTGTTTCACATGTCCTTCCCTTTCCATTTTCACCAACCACATCTAATTATTATACTCTGGATAAGAAATAAAAGCAATTCTCCATCCCTGATTTAAAATGCATTTAATAAATGAAAAAACAAACAAAAGAAATCAAATGGACAAATTGAAATATCATCATACCTGCCACCAATATTAAAGGTGCTGTCACACTTTGTACAGGGGTAGGCAATCTATGGCTCTCCAGATGTTGTGAACTACATTTCCCTTGATGCTTTGTCAGCATTATGACTGTAAGAGCATTATGGGAGATGTAGTCCACAACATCAGGAGAGCCGAAGATTGCCTACCCCTGCCCTAGTACAATAACGCAAGTAAATGTATCCGTTGTTTTAAAACAATAGAAGCAGTTCAAATCTTTCACGCCCATCTGGCCACTTTGCGTGTATCTATTATTACAAAGGTGTTAACATTGTGTTTAGATAAAGTTGCAGAGTTTTGAAGTCCATCGGAGGCCTGTGTTGGCTTGGCGTAGTCCCGGATAGTGTAAATGGGGCAGTTGAACCACTTCGGCAGAATCACACGGGCCCACGAGTTCATGATGTATTGAAGCAGAGTGCCATCGTATGACGACATATCCCATCATTCTGCTTCAATACATCATTAAGGTGGCGCGACATGTAAGCAGGTGGATGGTCCTCCCCCAAGCCCCTTCTACAGCCGCGAGCCCATCCTGCCTCTAGGCCCTGTCATCCTATTGGCCAGTCAGGCTTCCAATGGGCTGCTGCTCAATGGGCCGGTTACAAAAGAGATCTGTGCTTTCCTCCTCCGGCCCAATTACGCTTGTGATTTGGTGCCTCAGTCGCATGCTCTTCCTAGAGAATACAATGTCCCAGTGCTCAGCAATAAGAATAGAGGATGTGGTAAGGGCGCTGCCCCAGACCAGGCCTAGATAAACAGGTTGCTGGTTAAATGTGTGTCCTAGGCACGAATGGGCAGCTTCCATGTTGTTCTCACTGGCACAAAGTGCACTAAAAGGCAGGTCCTAACGTCAGGTGCACCTGGACCCACCGCTAATGACGACACGTCCCTGCATGACAACGGTTTGAGAAATATGATGCTAACAAATCTGGGTTTCCGGGGAAACTTGTCCCAAGTAACCATCTGCCCTGAGCCCAGGCTTACACCGGGTGCATCGCAGCTGCCCCCTGCCGAGAGCCACCAAGTTCTGGATCTGGAAGCCGGTGGAGCCACAGACTTCTCCACTAGCGATGACATCGGGTCACAAAGCTCTGAGAGGATGCGCAGGCCTTCACCCGCCACCAAGGGGGAAGCAGAGTCTCTGGAGAGCATGCAGCAGGCTAAATGCCCCACTAGGCCCAAGGCCCCTATCTTAATAAAGAGAATGTGGTTCTTCACGCATGTGCAATAAATATATTGACACGACGTGCTTTAACCAGTCTATCAATAACATACCTGCTCCATAATATCTATGGAGGCTAGGAGGGTGACCCCGGTATATCACATCATTCAATAACTAGGACTCTGTAAATATATTTATATTTTTCATTCATTACAAGCCACCGCCATCGTAATCCCTCTCATCATATGTACAGCGCTGTACACATCGTGGGTGTTATTCCCCCAGCCTCATGGAAGTGCCACAAACAGACCAACATTTCTGTTTATCTCTGCTTGAGCACAGGTGACTCCATCAAATCTGTTGGCACTGATCAATTCACAGGTGCTCAAGCACCAATCTCCCTTAAGCGTCAGTTACTCTTGGCTGCCGTGAGCATATTATTAAGCAGCTTCTAAGACTAATAAGCTGAATTATTGATGAGTAATAAACGAATCATTATAATAAATGTAAAATGACACGTTTAGCTATTGGCTCCCTACCGCGCCTATTTCAGCCCACAAAGAGTCTGTAAAACACAAGAACAATACGTACGTAGCTGATTGTGATTGGTGGGCGCGGTCTGGGCCGGTCATGTGATCTCGGTGTGTTGTTCTGCCGTCAGTCTTATACTTTGTCCCGTCGGCTCCGTGTTCCAGTAAGACTGTCTGGGATATGGAGCGCTCCGTGGCCGTTATTGCCCTGTGCCTGCTGAGCATGGGTGAGTGTCAGGGGTTAATGTGCGACTGAGGAGGCAAACGTGGTGTTAGTGGGGGATGGGCCCGGCCATAGATCAGCTGCGATGTGGTCTGTAGGGAAAGCCAACATCCAGCTGATAGGGTGAGGTCATCCTGGGTGGGTGAGGAGGACCACTAGAGTGCTTCTCCATGGTCACCCTGGGAGGTTATGGTGACCAGGACGCATCACTGAGCCTGGTGGGAAGGGGCAGGAATGGTGGTGATGTTGGGGCATTTATATGAGTAATAGTCCTGGGACTAGTCCCCACCAGGGCAAATTACAGTGTAGGCTGACCCTCTTGGCTTGTAAACTATATAGATTTATGATGAGGAACCAGGGCGTAGGGTTATCTGCTGTAAGGGGGGAGATGGCTCATCCTGAGTTGGATGCAGGAATAAAGTTTGGCCGGCTGATGGTGAGCCTGGCAAGTTCAGGCTCCCGTTTCAGGAGGGTGTCTGAGAAGGCGCCCATCACTGGCATCTGTTTCTTTCGTACCCAGGAGATGTGAGGGGAGCTGGCACCTTCAGTGTAAATCCGGAGCTGGCCTGGCACACTTTCAACCCCAGCCAACCCTAGCATAGAAAACAGACCTCCCTTCACCCAATAATCGCCCAATGCCAAGATGTGCGCTCGGCTCTCTGATGCCTACAGAGTACTTAAAGGAACAAACGTGAAGAACCTCATCTAGATGATCTAGATGACCGCAGTATTAGTGGTGTTCTAGATATTCCATATTTAAAATTTGGTATTTAAAATATTTTGTTATAATTCACCTGTGTTCAGGCAGTATTGTCTGAAATAAGCTCTGGCGTTACTGGAAATAGAAGTCCTGAATTGGAAGGTCACGACAAGGTTGATAAAAGGGCAATCCATCCACAAAGTGGCTTTAATATCCAGTTTCATGGTAATCTAGACTGGCTGTTTTATCTTGGTGTAACTTGATGCAGGTCAATAACCGTTCCACATGAACCTGAAGACTTCGTTACAAACACTTTCTCCGCGTGGAGAAGAGACTTTGACCCTTTGGTGCCGAGTGGAATGGTGGAAGCCGCTGTAAAGAATGAGTTTCTGCTTTTCAGATCAGTTTAAAGGAGCCATGGGTTAAGCTCTATAATAGAACTTGGTTGCCAGCCGTCAACCTTTTCTGCCACTTTGCTAAACAGGGGATGGAAGCCAGATTAGGCAACTAGCAGCTCTTCGGTGTCCATCGTACCAAAAGTCCATTGATGGTTGTCATGAGCTGTCGTCTAGAAACATGGAGAGCTTGTAGGCTTCCAACATCTGGATCATAGATGAGAAGTGACAGGCTTGTCATAAAAATAGTTACTCTGGTTGGTTTTAAGTCTTCGAGATGTTCCCATCATGCTCCTGTTTAGTTGGCTTTCTGAAATACCTGCTGCGTAGAACAGACTTTTGAGACCAGTCTCTTGACGTACGGCAGTCTGCATGATGTTGAGTTGCTGGTTACCATCTTACTGACCCGGTCCCAGCCATGAGGAACGTTATTCCTTCCATGTTTGTAAGAACGGTTATATGTTGCTGTGTGGAGCTGCTGATTAAAGCTCTGAGCCGTAATACTCTATTAGCTGAGTATTTCCTCTGCCTTCCCGTAGCCTCATCATATCTAAATGTGTAACGTATATAATCTAGATTGTGAGATCATTTGCCCAGGGCCCTCCTTACTTGTTTCTCGAAGTCAAATATGTTATATACTACTTATGTCCTGTTTTACCATTGTACAGCGCTACTGGCTATGATGGTGCTATATAAAATAATAATACCAGTGAGATCAGTCATTCTTGGTGCGTAAAAAGTCTACCTAACATTTTAGAGCGGCCTTTTCAGAACCGGAGGGCGCACCGTAGTTACAGCAAAGATACGACGCGTAATAATTTGGCTCGCTCATCCCGTTCTGTCTGTTTAGCTCTAAATCTGAAAGTGTTTTGAAAATGAAATAATCTTTTGTTGTCGGTCTCCAGGATAACGTGATAATAGTTCGGAATTGTGATAATGTTTTCAGATCAGTTTTGATTTGTGTAAACATTATTGCAATTAGTGCTGGCTCGTGTTATTCTGGATAACGATCTTGTTTGCTCTTACCGCGGCATCCATTATGTGGCACGGCATGGCGTGGCGTATACATTACTTACAGTTACTTCTCTGTCCCTGAAGATACAAATCCGACCAAAATATCCTATAAAAACTGTGTGATTTCCCCTTTAACTTGGACACCGATACCTAACCATGTGCATGCTACATCTGCAACATCTCGCTAATGTTATTCCTCCCCGTACCTGTCTATCGAAAGCAGAAAGCGCACATAAAAACGCTTACCACCTTTGCTGCTGCTCCCATCGATTGCAGCCCTTGGCCAGCATGGCTGCGGGTGGCTACTGATGCGCGCCAGTCCTCTCTTTCAGCCCGCATGTATAGTCTTCAGCTGCCCACCTTTGGCCCCTGGGTGGTCAAAATATATATATATATATATATATATATATATATATATATATATATATATATATATATATATATATATATATATATATATATAATGTAACTTCCACTTCAAATGCGTTCCTTTTTACCTATTTTTAATAGTTTTTATCTGTCTTCCAACAGGGCTCATGCGATCCAAAGGCTTTGAAGTTGAGATTAAGGATGCTTCCAATCACACGTGTATACGCGCCAGTTTGATGGCGAACTTCACCGTACAGTATGAAACAAACACAAGCACATCTGTAAGTCGTACTCGCCACTAAATCATTTTGAAACTCAAATCGCTTTTCATCATTCCGAAAAAAGCCGTATTGTAAAAAAAAAAAAAAACCCAGTGAGATCGGCTTCGCTGCACTCCGTCTACTAAATGAACATCTTGGTTTTTCAATGCAAGTTAATGTTTGAACCGGTTTTAGTGTTACTGTCCATAGTTCCAAGAAAACTTATTACAGACGGCACCAGTAGGTACTTTCCAGAATATTAGAGCCTCCCTTAGATGGGCTCACCTCATATTAATAATAATGCTAGTGGAAAAGTTCATTTTAAAATGAAGTTAGGCAGAAGAAATAGGATTTTTTTCCCCCCTTGTGTTTTTGGGCATATTGACCCCCCCCCCAATCCCCATCTAACTTGCCTGCGAACTTGGTTTAGTAAATAAACCCCTTATCAAATGTTGCAAATGGGAAAAGGCCAGGCTCCCCTCCCCCCATTGATTTAGGTGATGTTCTCTACATATAATCCATTCTGATTTTTTTGTTTTTGTTTAGAAAAATGTGAATTTCTCAGCACCGCCGTCTGTAACCACGACCGGGAGTAGTTGTGACGGGGAATCTCCTTTGCTGGTGGTACACTTTGGGGAAAGTCTGTCGTGGAGTCTGAACTTCACGAGAAACGACACTGTGTACAGCGGGAGCGTGCTCACCTTCACCTACAACACAAACGACACCACGTTCTTTCCAGACGCGCTCCCACAAGGTATTGTAATGGGGCCGCCGATACATTTTACTGCCTCGCATACATCCTTCTGTAAATCCACATTGTAATAAATTCACGCGCTCTAATAACGAGACCCATTCACGCAATTACAAAGCAGGGGATTTCACATATTGCATGCAGCCGATATAATTAAAAGAATTCCTTCTGCCGTCGCTCTATTTAGGATTACTAAGTTCCAGCACAAAGTTCTTGGATTCCATCCCACTGAACCGCACTTATAAATGCATCCACGATGAGGTCCTATCTTCTGGAAACGTCACCCAGCACATATGGAATGTAACGTTACAAGCGTTTGTACAGAATGATACTTTTGGTCAAGGTGAGTCTTGATCCACATGTCAGATGTTTGGGGTTCATGCCTAGTGGGTGTCCCACCTGCATCCCATCGTTCCATATATTTACTCATTGGGGTTTCAAGCTCTTGCCTACAGCGTGTTAAGACCTTGCCAAGCTTAGTTTTGAGATTCTTCCTTGTTTAGTGTTGAAATCTAGAACATGTCAGTATATAGGGGGGGCTAACTGTTTACATCAGTCTCTGTCCAGTTCTTCCTGGATGAAAGGAAACTTAGAGATCGTGGAAAGGGTCATCGTTCTTCCTACTATCCCATTGTTATGCCTTTTTATAGTTTCTGTTTACGCAATTCTTTCAAAGGTTTTCGTTTCCTCCGTGAGGACGGATGGCTTCCCTTCCATTTTAACTGTAAAACCTTAATGTGGATCAGTATGAGTGACAAGGCTTCCTGATTATGAATGATCTAAAAATGTGGGTTTTACGAGAGTTACTTCTTCTAAGGGTCATCAGTAGGTTCCTTATTGCGTGTGCGTGCTTAGGACTCTTATGTTGTATCTGTTTTCGCTTAACTTATGCATTGTTAATTATTTATCAGGCTTTGCCAAAGAAGACTGTACTTTCCACCCCAAACGTGGTTAAAAGGCACCCTGCCCCCTGCGTTTTCAGTAAAGAATGTTATTTTCTCCTGTACTTATTGTGCTTCATTCCATCGTACAATTATTATATTTCCTTTACCTTCTCCCCCTCAGAGGTCTCTTGTGATGCTGATAAACCAACACCTGCGCCTACACCAACACATGCACCAACTACTACTCCTAACGCCACAGTCCCTATACCCACCTCCAAGCCTTTGGATAAACCCTCCATTGGTAACTATTCGGTTTTTAATACGTCTGGGAAATGCCTCCTGGCTTCCATGGGTCTGCAGCTGAACGCATCTTCTCGTATCGGCAGCGTGGTAAGTTTGTTTCATGTATAAAGCACGCTTTTTCTTCTAATGCTGTTTATACCAGAGACAGGGGGCTGTGAATTCACTCTACTTTACTGCAGAGATTTCCCCCTTTTATCTCTACGAATTGAGACCGTCTTTTCCCCAAAGAGGGAACTATTATGAGATTACACCTTTTGGGTCAGGTAGCCCTCTCTGCCCCAGTGTTGCTGTGTTAACTAGCAGGATCCCTGACTGTAAATACGATTGGCTGTGCCATAGCATGTATATTTTGCTGCGGGTGGGATTAGATTCTTATTGGTTGTGACACCAGCTTTGTGCTCTGAAAGGCTTTGGGAGGGACCCAGAGCGATCGAAGCTTTGCCTGCTATTACTGTATGATTTAATCACTTAGTGGATGTCTCCTTTCCCGCGGCTCTGCTTCTTCACTTGCTTTTTCTTGTTCTTCTGTCTTCTGCAATATTCTGGTCTCTTGGAGTACTTCTGCAAAAGGGCGGAGCCACGGGGACAGCCTCCCCCTGTTCCTCCAATCAGGTGTGCCCAAAGGCTCTTCCCTTTTGCAGAAGTACCTGGATAATGGAGCTGATACGGGGGGAAGCGGAAGGAGCAGAGATGCGGAAAAGGAGGAGACCGGGACACGGATGCTTGAAGGAAAGAAGCCTTGTGTGTGAGTGACAAGCCCCTAGGCGTTGATACGGATCTGCAGTCTGAATAAAAGATGACCTCAATTATAGGATGAGATTGTTTGTTTTTTTTCCCCCTTTATAATCTAGAAAATATTTATTAGGGGCATAATATACTGTGATCGCGTGTATTAATTCGAATTATGTATGGCCAACTGTTAAGTGTTTTATAAAACCTCTTAAAGAAGCCCCCTTCTCTCATTAACGCGCTGCTCTTCTCGGTAGGGTGTATACAATATTAACCCCATCACTTCAAATGCATCTGGAACCTGTGGAAATGAAACTGCGACCTTGAAGCTCACCGATACCAGTGTGGTGATTGAATTTTATTTTGCGATCGTAAGTACTTTTTGTATGTAACTTGCATATAAAACTATCTTTTGACTGCATGCTTAGTTATGTGGACAAATTGCTGCTGAACATGTATGAAGTGCAGTGAAAATAGCTGATTAAATTCTTAATTTGTTGTTCTAATAGAGAAAAAGCAAATTTTACCTTCAGGAAGTTAACGTCACGCTGACAAATGGTTCTGGTGAGTTTTGATTATTTATATAGAAATTCTGTGCTCTGCAACGTATCTTGTATAAAATCCCTTTTACTCAGGTCAGTTTAATTTTGTTATTTTCTGTTCTAAAATGAACTATTTAAGTTGAAAGCCAGCTCCTTTGCAGAATAGATATAGCCATATTAGACCAAGAGTCGTTAGTTGATGCCAGTGTTTTTTGTTTGTTTATTATTGTGCAAACCTGTGAAAGATGTATAATCACATATGCTGTTAGGGCTTCAGAGGGCTCTTCATTATATCCAAAGATGAGGCTTGAGGTCCCGAAAAGCTTATGTGACTTCCTTTTTTTTTCCTGTTTTGGCCCAGTAAAAGCAGTGGTGTATTCTCGCCTAGGGTGGCAGGTCCATGGTGCTGGCAGTCCCCCTGCTTTCAAACCCAGGGGCTGATGGCCTCTTGGGCGATCAGGCTGCCCAATATCCCACTGCCCACTATGCCAGTTACACAGGCGATCATTGATATCCTCAACCGGGCTATGTGCGATATGGATGATGTGCCAACACAGCACGGTTGCCATAGTCTGCATTATAAGGCGCTGTATGCCTTTAAGACACAGAGCAGAGGGATATGAGGTCATATCCAGGCGCATCATGTCTTAAAGGTACGGAATGCCTTTTAATACAGTGCAGACTGAATAGGTGGGGGCGGAAGGTAAATGCATTGCTGGGTAAAAGTAATCAACTTTTATTCAGATCTATTAAAGGGAAACTGAAAACCCACAATTTTAGTACATCCTACAGTGTCTGGCCATGTTCTTTTCCTTCTAAATAAAGATGAACTCATGTTTGCACTCTTCATGTTATGTGGATCAGTGCTTGCTGAAGACCTCCCCATGCATGAAGTCCTAGACAGGACTGCAAATGTGGCAAAATGCTGCGTCTTATAACCATTACTTTGATCATGTTGGTATCTTCTTGGTTTTGTATTTCAGCATCCTCATCTGTATTAAACCAAAACTTAAGTCTATGGGAAGCTTCTGTAGGAAACTCTTACCTGTGCCGAAAAGAGCAGGTTATTGTAGTGTCTGAGGACCTGCGCGTTAACACCTTTGAAGTGAGGGTCCAACCTTTTGGTGTACGTGATGAAACATATGCAACAGGTAAGAACCTGTCCTTTCTTATAAATGACTTCATGTTATGTACGCACACACATGGTTCTTACAGAGAACAGTCTGTGTACCTGGAGCTCCCTCTTTTACATACCGTATTGGCTCGGATATAGGTCGCCCCCGTATATAGGCCGCACCCTAAAAGTTTGGTGCTTTTTAAAAGAAAAAGTTTTTAATAGACATGCTGCCACTCTGTCCCCCCCCCCCGAGATATGCTGCCACTCTCCACCCCCTCGAGATATGCAGCCACTCTGTTCCCCCCCCCCCCCGAGATATGCTGCCACTGTCCTCCTCCTCCCCCACGAGGTATGCTGCCACTCTGCCCCCCCCCCCCGATTTACCAGAGCAGACTCCCGGGTGTCTTGCGGGGCCAGCAGGGGACATCTACGCAATACGCGTATACAACTTCCGGTGCCAGCACTCAGCGGATGTACCGGCACCAGAAGTTGTATTGCGTAGATGTCCCCCGCCGGCCCCGCAAGACACCCGGGAGTCTGCTCTGGTAAGTCTTGGGGGCAGAGGTAAAACGCATCGTGCGGACGTTCACCGGCTGCGGCAATGCACATAAACAACCTCTGCTGCCGGCCCGTCTGCACGATGCGCTTTAACAATCTCCCTTGCCGGGACTCCCCCGTGGGAATTCCCAGCAAGGGAGATTGTTAAAGCACATCGTTCAGACGTGCCGGCAGCAGAGGTTGTTTATGAACGTCTGCACGATGCACTTAGACAACCTCCCGTGCTGCCCCCCCATGGGAAGTGCTGGCAGGCAGGGCCGGACTGGGACTGAAAAGCAGCCCTGGAAACATTTGGAGAGCAGCCCCATATAGTTTTTTTCGCGATTGAGCTCTTATACCCACACGCACCCCTTATACATACCCGAGTCACACTATTTGCCGTACAAATAACTATAAAACACGTTCTTTTTATCATATTATTTGTATTAAAATACCAGAAAGCAAAACTGTTAAAAGGCCCTAATAAATGAAATATATTACACATAATGGAATCAAAACATTTACTACTGCAAACATTTTTAGATTGAGACATTTTTTGTTTTTATTTCCTTTTATTTGCCAACCTGCCAACAGCCCCTTCTACGCCCTTTTTATTTTCCTTGGCACAGAGCCCCATGTCAAGGAGCTTTCAATTACTTAAGTTAATAGAACCTGATTAAGTTAGTAGAATCTGATTTCTTTTCGTATTGCAGGGTACATCCAGAAAACAAACACAGATCAATTCTGGTGGAATGCCAGACATCTGCCCCAGGCTTGCCACTCTGCCCCCTTTTAACTCCCTATATGCCCCTCTGCCTCCAGAAATGCCTTATACCCCCTATATGCCACTCTGCCATATAGGGGGTTAAAAGCCATTTATAGAGGCAGAGTGGCATATAGGGGGTTAAAAGGCATTTATAGAGGCAGCGTGGCATATAGGGGGTTAAAAGGCATACCATGGGGCACTCCAGAAAAGCCTTATACCCTCCTATATGCCACTCTGCCCCATGATATGCATTTTAACCTCCTATATGCCACTTTGCCTCCAGAAATGCCTTATACCCCTATATGCCACTCTGGCATTTAGGGGGTTAAAAGGCATATCATGGAACAGAGTGGCATATAGGGGTATAAGGCATTTCTGGAAGGAGAGTGGCATATAAGGCATATCAGGGAGGCAGAGTGGCATATGGGGGGCATAAGGCTTTTATATAAAAAAATTATTATACAGTTTGTTAAAAAAAAATAAATTGTTTATTTACCTTCAACTTTGGGGCTTTTTCTTCCTGGCCTCCGTCCTCTGGTAGCTGCAGGCCGCCGTTTTCTATGTTGACAGGATGTCAGTGACAGGACATCCGGTGCTCCAGCAGTCTGAGTGTGAGGGGGCGGAGCTTTCACCCCTCACGCTCCTCCCATCACTATGTGGCCATCAGATTAATGGAAATTTAATCGAAACGGCCGATGCGTGCTGACACCGCCGGCCGGAGCTACTTTAATTCTTTTTTTTTTTAAATTGAATATGCCGGATCGGCTTGCCATATAAAGTAAAATAAAAAAAAGTATTAAAGTAGCTCCGGCCGGCGGTGTCAGCACGCATCGGCCGTTTCGATAAAATTTCCATTAATCTGATGGCTGCATAGTGATGGGAGCAACATGAGGGGTGAAAGGTCCGTGCGAGGGGGCGGGGCTTTCACCCCTCACGCTGCTCCCATCAGTAGGCGGCCATCGCACATGGCCGCTGAGTGCTGATGCCGCCGGCCGGCGCTG
The DNA here is from genome assembly GCA_023333645.1 of Sceloporus occidentalis. Taxonomy (NCBI): domain Eukaryota; kingdom Metazoa; phylum Chordata; class Lepidosauria; order Squamata; family Phrynosomatidae; genus Sceloporus; species Sceloporus occidentalis. Next base: position 3,520,367 of record JALMGF010000034.1, on the reverse strand, counting down.
CTTTAATACTTTAATAAAAAAAGAATTGAAGTAGCGCCGGCCGTTTAGATTAGATTTCGGGCAGCTGCCCGGCCTACAAATCTCCCGGCCCACCGGGAAATTTCCCGGTATCCCGGTGGGCCAGTCCGGCCCTGCTGGCAGGGGAGGCTGTCTGAGCGTATCAGAGAGTAGGATGCAGGTCCCCTGCACCGCTGTGGGGGATCTGTATCCTAACCCTGCTGACTGCCCGGCTCCCAGAACTGCATGTCCCGGGCGTCACACGCTAGACCCCGAATATAGGCTTGTCCCGGGCTTCACACGCTAGACCCCGAATATAGGCCCGAACTAAAGACTTAGTGGGGGGGGGAAAGTGCGGCCTATATTTGAGCCAATACGGTATATATTTTGAACATAATTTTGTTCATGGTTTCCTTTACCCTACCTCTGCAGCCTTGGTTGATCAGCAGCAGCTAATGGTTCCACTGAATGTATGGTGTGTGTGTATGTGTTGTATAATGCAGGTGCTGGAGGACCTGTGACCTAGCATGGTACCTAGTCTTTCCATTTTATACTGTTTGTGTAAAGGAGTCTTATAACAACGAATGTCCCAGAATACAGATCCAAATCTCATTGCTACGGCAGTTAAGATGTTTGTGCAAAGGTCATAGTGCAACAAAGCAGGATTTTCTCGTGCACCCAGGAAACCCTATTTAAAAACGTCTATCTTAAATGTAAATGTCTGTATATTAATTACCCCACCACTGTCAGAGTATCCCAATCTTGGCAAGTTCTAACTAATGCCTAGTATTGCTTACCAAGGTGCTAAATCGGTGTTCCTGCAGCACTGACGCACTCCTGCTAGCTTAAACTTTCTCTGGACCCCGTTAATGACCATTAAAGTACAACTGTAGGAACAAACATAGTACTCTGGCACCCGCATCCCACTGTCTCTCTTCCCATGATGTGCCCTTTCTCTAGTAGCTCAGAATGGTAGATGGGTGTGAACGTAATCCTCTACAGCCCATAATGTCAGAGACAAAGGAATGTTTAATAAACTTCAAAAGTTTTAAATACCTTGTCTATACCATCGGTAGGTCATAGTAAATCTTGGTAATGCCCTCCTACCCCTAAAACAAGTGTCCCTCTGGTATTTTTGAAATAGTGGCAGGTATGCTTTTTTGCTTTTTTTTTTTTTCTTGCATGTTTTTGTTTTCTTCTTCTCTCAACACCAAGTTTTTATTTTGTTTTTTTGTTCCCTGTTTACAGCTGATGAATGCTCACTCGACGATGGCTCCATTTTAATTCCAATCGTAGTTGGTGCAGCACTTGCTGGCTTAATTATCATTATTGTGATTGCTTACTTAATTGGTAGAAGAAAAAGCTATGCTGGGTATCAAACCCTTTAAGGGGCATCACACTGATTTGCACTTTTTTTTCTTTTTTTTCTTTTTTAAAAATCTATTTGTTATTTCTTGGTTGAGATTTAAATTTTCTCTTCCACTTATTTTAGCTTGGGGTGGCGCTTATACTACACCTGTATATGTACATTGTTTGTTTGACCAAAAGTACCAGTCATGGCATTTCTGGTCAAGTAACGACTAGTATGGTCCAATCCGGCAACACCTGAAATAACAAAGGAGTTTTTACTTTTCTTTTTCTCTCTCAATCTAGATTTTCTGATACACACTAACGCTGCTAAAATAAAAGGGAATGAACCCTGTCATAATGCAGTTTCCCATCCTCTTATTTGCTTTCATATTTTAATGTCTTTTGTTTGTGTCAAGCATTCCGGTTTCAGTATTAAGCCCCCCTTTCCTAGCTTTGTATTTGGGGTGCTGTATAACTTAATATTTCTACATTATCCACATATCTTAGAAAATAGGCCTTTAAATAAAATAAAAAAGGCCATGTACTGTCTTCTATTTCCTACCACCATTCTTTTCTGTGTAACTTACTGTAAACAGTGTATACACAAGCACCCAAAAGATGAGACGGACGAAGGTAGTCCAGATACTTCATGTATATCCAGTATAACTGAAAGATACCTGACCTTAATGTGTTGCTGACTTTATCATCGATCCAAAGCAACCATGGGGTTGTAAAACCTTACACAGAAAATACATTTTCTGTCGCAGAGATCATGTGACCTCCTATGACTAAACTGAGTCCTTATCTAGAGGGGGCAGGGTGCTTTTGCTTCAGAACACCTTGTGTCTCTAACTCATGTCTGGGTACTGCAGGTGAAAGTACAAAAAAATACTGGTGGCATGTAAATGGTGCACGCCGGGTATCATACTCAAGTGATTCTGTTGCAGAGTTTCAAAAGTGGACTGTAGTAGACAGTGAAGTGTTCCGATCATACCACTCAATACTTTTCACCAGAATCACATGTTGCGTATAGCTGCCTCTAGTTTCTTATTCTTCCAAGCTAGCATGCAATCTCTTTTAGTATAAAAGGTCTAATGTGTACCAGTTACTGCCTAAATAACTCCTGTTAAGTTTCCGTTACATCCTAATAACATGTTAACATCCTCTCTTAGCTAGTGTTCAGGGATTCTTGGGGAGCATTACTCTAATATTATAGTCAGCTAATTATTTATTGTGATGGACCCATGTTCAGTAATGGAATTAATTTGAAATTTACCACTTTATAGTTATGTTCTTGCACTTTTTTTTTTTTTTATAGAACTTATTTTTTGTATGTTTTTTTTTCTTCTGACTGAATGCATTAAAAGTATTAAAATTGTGTTCTATACAATAAATTGGAAGAACAAAAGTTGATTTGCTGTTTTTATATGCTGGCCAAAGCATTGATTCTCATCTACAACGTCCCTCAACGTACCCCTACCTGAACATTAACAAGGGTAATAGTGTTTCATTGATTCCCTGTCCGCTTTAATGCCACTGACTGGCTGCCTAAAGCCAGGGAAGCAGTCCCCAAAACTAGTGGTGGAGCTTTCTGTCCATGAAAGCATTCCTTCTTCCTCCTTTGGACATCTCACTGAGCCAAGACTAGAGATGACTGGGAGAAAGTATACAGCGGGGGTGCAGGTGCGAGCTGACAAGCTAGGGGATACAAATGCATATTGGGGATTCTACAGAATTCCTCCAAGAATTTGCGAAGGGGAGTACATGAAAATTCCCCCCCTGGGGGGCACTCTATCATATGCGTTAAAGTGCTGGAGTGTCCCTTCTGTGTGCTGTGTGTTTGAAGTGAACAAAGTACTGGAAGATGAAATGAAGAACACATTATTAGCTTGTGCCTGTGGATTGCCCCTTTTTGACAGGCTATTTAGTTGACATTTTGAAGGCTGGCTCCAAGGGCTGTTGTCGGAGATGTGGTTTTATAATTGACAACAAAATGTTTTTGTTAAATAATGCGAAAGGAAACTAAAGGGGGGGAAAAAAACTGGTGAAGAGCACAACAAGAGGGAGATGGAAGAGACCAGAAATAAGAGAAGGGAAAGAAAAAGTGGGGTAGGAGGAAAGAAGGGAAAATAAAAGAGAGAAAATTGAGGTGAGACTCTCCTCTCCCGGTGATATGGTGTGAAGCCTCAGCTTGGTCTGTGCTACTAGAGTAGGGTCACGCAACGCAAATACGGAAGTTATGATGCAAACTGCCATCAACCCTGCTGCTTCTGCGACCCAGAGGTCTGGGGTTTACATCTTTACTCTGAGACTGTCCCAGTCAAATGGTGACGGTACAATGCTGGGCTGAGGCAGGGGGGGCTATTTCCCCTAGGATGCTCTCAAAAAAAATGGCTGGACCGACTTGGACCAGCCCACTTCTGGGTGCAGGTAGGGAAGGTAATGTGAGTGAGTGAGTGTCTGTCTGTTAGCATGAGTATGTGTTATTGTGTTTTAGTGTATGTATGTTTGTAGCATTAGTGTGTGTCTGTGTTATAGCGAGGGACGGCAAGGGGCCTATGGGGCCTCTTGGTGATGCCAGCCCTGGACAGGTGGCAGCACTTGCTGTGAAATGATATCTGCGTGAACACTTGCCAGACAGAGAGAGCTGTTAGTAGATCATTTATGAAAATGCTCTTTAAAGTGTCATTAGAAGATTTCTTCTATGCTTAGTTATCACTTCCAAGTTAAGGAACCACTGCGGGTTTTCTTCCCGTTATTTGTGACTCATGTTTAGAAGTTTGCTGCTGGAGTGGGTTCTTACGTGCGTTATGTTTGCTTTTTTGCTTTTTTTTTTTCTTCCTTTCTCCACAAGGTAATTTGGTTTGAAATCTGGATGTTAGCACTGCTTATAGAACATTTTTTTTAAATTATTCCTTCTTAACATTGTGTGTATGCATACGTACATGCGTGCGTACAAAAAAATTGTCCTGCATGAAATCATAGCTGTAGAGTATGTACGTAACCAGACTACAATCAAAGGGGGAGAGAAGATAATAATCTTGGGGAAACTTTCAAATTCTCATATTAAATTCTTAATTTTTAAGCATTTTGCTCAATGAAAAAAAAAAAATTGGCTTTTGACAATTTTTCAACTCTGACAGTAATTTTTCTTAAACTTTTCTTGTTTTCAACGTAATTGAAAATACACAGCTTGACGAGCTAGGGCATGGAACTTTTCCTGTCATTTGCTGGTGTTTCTGTAAAACACTAATCTTTACATTACATATATTTGCTTTCAAGTCCATCATTGGCTGGAATAACAGCCCTGGAAGTCCGGACATGAAATTCTATTTTTAATGAAGTGATGGTTTGCAGATTACCTTTTGTCAGTTTTGTGTTGCTTTGTTTTTCTTTATTTTTTTTTTGTTTTTTCCTCCCGTTTTTATTTTGGCCGGCACTGTAGCTGAAGATTGCTTTGCGGATCAGGACTTCACTGTGCCGATAATCGTGGGAGCTGCATTGGGAGTCTTAGTAATCCTAGTGACGGTGGCCTATTTCGTTGCTCGCAAGAGGAGTCTATCAGCTGGATATGAACATTTTTAAAAAATCAATGTGCAAACAAAAAAAGCTATTTGTGTGACTTTAATTTCTTATTTTTAGGATCCTGTGTTTTGTTTTTTTTTGTTTTTCTTAGAGGGGTTTTAAAAAAAAAAAACAACCATATAATAGAAATGAGACTATGATATAAGCACATTAGTTTTATAAAACCCACTATGGTACTTTTTGTATGCCACATTCTAAAGGAATATTTTAGTATTAAAACCTCTTCCAAATGCACATTTTCTAAATGTCACTGCTCCCCACATTAACAAACCTGTGCATAGTATTAGTTCTGTACCACTATGTATTTAAGGGACCTGCTGGAGTCCAGTTTGCATATACATGACCCTTTTGTTATGAAATTGTAGTTATTGTATGTACTATATATGTATACTAGTGTGTGTGTGTATATGTATGTAATTGGTATACACACAAAAACCAAAGCTATTCAGACCCCTTGCCAAATGTTCTCATGTTACTAAATTACAAATGGCACATTGATATTTTGTTCTGTATGATACTTTATTTGAAAATCCAACTTCAAAAGTCAGTTATGCAAGCAACATACTTCTACTCTTCAACTCACACACGTTCTATTTGATGGAGCCACGTAAATTAATATACATACGATTTGTCCTCAGCGTGGGAGTGATTCCAGCCTGTTTTTCATGGAGAATTTGCTCCAGGTTGTTGAGGTTAGGTGGCTGCACGTTTTCCGACACTGCCTTAATTAGTTAATACCATTACATAAGTTATGGCGGGTAAAGGTGATGGATAACCCTTCAACTTAAAATTAAGGGGGTAGTAGAAGATTTCTGAGGGAAAAACAAGCCTTCTGGCTTGTCTGGTGTCTGTAGATGAGTGTTAATAATACTTCTACTACCCCCTTAGTTTGTTAATGGAATTAAAATCAAGACTTTGAGTTGCACTTTTTGTTCTTGAGATAATCTATTGTTTTTTGGCCTTGTGCTTTTGGTTCTTCTTAAGCATCAGTCGTTCTTGTTTCTTATTGGAGGGGCACAGTTTTCCTGATTACATTTTTGCTCAATATCAAAGACATATCTCCATCTAGCAGATATTAATACATCACTTAATTTCATAATATAATACAAATATAGCAAGCCAGAAAGAACTGATCAGACCTCCCATACTAGCGGTATCAGTCCATGGATAGTAAGTTTAGGTGAGACTTTAACGTTTTCTTCCCCCTTCATAATCAATGAAAGAAGGAGAAAGGCTTTTTAGTCGGTATAGAAACCAATATTATTTGATAAGCTTAAAACCACAATAAGTTTCCTTTGGCTGAAGAAAGAAAAGAATATATCTATACACATACACATGTTGTGAGAGCGCGACACATCAATTTTAGGATATAAATGATTATAGATAGATTGGTGATCAGTCCATTTTACTGAAATATTTGGATCTAAATGAAACAGAACGAGGTTCCTTATCTTTTTCTTTCTTTTTTTTCTTCTGTCACTCTCTTTCAGCAGCTGAAGAATGCATTGCTGACACTGATCTGAGCTTCCTTATTCCAATCGCAGTGGGGACAGTGCTTGGATTTCTTATAATCCTTGTTCTTATCTCTTATTTAATTGGAAGAAGAAAGAGTCGCACAGGCTATCAATCTGTTTAACATCTAAACTATCCTGCGTTTCCTTTCTACAATCTTTGACTAAATTCTATTCTTGTAAGATGCTGGCCGCTTCATCCATAGTGGAATTAAGGTTTAAAATCTTTTGCCTAAATATTTGTGCAAGAAAGCCAATACGACTTTGTTGGTGTTTAGGGGAGATTTTTTTAAACCAGGTTTTCCCCTGACAATTGAATAACGTATTCCATAAGTTTCTTGCTTCCCAAAGAACCAAGTATATGTGTGACTCTCACTCTGGGTAAAACACAATTGCAAAGTATGCTACAGCCCGATATAAATTCCATCACTATTCTTTGGGAGATTTTAAGGAAAAGCCGTGACATTGCATTTTCTCACCGAGGTCTCGACATTTTAACGTATAGCTCCTCAAGGCTGCTTATAAAGTACTCACGTGTTATTATCTAGCTACTTTAATGAGGACAGGTCCTTTGTTGCATTAAGCTCTGTAATAGATTGTGCATTATTATAATTTATTATTATCCACCATCATATTCCACAGCGCTTTATAATTGATAAAAAAAGTCATAAATAGTGCCTCACATGAACAATCTGATTTTATAGAAACAAAAGATGATGAGCATCCTGTTGAAATAAATATACAGGAGGAGGCGGGGAATATGTAATCCAAATGAAAAGGTTTCTGTTGAGACAGAATGGGTCATTGTTACAGGCATGACTCAACTTTCTTAAACTAGTTGGCTTAATATATTGTGTTGTGTTATTCAGAATGCACGCTATACTAAAGCTGACCATTGCAGTCAAAAGGCTCGTTAATTTTGATTTCTATATATTGAAGGATTCTACATATATTACACTACATAACATAATGAAAGTCTTAAATATAATCTCCTTAAATAATTTTTTGGAATGTAGGCTTGATACGTTGCTTACATATTATGCTATCACGAAATGAAAACATCAATAAAAACACATTTTGATGCTATTTGCAAATAAACTATAAGAACCATGCATACGTTTGTGTGGTGATGTCACACAGCACTCATACACAATACATTTGTAGGTCTATCTTTAAAGTTAATAGGCAAGCACCCACGGACAGTTACCTGCTTGTGGGTCCCCAAAGATGGCTAGAGTCCATATTAACCCCTCATTGCCTTCCCTCTTGCTCACTTTATATATGCTGAAGCCTCATTAGTCTTGATTTGCTTGCGGTGATTCATAAAGTCAAAGTATATGCTCTAATTACCAGAAGAAACACAGTTTAGGTACAGTCCCATTAATGTTTAGTGCAGAAACCCTGTCTGTGTCTTGCATCTAGATCATCATAGCATTATCTTTATTATATTTGCATACTGCTTCTGTTTTATTGTATTATTCATATCTTCTCAATGAATGACCTTTAAGTGCAAATCACCATACATTGGTATGTATTCAAATTTCTTTGTGTTTTTTTTTTTAATTATTCAGAACTTGTTATAATTTGCTGTATTTCATTATTACACATTTTTTTGTACTTGAATTGTCCAGGAACAGACGAAGAGCCACAGGTTGTCGTACCATTTGTATGCCTGTCCATGCCCTCAAATAATACCAGCACAATCACAGTTTTCAGCACTTTCCCTTGTTTTTTGGTGCCTGCAGCAGTTTTATAAATAACACCCACAGTGTATAGACCTGCTGAAATGCGAATATAATGAATGTTATGAAAGTATCTTGGAAATGAAAGGTGTTTTTTAATGGTACCTTGTAATTGATGTATACAGGGGTGATTGTCTGACCTTGGGCTTATTCACTAAAGCGAGAGTTGGCGGGAGAAGTGGAGTTTGACTTCTCTTAACATTATGAAGGGTTAACCAGAATGAGCTTCTGCTCTAAGACTATAGAGTGTATAGCCCAGTATAATATATACTTAAATCGGTGAGATTTTTTTTTGGAAGGTCGCTTCTGTTATTAAACATTGTTTTATACACTAGCTCAGCCATTCATAAAGAGCAATGAACATGGTGTGGCCCTTTTATAATGCATAGTGCCAACTCTTGCTTTAGTGAATAAACCCCTTTGCGTAAGACCCAGTGGTCTGAGAAGACAAAATACCCATGTCTACAATGTATGTATAATTGTATGGTATACATATAAATATATATATATAAAAATGAAATAAAGGTATATGGAAGAAAAAAGTACTATTTTGTTATGTGACTCTGGTTGTTGAGAACAGGGACAGGCTGACAATTCAGTTTGGCCCTAACAGTTTAACCAAGCATTTGCACACCAAAGGGACCTACCATATACACAATACATTTGTCACGTCCTACCCAGGCTGCGGAGCTGCATATCTCGCTCTTGCTTCAGTTTCCCTGTTTTGCTTCGATACATTCCTGGATTTCCTTTTGCTCTGTTCTGATCTTCCATTCCTTGCTTCTGCTTCAGCTCTTTGCTTCAGCTCTGTTTCCTTTATAAGGTGTGCCCCACCTGTGTGTTCTGTTTGTCTCAGTCTGCAGTTTACAGGTATGTCTCAGTGCTATGTGTTTGGATTACATGTTTGGTTTGTTTCGTACCACTGTCGGCAGGGATTAGCGTTACGACCCACCGTCATTGGAGTACTTTGGCGTGGTGGTGGGCTAAGCATACTATGGCCATATGATGTGACGGAATCTCCAATTGTTATCACATAGTTCTAGGCTAGTTCCTGTATTCATGTTTGTCTGTCTCTTATGTACCTTTGCCCTTCTTCCTAGAATCATCTGAGGATTTCGGTTCCTCTCTCCTCTCCCCATGTCCCAGTTAAGTAGTCCTATCCTTGCTTATAGGAGAAGCGTCCGAGGATCCTGGCTCCTCACTCCTTCCCCTGTGTTCCTTGCCTTGTTCCCTGTCCTTTGTTGTGCCCTGTATCATGTATGTCTTGTCTGGTTATGTTTTGTGCCTGTTCTCCCTGTCCCTTGCTTGTTATGTTTCTGCTATATCCTTTGCTTAGCTTCCATACTCCCAGCCTGCAGCATCCTGCACGTGATTCTAGTGATATGTTCATGCCTGCTCCAGGGTGCCTGCAGGATATCACTTTGTTTCCTTTTGGATTACATCTGCTGATATGTCAGGGCGCTGGTATGTGGCTGCACAACCCTAGGTGCTCAACACCTGGGTGAGTGTGGTCGCCCTGCAACCAGGCCCTGTCCAACTCCGCTACTGCACCGTAACTCCTGCACACAATCTTTGGGCGCCCTGGGTCCTTTCAGTTATCCATATGGACCCGGTTTCGTGACATTTATGTGGGAGGCTTCATTGGGCACAAGCCCACACAGCATTGGCCTGGTTGAGAGATTACGATCTAGGGTGCATTCTAGGGTGCAACAAATATGGCCGATAGTGGATAAACGTACACGAAGACGCACAACCGGAAGAAACTTTGTTTTTTCATGTTTGTAGATATACTAGTGTAGCTTATTAGTTAAGACAAAATCCCTAAATTCTAACCTGAAAAAACTAGTAGCGTGTAAAAAAAATTCCTAACACTCTAAACGGACGTTTCACCAAGATGCACCTCGGCTTCATCAGGGTGGAGAATCGGAAAAGCGGAAAACCCAGCTTTGGCACCAGGATTTAAAGGTCTGTAAGAGCGACTCTACCAGCCTCCAGCAGGGAACTCGTCCAGCAGCTTGCTGTCCAGGGGTTAAATGGGAGGAGGTTTAATTGCACCTCCCCCAACACATTAATAAGGTTTTGGTAGCAGTATAAACTGCTTTGTGTGCCCACTATGTAGGAGGTGAGAGTAGGATCTCACCCTATTGAGAGTGTGCCTTGACGTGGCGGGTGAGCTTAATTATGCTTTGGCCAATTCATATAACCAAAACCTCTCATTTATATTATGTTTATATATTTTTTGCCAACTTTATCAACCAATGAAGAGCCTGAGTAGCTGCCCTTTCCCATTCATTCTTTAGTGTGAAATGAATGCAGCTACGTCAATGCTGCTACTAACTGTTAGTGTTATACACTGCTCAAAAAATTAAAGGGAACACTAAGATTACACATCCTAGATCTGAATGAATGAACTAATCGTATGACATACTTCCGTCTTTACATAGTTGAATGTGCTGACAACAAAATCACACAAAATTCTCAATGGAAATCAAATTTATCAACCCATGGAGGTCTGGATATGGAGTCACACTCAAAATGGAAAACCATACTACAGGCTGATCCAACTTTGATGTAATGTCCTTAAAACAAGTCACAATGAGGCTCAGTAGTGTGTGTGGCCTCCACGTGCCCGTATGACCTCCCTACAACGCCTGGGCATGCTCCTGATGAGGTTGCCGATGGTCTCCTGAGGGATGTCCTCCCAGACCTGGACTAAAGCATCCGCCAACTCCTGGACAGTCTGTGGTGCAACGTGGCGTTGGTGGATGGAGCGAAACATGATGTCCCAAATGTGCTCAATCGGATTCAGGTCTGTGGAACGGGCGGGCCAGTCCATAGCATCAATTCCTTCCTCTTGCAGGAACTGCTGACACACTCCAGCCACATGAGGTCTAGAATTGTCTTGCATTAGGAGGAACCCTGGGCCAACCGCACCAGCATATGGTCTCACAAGGGGTCTGAGGATCTCATCTCGGTACCTAATGTTAGTCAGGCTACCTCTGGCAAGCACATGGAGGGCTGTGCGGCCCCCCAAAGAAATGCCACACCATTATTGACCCACCGCCAAACCGGTAATGCTGGAGGATGTTGCAGGCAGCAGACCGTTCTCCACGGCGTCTCCAGACTCTGTCACGTCTGTCACATGTGCTCAGTGTGAACCTGCTTTCATCTGTGAAGAGCACAGGGCCCCAGTGGCGAATATGCCAATCCTGGTGTTCTCTGGCAAATGCCAAACGTCCTGCACGGTGTCGGGCTGTAAGCACAACCCCCACCTGTGGATGTCGGGCCCTCATACCACCCTCATGGAGTCTGTTTCTGACCGTTTGAGTGGACACATGCACATTTGTGGCCTGCTAGAGGTCATTTTGCAGGGCTCTGGCAGTGCTCCTCCTTGCACAAAGGCCGAGGTAGCGGTCCTGCTGCTGGGTTGTTGCCCTCCTACGGCCTCCTCCATGTCTCCTGATGTACTGGCCTGTCTCCTGGGAGCGCCTCCATGCTCTGGACACTACACTGACAGACACAGCAAACCTTCTTGCCACAGCTCGCATTGATGTGCCATCCTGGATGAGCTGCACTACCTGAACCACTTGTGTGGGTTGTGGACTCCGTCTCATGCTACCACAAGAGTGAAAGCACCGCCAGCATTCAAAAGTGACCAAAACATCAGCCAGGAAGCATAGGAACTGAGAAGTGGTCTGTGGTCACTACCTGCAGAACCACTCCTTTATTGGAGGTGTCTTGCTAATTGCCTGTAATTACCACCTGTTGTCTGTTCCATTTGCACAACAGCGTGTGAGATTGATTGTCCATCAGTGTTGCTTCCTGAGTGGACAGTGTGATTTCACAGATGTGTGATTGACTTTGAGTTACGTTGTGTTGTTCCCTTTATTATTTTGAGCAGTGTACATTGTTTCATTCATAGGTTTATTTTATGAATGAGGCCATACCTGGGAACTTCCCAGAGCTCCCTGTCTCTTGAAGTGTGGTTCCAAAATAGTCAGGAGTATCTACACAGATAGATTATAGAGGGCTAAGAGAAGGCAGAAGTGGGCAGAATTTGGCCAGGGCATGGGTGTGAACGTATCCTCTTCACCTGGCGGTTGAGACACCAGGTGAAACCCGGCAAGTCATGGTTTAAAGACAGATTTATTCACGCTTTGGCCTAATTAATTATTAAAACTGTGCCAAGTTAAACAAAGGTAGGGGCACAGCTTTTTGTCTGAAGCACCATGTAATCTACAGTGAGGAAGAGTAAAAGAAAGTGACAGATGGGGGAAAGAGACAGTGGATGAGAGACAGACATAAGGCAAATATATACATGATACATCAGATATATACCTATAGGCAGTAACTGGCAGGCAGACAGAGTGTGTTAGACATATGGAAAGAACTATGTGAGAAAATGGAAGACATACGTGAAACAGATATAGACATGAATAGCATAAAGACAGATCCAGAGAGAGATGGGGATCAAATAAAGTGTTATTCTAGTTTTACCAAAATATCACTGTGCCTTCATTTTCAACCAAGTATCTTGAAATAATTACACTTTCTGCAATACATAAAGCTTAAATTAGTCATATTGATACATGAATTTAACAATGCTCAAAGTTGTCTAGTTTCCCTTTAATGTTGGTATGGTAGCAAAAAAAGCTGTTATGCTTTTTGCAGGAATATTTGTGGAACCCATTATTTCTATATTCTGTTATCATATACTTGTCATTAGGGGCCACGCCAAAATTTTCTATTTTAGTGTTTCATCTGATGTGGAGCGTAAAGATTATCCTTCCCAAGAAGCGGTCATTCTTATGGTCATTGATAATTTGTTTCCCATTTATCTTGCATTGAATGGTGACGTCCTCATTTCTTATGACTTCTGTGAAGTGCATTGCAATTATAGGAGAGGTATAATTTACCTGGGGGAAAACACAAAAAAGGCTATTTACCCTTAGCACCCGTTTTTCTCTAATTCCATCCTGTATGTAGAATTGCATGCTGGAACAAAATAAGCAGAAGTCATACTTTGAGAGTACCTGTACATTATCCAGGCATTATTCATTCACAGCTTGAGCCAAGAGTTCCCAATCTAGAGCAGGACAAAGCCATGATTTCAGCATACTTGGAAGACTTTTTCAAGCAGATCAAGGATACTTTTGCTTTTCACATCCAATACCAATTTGCTACTTCTGAGAGGCGTATTCACTAAACAGGGAGGGTAACGGACCCCTGGTTCCGCAACGGAACCGTTTTCTGTGATAGAGCACTGTCCACTTATTTTTCAAATGTTACTTTTGTGCTCCCTGCCCTCTTCTTTCCACTTTTAACTCTGGCTGCCCAGCTACATTAATGCTTCAAGTCACAGCAGTCAGAGATTCCCAGGTCCCATTTCAAAATTGGTAGTCGGTAATACGATTATTTTCTCTGACACTGTTCTGACTAGCAATGAGGGTTCAGTAAGGCAACCATTTGTGAATGAACTACGCTATGTAGTTAGTTATATTTTACTTTACCCGCTGTTTCCCTGCACCTGGTTGGTCACTGTTTACTGTGTCATTTATTGCTCTCATTTTCATTGGCTGGAGATTGTGGCTGCAACATTTGATTGTTTGAAAAGTTGACTTTTAGACTTACTGTCGCTTTATAAATGTCCCTGTGTCCCCAAATAAAGCATGTGTGTTCTGGTAAATCTGCCTTAAGTGTTTTACTAACACTAAAGTTGTTTAAAGCGCCGCCTTTGACTCTCATCCTCTGAAGGATCACTGATATGGAGCCAACCCATAACCCAGCTAACCCCCTGTAGCCGGCTAACAGAGAGGGAAACCCAGCAATAACAGCCAGGGACTAATCGGGTCACCTAGCTCCTGTTACAAGGAGTTTGTATCAGACACACCGACTTTACAATGCATTATGCAGAGCCAAGGTCAGTGAGTTCCCCTGCAAGAAGGGTTGAAGATTCTCTACATTGTCTCTCTTGACCAATGCATTATATATATGGTTATCCTGTGTCTTCTTGCTGGAGAAGCTCACTGAGTCTACCCCTTCACAATACATGGCAAACAGGACAAGGTCAAGTGTCCCCTCAAAGCTCTGCTGCCTATAGAGACTCTCTGTCACAAACTGTGGTGTTGCCTAACACTCAAGGTGAAGATAGGCAGGTGAACTGTCCCTTTAGAAGGGTGAAACACAATAGTATACTGTCTGTCCTGCATTCTGGATGTCTTCCTCCTTTGTTATACCCTCTTACTAAATCTTCAGTCAAAGGATAACATACCTCGGCACAGATACTCAGGATGCCTTATGCTGAAACAGACTTCATATTTAAGAGAAGCATGCTTACCATAGTTATTTTACATAGTTGTAGAGACATTTCCCTTTTTCACCTGAGGGATAAAGATTCTCCATGCAGGATAAGCAAAACATAAAGAAATAGATAAACATTTTCACCATTTTCAAGTTATGGACTTATATAAAGTCAGATAGAACGTACAAAATGCTTCATAGACAATACTTACATGGGTGAGTTTGCCTTAAAATGGGTAATACATGAGATCATATTCATTTGTTGGATAAAAATTGACTGATCCAAGGTGGGTATGATTACCTCTCTGTTAAAATAAAAGAACAGACTTTGTTGTTATACATACATATGAATTAATGTCTAGGTGTAGATGTGTTTTACATATTCTGAAATCTTATACGGAAACTATAAATAGCCACAATCACATCATATAATAATAAAGTCCATTTGTGTTTGAATTGCCTCAGTAACATTTTCAGATGTATAGTTATGTCATTAAATTATTTGTAAAACATTTTCCTGCAATTTAAGAACAATTTTACCCCCCCACCACCACCACCTTTTCATTGTGTTAAAAATCAATTGAAATACTATGTTTGTGCTTTACTGTGAATATGATTGCTGATTTGATATATCCCAATATTGGACTGTCCACATTGTTTATTCTGAAGTATCTGGACTTATGTTTATATGCTTGCTTTTGTGTTATGTGTACTAGTGGCTATTTTTCCATGAAAAAATGACCTCAGGTGTATACTAAGAATTGAGGGCATGAAATGTACTCCAACATTTCTAACACTCATTGTTAGGGAGATCTCACAAACCAAGACACAAGTGTTCTTGACACCAATACTATGATTTCCTTTGTACTAAATTATCAAAATTGCAAATACGGAACTTCTGTCTTCCTGTCCTGATCAGGCTTGTTGTCTAGGTTCATCACAGATATGTCATAAAATGTGATGTTTCCACACAAATACATTTTTAGCACTTTAATTTATTAAGACTATGGAGCCAAATGAGGAGCCAAAGAACGGAAAGTCCTGTGCCACCCACAGTCTACTGTAATGTGCTCAATATTCTATGTTTCTATTGTGAATATTCTTACCGGGACTTCACAAGTGACATAAATAGGAACTCCAGAACCAGCCTTATACCCGACTATCTAATCGGGGGAAAAAGTATAAAGTGTTACTACATGTGCCATAGCATAAGATACTTTCATATTTCTTTTATATATGTTATGAATATAAGAAGTTATGAGTCAAAAACATTTAATTTTAGAGACTTTATAGGTTGATGTTATGAAATTAACTATATGTGTGTCAATAAGTCACAAAAAGTAAATCTTTAGTATAATTCTTAATGTACACATTGCAGAACTTTTCTTCCCTTGAAGCAGAAATGGCTGTGTGTGCAGACATATTTGTATGCCAACCGCTTGCAGAAGAAGACTAAAAACTTTACTGTAGAATACATTGTCATGTATTTGTTTGCCAGCACATTGCCACATTGGCACAAGGCAACCATTCACAGTATAGATCTTTGTCAATGCTGAGGGCAATAGGCTATAGCTAGTCATGAACCATCCATATCCTAATGCTACTTGATACAGAACATTGGTTATTATTCCATATTGGCCTGAAGAACCCAGAATATATCCAGTTGAGATGACAGCAATTAAGAAAAGAACAGATAAGGAAAATGACACTCCATGCATGACCCTGTAATGCTCTGGACATGTAAACACGGGTCCTCGATGTCATATAAAGACATCATGCCTGTAATTGTAACTCCAGCTGTGAGAGTGTCCGATATATGTTTTCATTGAATATCTACAGTCTCTGTGACCAACGTTCGGACAAAATCTCAGCTTCTATGTATTTGAAGTTTATTTGTTAGAGGAAAGTAGTATACATACAGCACTAAGTGATGACAGATGGTAAGATGATGGAGCTTAAGTGCTGTGGGCTAAAATTGAGTGTTTATACCCTGCAGTATCAGATAGTATATAGCATTTATATAGCATTTACCGTATATGGATTTACTTAGCGCTTAACAGTATAATAAAGGAGAAGTACAAACGTGCTGTATGTAAGTAAAGAAGCCTACATACTTATTGATTAGGTACAATCAATTAATTAATCTATATTAAAATATAATAAATCAGTAGCCTACATTTGTGACACTTGATATAAATGTGTATTTGATCAATGGGAAATGTAAAAATATTAATTATAAAGGTATTTTAAGGGTATATTTGGATAGGATTTGTAGACCTAATTTGGTACTTACATATTTAAATTTGAATGGCATCTTGAGTGACCTCTGTGCATTATTATTTTTTTGTAAGGATTCCTGATAGATTCTTTAAGAATAGTATTAATAATTAACACTTATTTTTACCCGATTCATCTTTAGTAAGAAACACGGTTTCCCTTCAGAAAAACCAAAGGTGGGGTCTTCAATTCCTGAGCAGTTCTTTAGCTGTGAGCGTCTGAAGTGGCAGGCTTTCTTCTCTTCTTTTTCATCTCCTGCCTGGATAAAATATTGTCCAGGGGTGCATTCAATGTTGTTGACTATTTGGATGTCATCGTTATAGGCTAAGAACGAAGGAATACATATCCTAATTTAGTAACCTATCCTGTAACAGAAAATTCCAACAATATACACCAAATACCCATGGGTCTACCTCCCATTTGCTAAAGCCACTTTTATTTTTTTTTCTTGTAGCTATTTTGTTACTTGTTATCCACAACCTACAATTGAGGACTTGTGTTTAGCACTAGAGAGGCTAATGCAGGTGCAGGCTAATATATCCTTATCACAAGGACCAGTTTGGGGGGGGACACACAGCTCATTCACTGTGGGCCGCAAAGTGCCGTCGTGTAAGAGCGGCAATGGCTTGTCACTTTTCCCAGCTACCGAGGTAATGTCTGCATGCAGCTAGCCCCACTGACCAGGCTGTACCTTCTATAAAGAGCAGGGAAGAGAAGGCTCTGGGGGAGTCAGCCCTGGGAATTCCAGGTAGGGCAATGTTGCAAACAAATGATTTTCTCTGCAATAAACGTACTTAATTAATGAATAGCTTGAGGTTACCATTGGCTTTACCATTACACAAGAGGGATGTTGGCTTCGTATTGATGACACGTTTTTGACCTAAATCAGATAGTATGAGCGTGTTTCACTAAAATATATACTTGGGTGACCACATGTCCTATATTCCCCACGACATGATTGCCTGAAATGAAATATAAGTAGTACAGGCTGCCCTTTGCAACCTGTGACCAGCAAACCAGTGAGAGGCAGTAAAGATTCCACTGTGCTGTGAGCTCTAAGAGCAACAGGACCCCCCTCCTCAATGTCTGGCAGCTCAACAGGTGACCTCTACCCCAAGGGTACGCTAAATGAAGTTAAACAACTCTAGTACTGCTGGAGGCTTCAAGCTCACACTTCAAATGCTGAGAAGGCTGTCATCTACATGCAGAATCTTATCAATCAATTTAAGGATATAAAGTGGTAAGTACGAAGGGATACAAGTCTAATAAAAAAAATTATGGTAAATATTGTATGTATATGTGAGGGAGATGAGATGAGTTTGAGACATTCTCTAGCTGTCCCTGAATCACAATTATAAAATGTGCCTCCCCCCTCCGGATATACAAGGAAAATATCCCTTTTAAGGATTCCCACTTTCTGTTATCTGTCTCCTCCTTGTTGGCCTTCTGATCTTTGTAACAGGTCAGCTAGTTGCTTTTTTCTATTGCTCAGAGAGTGCCCATTATACCAACACTATCCAATCCAATCATAGAGCTGCCTTTAAGGTGTTTGGGGGAACCTCTGCTTTTTGAGCCCTCAACAAATTTACAAGTGCCATCACCTCTTGTTTTCCCTCAGCTCCCCAACTACCCCTCTCTGCATTACCGCTTCTTGTGCCAAATAGAGCAGCAATCTCTAATTAAAATCCAGCCATCCCGTGTGCAATCAAACACTCACAGAAGTTATGACAGGTGCAGCTCAACAGTAGAGTAACTAGCTGTTAAGCGGGACTGCAGTAAGATCCTTACAATGTAGCACACCCCAGTATGTTTCTCCTTAAAATTTATTATTTTTCATTTTGTGATACAATTGTTATAAAGCCCACAAATACAGATCCCACAAATACAGAATACATAAATAAAAAACAAAGTTAGATTTACCTTCCAGAAATGTATTCAGGGTTTCAGCATAAGATGACCATGTACTGCTTTCTGAAGCACTGAATGAAAAATGAAAGTCAGCTACATGAGGTCTTATTGTTACTCCTTGAATTTGGAAAAAAAAAAAGAAACAGAAAAGTACAGTTTAATTCCAACTATTCAAGATAAAAATATGAGAACCCTAACTCTGTGGAGCTCTTCGATGAAGTATGCTGGGTGAAAATACCAGGGCCAAGGTTTTTCCACAATCTAAGACCTTTAAATTGAACCTGGTAACTTGCCGCATCACACTGGATTTTCATGTTTATTCACACGTTTATTAATTACCCTTTTGGTATGGCTTGGCAGCTTTCGAAGTAAGTGTCGGAAAAATGGTGGTGAGTTCAGGACAGTTGAGTGAAGGCTGACGCAGAAGACAAGAAGCAATCATTCCTGGAAAGTTGCAGGTTTCATCCAGAGGCTTTGGAAATTCTAGCTGATTACTGGGCCCCCGGATCAGTGTGTTTAATCCCTTAATGGGGGAATGATGTTTGGCCATGGTCACTCTCAACTCAGGGTCCACCACTCCCGCACCTTTCAAGGTAATATGGGGCCACCCTCACCCCTATACATGTCTAGTTCTGGCCCCTTCTACTATAAGGTAGTATGAGGTTCTTTGGTATGGGCAAAGGAAAAACTACCCACAACTAGTTAAAACTGTTACAGATTAAAAACAAGGAACATAACTGGCTTCCGATGGTAAAGGTAGTGATAAAATAATGTCATATAAGTGACAAAGTGTCTACTGTTGAAACCTGTGCTGTATTTTTGTTTTTTTGTGTGTGTGAGTAATGTAAGCACAAAGCAGAACAATAACAAGAAAAAAAAAACAAAAAACAGACCACAGCCATCAAAAAGGCATGATGTATAATTATATAATATTTTTGACTTTACCCCACCCTAAGTATTCCCTAGATCAGATTCTGGAGCTGCTTTGTAACACTAACCATAAGACGGACCATGGGTTCGCTAGTTCACACTTCAGGCTCCTCCAAAGGAATGCAAAATGCCTTGAACACCAGCCAATGACTACAAGGCCAAAAATTATTTCCTGGTTCCCAAATAAGAATAACGATCTTACATGTTGGTGCAATACTACAAGGCTTATGTTCCAATTTACTGCACATAAAGTAATTTATTATTCTCCTTAGTAAACTTCTATTCTATTTAAAAATAAAAAAATACATTTTAATAGAAAATCTGAAAACTTTCCCAATGAAGCTAAGACGTATTTAGTACACAATAACAAGCAGCATCGCTTTGTGTCAAGTCATAATGGCTACTGAACCACTAATTATCCTGTTTCAGTCACGTATTATGTGACGTATCTTATACTCCCTAAGACTAAACAGTCTAATTTTAGTAGGATTTTTTTTGCTTTATTTAAAGTATTCCTATTGCACATTGACTATGATAAGGGCACTTCTCAGTAAAGATTTGTAGACTCTTTCAGTATAGCCAAGACCTTAGTTACACAATATTTAGGGGTAGGTGCCACTTCTGACCCACATGCCCCATTTCTTTCATAGCCAGTTCTGTTGTGTTCATTTTTAACTTTATTTTTTTTGTAGTATGTTTGCCAGGGTGCATTGGACAAACCCAGCTCAAGTCTTGTTGACTTCATAAGAACAAAATTGTCACGAGTACTTAAACGTGATCATCCTCAAATAATAACAATGGAGAATAAAAGTGTATTATACAAATATTTACCTTAAATGATGAATTACTTACCTGGGGGAAAAACCCTGTCCCTGTATGTTGGAACGTAGGGGTTTATTGTAAGAAGTAATCCGTAAATACACAATGCAAACATCCCAGTGAGAAATGAATAGAGTAGAAAGTAAAATAAGGAAATCAGGGCTGAAAAAGAATGCAGATATGGATATAATAAAGAATAAGACATTTTTATTATGGTAATGCAATCAAATAAGCTTGCATGATGTATGGACTGTAGTGTAAAGGCGTCAACCACCACAAACCATAATAATGCGCTACTTGAATATTTGCCAATGGCAATATTATGATCTTATTTGCATTTATTCCCCATAGCACCGGAACAATGGACTAAAGAAATGAACCTATGCGTGACTAGATTTGATACAATGTGTATTGTAAGGAAGCGTTGATTCTGCAATGGGGAAGTGTAACTTGAGGTGTGAGACTGACAGAATCGTGTCCACACCTTAACGCTATAGCTCAACATCCATCCCATTAACCAGCGATGGTGTGCTTGGCATGTCAACTCTCTCCCCACCACCTTGAACATTGCCCCTACCTCCACCTGCTTTCCATGTGCATTCCGGGGCCCTTATGACACGACCACTGACCCTGTGCTTCCCAGTAAAACGCTACTCTCGCTGGTTGTATAGTGGTGTGAGTTTGAATGTTGCAATGCAGATATAAACTTTCGGAACATCTTGCTCATCTACAAAAGCTAATGAAAAAAACATGCTAAAAAGATTTTAATATTTTTCCTGAAATCTGCAAGCTATAGGGACGCGGCCAGGACTGCCCACATCGGTGGGAGATCCCGCTGACATTGGTGGGCGGTTACGTGATGTTTGTGGGATGTCCTGATGATGTCAGTGGGCGTTCCCGCTGACGTCAGGGGCGTTCCCACGAAAATACCCCCATTTGAAGGGAGTGGGGCATGTCAAGACCCGCGCGCGACCCGCAGGATTCGGGTCTTAACCCAGAGAACCGGTGCTTCACCCGGCAGTTCCCAGGTATGGCAATAAGTATTTTATAAGGTGCAAAATGCCACTAACATTCTACACGATTTTGTGTGGCGAATGAGGTGTTTTGTAATGTATATTTATATTTATAGCTTACATTTTATTACATTTTAATTTATTCTTTACCAATTTTTAAATGTTTAATATTTTTTTATTTTTATATTTTTTATATTGACTGGGCTCCATTGCCCTGCATTGTTGATTGACTTTTAGGGTGCGGCCTATATACAGGGGAGGCCTATATCCAAGCCAATACGGTATATATATATATATATATATATATATATATATATATATATATAAAAAACATAAGAAACAAGAAAAGACGAATAAGAGCAAGACCAGCATTTTCCCAGACAACTTTTATAATATTTCGGCAGGCTCTCACGGACACAGATGGAAGTTTGGTGTATTCCCAAGTGATATACGATTAGGGAAAATACAGTTGCGAATGTTTTGCAGTGCCACAATAGCAACACAGATGTGACTGTTGCAGGACTTCCAGCATTTAGTTAGATATTCTATGAATGGCCTAAACCATTAATGGGAAAATTACCAGACAGTATTGTCAGTGATTTCATGAGGTAGGGGGTTTCTGAAAACTTGAGAAAAAGGAGATATTGAAATTTTTGCTTGCAATACAACACATTGCACTTTTTTGTATTAAACACATTTTATGGCTATACAGTTTTGGTCAAGAGAACCTGAGCAAATGTCCTGCTGACAATACGGTATAATTTTACCTAGTTAAGTTATTACTCTTGAACATGTTTTTATAACATATTTGTATTTATAAGGCTATAATAGAGTTAAATTCAGCAAATTATGTAGAATTCCCCTGCTCCATCCTATTTGGTTTATTTAAAATGCAAATTTTAGTAAAGACAGCAGCAGACTGCTCATGCAAAAAAAGGCTAGTGATCATATGGAGCCATTTATTATCACATAGTTGTTTGTATCATTTTTCAATCATAATAACAGATATCACCCGAATGGCCCTGATCAAAAGTTAAAAACCCACATGGTGACACATGGGTTAAAATGGCAATTAAAGGTTAATTTCACCTGTGGCCTTTTAAATTGCAATTAGTGTCTGGGTATAAATAGTTCAATGAGTTTCTTAGCTCTAACTTGGATGCACAGAGAAGGCTAGATACCGAGCCATGGAGAGCAGAAAAGAACTGTCACAAGATCTGCGTAACAAGGTAATGGAACTTTATAAAGATGGAAAATAATATAAAAAGATATCCAAAGCCTTGAAAATGCCAGTCAGTCCTGTTCAATCGCTTATTAAGAAGTGGAAAATTCAGGGATCTCTTGATACCAAGCCAAGGTCAGGTAGACCAAGAAAGATTTCAGCCACGACTCTGGAAAAAGACGACGTGGTTGTTTCAAAGAGCACAAAATGACGATACTTGAACAAAAATGAGCTGCATGGTCAAGCTGCCAGAAAGAAGCCTTTACTGCTCCAATAACAAAAAAAAGCCCGGTTACAATATGCCTGACAACACCTTGACATGCCTCACAGCTTCTGGCACACTGTAATTTGGAGTAACGAGACCAAAATAGAGCTTTATGGTCGTAACCATAAGCGCTATGATTGGAGAGGGGTCAACAATAGCGAAAAGAATACCAGCCCCACTGTGAAGCATGGTGGTGGCTCCCTGGTGTTTTGGGGGTGTATGAGCTGTGAAGGCACAGGGCATCTTGAGAAGATACTGGCAGATCTAAGATCTAAGATACTTAGCATTCTTCCGCACAAACGCTGACCCTCCAGCACGACAATTACCCAAAGCACAAGGCCAAGTTGACCCTCCAGTGGTTACAGCAGAAAAAGGTGAAGGATTTGGAGTGGCCACCACAGTCTCCTGACCTTAATATCATCGAGCCACTCTGGGGAGATCTCAGACGTGCGGCTCATGCAAGACAACCAAAAACTTTGCATGACCTGGAGGCATTTTCCCATGACGAATGGGCAGCTATACCTCCTGCATGAATTTGGGGCCTTATAGACAACTAATACAAAAGACTGCACGCTGTTATTAACGCTAAACGGGACAATACACAGTATTAAGTACTAGGGGTATGCAGACTTCTGAACAGGGGTCATTTCATGTCTTTCTTTTTTTGCCATGTTTAGTTTTATGATTGGCACACTCTGTTATAACCTACAGTTGAATATGAATCCCATAAGAAATAAAGGAAATCTGTTATGCTTTTAAAAATTGTACATATATTACCATTTCTCCAAGGGTATGCAAACGTTTGATTACAACTGTATATGGTCTCTTATAGTTTTCTTTAAAACAGAGATTCAGATATATATATTTTTTATTGTCCACTATCTTAACGATGCTACAAGATCTGCTGCACACTTTAAACAAATGTAATAGATCCAAAATAATCGTGTTGATCAATTATTTAATGGACTTCGGAAGGAGAGAATGTGTTTCTGACGCATAAAAACATTAAGGTATTTGATTAAAGAAATGATTAACTATTCCAATATTTGAAGGCTTAGTTGAGTGAGTCATAATAAAATAGCTGCACAGTGCTTAATATTATACCCAAAAAATGAATTATAACTAATTACCTACCCCAACTTTTTCCATTCCGTCCCAAAAATTCTCTTTTGTCAGGATTCCAGATGAAGACTTTTAGACCTTGGCACCAGTCAGCCCAGGTTTTACCCTCCGCCATTTGTCGGTGTAGTGAAGGTTCTTGTGAATTCTGTTGTGTCCCAGCATTCCAGTTTTCCTGGAAACAGTTATACAAAAACGTCCCTCCTATTAGTACACAGTCATTTACTCCAGGGACCCACGTGTTTCTTTTTTAGTTGGCTTGTCAAATGTAGTCAACGTGTCCCATTGCTATATATAAACGTTTACAGATGCATAACTATCTACTTTCTGCTGCGAGGGAGCACATTATCTTTGTGAACAGAATGTGCTTGAGCTTACACTTTCAGTAATGTAGTAATGTTGTAACACCATGTAACTGGGACATGTAGAGGGGTTTGTCTTCTTGGTTGATGGCTCAGTGCATGTTCTTGAACCCCAATGTACACGATTTTGACAATAACATGAAACTGTGTTCCTGGGCTCCATCAGCTCACCCAAGTTCCCTGTGGGGGGAAAAAACTACAGACAAAGAACGCATTTTCATCTGAATCCATTTGGTGAAATATGAGTCCATACGTGACTAGGACACGTGATCATCTAAAAGATCTTCAGTACGTGATCATCTAAAAGACTTAAAATGGACAGTCCATCCCAGATTCTGAAGTGTTCTTTTTTTATTATAATCAACAAAGCCTTCCTAATAAAACATTTGTTATTACATTAGTGCAGTAGTCACTATAGAACCACAAAAATCGCTAAGGCTGCTCCTCTGCAGTTGTAGTTGCAGTTTCTTGCATTTTGTGCAACGTATGTCATAATGTCTTATGTCATATAATGTAGTGGACACTGAAGGCATATTCTATTGCCTGATACTGCTTACAGAACATGGTAAAATCTGTGATCTGTGGGATCTGTGGAGAATCAATAGGGTGCTAACATAAATAATTTGGTTTTGCTTCTTCTTAATAAAAGAAACATAATTTTCAAATAATAGAATTTAAATTGGTTATTTTGATGTTGAATGTCATCAAAACACCATTCCTTGTTTTAGCATCAAATATCAAATATCATAACTTGTTTCCAAAGTTGTGTTCAAACAGATAATCCAGGCCTATGTACTGGGATGATTGTAAGCAAAAAGGGTAAATAGTTATCAGAAGTACCCGTTGTGTATATCACACGATACAGTTGCCACAATATCAGGAAAAAACAACCAGTATAGAATATTTAATCCCAAACTATAGTGTATTAGGAAAGAAATCACATTTGTCATCAACAAATGTACACATAACATATTACAAATTCATCTACTGAAGACAAGGATTCTGACGAATCAATAAAGCCCCCAGGGCCCATTTCCACTCATTTCCATCGTTTGTCATGACCGTTAAAGCACAATTCATAGTTATATTCTTCTGATTCCTAAATGCTAATGATAGGCGAAAGGGAGAGATGTCCTATGAGGTGATCCAAGAAACTGAATACATCCTGCCGTAGCTGGCTCAGTTATCCATAGTGTGATATCACAAAATACTCCTGTTTTTCAGGTCACCCAGTATGTTGGGTGCAGATCAGATAACAGATTAAGAAGTAGTGCTTTCATGTCTTGTTATTACATATGTCTTCTATCTATTTTTGAATGACCTGAAAAAATCCTAGTGATATTTCTAAATTGTGTCAACTATGTATCTCATGGGTCTTGATGTTACACTCAGGTCCTAATTATTTATTATTTATTATTATTTTCAAGAACCTAAACTAACAATTTATTGCAAATCGTTAATGTTTTTTTTTTTATTTACAAAGAAAATGGCGAGCCAGATTTCTCGCAATGCATGTACACAGATAGGATGCTGCAGATGGTAAAAGGGATGGCTTAGTAAAAGCTTCATCCACACAAACTCTGCCTCTTATCAGTGATGTGGTGCTTATGCCTCACCCATTTTATGCTTTATTTCAATGCATAGATGTGTAAGTGTGCTAATCTTGGTGTGATCTCAGAGTGTATATATGGCCTTGGAAAACTGATGTGTTCCTAAAAATGTAAGCAGTTCATAAATCTAAATGTATAGCATTTGACATTGAAGACATACCTTAATAAAAAATACACCATTTTAGGAAAAATAGACTGGCGCTACGCTTGCTATTTGCATTTGCTATTGAAAACAGCAAAAAAAAATCTGGTTCCATAGTCATTGTAATAAATCCCAAAACACACATAACTCACCAATGAATGCAAGACATTTACTTGATGGTCTGCAGACCTCTGGGTGGAGGAGTTCATCTCCATACTTTGGGGATAAAGAAAAATATGTTAACATTAGTTGATGGACTATGATCTGCCATAGGCACATAGTTGCACCTTTAAGAGGAACATTAAGTGCATTGTACAACATATTCATCAACTACATTGCATATACCAGATAACAACACATTAACATATGGATCAACCATCATTCTGTTGAGATACATTTAAGATGCCATACTTAAATACAATTGGGAATTGAGGAAAATAATAGAATTACGTGTCACTTATTTATTCTACTATTTTTAAAGTTGAGCTGTATATGTAAATACAATTAAACTATTTCTATTGTATTTCTATAATCTTCAAAACTCTTTCATTTTTTTTAATATATATTTATAACATTAAGTATATATATATCTAAAATTATGTTTTAATATTTTGAGTTTTAGCATAACAAAAAGAATCCAAAATAATTCCAAATCATTTAAGAATAAAAAAAAACTATTTTACCTTTCACTGGTTTTTTTTTTGGTTTTTTTTATCAGGAGCAAAACTAAATTTTCTCAGTTTTCCAGAACTAAGAAAAATTATGTCATGTCTCTTCCTAGAAATAATCCTTCTACGTAGTCTGGACCAGCAAAGGCTTTGGGAGAAGAAGTACGTCCGACTTCTTTATGAATAACATATGAATAAAGAATATGGCTTTCACTCACCTATGAGAACTGAGCCTGGAGAGCAGGCAATATGTCCCTGTCAGTCACACGAGCCTTGTACTGGCAATAAGTTGGAACACAGACACTATTTTTATCTCTTTGGACCCAGTCATTAAAAAAAAATAAAAATAAAACTGCTTATTACATAGTTTGTTTCCAGACAGATCCTGTAAGAACTAGATGTGGTTGAATATTGTAGTCCCTGGGTTAGACTGAGTGAGCTATGTAGGCTTGCTCAGCCTTATACATGATCAGCGTTATTTGAATCAGAATTATTTATTTTAATGCCCCCCCCCCATGCGATGGTAGGAATTGCTATGATCATTGTCTGTTGGACTAAACAAACTCATTTTTATGTTTCAGGCTGGTAAGGGTGTCATTATGCGTGGGTTATTTAGCATTTTGTTGCATGGAATGCCAAAGTTATGGAAAGAGAATAATTTTGGTGCTAGGCTAGTATATGTGGTCCCCATTCCTCAGAGCAGCCAATGAAATGTTCCTGAGAATTGATCTGCTGTCATATTTATATTTAACCCCCCCCCCATTATGTGCTTGCTGAGAGAATGGTAATCTTAGAATAGGCCAGAAGTACGGCTGATGGAAAACTGTTAGCATTTGGCTTATGCTGGAGGGCTATGGAAGGCATAGATCAATTAAGGTCATGGTTAAAGGGGAAATCCCACATTTAGTTTTTTTTTACAGTTCTCCATCTGTGCTTCTCCCAGTCGGATCCTTATGTATGCCTTTGCCTGTCCCTGCAGGAGATGTAGTTGGCCATACACATTCCCTGGCACGTAATTGACTTAGCGCTGATCAGCCCAAGTACTGGCTTGGCGAGTGGGCATGTGTGTGGATAGCACTGAAATCAGTAGGACCATTTTTCTGGCACTAATTGGCTGCTACGAGCATTGCCAGACCACAGAGGAGCCGAATAACTGCAGTTTCTCACTAAAGTAAGTATTTTTAAAGTACTCACAAAGTGTAGTATGCATTAGTAGCCGGGCATACATCTGGGGACCATCTTTATTGCAACACCTTTATTGGTCCTAATGTCATCTTGTTAGATAGACAACTCTTCCATTGTGCAATTATAAATTGGGGAAGTTCACCTGTGTGCCTCATGGAACACGTTACAGCGTCCCTCAAAATCTGTGGTGAGCATTAATCTATGTCATAGGTACAAGCCTCCTGCTCCTAATGTATCCTATGTACCCCTGCCAAATACCAAGCAGTTTAATGTTCAAAAAAACAAAATACTTTCACTTGAAGTAGCCAGTCAGTGGCAGGAAAGCTGTTCCAATGACATCAATTGGAGTACTTTCTTCGCAAGCGCCTGGAGGTCTCATTAGATTACTCCTCAGAACATCCACCGAAGCAGATCTTGAGTTGACTGGTGGGAAGTATACTACGTGTCAGTAGATGTGTTTAGCTTCATGGCAAATAGCTGGGGGGGCAGTGAAAGGGGGCAATGCATACAGGGGATTCTGCAGAACCCCCATGAATTTGCACTGGGTACCATACAAGAATTTAAAAGGATTGCTCATCTATAACAGGTATGACAGTGTAGATGATAGCTGGAGTACCATTTAATGGAAAGGTACAACATAAGAACAACCCATTTGTGAACCCAACACGGATTAAGGTGGCATCACGGTTCATAGAATTTACATGATGTGCATCAAAATGTGACCAATCGATGGCTGATTGGAGAAAAGCATTTTGGCAAAAGCTCTTGTTTTATACGTTGGCTCGTGTATAGTCTCATAATTTGACAGCATTGCCAGTAATATGTTGCTAGTTTGCATGTTTTTCCAGAGTCAGTAATAGAATTTTCGAATCTTCTTGACCTGCTAACTTGTTTTAAAATTCCCTGACGTCCATGTGAGACCCACTTTGAAGACCATACTATAAGCAGGCCATCTTTGGAGGATGGATATGAACATCGGTCCACCCACATGGAATGAGAGCAGGCATCTGCTTATTGTTTGTGTTGACATGTTGTACCTGGCCCACCATACTAGTACTTGGCCAGCTAGTGAGAGAAATGTCTGGCATTGCATTCACCTTGTTGGTTTGGCGTTGTGCTGTGGCCAAAGCCTGATTCATCCATCTCTGTCTATACACACAGGAGAAAACAAGTTCCTTAGCTGAACCGTTAACTGTCCACACCAACAAGGACAACGCCACTGCTATTGAGATGACATTAACGATCGCCCCATGGCTGCTTCTCTTCAAACCTCTGTAAATTGTTGGGACTCCATCAACCTCTGGAAGATGTAGGTATCTGTACCATGATTTACTGTACATGCTTTCTCTCTTCCACTGGCAGTCTATAATAAATTGTAAAAATAGGATATATTTTTTGTGAAAAATGTGACATACAAAGAATACTAAAAAGATTTGGCATTTCACAGAAATTAGCAGTTTGTTTTCAGTGTGATTATAGATTCTGGCTAAATCTGCAAGCAAAGGGATTCACTGGGCTATCTTTAGCCTGTACGCGTACATATTAATATTTGAATGATGCTAAACATATTGATAAACACTTAGTAATCGCCCTCAATGACATCAGGGTATATTGCTTCTCTGCAGCATAAGAGAGAAACGCTGAAACAAGTAACATCATCATTTACCATTAAATATACCACACGGGATTTACGTTATTTCTATGGATATCATGGAAGAACGCTATGCAATTCATATATTTGTGAGGGTACCTTCCAAGATGCGACAATGCAAAATAATTTCCGAGTCGCCGTACCGAGTAGGTGGCTGTGCTGTAACTGTGAGGGATGCAGGTGAAATAATAGTAGAAACAAGCAGATGGGGTACTTGCTATCTGCGAGACGCAAAAGGAACATAATGCTGGTTCCATTAATGTACATTTTGTATCTACAAAGCTAGTTCTGTGAGACATCCACGCAGCTATAATCGTCTCTTTCTTTAAAAGGACACTCCCGTGTCCCAGAGATCCTCTGAAAGTACTTCTTTAAGTTCTGTCATCTCTATTCATTTAACCTAAAAGATTTAAAACATTCCTTAGAGGGAAGCTGCAGATCCCTGCTTCCCCAATGGTCAGTTCGCACCACTGATTGGGAGGAAAGGGCAACCATTGAAATCAATGGGAGTACTTTATACGCATGTCCTTGGGGCTACAGGAGCTGACTGGCAGTAAGTATATCACGTGCAAGGAGACGGGTGGGGAAACGGTCACATACATAAGCAGAACCCCCAATGAATTTGAGAGGGGAAGAACACAAAAATGTGAAGGAACCTCTCAGCTATCATATTCATTAAAGTGCATTCGATGGCTGGAACGTCCCTTTAACCTTTCCGTTAGAGAACTTCTTTTGTTTGTAATGACTTCATTTATACAGATCATACTCAGATCTATTTATCTACAGTCTCCATGTCATATGAAGTGCAACTCAAAATGTCAATTTCTGTTGCTACATTCTTTCTGGATTAAATTTTAAATCTCAATTTTTAAATTGATATTGTCAGCATAGCAACTAATGGAAAGAGATTGAGTTAAAAACCCTAGGAGTCCCAGGTACAGTGTTTAGTCTGGCTTTTCTCCTAAAATATTAAAAGACACTTTTTTTTAAAGATGTTTGGTGAAAATGAGGCTATGGGGTGGTTTTACTGACTTTTTACAGGATTCTATCTACCTATTGTTTGCATCTTCTGTAACCAATGAATATCTGATATCATGTATTTTATTTACACAATTATGTTGTTTGTGTACACATTGCTGTGACTCTTAGGGCCGTAGACCACTGTGACCACGCATACCCACCAGACATGGTGCTTTCCAAAAGGAAGAGTAACATCAGGAGAGGAAAGAGGTATCTGGGTCCCAAGAAGCAGATGAGGTCCGACTGAAGGGATAGTTGGTAGGTATGGAATTGAGACCTTCAGGCAGTATCCCAAAACACCAGCTCATTGCCCACAGTTTCTCATACATAGGGTCTCTTGGGACCCGGGTTACCGAGTCAGTATGTTATAACGCGGTGTGCCGTGATCTTGGGCGATAGCAAGAGTATAAAAAACTTCTGCTGCGAAGGAAGCCGCTGCTACTATATCTGGTTACACGAGATGTTATCTCGGCCCTTCCGTACATACCTACCAAACCTTCGCACGATACGCGCCAACAGTGACACCGTGCAGCGCGATGCTGCCCGTCAGACCGGGAGCTGTCACTGCGCATGCGCACTGTGGTAACACACAAGCCCGCTGTCATGATGGCCAGCGCTAATGTAGGATTATGCACGGGGAGGATGCTGGTGTCGTGAAGCAGGTGCCTCCCGCTGCTTGCTGTATGGATGCTATGAGCTCCCAGACGCCCCGCCGCTCTTTTGCGTCTTCGAGAGGCTTTTCTTTTTCTATTTGTATTTTTTGGCTACCAAGTATCCGGGCGCTGACCCTCGCAGCATGCTGACTCAGCAGCGGTCCCAACGCACTGACATGCAAGCTGCAGATTCAACGGGTGAGTGAAGCGTCCTAGCGGGTGTCACACACCGTACACCGTACCAGGAGCGAGCTTTCGGCACTTGAGAGGTTAATCAAACCTGCATTACATTTCCTTTGCGTCATCTAGCTGCGATGTGACGTCAATGGCACCTTCAGCTCTTGCCTGAACTGCTTATTTATTAAGCAGGGTGCCTGTTCTACACTCAGGGCACTGGCGCTGGCGCTGCATTTACTTGCCTGCAAGGCTTTCACTCAGGCATATTGTAGGAAGACACTCCTTCACTAGAAGCCCCAGAATAGGTGACACAACCTGTGCTTGCAACTAGTGGAGTGTTTACTTTACAAGCAGTGTCTGCGTGTAATCAATGATTCAGTAAAATGGCCAAGTAAAGAAGCTGCCTTGTTTATAATGTCTGATGCTGCCTAGGAAGAGTAGAAAAGGGGATTTTAATTCAGATAACTTCATTTTGTTTAAAAATATGAAATTTACCAAATACTGAGAAATTCTATTCTTTCTACTCAAAAATCCTGTTTATATACATAACGTTGACATAAATGTATATGGTTGTCCATTCATTTAACCCAGTAAAAAGCATCGATGATTGGGTGTATTTAACATACTCAATCAGTGATGGGTCTGTGCTCCATTGTAGTGAGGGCCACTCACTTGAAGTCCAGTTCTCCAGTAACCTGATAAGGAAGGATCATGTGACTGGAGACACTCAATGGATTCTTGACATGCAGCCTTTATATGACTCAGAAACCTTTTAGCTCGCTTATTTTTAAAAACGGGATCCATGGAGTCTATATTCCTTCACATCCCACCGGATTATCAATAAGTCTAGGTGGAAGTATTAATGTACGTTTGAAAATTTATTTCTGATAGGATTACCTGGAAACTTTCTAGATGTGCTAGCTCTGATATTTTAAAATATGATTTTACGGTCACCTTTAAGTGTTTGTACATATTGATCTAATATTGGTCCTTACGATTATTCTTGGAATATTATTCTTAAAAGGGTCACGTGTACAGTACTGTGCAAAAGGCTCAGGAAGGTGGGAAAAAATGCTGTAAAGTAAGAATTCCTTCAAAAATAGACTTTTTATTTTTATCATTTAATAAAATGCAAAGTGAGTGAACAGAAGAAAAATCTAAATCAAATCAATATTTGATGTGACCACAGTGTGCCTTCAAAACAACATCAATTCTAGGTACACTTGTACAAAGTCATGAATTTAGTCATACCTGGGAACATTCCGGGGTTGACCTGAAGATCTCCGGGTGAAGCAGCGCTTCTCTGGGTTAAAACCCGAATCCTCCAGGTCGCGGGAGCGGGGTCTTGACACCCCTCTCCCCGCCCATTTCCCCTTTCAGTGGGGGTATTTCCAGCGATGCCAGCAGGAACGCCCCTAACATGAATGGGCCCACCCATTGACGTCATAGAGACAGCCCCTGACATCAGCAGGACCGCCTGCTGACATCAGTGGGCAGTCCTGGCCGCGTCCCCCAAAGGTAGGCTCTGGTTAGCTCAGAAGTTTTCAGGTATGAATATATGAATGTATGAATATAGTTAGGCGTGTGATTAAACAATTATAGCAAACTGGTGCTAATGATCATTAGTTTAATATGTAGGTTGAAACAGTTCTGTAGGAGGAATAAAACCCGGTGAGGGCTGGAGAGAGGTGCAAGAATGAATGTTTGCTGTCAACAGTGATGCATGGTGGAGGTTCCTTGCAAGGTTGGGGGGCATTTGTGCAAATGGAGTTGGGCATTTGGTCCAAATTAATGGCCTCCTCAATGGTGAGAGATACAGGCAGATGCTTATCCATCATGCAATACCATCAGGGAGGCATCTGATTGATTCCAAATTTATACTGCGGTAAATGACCCCCAAACATACAACCATTAGTCATTAAGAACCATCTTCAGTGTAAAGAAGAATAAGGAGTCCCAGAAGTGATGGTATCTCTCACAGAGCCCTGATCTCAACCTCATCGAGTCTCTGTGGGATTTCACAGTACTGTATTTGGTGTTTATCTTAGATCTTCTGAAATGACATAGACAGTTAGCCTCACCTTGTATTTGTGTATTCTGAACATGCCCTTGTGTCTGTATTAGACTGACGATACTTGTTTGTGTTTTGGCTACACTGGGCGTACAATGATTTAAGGAACCCCCATCTGCTTTTGTGATGTATGTTATTACGAGGTTGCTTATATCCTCATTTATATCCTTGTTTAATGTCCAGTGTCATCATTATTCACATTATTACATACGGCACTGTTCAGATCTTCATTCCACCTAGCGTAGCAGTGTAAATGGTAAGCTGATGCACTGTTGAAGCCCATTATAATCATCCGTTTTGAAGAGACGAAGAGCAGACTTTATTTGATCATAATAATCAAGGGTATAAATCTGTAGCACGCCGTCTCTCAAGGAGGACGAGCACCAGAAAATCGTTCTCCAAAGACCCCAAACACCCAGAGTAATATTACGTTTTGCATGTTGTCATTTATGGCCGGCCACGCTGCAGGCGTTTATACACATATATGTACAGCTCACCCTTTTGTCTACACACATATACAGAAACTGTATGTATAAAACAGTCTGTTGCTGCTGCATGTCCCCTGATGCAAGGTTCACAGTGCTTTTGCATATGGCCAGCACAGCGTCCGTGTTGACTTCCCAGCGGCGTGTATCAGAGACTCTGCTCGAGGCTTCAGACACATGCTGCAACTCAATATGTGTTCCCGGCATCCGTGTTGGGAAGTATTCCAAAGCAGCTGAGAATCTCAAAATGACATGTTTGTGTACCTACCTGGAACATAACGACCACTCCTTCTATTCTAGCATCATTTACGTTATCGTTTAAATATTAAACCATTGCACTGGCAGTTAATGGAACATACCCAGCAATTGCTATTTTTAAATAAAGGACTAATGAGGTGCTAAATAAGAGATAAGTAGTAATGTTATATAATAGTTTAATGTTTCAGAATGTTTTTTTAAGCAAACATTATTGTATCTCATATAATATACAGGATGTATACCGTATTGGCTCGATTATAGGCCGCACCCTAAAAGTTTGGTGCTATTTGAAAGAAAAAAATATTTTTTAAGAAAAAATACACATTAGTGCAGGGGTGTCCAAGTTTTTTCTGCAGTGGGCCACTTCATCAGAATTGGCCTTTAATAAAATATGCAGATTAAAATAAAGTAAATGACACAAAACCTTTACCCTAACTGATTTCTGGGCCTACAAAGTGTTGTGACTACAAATTCAGGATACTTAAAAATGAAATAGTTCTATTTATTCTAGGGATGCACCAAAATGAAACTTCTGGACCAAAACATTCACTTAGCCAAAACCGAAAATGACCCCCCACCTTTAAAAATAATAATAAAAACTCAAATTTTTTATAAAAGTAGGTAACACACCACAAATGGACAAAAAAAATTAGCAAATGACTTGGCATGATAGGAGTGTGATTGTTAACAGCAATCACACTCCTATCATACCCAGGCAACGAGTAAATGCTGGTACCTAGGCATGATGGGACTGTGCTTGCTGTGATTGCTGTTAGCAATCACACTCCTATCATGCCAAGTTAGCCAGTACATGCTGGTACAGGGTGGCTGTAAGTGATGTGCAGACCCCATACTGCTGGCAGCATCAATACGCAAGGGGGCAGCTAGCTAGGTTTCAGCATGTACTGGCTGACTTGGCATGATAGGAGTGTGATTGCTAACAGCAATCACAGTCACATCATGCCTAGGTTCCAGCACTTACACATCCATGCTATCACACACACACAAATTCATTCATTCACAGATTCATTCCCTCAATCAGGCAAACTCATTCAAACACCCTCCCCCCACCCCCTTACCTGCACTACAGCCCTCTCAATGCCGATCACAGACTTCAGCAGGGGGCGCGGCCTCCCTCTGCGTTCTCTGGTACTGCACAGAGGAAGCAGGGCTGGAGCAGAGTCATGTGATGTCACGTGAACTCTGATGGGTTCTGCTTCCTCTTTGCAGTACAAAAGACCCTCCCACTGGTAAGTAGCAGGGCTCTTGTTGTAGCAGGGCTCGAGGTGCGGCCCGCGTAAGATCGGTTGCCCTGGCTGCCGATCTTACGCGTGCCGCATCTCGAGGCCGCATGTTGGACGCCCCTGTATTAGTGGAATGGTAAAACAGTATTTTACCTAATAAGCAGGAATACATGTATTTAAAAAATTTTGGTATCTATTATGCAGTTAGTGAACATAGGTTATATACAGACAGAAAATCAATAGCCATTTTAAGGTCCCCCTTAATTCATAATGCATCTCACGTATAGATATTCCCCTCTGATATGCCACTCTGCCCCCCCAGATATGCCACTCCCCCCTCAGACTTACCAATACACCCCCAAACTCCCTTGTGTCTAGTGGGGCCGGCCGGTGGATGTCTGCGCAAAGACAACCTCCACTGCCGGCACTTCTGCCGGGGCTTCTATGACGGAGAAGCACCAGGGAAGTGCCTGCAGCAGAGGTTGTCTACGCGCATCGCGCAGACGTCCATGGCTGCCGGAGAGGAGGATCCAGGTACCCTGCAGCAGTGCGGGGGTTCTGGATCCTAAACCCTGCAGCTGCTTGCCCAAAGCAGGGCTTAATGAAAAAAACAAACAAACACCTGCCCGGCACCCGAAACTGCATGTCCCGGGCGTCGGGCAACACGAATTGCGCATCCCTGCGCTAAACCCCGATTATAGGCCGCACTCCCACTTTAAAGACTTAAAGTGGGGGGAAAAAAGTGCGGCCTATATTCGGGCGAATACGGTATATATATATATATATATATATATATGGGCTGAATATTGTGTTGTGATTGTTATGGGTGTCTCCAGTTACTTAAGTATATCCTTGCAATGTGGAAAGTTCACCAGGTAAATTCAGCAGGGTGCATTGGCTAGAAAATTTGCCACATAGTGTAATATACTGTACAATAAGGCAACCTATCTGGTTTTCCATTAGCAAGCATTCAGTTCAACAAGTAAAGAGAGGGATTCAGTGCAGGGCTATTGGAGAGAAGGGGTTGGCATATTAATTTGGTTAATAAGCACAATAGATATTTTGGCTGCCAGATTCCGCACCTACTGTGGACTCAGCTGCTAAATCCAGCTCGCTACTAGTGAGTTGGATAAATACCTTGACAATAAGCTCAGCTGTTGTAATATGTTGTAAATTGAAATGTCTTTAATGAATGGCATACATAGCTGATTATGTCAGTAATAGGATGAACGCGTTTACAGAATGTAAAAACAATCCACAATGCACAGAGATGACTAGGTTCATTGATTGCCTCAATGCTACTTGTGGGATAAGTGGTTATTATGAAGCAGAATACAGCATTATTAAAGGATAAGAGTAAATTTAGTTTTTCCAGTTGAGAAATTGTACAAGTTCAGCCAAAAGAAAAAAAAAAAGCCAATAACACTTAGAGTGGCATTCAACCCCTATACAGTATAAGTTACTTTACGGTTAAACATCACATCCCTGGTCGCCATATCAAAAGAGACAGACCAAAAAGAGAAAAACTATGGTAGCTGCACATACTAGGAACCAAAGAAAACCTAAAACAACGAAACCCCAAAAAAAGCCAAAAATAAACCAACCCCCCCCTCCAAATATTGCCCTCATATCATTAAGTAATAGATCATTCAGATCTCCTCACTGCCCCAGCATCCGCCATAAGAAAAAGGGATCCGAAAGAAGGGTAGAATGAGAAAACCGTGTCACCAGAGAGAAATGGCCACCACTGACCCATTTCACAGAAACCAGTCCATACTTTCATGGAGGCTTAAAGGACAGGCTTAAATACCGTATATTTTTCATGATCTCAAATGAATGGCCAACATTTTAACCCCCCGATATCACTGCGCATTATTAAGGGCCCTAAATAATGGTGTCAAACTTCTTGGGTCATCTCACTCATTGAACCATTTTTGCAGTAGATGCCCACAAATACAATTATCCATTCATAATGCATAGTGAGATCAGAGAATTGAGTTGTTCCGCACTCCTACAAAATCTAATTTTTTGTGAATATATTACATAGATCTTTTAACATAATGGACAAAAAAATTATTTGCTTCTTCTATCTCATAAAGGTTTAAGGTGTGTGCTGTTAACTGGTTGTTATCCAAACCAAAGTGTGTTGTTGAATTCCTGGTCTTAATGCTACTAAATACAAATCTTTCACCATTTGCAGAATGTCCATTGTTAAAGGCTGCCAACAGGCCTGGATTTCAGGATATATCCCGTTGAGACTGGGTCAAAATTATTGAAATTGATTAATTCACCTCTTTGCAAGCCGGACCAGCCTGAAATTTGGGTCTTTTGCAACTCTTGAGCCTAGGAGATTGTCACCTTAGCCACAAACATCAGGGGATCTGATTGCTTGTATCTCCATGCAAGTAATTTTTTTAATTTTTTTTTATTTTGTTGCAGGCTCGTTTAATAAAAGAAGAAGAAATTCTATTTTTGTTACTGTGACTCTTCTCATTGTGTCCATATTAATTTTTACTGTGGGTCTTGCTGCTACAACCAGAACAGAAAATGTGACGGTGGGAGGATACTATCCAGGGGTCATTGTAAGTCTGAATATCACGTATATTATAAAATATCATGTAATATCATCTATATTACTGTAAGCAGAGATGTTTTATATCTTTTTTTGTTATTATCTCACTATTTTCTATTTGGACAAACATTTTTGTTTGGTTTGTTCACACCGCACTCCTGTTTTTGCCTGCAAACAAAACTGATGACATGGCCCTATTTTTCTCGACGGGATGAGAGGTTAAATACATTACACTTCTATAGCAATATCTCTACAAAAGTAAATGCAAGTATTTGAGGAGCCTTTAAAACTCATTAAAACCTGTTTAAATATTTAGAGACAATTGTTTTGGTTCATATCCAATCCGTTCAGTTATGAGTATTGTGAGTATTCATTCATACCTTACGACCAGAAAAAAGAAATACTCCTATTGTTGTTCTAATGGCTGTCGGATATAAGCCATCATAGCGGTAAGTGCTTTAGTAGGACATGTGTGTGTGGTATTAAAATGCGCATGGTAAATTTTGGGAGTTTTTTGCACTCGCTGAACATTGCTAAAGATTACTCTGTCCCTTCGAAAGGTGCAGTGAAGTTGGAACTGGAATTCTTCTACAACATTCTTACTCTCCTACCAGGGGCGTAACTAGACGCCTCAGGGCCCGGGTGCGAGAATCTGTTAAGGGCCCCCCCACCCCCTCACCCCCCCCAAAAAACATGATTTTTACCCAACAATTATTTTTCAACTAATTCAACAAATTCAATTTACATATTGAATCATATCTGTAAAAAAATCAAAGAAAAAGGGGCGCATGTACAAAGGGCATAATCCAGGGGTGTCCAAGTTTTTTCTGCAGTGGGCCACTTCATCAGAATTGTATACGTGCGCGGGCCGCACTCATTTTTCACTGTGACAAAAAATATGGCCTTTAATAAAATATGCAGATTAAAATAAAGTAAATAACACAAAACCTTTACTCTTCCTCTCACTGATTTCTGGGCCTTGAAAGTTTTGCGACTACAAATTCAGGATTCCCTAGATTTATTCTAGGGATGAACTAAAAAGAAAATTCTGGACCAAAACATTCAGGGTTCACTTAACCAAAACTGAAAATGACCCCCACCTTTAAAAATAATAATAAAAACTCACATGTTTAATAAAAGTAGGTAACACACAATTGGACAAAATTAGCAATATGACTTGGCATGATAGGAGTGTGATTGCTAACAGCAATCACACTCCTATCATACCCAGGCAACCAGTAAATGCTGGTACCTAGGCATGATGGGACTGTGCTCGCTGTGATTGCTGTTAGCAATCACACTCCTATCATGCCAAGTCAGCCAGTAAATGCTGGTACAGGGTGGCTGTAAGTGATGTGCAGACCCCATACTGCTGGCAGCATCACTACACAAGGGGGGCAGCTAGCTAGGTTTCAGCATGTACTGGCTGACTTGGCATGATAGGAGTGTGATTGCTAACAGTAGTCACAGTCCCATCATGCCTAGGTTCCAGCACTTACACATCCATCCAGTAAATGCTGGAACCTAGGCATGATGGGACTCTGATTGCTATTAGCAATCACACTCCTATCATGCCAAGTCAGCCAGTACATGCTGGTACAGGATGGCTGTAAGTGATGTGCAGACCCCATACTGCTGGCAGCATCAATACACAAGGGGGGCAGCTAGCCAGGTTTCAGCATGTACTGGCTGACTTGGCATGATAGGAGTGTGATTGCTAACAGCAATCACAGTCCCATCATGCCTAGGTTCCAGCACTTACACATCCATCCAGTAAATGCTGGAACCTAGGCATTATGGGACTGTGATTGCTGTTAGCAATCACACTCCTATCATGCCAAGTCAGCCAGTACATGCTGGTACAGGGTGGCTGTAAGTGCAGACCCCATACTGCTGGCAGCATCACTACACAAGGGGGGCAGCTGGCCAGGTTTCAGCATGTACTGGCTGACTTGGCATGACAGGAGTGTGATTGCTAACAGCAATCACAGTCCCATCATGCCTAGGTTCCAGCACTTACACATCCATGCTATCACACACACACATACACACACACACTCATTTATTCATATAATCATTAATTCACAGATTCATTCCCTCAATCACACACACTCATTCAAACACCCTCCCCACCCCCTTACCTGCACTGCATCTCCCTTCGATGCCGCTCACAGACTTCAGCAGGGGGCGCGGCCTCCCTCTGCCTTCTCTGCTAAAGCACAGAGGAAGTAGGATGTCACGTGAACTCCGCTTCCTCTGTGCTGTCCAGAAGACCCTCCCACAAGTAAGTAGCAGGGCTTGAGGTGCGGCTCGTGTAAGATCGGTTGCCCTGGCTGCCGATCTTACGCGGGCCGCACCTCGAGGTCTCGCGGGCCGCATTTGGCCCGCGGGCCGCATGTTGGACGCCCCTGCCTTATTAAAAAAAACCAAAACAAAACGTAAAAGATTTCGGGCGGCCCCTTGGCTTGGGCCCCCCTGCCGCCGGGGCCCGGTCGCAGTCGCGACCCCTGCGACCCCGGTAGATCCGCCACTGTCTCCTACCAACTGCTACTTTACCTAATAAACTCCTAAGACGTGCTTGATTATGTATGAAATCACATTTCCCCTGCATATGAAGACTACTTGTATGTTAATGTCTGAGTAAACGTCAAAACTCTGGCTGGGCCAATTTTTAAAGCCATAGTCAAGATGCATCACCCAACTTCTACTGAGCAGGGGCGTAACTAGAAGCCTCAGGGCCCCGGTGCGAGAATCTGTTAAGGGCCCCCCCACCCCCAACCCATTTACCCCCTTCTCAGGCTATCTAACCTCTCCCTCTCCCCCTTTCTCATTATCTACCCTCTCCCTACCCCCCCTTCTCACTATCTACCCTCTCCCTACCCCCCCTTCTCAGGCTATCTACCCTCTCCCTCTCCCCCCTTCTCACTATCTACCCTCTCCCTACCCCCCCTTCTCATTATCTACCCTCTCCCTACACCCCTTTGTAGGTCACTTACCGGCCTCTGTCTCGCAGCTCTGCCGCGGTGCGCACGGCTTCACTGCTGAGCGCCGGCATATGACGTCATATGCCGGCGCTCAGCGTGAAGCGCCGGCACCCGAGACAGACGCCTCACGTTCCCACCACTGCAGTCAGGGGAGGGCTGGCAGCCTAAGGCCTGGGGGGCAAGTCTAGTCAAGTGGCCCGTTGCGCCACCGAATCAGCACACCATCCATGCCCATCTTTTCCTGATTTTCTAACGCATATTGATGTAATGTGATGGGACTGGGAGTAAAAAAAATATGTTTAACCCCTTGATGACAATTGCCGGTCCGGGCACGTCACGGAAATTCATGTCGATAACGACAAATGACGTGCCAGGACCGGCACGTCATTAAACGGGTGCAGAAAGCGATCTATTTTCGCTTTCTGCACCGAAACGGCGTTGCTGTAATGCCTCGACCTCGAGGCATTCAGCAACGCCATTATCGGCACAAAGGGGCCATCTCTGGCCCCTCCCCGGGGCGTCAACGCCCGTTTTAAAAGCGTTTAGGAGGCGATCAACGATCGCCTCCTAAACTTAAATGGTGTCGCTGGAATGCCTCGATCAGGAGGCATCCAGCGACACCAAACACTTACCTTTGGATGGGCTGTGACCGCTCCGGAGAGCGGCCACAGCCGCAGCTGCCGGTGATCTTCGCCATCTGCAAGATGGCGGCGGTCCGGGAAAATTCAATAAAGAAACAATAAAGTCTAAAAAGTTCGCTAGACGGTCTCCAGACCCTCTAGAGAACTCTGGCTCCACTTGCAGGTTGAATATAGGTACTGCATTCAACCATGCAAGTCAATGGAGCTCAGCTTTCTAATCACAGTGTGATTAGAAAAAATAAATTAAAAATAAAATTAATAATAATTAGAAAAAAAATAGTAAAAAAACAGTAAAATGTAAAAATAATTTCCCACTGATGTCACTATCAGGGGAACCTTCAAGTTAAAAAAAAATGTTAAAAAAATAAAAAAAAAAGGCAAAAAAAAAAAAATATATATAAAAAATATATTTTTGTGAGCAAGTCCTAAAATTAGCATGTTAGCTTAAAACAATTCTCGCATGGAAAGAGTTAAAATACTGGCATATTAAATGCCCATGGGGTGTCTACTTTTAAAAAATGTATGATTTGATGGGGTAAATTGAATTGGCCGGGTTCAACAAGGTCCCAATTAACACGGGGGGAAGGATGGCCACACATCTAATTTCCAATTAGAAAAATGCACACGTACCAAATGTGGCCTTTTAGTTCCCCCCAAAAATGACAAACCCATGCATGTGGGGTATCACTGTACTCAGGAGATGTTGCTGAACACATATTGGGGTGTCGTGTGACAGCGGCATATACCAGGAGCTGTAAATTCATACATAAAGTAGGTGTGTGTGGGAAAAATACACACACAAAAATACTACTGCAAACTTTAAAAAAATGCTGGTGGTAAAATGTGTGCATGCAAAGAGTTAAAATACCAGCATTTAAAATACCCTGGGGTGTCTAGTTTTCAAAAATATATGGTTTTGTTGGGCATACTGAAATGGCCCGGCTCAAAGATGTACCAAATAGGGCACGGGCAGTGGATCCCCAAATGCCAAAGTTCAACATTGAAAAATGTGCATGCCCCAAATGTGGCTCTTTTGCCCCCGAACAGCCAGGCAAAATCATTCATGTGGGGTATCACTGCGCTCAGGAGATGTTGCTGAACACATATTGGGGTGTTTTGTGATAGTGACATATACGAGAACTTTTTAATTCATACCTGAAGTAAAATGTGTGTGACAAAACAAATGGAAAAAAATGACTATCACAAAGTTTGACAAAGACTGGTGGTAGATATGGTGCATGGAAAGAGTTAAAATACTAGCATTTGAAATACCCTGGGGTGTCTAGTTTTCAAAAATATATAGCTTTATTGGGCACACTGAAATGGCCCGGCTCAAAGATGTACCAAATAGGGCATGGGCAGTGGATCCCCAAATGCCAAAGTGCAACATTGAAAAATGTGCATGCCCCAAATGTGGCCCTTTTGCCCCCAAACAGCCAGGCAAAATCATTCATGTGAGGTATCGCTGTACTCAGGAGATGTTGCTAAACACATATTGGGGTGTTTTTTGATAGTGACATATACCAGAACCTGTTTATTTATACCTAAAGTAAAATGTGTGTGAAAAAACAAATGCAAAAAAATTACTACCATAAAGTTTGACAAAGGCTGATGGTAGAATAAGTGCTTGGAAAGGGTTAAAATACCAGCATTTGGAATACCCTGGGCTGTCTAGTTTTCAAAAATATATGACTTGATGGGGTAAATTGCATTGGCCGGCTTCAAAGATACCCGAAATGGCACATGGGGGGAAGAATTACCAGATTTGGAAAAAATGGCTTTGAAATAGCAAAACGGTACCTGTACTTATTGCTCCATAACGTGCAGAAAAAAGCAAAAAAACATAAAAACATTGGGTATTTCTAAACTCAGGACAAATAGTAGAATCTATTTAGCAGGTTTTTTTATTACCTTTTATAGATGAGTAAAAGATTTTTCAACTAAAAGTTAGAAACAGTCATTTTTTTCTAAATTTTTCACCATATTTTATACTTTTTTTAATAGTAAATAATACGATACAATCAAAACATCATCTATAGAAAGCCCTTCTTGTCCTGAAAAAAACAATATCTAATGTGTGTGGGTTCAGTAATTGGGAAAGAAGAAAATTACAGCTAAACACGAGCAGCGCAGAAATGTTAAAACGGCCATTGTCACGAAGGGTACAAAAAGTAAAATCAGCCTTTGTCACGAAGGGGTTAATACATTAAAAAACAGCTAATCTTTGTAAAAAAATAAAATTTTAATATGGAAAAATTGGACCCTAGGCATTTCCTTGGGTCCCTGCCTGTAATCATCCCCAGAGTCCCTTTGTCCCTCATTCACTAAGCCACACCTCTGTTTTACTTACTCCCTGTAGTTCAGGTATAGATCAAATAAACAACACATGTAAACAGCACGTGCATGTATAGATCAAATGAATTAGAAATACAAACCCTGTATTTGCAGGTATACATAAATAATGTATGGAAACATAGCACAGCAGATACAGATCAACAGAATAACACACAAACCCAGTTTTGCGGGTACAGATCAACTGGAAATCACATAACAACTAAGCATTAAAGGTATAGATAAAACCCCCTAAATTACAGGCATAGATCACAGGATGCACACCCCCAATTCCAGCCCTGGTGTCCACACTGCCCACATAGAACCCGACCAGCACCAAGATAACATTAACAAATTACAGTCCAGAGTGAGACAACTTTGTCTCCAAACAGCCCAGCGTGAGCCAATTTTTTCCCCAAACAGCCCACCCTGACACCAGTACAAGCTCTGCAACACCGACACCCAAACACACACACCAGGACAGGCTCTGTGACACTGACACCCACATCCAAAATGCTTTCCACACTGGTTTGCTGTTTGTTTGTTTTCCCCCCTTGTGTATTGATGCCCCA
Organism: Sceloporus occidentalis; assembly: GCA_023333645.1. Taxonomy (NCBI): domain Eukaryota; kingdom Metazoa; phylum Chordata; class Lepidosauria; order Squamata; family Phrynosomatidae; genus Sceloporus; species Sceloporus occidentalis. The sequence goes on along the minus strand of JALMGF010000034.1, from coordinate 3,475,703 downwards.
GCCACCCCCCCTTTGGTTTTAATGTATCCCCCCCCACACCCTTGTGTATTGCCCCATGTGGATTTGTGCCCCCAGCCAGCCCCCTTTGTACATTATGCCCCTTGTGTTTTTCCCCAAACAATTCAACCTTACTTTCATCCGCCCAAAAAAACTTTTTCCCAGCAAAATTGTGGTGTTTCAAGGTGCTCTTTGGCAAACTTCAGGCTCGCAGCAATGTTTTTGTTTGGAGGGCAGGGGCTTCCTCTGTGCTGTCCTGCCATGGACTCCATGCCTAGTCAATGTTTTGTGTATGGTAGACTCATGAACAGAGATGTTAACCAGTTCCAATGATTCCTTCAAGCTTTGACTCTTACTTTAGGGTTTACCTCCTTGAGCATTCTGTGTTGTGCCCTTGGAGTCATCTTGGGCACCCACTCCTAGGGACATTAGCCACAATACTAAATTGTTTACATTCATGAATAATTTGTCTAACTGTGGACTGAAAAATATGTAAACTTTGAAGTTTACTTTCTAACCCATTCCAGCTTTATGCAAATCAACAAATCAACAGTTCAAATTTCTTGCCACTGTATACATCTAAAAAATATTTTATCACACTTTTTATGAACCTGCCATTTTTCTCTTCCTTGTGAGTTTTGGTGCATCTACAAAATTACATTTGGAATATGTAAAAGTCAATATTTTATTTTTAACAATGGTTATTTGTTCTCAGAAATATACTTTTGTTACTGCTGGCAGTTCACCAAAGAATCAGCGGCATGAAATTGTTTATAAAAGTGATCCTGGCGTTACAGTTTATTCTTATCGCTATTGATAAGAACCATATAGAAAACACAAAAAAAATCAGCTGCCAACAATAATAGATCAACATCATGTGATATTTCATGAAAATGTTTTAGATACGGAACTGTTCTCATTCGGCCTATTGTATGATTTTGTTGAAGCTTTTACAAATTCTTAGCTTACTTCTTGCTGGCGCTCAGTCCAATTTCACTGGCTGACGTTGCAATACAGATACAGACTTGCTTAATAGAATCGAATTGTTATTATTATTGCATGATCTCTTTAGAATGCTGGAATAGGGATGTCAAAACAATATTAACAGAGGGAAGAGATTCTGATTAATAGAGGCGACACTTTCAAAGGGAAATCAAGAAATATAAAAACCAAACCCCATGTTTTATGGGTCTACAGGGAAGTTAACACATCCAACAGTGAATGTTAGAGATAAGCTGTACGAATAGAATAGAATATAGCAAAGATATGTCAAATATAAGAGGGTAAGCATGTTCGTTAAATGTCTATTGTTTATTTAGTATTCTATAATAAGCATTTTTTGCTCAAACACTAACACCTCTTGCAAGTGTGTAATTTACTTGGAAAGCTATCATTTTTTTATTGTTATAAGATCACTGTAAATGTATATAATCCATTTTGTTATGACATCACTGGTGAAATGCCCGGGCGTCTCAACCTTACTCGACATGCTAACATATCTCCTATGATGATCTGTCTTTGATATAGGAGCTGAATCTGCTTACTAGTTAGCATACCTGGGAACTTCTTCACTCCGGCTACCAGGAGCCTTCCCATGCAGGACGCGGCCAGGGCTGTACACTGATGTCGGGGGGGGCGATCCCGCTGACGTCGGGGGAGTTCCCGCTGATGTCAGCAGGAGACACCCCCATTTAAAGGGCAAATGGGCGGGGAGGGGGGCGTGTCAAGGCCCTGCTCCCTCGACCCGGAGGATTCGGGTGTTGACCCGGAGAAGCGGTGAGAGACCCGGAGAGCGTTCCCAGGTATGCCAATTAGCTAGACTGCTGTAGGCAACATTTTATTTTAATTAGGAGATCTGTTTTTAATAATATTTTATTTTGTTGGTAAAATTAAATTTTATTTAAAATGATACCATAAAATGCATATAAAATATATATTTCAGATGACACTATCTGTCTTTTTTTAGCTTGGGTTTGGGTCTATTCTTGGAATAATTGGATCCAATTTAATAGAAAACAAGAGGCAGATGGTAAGTGAACTAGATACTCTACTTTTTTCTTTGACTGTTTACACCTATATAAAGCTAAATAGCGTAAAACAATCTACATTAAAAATATATATTTTTTCTTTTTAGTACATGTGTGCATAATAAGTATATATAATAGGCGGTACTGTAAAATCATGGGTGCACTATATATATGTATAATATCGCTAAACTCGCCAGAGTATTTTGCTTGAAACGTCACCATATGTAATTTTGCAAAATGTGAGTACAGGGATTTATTTATTTATTTGGTAGAGCCACCTTATAATATAAGCCTGAATATAAGACTAACCTATAAGAAAAAAAGTTTAAATTCACATGTAAACTCTTTTTTAATATTTAATAAAAACTATGAAGGCATAGTTGTTTTATTTCCTTTTATTTGCCAACCTGCCCCCCAGTTATGCACATGTGCCCCCAGGCTTGCCACTCTGCCCCCTGATATGCCTTATACCCCCTATATGTCACGCTGCCTCCCTGATAGGCCACTTTGCCCGCCTATATGTCACTCTGCCCCCCCGATACGCCTTATACCCCCTATATGCCACTGCCCCCAGATATGCCTTATAACCCCCTATTTGCCACTCTGCCTCCCTGATATGCCTTATACCCCCTATTTACCACTCTGCCCCCAGATATGCATTATTCCCCCCTATTTGCCGATCTGCCCCCTAATATGCCTTATACCCCTATATGCCCCTCCGACTTACCGATGCAACCCCTTCCCCGTGGTCCAGGCTCCTTGGTGTCGAGTGGGGGAAGCAGGTGGACGCCTGCGCAATGCGCACCAACAACCTCCGCTGCTACCCGGAGCGTCCGCTGGGGCTACTATGACTGAGCACTGGAAGGTCGCGTCACGCCTGTGCTCTGTCATAGGAGCCCCAGAGGAAGTTACGGCAGCAGCGGAGGTTGTCTGCGTGCATCACACAGACGTCCACCTGCTGCCAGAGGAGGATCCAGGTCCTATGCAGCGCTGCGGGGGGATCTGGATCTTAGTCTTTTGTGTCATACCTCTATTTGAGGTCTGATTATAAGACGACATTGAATATTGGGGTATTTTTCAGAGCATTTGCTCTGAAAAAAAATCTTGTCTTATAATCGAGCAAATATAGCATAAATGTTATTCTAAACAAGTAAGTTTGCAGACAGAAGGTGTTTTCTGGCTGACATCACTCAACTTCTCTGTACGAATCTTAACGATAAGTAATTTTATTTTGAGGTTAGTCTCATTAAATGTTGATGCTGTTTCTTTTCTTATTTACATTTCTTTTGGAAGATAGTTCTAAACAAAATTTCACTTGACTAATATTATGCATTGGCTATCTATAGTGAAGGTACATATGAAGATAACCCGACTCCAGCAGTAAGGGAAAAGAGGTACATTACTGAACATGAGATAAGTGGCATGAAGAGTAATAGTCGTGGTGTGGGTACAGGTTAAGTCACACCATTAGTGTAGTCTGTACCAGGCATATATAAGAAAAATTATTTAAATGTTAGGAGTGGTATCTATGTAGGAGAGGATGACCTGCCACAAGCTTTAGAGCAATTTTATCTTTATGACCAGGAAAAGTTCACTCTTTTGGAGTGGATGGAGGTGGTCAAGTGTAGAATCACCAAGAGCAAATGTAAATGCATTTTGTGTGAATAACCTGGTAATCTGGCCATATATCATGACAACTGAGGATCTTGATGAAGCCTGATTGGAATTAGTGCTGCTTGTGTGGATCCTGTCCCGCAGTCTTTTAGAAGATACATGTTTTGATGATTGTGGTTTTGATATTTTAATACTAGCAGTTAACTTAGATTTGTTGGGGGTTGTTAATCATGTAGTGGAAATAAGTTATGACAGTTAAAACGTTCAAGTGTGCCACTTTATTCAGTTCTCAGTAATGTATCCACTATTATGAAATCTTCGTTGATGCTCTTATATATATATATATATATATATATATATATATATATATATAATTACATGTCCTGGTGTCATTGCAAGAGTATGCAGATTGTCAGCAGCTCGGATGACTTAAGGCACAATAACCACTAGAGGGCAATATCTCCAGCTTTGTTCACACATCCGAAAACACATTCTATGCATTGCTGTGTACTTATAGAATGGAGTCTATACGTGTATATATATTATGCGCAAATTAATGCTCCAAATCATCCATCGTCAACTGATGCAGTGGCAGTCAGGTTGCTGAAACATGGCCTGGGCTTTATCTTGTCAGGTAAGGTCTTTGATATATCTCAGCACTGATGGATGGTCTTCCCAATCAAAATGGTGCAGAATTGGTGAAACCAACCTGTTTTGGTCAGCCTTAAAACAGATACATCACTTGCAGTTCCACAAACTAAATAAAACATTGAGGTAGTGCTTGTAGATTAAAAAGTAGTACAGTATATAGAGTAAGTGTTGGAAACCCACTTTATATGTATACCATGGGAACAACCAACTTAACTTTCTGTTCTGTGCTGTGCATGATTATTCTTGCTTATGAAGTAATTGCACGCCATTTTTAATGGAGTAGTTTGATTGGTCTAGATAGCCTTTTAAGGGTGAGGAAGGAGATAATACATATAAGTATGCTTATGAAGGGTCAACCACAGTGAGTCTGCTGCAGGAAGATCTAGTAGTGATTTATACATTATATAGGGCCTGCTCAGCCCCTTTTGCTGAGGAAACATACCAGCGTTGACCCTTCATAATGAATAATGATGCAAGGGAGTTGAAACTCAAATGCAATCCCTCCTGCTAACTAGCCCATGAGTGAATTGACCCCATTGTGTTTTTTTGTTTTCATATTAAATTTTTTGTACATAGTACCAACCTAGTAAGAATAAAGAGCCATATCTTTTCAGATGGAATCATACTTTCACATAGTCTAAAGGTTATTTTTTATATATCAGTTATGCCAAATAGTTCTAGAGTAGACCCACCTGTGAGCTTGGTCTATTTAGTGATATTGATCTTTAATCCTCTTCGTTAACAGAGTTATGTATGACTCCATATGAAGACGCATTTATGGAGAACTTTCTTTCTAAGAATTCTGCAGTAACACTCAAACTTTTTTCCATCTAGTAATGTACGTATAAATCAGCAGTACATCGTGTGAATTCTTTTTATTGATATAACACTAATAAGAATGTGTACAACTGCTTCTAGGTGATATACATGGAAATACTAGAAGGCATTTGGAAGAGAACCTACTCAAAAATGTATCATTTCAAGGTGGTTTGCTGGTGTAGAGTGTGGTCTAGTGTATACATTGTCTGCTCCCAGTGCCAGTCTGTACTACTTCTGATGATCATGAGTTACTACAAGTGATTCAACTGGGGGTGGACCAGGAATGAAAACAAGGCCTGGAAATAATTGAATATCATACCTATTTTGCAGTCTACCATTTTTGGGCACAACACATATTTGTCCACACACTCGTCAACACAAATTTTGCAGTGACTAACAATGCCAGAAACACTGAAACTGTTGACAGGTTTTGCTTCTTTTATCCCTTCTCTTCTTTTCTTGTTTGATCCTATTTTCTGTCCCTTTTCTCTTATCTTTCCTCATTTCCCTGTTATTTTTTCTTTCCCCTTTTCCATTAACTCCATCCTTCCTCTCTTTTCTATCCTCTCTCTCTTTGCACTTTCAATCCTCTCTTCATTTCCCTCTTTTCTCTCCTGGCACTTTTCGCTTTTATTATTTCCTCTGATCGCCTTTTTCTTTTGCCCCTCTTGGCATTTTTTCTATTTTGTATTTACCGGTGAGGGGAACGATGGACGCAGACAACCCCCGCTGCAGCAGAAGCTGTCTACGCGAATCGCGTAGATGTCTACACTCTGCCCCGGCTACACACCGGGAGTCAGAAGCACCGGTAAGTTGGGGCGGGGCAAGAGGATCCAGGTCCCCTGCAGTGCTGCGGGGGAATCTGGATCTTAGTCTCATAGCCAGACCTATTTGAGGTCTGATTATAAGACGACCCAGATTATAAAACGAGGGGCATTTTTCAGAGCATTTGCTCTTGAAAAAACCTTGTCTTATAATCGAGCAAATATGGTGTTTGGGTTTCATGTAATGGACACAAAATTTGTGAAGTGAAATGAAAAACTTTTTTTTAACAAAATTCTAAAAAATACAAAACGGAAAAGCGTTGAGTGAATATGTATTCTTCCCCCTTGCTATGAAGCCCCGGAATAAGATCTGGTGCAACCAATTACCTTCAGAAGTCACATAATTAGTTAAATAAAGTCCACCTGTGTGCAAAAACGTCTCCCATGATCTCGGTATATATAGACCTGTTCTGAAAAGCCCCAGAGTCTGCACTGAGCAAGTAGCACCGCCAAGCAAGCAGCACCATGAAGACCAAGAAGCTCTCAAAACAGGTCAGGGTGTTGTGGAGAAGTAAAGATCAGGGTTAAGTTATAAAAAATATCCGAATCTTTGGGCATCCAATGGAGCACCATTAAACCCATTATTAAGGAATGGAAAAAATATGGCACCACAACAACAGTCACGGGCCAGGCATGGAGGACATCAATCAGAAAGGCAACAAAGAGACCAAAGATAACTGAAGAAGCTGCAAAGCTCCACAGTTGAGGTTGAATTATCTGTTCATAGGACCACCTTAAGCCGTACACTCCACAGAGCTGGGGTTTACGGAAGTGTGGCCAGAAAAAAGCCATTGCTTAAAGAAAAAAAATAAGGCATGTGGGAGACTCCCTAAACATATGGGAGATGGTATCCTGGTCAGATGAGACTAAAATTTTGCTTTTTGGCCATCAAGGATAACACTCATCACTCCAGGAACACCATTTTTCATCAGCAGGGACTGGGAAACTGGTCAGGATTGAAAGAATGATGGATGCTGCTAAATACGGGGTAATTCTGGAGGGAACCCTGTTTCAGTCTTCCAGAGATTTGAGGTTGGGACAGAGGTTCACCTTCCAGCAGCACAATGGCCCTAAGCATACTGCTAAAGCTATACTCGAGGGGAAACATTTAAATGTCTTGGAATGTCATTGTCAAAGCCTAGACCCCAATCCAATTGAGACTCTGTGATATGTCTGAAAGATCACTGTACACCAGGGGAACTCATCCAACTTGAAAGAGCTGGAGAAGTTTTGCCTTGAAGAATGGGCAAAAATCCCAATGACTAGATGTGCCAAGCTTATGGGACATACCCCAAGAGACTTGCAGCGGTAATTCCTGCAAAAGGGGGCTCTACAAAGTATTGACTTGGGGGGGGGGGAATTGTTATGCACGCTCAAGTTTTCTGTTTTCAAAGTTTCAAAGTGGTCAGCATCTTGTGTAAATCAAATGATACAAACCCCAAACAAATCCATTTTTATTCCAGGTTGTAATGCAACAAAGTAGGAAACATGCCAAGGGGGTGAATACTTTTGCAAGGCACTCTACTCACCTAAACCAAACATTTTAACTATAATAATTAATAGAAATGTCCCTTGTAGTCAGAGAGAGCACCTTATAATGTCAAGGTGATGTAACTGGGTCCATATATCTAATTTAATTGCAATTTTGTATTTATGTATTAATATCTTTTTTTTTTTGGAAGTGGGAGAAACTCAGCTTCTCCTTATTTTCACTTTGATCCGCTGTTCTCGGTGGTGTTTCCAGCAGTGTCAGCACTGATATCATTGGAAGAGAACACCGGAACAGGAGTTTGGGCATTTAAGCCTGGGGTAATTGTAGCTGTCTTTCACACTTGATACCCCAGGCTGTCATTAGACAGCATGTTCTCCCTTATCCTAGCAGGGAAATGTCCCAGCAGGTGCAAAATACATACTCTTACATCCTAGTGGTCGTTTGTAGTACAGTAGTATATGCTAATGTATAGAGTTATTAGAAACCACATAAATGTAAAAGGAAAAATATTAATAGTTATGCTACATTCACAAAACCATAAGCAGCTTTAAAATACCAACATTTCTACTTCTACAAGAAGAGGAAAGAAAACACCTACATCTAATGCATTTCCGAGAGCCTAGTCACAAAAATATTTCCAAACCAAATAGTACATACTCAATTATACATGTGTCAGTATACACACATCGTAGATCACTTTCTAAGCTTTTTTTAATGAAATGACGTGCCAGGCACGTCATTGGTCGTCATTTTACCGTTTTTGTGTGACGTGCCTGACCTGTCAATAGATGTTAAGGGGTTAAGAGATCTATAGTTAAGGGTCAGGAGTTTAAGTCTGATTCTGGAAGGTATGGTAAGCCAGAAGAGGGACTGTCACAGTGTGCAGATGAAGAGTGGATAAGCAAATTAGTAAAGCAGAGGTATTAAGAATGGATTGGAGAGGTGAAGGGCAAGCGAGGGGTAGGACAGCTAGGAGGGAGTTGGAGCATCAGGTGCAAGCAAAAGAAAAATGTTGCGGGTCAAGACAGAATGGTTTTGGAAATATTGAGCTTTAGACAGTGAGAAGCCATCCAGGATACAATTTCCGAGAGACAGTTAGTGAGGTGAGGTATTAGAGAGGGCATGAGGTCTGGTAAGGAAAGGTAGATTAGTGTGTTATACGCATAGAGGTGAAACTGGAATCCAAGAGAAGGGATTGGTTTTCCCAGAGGAAACGTCACCTCGGTGTTGTGTTCTAATTAACCAGCATGTATGACTCTCCTGGCCTGTTCATGTAGCACTTGGTGACCGGTTCTCCACCGTTCTGGCATTAAGTCTGCTCGGTGTAGTAGACTTGACAGTACCTGATGGGATTTGTATTATGTTAAAACTCACTGTTTGTCATAAAAGGTTACATATGTTACTATGTGTGATATGTAAACTGATTCCTTATCAATTACATACTCTTTTCCGCTCCCTATTGTAACCAAGATATACTTTTAAACATATGATATTTCTTAGTAACCTAGGTGTCCTTTTTTATCCTCAGCTTGTTGCATCCATTGTTTTTATCAGTTTTGGGGTGGTTGCGGCTTTTTGTTGTGCAATAGTGGATGGTGTTTTTGCTGCCAGGCATTTGGTAAGTATGAAAAAAAACCCTTAATGAAAAGTGCACCAGCAGTCTTTGTATTCCATGCCCCAAGCAACCAGGGGCCAAATGAATTCAGTCATAAAGGCGACACGTTTAATAATCTTTCCTAGGTTTTTTTAACATAAAACCTTGTATAATACCTGATCACGCCTAAATACCTAATGTCTTATTTCTATAATCCTTATGCCCCTTTTTTCTGAGTCCCGCTAAACATCCAGATGCACTAAGCTCCCCCGTGTCCCTGGCATGGAGATAACCCTGAGATTTGAGTAAATGGCAAATCAAGCCAATTACACTTGTTTAAGTAGCTGTGAGTTTGTTTCTTATTGAGATAAATTTATGTTTTTGTTTTTTTATCAAGGATCTTAGACCGCTTTATGCAGGAAAATGCCGGTATTTTACAAATACACACGAGGACACAACAGAGGTGAGAATGAGGATGTTCTATTGTAACCGTTGATCATCTAGCGCTGTTTTTTTCCCCCAGATATTGACTTTTTCTTGTGTACATCTTTCTTGCAGGTGGCGTGCCAGTTGCCTGTCCGTGGTTGTTTGCTGAAGATAAAGAACAACACATGTTACTGCTGTGACCTATATAACTGTGGAAGGTGAGCGACTGCGCAAGCACTGTTTTATGGCCAAAGGGAAGCCTACTACTGAGAATAACATAGTGACAAAATGATTATTTATTGATTTATATAACTCCATCATATTCCGTAGTGCTATACTATAGTTTATAACAAACATGCCAAAAGAGGAGAACGGGTGGGCTTAATGCTGTCCATGTTTTGCAATAAAGGGCCTGTTCTCACTGCTCAGATCACAATACGAGCGCATACTCATACAGAAACATTTTAATAAGCTTGCCCTGTTGCTATGCTGACAGAGCCTCTCAATCTATTGAACTGCTTTGTGTCACATGACTAAAAGCTAGCATTAGGTATTCCCTGAAAAAAGCACAAACATGGCAAAATTTGATGGGTTCAGGTTTTAACAATTGGCGAAACAGCAAACCAAGTGTTTAAAAAATAAATATACACAATTTTTTTATATTTTATTACATGTATCTCCACTTACATTTTGAGATACAGTATATCATCAGTTGGCTTAACTATCTTGTAACATACATTGTGTATACTAATCCATATGCATATTATTTAGGCCTAACGATCAACTGAAGTGTATTGTAGGAAAAGCAGTAAATTGTTAGGTACTGATGTAATGCTAATCATTACTTTAGAACCGTTGGATAAAATGAACAAAACTTTTTTTTAGACTAGTCATAGATATTATTTTACTCATTTATGTGACACTTAATTATTGGAACGATATACATCACATCCCTTAATATTGTCAAAGCTTTTACTATGACAATCCAGGTATGGTACCTTTTGCTGACATTTGAACCCTAGACTGTCTCATGCCAAGGCCAGGATGCCAGTGGGTTCATTACTGAACCCGGCATCTGATGGAATGCATTTGTCAACATGTGCCCTGAACATGTCACGCTAACTTATCTGGATTTAAGAGCCTACCGAGACAGAACAGCATTTCACATTAACATAGTGCTAAGAACTGCCTCTTTATAGTAGCCGCAATAAATGGCTTGCATTATGTGCTTCTTGTTACAATTTCAGGATTGGGGTTTCTGGTCTGTATTACGAATATATTGATGTAAGAAGCTGCCAAGATGTTGTACATCTCTATCACTTGCTTTGGTCTGTAACTATACTGAACATAGTGGGTCTGTTCCTGGGAATCATTACTGCTGCTGTACTAGGAGGATTTAAGGACATGGTGAGATACATGGCTTGTCTATTTCATGAGACCATTAGTTTTTTGTTTTTTTTTAGAGAATATTAGAAACTACATGCAGACATTTAACTATATAAAATGTGATTTGTCATTTTACTTAATTCAAATATAAGAACGTAATGTTAAATAGATAACAAACCATAGCATAAATGTAATTACTGCAGAGGATAATTTGAATACAATGCCACTAGATGACCGGACTTGACCAGACACATGCCCTAACAAGCGAACACTCAAAAAACATGAAAGGGCATGAGACTTGAATTTTTTGCGACATGCATGTTCAATATATATATATGTAACTTGCAAAATCACAATCCTCTGCTACATTTAAGAACTGATCAGAAAAATAAAAAATGAGTCCCCAAGACCAAGGGTGGGGGTGCAATGATTGCCACCACATTTGTTAATTACTAATCATAGCCTCCTGCTTAATAGGGGGTACTAGGGGGGCAGTATGGACTCTTCCCAAACCTCTGCATTTAAACAGATGTTGCGTACATTTTTTATATAATTGAAATTAGCGGTAATGCAAGACCCGCCAGAATAAAACATATTAAATTTCCCCTGGACTGACCATCACACTGGGCAATCCCGCAACCACTTATGAGACCTATATAATTATGTACACAGTTGAATGCTACACTTCTGCATCCAGTAAAGTTTGCAGATATAAAAGTGTAGCGGGTGCAGGCCATTTTCATTCCCAGCTGGTCTTCAGTCTCAACATGTTGCACAGTCAATTGGCTTTGCCTTTTTGCCTTGATGGTCTATTAGGTTGTTTCGCAGAATATTGTGTGGTTGCAATTATGAAACACTGCTCAATTAGTGGAAAGAGGGACATTTTTATTTATTTACTTTTTAAATGTCCATGCCTCAATTATTGAACTTCTTAGGATTGCTCTTTTGCCATAAGTTGGTCATTTTCTCCTAAACGACAACCGGGTTTGTGTTTACAGAATCCAAGTATCCCTGCAATTAGCTGCATTGCGGAGACACCACGACCTAGAGTCCAATACAGCACAAGACCACCAGTGCCCTCTTATAATACTTACTCCCACAGCACGCCCCACTTACCACCTTACACTGCCTATGACTTACAGGTATGTTAACATAAAAGAATATGTTAATGTATCAGCATTTTAACAAACATTTACACATCTTGATATTTCATTTTACTTATTTGGGACTAAACATAATTCATTGTTTCCGTGTAGAGCCATTCTGTAAACTGTAATATAATACGTAATGTTCAAAATCTTAAAAAAACAAAACAAAACATGGATAACATTTAGAAATCTGGCTTTATCTGTTTTATGTATTATAATGTTTTCTAATATAATTTCTCAAAGTAGCCTAAGAGCCGTAAATTTTCATATGGCAGGGATCTTTTAAGCCAGCTTGTGTATCTAGGCTCTAGGAGTTTTTATAAATAGGGCTACATTGGCCAAGGTATTCATGGTACCGTGTTGCAACATTACCGGTTTAAATTGTAATATACCGTATTTGCTCGATTATAAGACGAGGTTTTTTTCAGAGGAAATGCTCTGAAAAATACCCCTCGTCTTATAATCGGGGTCGTCTTATAATCAGACCTCAAATAGGTCTGACTATGAGACGACTAAGATCCAGATCCCCCGCAGCTGCAGGGGACCTGGATCCTCCTGTCTCCCCCCCCTGCCCGCCCCACTTACCGGTACTTCTGAGTCCCCGGTGTGTAGCTGGGGCAGCGTGTAGATATCTACGCGATTCGCGTAGACAACTTCCGCTGCAGCAAGAAGGAGGTGCGGCTAGCAGTGGGGGCTGTCTGCGTCCATCGCGCAGACCTTTCCCGGCTGTCAGAGATCAGAGTTCCCCGCACCGGTGCTACACACTGCCCCGGCTACAGGGAAGTCAGAAGCACCGGTAAGTTTGGGGGGGGCGGGGGAGTGTTAAATGGGGGGCATAAGGCATTTCTGGAGGCAGAGTGCTCTGTGAAATGCCTTTTAACCCCCTTAATGCCACTCTGCCTCCAGAAATGCCATATGGCATATAGGGGTATAAGGCATTTCTGGAGGCAGAGTGGCACATAGGGGGTCAAAAGGCATATCATGGGGCACAGTGGCATATAGGGTTAAAAGGCATATCATGGGGCACAGTGGCATATCATGGGGCACAGTGGGTATAAGGCATTTCTGGGGCAGATGTGCATAACTGGGGGGCAGATTGGAAAATAGAAGGAAATAAAACCAAAATATTTTTCTCAATCATAGCTTTTATTACAAAAAAAAAGTGTAGATGAATTAACATTTACTGGTAAAACTTTTTTCCTATAGGGTCGTCTTACATTCAGGCTTTTTCTTTTTTTCCTAAATTAATATTCAGATTTGGGGGGTCGTCTTATAATCAGGGTCGTCTTATAATCGAGCAAATACGGTAACTGTTAGAAGAAATAGTTATACAAGTAGCTAAATAACCCTACTAATGGGAACTAATATACAGTAAATAAAAATACATTCTATGTGTATATATGCGTGTGTGCACATAGTGGTTTTCCCTAGTTAATGTCTTATTTAATCGCTAATCATTAATTTTTACACATCATGTACCACCTCGACAATAAAGCTTCCAAGCTATACAGTCAGAAAGTATTAAATCATGCGTTGGTTCTTGTGTTCCCCTGTAATTGTTGTAGTGTGACAATTTACCCGCATACATTATATAACGAGTATAACCTTTTAGTCCTCCGAGCAAAAATAATATTTCTTCCTTAAAGGGACGTATTAAGTTTTGCCCCGCGTTAAATAAGTCCAGCAACTGCTGTTTCTCATTTTATTTCCGCCTTGCTCAGCAGAAAGCCCTGCTAGAGGAGCAGATTTTTCACAAGCTCCAGCTGGCTGCTTCATTGTTGGCGGCTCTCCCAGCATGCATCCTAACAACGCTCCAACAGTAAAATAGGAAATAATTGCGGAAAGTCATATAGACGGAAAAGATTCAAGACAGAGGACTTAGAAAGATTTTTCTTTTGCAGCATTCCAGTGTGCTTCCAGTCTCTACACCCTCCGGCTTGTCAGAGGACCCAAATTCACAGTCCGGATCCAGCTTCATGTGGCCATCATGCGCACCCCCTCATTATTCTCCACCATACTTCCCACCGGATGAAAAGCCGCCACCATACACACCATGAATTTCAAGGATTATGTACCCGATCAGCTTGACTGGCCTGAAGGTGTACACCTGCCAAATATAAAGTTGTTTGCTGAGCTGTAAGTGGACTGAGTGGCATTTTGTAAAATGAGTGTAAATGTGTGGATTGTAATGGAACAGCCAAGCATTGGATAAACTAATGCAGGTGAAGAAGAAAAGAAATGAAGGCATCTTAAAAGAAAATATAAAGGTGGATCATGTGTAATTGTAATCATCTGTATACTTTTTTTTTTTTTTTAATTATTGCATATTTCTGTATTTTAGCTACATGTCATGGAAGCAAAAATTTGGGTTGATCCTGGGTGAACGCATTTGCAAACAGCCACTTTGCCAAGCTGCTCAAAACACTTGAGTTCTCCAGGGTTGACCTTTATAGAGATAAATGTGGACTTGAGAAACAGAGAGTGAGATGGGGACGGTCTTACAGCAATGCAGTTAACTCACAATACTGTGCTCTCTGAATACGGCTTGGTCCAAAAGCTGAGTGGTTCTACCATTTCATTAACCGGAGCTTCCCAGAGCCAATCCCAAAGCAATTAAGGACAAAATATATATTTTTACTGATACAAAGAAATCTCACGGATTGTTTGAAACTAGTATAACTCTATGAGCATTTTATATTTTATTTGAAAATTAAGACTGCTGGGATTGTTTTAACAGGGTATGTATACCCTAAGAGAAATGTAATTGATGGAGGCATGTATGTCATAATCTGGGAATGTTATTCTTATACCCTAGATTATTCTATATAAATAAAGTAGGATGGCGCCATAAATCTATTCTCACATCATGCACCATTGATGCCTCTTAACAATTAATGTGTTAATATATCACAATACAAGAATGAAAATTCATGTGAATCAACACTGTGACTTTAAAACTCTATTGTGGGTTTCTCTGTGATTTTTACAAGTATTGCTGGCTCATGTGAGATATTTAGAGCAAGCAGCATGTAATGCTTACTAAATTGCATAATTCTGGGTACCTTTCCCTGCAGAACCCCCAACCTAATGTTGAAAGCATGTTTTTTTGTGATCATTGTCCTTACAGAGACATAGTATATCCTCCATGGTATATGTGTTGTGGCATCCTGGTACAATGGTTAAGCGTATTTTTCAGGTTTTTTCTTTTTCTTTCTAATTGCTGTATTTTTAAATTGAGTCGTGTGTCACATGTTACTTTACAATGCCCTTTCACTGAATTACAATAAAACCAGAAAAAGGCTTTTGTGTTAGATTTTAGTAAAAAATTTTGACGTTATTGACCAAAACATTAGTGACTTCACCTTCTACTAAACATACCCCTACAAGGCTGTAGGTGGAGAGATGAAATGAGACAGAAGTGTCAATTGAAATGATTTAAACGTCTTGTAAGAATACACATAATTCTTCATGGCTTCATGGTGTCCCTCAAGGACTGGACCTATGCAGATTGAAACATGTAAAAAGCCATTACAATGTTACTATAGTATTAAAATGCTTATAAAGTTATTCTAGTGTTAAAGCAGGAGTTTCCTTTAATAACGTAGAGTGATACAGGCTGATGAAGGTCTACAGGTTGGGAAATTATTTATTTAAGATGTCGAGTAGGGAAAGTCATCACATGGCTACCCACAATTACAGCTTCCAGGTCTGCAGATAAAATAATGATACTGGAACAATATATAATAAAACACAGTTATCTTTAATGCTACGGTACCTTATTGACTACAACACTGTAGTGTAAAAAAATAGGTTTCATAGGGAACAAACAACACCTGATAATCCAAATGCAAAATATACAGTGAGAGAGTAGAACGGCTGAAATGTCAGCCTTTTCACAGTCTACTCTGCCCTTTGCTTTGAAAATTGCAAGCACTGCTCTCCCAACAACACACACGAGAAAAATTGCTTCTGTAAGTCTCTTTAAAAGTATAAGATGTTCTGGTGATCTGTGAAAGTTTTCTGCATGACAGAATGACCTGATCTTTTTGGGTAGGAGTGAGAATTCTGTACAGTTCCAGAAAGATAAGGCTTTCAGAGGCCGAGGACTTTTCAAATACGCTGTGTACATTTAATGTTCAAAAATCTAAAATTTGATATTAACAAACATCTTGAGAACTTACTTTATGACATCACCAGGCATGTAACTACCAGTAAGCTCGTTTGAGCAGGGCCCTCCTCACCTGTTGTCTCTGTTAGTCAATTCGTTATGTTACATACTACTCGTTATGTCCTGTATACCCATTGTACAGCGCTACGGAATTTGTTGACGCTATATAAAACATTGGGAGTCTCCTCTTAAACGCAAAGATAAGAAAACCAAGAGCGACAACTCATTTCAGGGTACATCATCTTTGGTAAGCCACAGTCCATCACGTTCAAACACCCATGAAGAGCCACAGTTTTATATCCATTAGTGCCGTTGACTGACCCTACTAATTGCAGAGAAAGTCAGCAATTAAAATGAACCCAAGGCTAAAACACATTGTAAGTAAGCCAATGCTTCATATTTTGAGACTGAAAAAAGTTTATTGGTTTGCTGTAGAAAGCCCTAAAGGCTGAAGGCTCAAGTATTAGTGAAAAGTAGCACACGATTTAAAAAAAAAAAAAAAAGTCAAGGAAAAGCTGTACAAATATATATACACGCACAATGTTATTGGTACAAATGAACTGCGAAGAGAGTAAGACAGGTTAGAGGTTAAGAGTCATAAAATCCAATTTTCGATTGCTGTACATACAGCTGACACTTTAATTCCAGAATAGGTAACAACAAAATTATTAGTAACTAGGCTTGCCGACAATGACATCGGAATGCTATGCTGGGAAATGGTATGGCTGGCACATGGGGACAGCAGTGTTTGTTATCAGCTGGAACTTCCTCCATCACTTAAAACCATTTGGTTGACCTGTCTTTGAATTTATTTAAAGTCCGGTTTTGTTGCAATGTAAGCTTTTCAAGTAGTGAAGTAAAAAAAAAAAAAAAAAAAAAAAAAAGGATTGTGCAATGGTTAACGGAGATCCGGCTGCATTTACTTTACTCGCAATTGGCTTTCAATAGATTTACACAGTGTACAGCAGTATTTATTTTTTTTTAATTATTAACGTGTAATAAGTGCGACAGCCAAAAATGTAGACACTGCAAGAAAGGCCATGTCACTTACCAGAACAATGCTTTGCAAGTTTAGTCCAGCAATAGTTAAAGATTCACAAATTCAGGACTGTATCAGTTGACTGTGTGTTGGGGGGGGGGGGGGATTAATGCTTAGAACATATTTCTGTCCTAGCAATAGTTAACATGTGTTTAGTAAGTACAGTGCCAAACTACAGTCGCATATGAATTGATGTATGAGATGTATAAAAGAACGTGTGACTGAGAAGGATTTTCTTTACCTTTCCAGCTAATAAATCCTCTGGGGCTAGACACTTGGTTTTGCTTGTTTACTATTGTCAATTCCTCAACGTAGTATAATTTAGGCAAAAACAGGCCCCGTAACCGAACAAAACCAATCTCTCCGTCGATTTATTCCATTGATATTAGGTCCACAGTATTCCTGTCCTCCCATGCCTTTTTATTTAAGATATGTTGCTTATCTGTCTAATTAAAAACTATTACATAAAGACAACAATATTCTCTATTTGTGGGTCTTTTGTGGATCCATGTACAAGAAGCCAGTATCAACACATACTAATAACACAGCCTTAAATATGTTGTCTCAATTGTCTTTAAATGAAGGTACAGGGAAAAAATTCCATTCTAATTAACCTATGTTACTAAGCATAACGACCTCCATGATTCTACTTACATTGTAGCCATCATTTACGTTGAGTTACTATAAGGAATGCTGAGCTACTTAGAGTTTTAAGAGCCTGGGATATCTAACCGCTACCAATGTGCAATGGGGTGGAGATGCAAAAGATAAAGGGGGAAAAAATCCCTAGAACCCCCCATCTATATTAAAAAAAGTCATTAAGAAAATGTCTTTAGTAATACTGTAGATTTCTCAGTAGTAGCTACAGAAATATCAGCAGGCGTCACTTTTCACTGATTTTTTAAGGGTATTGTGAACTTTGCCAGCCATCATATTTAACCAGAAGAGTTTTGGTAAGTTAATGTCATGGACTGCTTAATTACACACGTTCATCATTAAAATTACACACAGAAAAGGAAACTTTTCAAAGTCATTATCATCATAAAGTGTGGGCGCACAATTAGCTCATACGTATGGCACCCTTCAGATTTCCAATGATATTAGAACGTGTAAACACATCGAAAATATTAACCGGTATCATTCATGGTTATACTCTGTTTTAGGAGTTGGGACCCGCTTTCTTACCTATAAAATACTGGAAGACCTCCGATACCGGACCTCTGCAGTATAACAAATAATTGTAATTTGCTGTTCTACAAACTGTGTGATAGAAATCAGACCGTGGTGTAAATTGTTTTACAATTCTACACGTTACCAAGATTTTTGAAATAGATGTCCAATGACAAACCAATGTTGGCTATAAAGTGCGAGCATACAGTATCTCCAATCCATAAATATAGGAAAGAGCCTATTGTTACAAGCTAAAGCATACCGAAGGATGTGCGCTCAATCTGTAAAAAGGCTTGTGTCTTCTTTAAAATAAAAAAAGGGACAAAGATCTAAACCCAACTGCACCAGTCCTCCTCGAAAATCCTGCTCCTCCGGACGTTCAAGTAAATAGTAATACGATTCCCTACTTTCAGGGTGCTGCTATAAACTATGCATATTAGGATGCCCCCTCCCAAAAAAAACCCACAAAAATTCTACTGATACTTATTAGGATGCAGTAATGGTATGCTTTAAAACAACAAATCTGAAAGCAGGTCACCTGAAAGTTTCCTATGGTCTTATTGTACACTATTTAAGCTTGCCCAAACCTTCAGTAAGATTCTGGTATTACAAATTCAAATTCAGTACTGCCGTCAGATGCATTTGGCTTAAACATGTTCTCATTGCTCTGCTGAAGAAATATATCGTCCCAGTTAACTGGCTTTGGTGAAGAGTTAGTGTTGTTCTCTTCAGATGCTGGTTCGGGTTTGTCTGGGTCGATATCATACACAATTCCACCATCATTGATTACGGGGCTATTTTGTGAAGGATCTCCTATGCATCCATATTGCCTGATCTGCAATGTCTTACATGGATTGAGCCGATAAAGCTTTGGATCTCCAGAAGGGTCCAGATTGTGAGCAGATCTAATATGTGAAGCCATAACCTGATAGTTTATAAAAGAACTTCCACAAGTCAAGCACTGGTATCTTCTCTCCCCAGTATGATGAATCTCGTGTTTTGTGCGATACTCTGCAAGAGGGAACACTCGCTCACAATAGCGACAAGGGTATTTTTTCTCCCAGGAATGGACATTAAAATGCCGTCGTAAGCTGGTCAGACATACATAGGATCGCTTGCACACAATACAAATGTAATACACTCTACCATCCACTATAAGCTCGTAGTGATCATCGTGTTTCAGTTTCATTCGTTTTCGATTTGGGAATCCATCATCATCATCATCTTCAAGTTTGGATAATCCTTCTTCAGGATCGTCCTTAATAGGAATCACAATGTCATAAGTATCCTCCCCTATATTTGCATATACCTTACATCCTGTGGATAATCCTTCAATTTCAGGGGGCGTATCTAAAGTTATTATTTTTTTACCATCCAGAATATGTCTCGGCTCAGATTCTCTGTGAGAGTCCTTGTTACTTCCGGTGACGACATCTGAAATTTTTATTTTGAATTCACCAGGCTTTGAAGAGGATTCTTGTGTGAAGGTCACAACATGTTTCTTTTGCACTCCAGAGCCATCAAAGGACATGTTTTTCTGTGTGGCAGAAGACACAGGACTAACGATGCCATTGCCATCAAGAGTTTCTTCTGTTTTAGGCAGGATCTTAACACTTTGTTGTGGCTTTGGAACAGCTGAGCTGGCAGAGGTTGTTGCAGTAGGAGAAGAGTTAAGGGGAGCCTGGTTTGGATCAGCTGTACCGGACTGAGATCCACTGGATGGCTGCGGACTTGAAGTTGTATTACCAGAGGCAGCAGGCTTTTGAGGTGTCCCTGTGGGTGTAATAATGATCTGGTTTACAGGTTTAGTGTTCTGTATTAATTGTGCTTGATCAGATGATGGTGTTTTTGAATCTTGGGACTGGTCACTAGATGGAGATGCTATACTCTGTGCAGCTTCTTTTTTCTCAAGAGCTGCCTGCTTAGCACTCACTATCTCTGAGCAAAAGATCACATCATCATCTGAATCTTCATCTTCAGATACGTTTTTCTTCTCCTTATACTCATCTCCAGATAAAGAAAATGCTTCTGAAATTATAGGCATGTCACCACCATCTACACCTTGATTTGCCAGTGAGCTTCTTGATGAGCTACCTCCGTTTTTTTTCGGTTCACACAACTTTCCATCGGCATCAGACTGTGTATCGGCGCTGCCATCTTTAACTCCGTCAGTCATGCTTTTAACATGTGACAGTGTGAGCCCAAGCTCCGCAATAAATGGGACTCCCAGTAGCTTTCCGGATTTAATCAGCTCCTCCAACATATCGCACTTTACGCGAACAATTTTTGCACTGTAAATATAGTTAAGGATTTCTGCAAATATGTCCGCCCTGACAAAATTTAGTTCAACGACCTGACCAGCAACACAGAAAAGCTGGTGGAAATAAGTGCTACAGGCAGAAAGTATATTTTTATGAGCTCTAAATTTCCGATCTTCAACAATGACAGTTACATCGCAGAAGAGTCCCTGCATACGTTGGTCATTTAAAGTTTCGAGCAGGCTACCGGAGTATTGGGTATCTGTTGCCGTAATCACTTTTTTCCCCTCCATGCCTGCAAGTAAACAAAGAACACCATTTCAGTCTACATGAAATAATGGTACCGGCAACGTCAGCTGATCAGAAACTGATAGAAAAGCTGCAATCTAAACTGTATCGTAAGTAACAATTCATTAATAGAAACATAGAAAGCGACGGTAGATAAGAAGCATTCGGCCCTTCCAGTCTGCCCAACAACGTGGCAGTTATGATTTGATTAAAAGGAAAGAAACACTTGTTTGATAGATATAGGGGAGGCACACTTGTATTTTTGTAACACTGGTGCCCATGCCAGCATTGTATTAGTTGTGGTTTCTGGTTGACCAACCTAGAACCGATATACAATAACGACTCTTTATATGCCCCCTTTCCTCAAAAAGCTAGAACAGTATTATTATTAGTTGTCATGTATAAGTTCTCCGTGTTAAATTATTATAGTCATTTTGCTTTTTACATTTATTGGTAAAGGGAAAAAAAAAATAAAAAAAAATTGTGAAATCCACCCCGATTGCATTTTAAACCTTTGAATGGACCTCCAGAGCATCTCTCCCTTTTTCCTTGTTTTATAGTCAGAGCGCAACCTAATACATTACATGAGCTGTAAAGTCAAACATTGTTTTTCATATTAACTTTACCAACAAATGGTAGACTGGTACCGTAGATGATGTAGGGTTACGGCACCTTTTTATACCTGGGTGAATATTCATTGGTTCATTAAGATTTATTCTCTATGCATGCCAATCTAATAATAAATGGAATGAAAATGGGAGATTTAGATATAAAGTATATACATATATATTATAATCATTTTTAATAAACACAACCAAGACATCAAATATAACTTGACAAATTAGATCACTTATTTCTGCGGTATAAACACTTGCGGGTTAACCCCTCAATGATGTTCTCAGGACCACGAGGTCTGTAGCCCCCAAGGTGTCCTTTTAATCACTATATACCTGCATGCTGACACGCTGATGTACCAATAGATCGGTTGCAAGCGCACATGGGCTTTTATTTTGCCTTGGTTGGCACCGTATGGGTTAAAAATGTACTACCGTATTTGCTCGATTATAAGACGACCCCCCAAATCTGAATATTAATTTAGGAAAAAAAAAAAAAAAAAGAAAAAGCCTGAATATAAGACGACCCTATAGGAAAAAAGTTTTACCAGTAAATGTTAATTCATCTAAACTATTTTTTTTTTTTTAATAAAAGCTATGATTGAGAAAAATATTTTGGTTTTATTTCCTTCTATTTTCCAACCTGCCCCCCAGTTATGCACATCTGCCCCAGAAATGCCTTATACCCCCTATATGCCACTGTGCCCCATGATATGCCTTTTGACCCCCTATGTGCCACTCTGCCTCCAGAAATGCCTTATACCCCTATATACCACTCTGGCATTTAGAGGGTTAAAAGGCATATTATGGGGAAGAGTGGCATATAGGGAGGTTTAAGGCATTCAGGAGGCAGAGTGGCATTAAGGGGGTTAAAAGGCATTTCACAGAGCAGTCTGCCTCCAGAAATGCCTTATGCCCCCCATTTAACACTAACCCGCCCCCCCCCCAAAACTTACCGGTGCTTCTGACTTCCCTGTCATGTAGCCGGGGCAGCGTGTAGATCCCACGCACTTACGCTGCAGCCGGAAGGAGGCGTGGCTAGAAGCGGGGGTTGGCTGCGTCCTTCGCACAGACCTTCCCCGACTGTCAGAGATCAGAGTTCCCCGCAAAGGTGCGGCACGGGGAACTCTGATCTCTGACAGCCAGGAAGGTCTGCGCGATGGACGCAGACAACCCCCGCTGCTAGCCACGCCTCCTTCCT
Source organism: Sceloporus occidentalis (assembly GCA_023333645.1). Lineage (NCBI taxonomy): Eukaryota > Metazoa > Chordata > Lepidosauria > Squamata > Phrynosomatidae > Sceloporus > Sceloporus occidentalis. The sequence goes on along the minus strand of JALMGF010000034.1, from coordinate 3,452,987 downwards.
GCTGCAGCGGAAGTTGTCTACGCGAATCGCGTAGACATCTACACGCTGCCCCAGCTACACACCGGGGACTCAGAAGTACCGGTAAGTGGGGCGGGGGACAGGAGGATCCCGGTCCCCTGCAGCTGCAGGGGATCCGGATCTTAGTCGTCTCATAGTCAGACCTATTTGAGGTCTGATTATAAGACGACCTCGATTATAAGACGAGTGGTATTTTTCAGAGCATTTGCTCTAATAATAATCGAGCAAATATGGTATTACCCTAACTTCCCTGAATGCAACACTTCTGATTTTATTTCTGCATTTAGTTGTAAATGCCTCCTAGAAACAGTCACATAAGTTTTTTTTTTTTTAAGGAAACGCTTGCCGCGTGACATGAAAACAGGTACTTATAGGCCGTTACCCCAGGAACTGAAATGATACAACAAGTTATGGTCAATTTTCATTGCGTATTAAAGCGCTCAACGAATGTTTTGTCGAACTGGAAAAGCCCCTTTAATTACAGGCAAACGGCAAAGCGCATGCAAACAGATGTACAGAATTCCCCGGCAGCACAACCGCCAGGTCAAGATTAGTGGGAACACTGTAAACCTCATGTGAATAAAGCATTACGAGACGGATACGCCACGGAAACGAGTTCTCAAGCTATTCACTAAAACAGCTGATTGCTGCGGGAAAGTTGCTGCTTTTGCTGGCAGACTTCATGACGGACCACCGCTGGCAAGTTCCTCCGACCCGCTTAATGCTTAAAACCGAGATTAAAGAGTTTCGACACAGCCATGTTAGACTAAACTTTCCATACCAAAGCAGTGGATTTCAGTTCATTTACTAAGTGGATGTAAAGCATCCCCTTACATCGCAATCTTAGCATAAGGTTCTCACCTCCTGGCGTGTCTCTATGTGTTAATGTATATTTGTTACGTATATGTGTTAACTGCGCCATTAAAATTGCACAGCGCTGCATAATTCGTTGGCGCTTAATAAATAAAAGCTAATAATAAGGTATATGTATTTTCTTTTTCAGAGTTCGGTTGTAAATTCAATCAGATTTCAAGCTACTTGCAACTCGGTTCATTATATTCCAATAACGGCCAATTATACCGATTCCCAAAGTGCACTAAAACAGTTAGCGTGGCGTTTCGGGGAGAAGGCGTGTAATATTTACGAGCCGGCATCTGACCGGCTTTCTGCTCACTTTGTGTCTTTCTCAATCACCTTTATCTGTTACCATACTCTTAGGCTTGCCTAGAAACATGTAAATGTGTATATATATATATATATATATATATATATATAGTGAGATTGACGTCATGCTGGGGTCCTTTATGGTGACTTGTGATGGGTAGTGGTGAGGAATACATCTATAAGACACACCAAAAGAATAAAACTGGCTTAGCACAGAATGATTATCAGCTATTATGACGGTAATATACAGACGCCTGTTTATTTTTTCTTTGTAAATCTGGTTTTAGTTATTGGTCCACGTTTATAAGCTCAGGTTGCAGAAGAATGTATTTCTACAAACAGGTGGAAATCAGTTAAGGCCACCCGGGTGTGATATTAGTCTCATTATTTATTTAGCGCTTCTTACAATACATACATTCAAAGGGTATAATAAATAAAGCTTAGCTTACTAGGCATTAACGGCAGCCATGCAGCTCTGTGGAGATCCAATGACTAGCTAACTAGTCAACTATACGCTGTCATAGCCTTACGCCTCGTAATTAAAAGAACAGACACTGAGACAACATTTCAGTAACTGCTTTGAGCATAATGTCAACCCTCATATACATATAATCAGAACTATACAGTCAGGCATTACGTATCATACAGCACTATGGAATATGACAGCGATATATCAATCAAATTAAAAAGTTGGCTGCGTCAGGCTGAGAATGCCGGATCAAAAGGGAAATATGTCAATATTATCAGCATGAAGCATTTCAAAGGAAGACTATGTGTTTGTGGGTGAATGGATACTGATGAAGAAAAACTAGATAATGAAGCCCCCAGTACCACAGACACATGGGACGGGATGAGATGTGGTATCCACACTACCGTAAACAAGTGTCGCCTGCCATGGGTTCTGTATCATTTTGCAACAATGCACGGAATGTACTCACAACCAAACTTTTTAAACCTAAATGGCTAATCTTGGTAAAATGCCAATGAAGTCGATTCAAGGACATAAAGTAAAGTTGCCTTTAGGGCGATATGCTGGTTATCAATTATATTCATCTGTTTTGCTGTTAATTTACCTTTAAAAGCCATTGCTGAGCTCTTGCATGTGAAAACAATGAGATGACACACACTGTTACTCAGTTACCCAAATCTGTCTTATTAAAGAGTTGATGGCTAATGGTGTCAAAGTAATTGCAGAGAAAAGAAAAAATGATTATTAGAAATAAAGAACACTGGGAAGCTGGCGAGACAAAAAGTACACAATCTCACATCATAGTTTGGCATATGCATAAAATCCCCACTTAAGCAGGAAAAAAACCCACAAGAAGAAAAAAAAGGTAATGTTTCATCAATGGATGAAACATTTGGATCTGTCCAGCATATTAATGCTGAACAAAAAAGAACCCAGGGCCCACCCAACTCCTTAAGTCAGAAAAGACTTCATTGTGCTGTCTCTTTGGCACATGCAGCCTATCACCTCCTCCTCAAAATGCCTAAGGAGCCAGCACTGCAGAGGCTTTTACTGCAATCAGATCCCAAATCTGTGAACTCAGCCAATTATTCTTCCAACGCCCAGGTCTACACGCACCATTCGTCTCTCTAAAGACTTTGTTATGATGCCTCATGTCCAGATGCTATACGGCATCGCATCAGCACCATCTCATTACATTGACTTGGAATCGCTCCGCTGCAGATTCCCAACCAATGCTTTCAATGAAAAGTATTACTGACATTTCACAAACTCCACTCATCACAAAAGACACGTGATCTGCATAAGGTGTGTAATAATCGCAGAGCCCACTCATCTCATTGCCCTACTCTTGCCATCCCACCGAGGCCTAGAGGGAGCAACCGAGCCAAGAGCCACATAGAAAGGCCTCTCCTACGCTGCAAACAATAACAGCCAGGGTTCATGGCCTGAGCACACCGTCTAGCGAGCATCAGTTTCCCTGACATGGATATTTAAAGATGGCGGAAGCAGGGGGGATCACAAAAGGAGAATGAACCGGGCTTCCTGGTTGCGCTGACGCGTACAGGCCCGGGGCAAGCTACCTGGCGTAGCAACCTTTCCTGGGGGAGGTAAAGGCCCTGTCCCAGATGAAGCAGGAGTTAAGCACACCCAAATAAACACCGCGTTGAGTATATGCAATTTACCTGGTGTCCCCGGGGCCACCCGGTGCCTCGGCTTCCGCAGACAACGAATGAAGCTGCGAACACTAGATCCTCCTGCAAACGCCGCTTGCCGCATGTAATAGCAGACAGCAAACAGCAGAGGGCCACCCACTCCGCCCGAGGAGTTCCACGAACATTTCGGATACGATCGTCAGTTTCCGCACGAAAGCGGGTCGACACCAAACAACGCGAGACGCTGCCTTCGGGAACGCCCATTTTCGCTTCCAAAACTGCATGGTCCACCTTTGCAACAAACTTTATTGTCAATTGTCAAAAAACAAGTTTCACCGTTTGAAGTAGTTACGTCAGAACGGAGGTTAACCGGTTAAACGAGTATTTTGTTTGAAAGCGTATTATGTGGAAGAACGGAATTTATAAAGAAGCTCGTGAAAGATTAACGTGCTTCCTTTGTTATACAGTGGATTCCCATAATGCAATACGTTCCCAAAGACCATAGAAAGGGAGAAATGGAGTGAGCGTCCCTTGATGCATTGAGATGTATTCTATTGGCTGCCGTGCTTCTTATAAATGGCTGATGGTTGCTGCGCAACTGTATTGAGTGACATTTCTTACACAAATAGCGCTGCATTATGTAAGTGGAAATGTGTCTTAAAAGAATTGAAACCACAACTACCTTATAACAAACAACCAGCACTATGAACTGTATTTTAAAAAAATATATATATGGAGAGTTATAAGTGGAGCATAACATTGTGTCAAAGAATTTTCTGAATATAAATATTTGTTGTATTTTATATTTTGCATGCTGAGTTTGTGTGTTGTATACGTTGGCTTCTGCTGCACTTAATTTAATAATCACTCATAGTTCCTTTTATTCTATAAATTTCTTTTTTTCAGGATTTCCAGTACAAACTAGTACCCGGTGTATAGGAAGCAGCAATGCGCTTACCGAGCCAACAGAATTTCATAGAGAAAAGCCTTGGTTAATCATTCAGGGTTGCATTGAAATACAGTTGCCTGATTTATCTGGAAAATGAAATTTGGTTCAGGTCAAGATTCCATATCTCACATAGACAACGTATAGAAAATACCATGAGTATTAGCGAACCAAGGTGTTATATCTCACATAGATGAATACCCAACGTATAGAAAATACCATCAGTATTACCGAGCCAAGGTGTTATATCTCACATAGATGAATACCCAACGTATAGAAAATACCATCAGTATTACCGAGCCAAGGTGTTATATCTCACATAGATGAATACCCAACGTATAGAAAATACCATCAGTATTAACGAGCCAAGGTGTTTTATCTCACATAGATGAATACTCATTCCTGCGCCAAACCCTGAATATGGAAGTGGGAGTGCGGCCTATATTAGGCCAAATACGGTATATGTATTGTATTAAGTGCGTAAATTGTATATAAATCGTATATAAATAAAAGATAATAATAGGAAGGTTAACAAATAAGAAGCTAAATTTGGTGTGTGAATTAGAAGACTGCTGAATGAGAAGTTGATTTGAGCCATTGGTTTATCACTAAGAGTTTCTGTGTAATTGAACTGTGGTGCCAAGGTGTGGTGGCAGTCAGTAACCCAGTAATCGTAATTGTGCTTTCTAATCAACAATAAACTACCTCAGGTACTTCAAGCCTGGATGCTTAAGGAATCTAGCGTATGTGCTCGTCATTGAAATGAAGTGGCAAAAAGTCTATTTCTCTCTCCCCCGTTTCTCCCATTCTCTTTTCCCTTCTTCTCATTCTCCCCTAGATCCATTTTAACACCTTTACACAAGAGAAAAGTATAGTTAAAATGATACCATTTATTGGCTAACTCACAATTAAACTCTCAGTTAGCCAATAAATGATACCATTTATTAGCTGAGAGTTTAATTGTGAGCTTTCGAGACCAAGTTGTTAGGTCCCTTCCTCAGGCATTAATGAAGCCAACACAGACTTTTCTAAATACAAAAGCACAATTCACACGTTATCAAAAACTTTAAATAAACACAGAGGTATGGGGGAATTTGCTCAGCAGTAAATTAGCAGGACTAGCAGAGATCTAATAGATTATTATTATTTATCTTTATATATCTTTTATTTATATAGCGCCAACAATCTACTCAGAGCTTCATAGAATACATATATTCAAGGGGTATGACAAGACTAACCGATACATTAGGTGGATAGAGCCCTGCTCGCAAACTCACTTGCCCCTTTTCCCACAACCCAGCTAAATGTTGGATCGTGGAGGAAAAAATGCAGTTTTGTGGTATGGATGCAAATTTTGTATTAAGTAAGTACTTTATTTTTATTTATGCATGGAAAAATGCATTTTAAGTTACTCACAACATTTTTTACTCTGTATTCTATAGTAGGACTTTATACTGTCCCTTTAACAAATTGAAGATACCACCAGACACATTTCTATGTAGTGTAGACATCATATTGTTGTACAGTAACATGGCCTCGCCACCTATGTACTGTAAATCTGAAAAAAAGATATTTGCTATGTCTTTCATCAACCCCTTCATGACAGTCCAGGCACATCATGCACTAACATCCAGTTAGTGACAATTGATGTGGCAGCACCGCCATGGCCTTAAACCGGTGCAGAAAGCGAACGTTGTTGCTGTAATGAGAGTTTAGGAGGCAATCATAACCGTCACTGCGAGTGATTTTACCACAAACAAGATGGTGGCGTGTCCTTTAAAAAAATAAAGTTGAAAAAGGTTCACAGAGGGTCTCTCCAGACCCTGCTGAGAACTCTGGCTCCCCTTGCAGGTTGAGTGGAACCCAGCTTTCTACTCACAATGTGAGTAGTAAAATACATGTAAAAAAATAAATATATAAATATTAATAAATATATATATATATTATGTGCAATTCCTAAAATTAGTTCTTTATGTTCAAATAATTCTCACATGGAAAGAGTTAAGATACTTTCATGCCCATGGGGTGTCTATTTTAAAAAAAATCTATGATTTGATGGGGTGAATTGAATTGGCCGGGTTCAAATTTCCCAATTAACACAGGGCGAAATTAGACATGTGGTCATCCTTCCAATTTGAAAAATGCACACATCCGAAATGTTTTAAAAAACATATGGTTTGATGGGGTACCATCAAACCATATGTACCACTGTGGTATCACTGTACTCAGGAGATGTTGCTAAACACATATTGGAGTGTTGTGTGACAGTGACATATACCAGGAGCTGTAAATTCATGTACGAAGCAAAATGTGTGTGAAAGAAAATGCAAAAATGGCTACCACAAGTTTGACAAAGGCTGGTGGTGGAATTAGTGCATGGAAATAGTTAAAATACTAGTATTTGAAATACTCTGGGGTGTCTAGTCTTCATAAATATATGGTTTGATGGGGTAAATTGCATTGGCCAGCTTCAAAGATACTCAAAATGGCACATGGGGGAAGTATTACCAGATTTTGGGGGAAAAACGCTATTTGTGCTTATTGCCCCATAATGTGCAGAGGCCAGCCCTGGCACCCATATTGCACACATAGGATTTGCCCAGGACCCAGATTGCACACTGTCTTTCTTACTATCTCTCCCCTTTCTCCTGATCAGTTACCTTGCTGAGATCCTGTGGTGAGAGCACGAGTCTCACTGCTTCATTGCAGTGCACACAGCTTTACTGCTAATCCAGAGCCTGACCTCGGGAGGCGCACTTGCACCCAGACACAAACATCAAAAAGCTCAAACACGATAACAGACACACACATACTAACATAACCAAAGACATATGTTCACACACTAAAATACCCTCCGCTCACACTCTCACAACCATACCCAGGCACTGAAACTAACAACCCCAGACACACATGCTAACATACTCAAAGACACATGTTCACGCACTAAAATACACACATACGCTAACATACCCACACACAAAAATATAGCAGACACATCTGCACACACTGACAAACCCCCACACAAATTTACTGACACCCAGATAGACACATGTTCATACACTTGCATACCCACACACAGGGATGGACTAACATAGCCAGACGCACACTAACATACCTAGGCAGAAGCATGTTCACACACAAATATACCCAGGCAGACACACAAGCATTAGCAGGCAGATACTAACATACGTCTGCAGGCAGACTCTAAGATACAGACACACACACTAAAATACCCAGACACTAACATGCAAATGCACGAAAGCACACATACATACCCAGGCAAACACTAACATACTCGGGTAGACTCTAACATGCATACCCAGACATATTTAGGGATGGTGAGAGGGAGATCTATGGTCTCCCTGCTCCTCGAGTGGATCTACGTGGGGGCCTCCTCTGCCCACATAACGCTAACGTAGATTTGCCCTCTAGGCTGACGCCTATCTTGCCTATAGGTAGTGCTGCCCCTGGTTTTTGGTGTTTCAGGAAGTGTTTAAGGAATTGAAAGAAACATTTTTGTTCTCACTACAATTTAAACTCCTTTAAATTCGTTTTTTTTGTATTCTCCTCTTTCACCGCTAGATGGCACTGTTGGTTTACTTTTGTAATGCATTATTTGTAACCTCCCATGCTCATTTTTTCCATTCTATTTTATTTCACCCAAAGAGCAGTGACAGATATTATTTCTCACTGTACCAATTAACTGAGCCAAATGTAAAGTAAGTGTAAAAGTAAATGGAAATATCTTAATTACAGTTACAGTACTGTCATATGTGTGCAGTTTCTGCACTTGATATGTGTGACTGTATATTAAGGATTGATAAAACCTTCAGCCTATATTTCTTATTCACTGTATAACCCATTATGCTGGAGAATGTATCGACACTATGTAAATAAAAGGTAATTATTAGGGTTTGGGGGCACATAATCACAAACACCCTTTCTTGCTTACTGTATAGCAGAACATGCACACTGCAGTTACAATTTTTCAGATAGTCAGGGCTACAAATATCTCTTAAATGTATATATTAACTCTATTACCATCCACCTTGTTAATGCAATATGTTTTTATTGAGACTTTCAGAAAAAATTATTTTACATAGGTACAGAAAAAGAAAAAGTATAATCCACCTTGTTATAGTTTATTATGTGTTGTGGATTATTTAATTTTATAAGAAGAAATGTAGCAAATTGTATTTGAGCTTTTCTCAATAATGTAGGATTATCTGGAAGAGGAATACCTGGCAACAATATTAGACAAACTGCTTAGACAGTCATTCCTCTTTAACAGAACTGTTTTGTCTTCTTCCAGCCCTCCAAACAATAATACAGTTCACCCTCTCTAACCCGCCACCAAAGTGACTGACACTGACGTAACTATAGTGGTCCCGGTGCGAACTCTGCGACCCCTTCTTTCTGTCTTCTTGTACCGATTAAAGATTGTTTGCAAAGGGCCCTTCTGACCTGGACCGCATCGATCCAGATTGGAAGGGTCCTTTTTAAACTATTTTGAACTGGCAGGGGGAGACTGGAGCGTATCGGGGTCATGTGACCCCTCGGTGAAACCGAGACTGCCCGAACAGCGAGGGAGGTAGGATATATGTATATGTGTTTTTACATATATATATATATATATATATATACTGTATATATATATGTATATGGATGTGTACTTGTGCATGTGTATGTGAACATGGATGTGTACTTGTGTATGTGTCTGTGTGTGAGCAAGCACGTGTACTTCTGTGTGTGAGAGCATGGGTGTGTACGTCTGTGTGTGTGTGAGAGCATGGGTGTGTAATTGTGTAAGTGGAGTGTGTAAGATAGAGTGCATGTTAGAGAGTATGAGTAAGTGTGTTATTTGTGTAAGTGTGTTTAAATATGTTGTATGTTGGGAGGGGGCAAAGAAGGCACAGACCAGTTGTGTGGGGGCAATGATGGCACAGCCAGCTGATGAAGTTGGGGGCCGCTGGGGCAATTTTCACACCGGGGCCTGTGGTTTCTAGTTACGCCCATGGTGACTCAACACTATTCACATATGGTGAAAATAGATATCTGCATGTGTAGCTCTTCTATAAGACAGTGACCTTACATGGATTTTACGAATAGTGATACTTATTTTTAAAGGAAACTAACAAAATAAGAAAACGGGACATATTCATGGAATCCCTTGTATTCCCAAATATCCAAATAATGCATTCTTTATTGTAGTTGGTTAATAAAACACTGTCATGTTTGACTTTTGTAGTTTAGTTTTCTAGCATTATGTTTTTTGTATTAAATGGAAAAGCCCAAACCTGCCCAAAGTGTGCTCTTAAAGAACAACATAACTGCAAAGGAGAACACATACCACAAAATTATCATAAAGTAAGTCAATGTCACGGCCCCGTACGGAGCATGTCCCCCGAGTACCCGCCACTAGCGGGTACTCGATACTTACCTCCTCGGTCCTCCGACACCCACGATCCCCCGGATACAGCGGGACGACGCGGCACCGATGCCTCACGGTACCGGTGCTCGGCGGTTCGTAACAACGAACCGCCACAGAGAGAAGGACGTGCGTGGTACTGCACGCCACGCCCCCCTTCCTCTCTCATACCCCTGTGGAGACGCCGGGATGTCCATTGGACACCGGCAAGACAGGAGGCGGGGTCTTGGGAAGCGGCACATTTAAAAGCCGAGCACTGACACTCATTCAGTGCTCGGTTGTTTTAACGGTTGAGCTCCCTATTACCTTGTCCTGGATGTCTACTTACCTGATACCTGTTGCCGAACCTTGCTTGATACCTGACTACTCTCTCCTGATACCTGTTGCCGAACCTTGCTTGATACTTGACCATTCTTACCTGATACCTGTTGCCGGACCCTGCTTGATACCTGACTACTCTCTCCTGATACCTGTTGCCGAACCTCGCTTGATACTTGACCATTCTTACCTGATACCTGTTGCCGGACCCTGCTTGATACCTGATTACTCTCTCCTGATACCTGTTGCCGAACCTTGCTTGATACCTGACTACTCTCACCTGATACCTGTTGCCGGACCTTGCTTGATACCTGACTACTCTCACCTGTTACCTGGATACGCTGGACTTAATACCTGTTGCCAGACCTCGCTTGCTATCCGGCTGCTCTGGTTCTGGTACGTGTTACTGGACTTTACCTACATTCGGCTATACACTTCGCCCCTATCCCTGCATACTGGTTTCCTCACCTGACCCCAGCATAATAGTCAAATAGTTATGTGATGGTCTGCTTGTTATGTCTTTGTCAGGTGGGGGGGCGGGGCGGAGCGTAGCGCAGGTGCCACCACACAAAGTTCAGTAACGCAGTAATAAAGGGGCAAATCCAAGCGAGTAGTCGTGGTCACGGTCCAGAGGTCAAGGCAGGCAGCAGACAGCAGAATCAGGAGACAAAGCAACGGTCAAAAATCCAAGGAATCAGTATAAGGAGTAGGGAACAAGAGAGAGTACAGTATGAAGCTCAACTAAGAAGCACTGGGAGAGAGGTCTGTGGGGATTATATAGGGGCAGGAAATGAGCAGTCCGCCCCCTAGCACCTGATCCCCTCCCTTCAGATACACCTGAGTGGAGGGGGACAGGGTAGTATCCACCTCCTCCCCCTCCCTCTGGTGTTCTGACTGAGAGGGTGGTCACACCATCTGGGGCTAAGCCAAGCCCCCACCTCGTTGGGAGTGCAGCGCGTGCGATGCACGCCGTGCGCACTGACTGCGAGGTTGGGAGCACGGCCTGCCACGAGGCAGTGCCGCGGCGTCATCGGGAGATCCGCGGGCAGGAGTAGACCTCCTGCTCGACGGTTCCCGCGATGAGGGATCCTGGGACCGTGCGACCACGCCGTAAGGAGGTCGGCCGACGGGGACCACGGTCCGAGGCGACGGACCCCATGATGAGGTCCGTGGTCCCCGTCGGGTCTGACAGTCTTGTTTACCCATTATACAGCACTGCTAAATATGATGGCGCTATATAGAGATGTAAAATTTCTGGACAGATTTTTTTATAGACAAAATGGAAATTTTCAGAAAAACTGAAAAAAAAATATGCAGAGTGGAGTAGATTTACAAATTTAAAATTATTTTATTACTCGGTGAACCTAAAATGCAGTGTATCTAGAGGTATCATGCTTGAAATAAAAGTACAGCTTATTCAAAAAATAATAAACTAAATTTGCTTTTTAAAACTTTATTTTTTGTTGCAAATGGAACAACAAGGTCTGTATATGTTAAGAACATTTCAACTATACATGAAAACAGGTAACCCCCCTTTCCCTCAAATGCAACAAAATAAATGAAGAAACCATCAACACAAAAAAAAAAAAAAAAATATCCCCTGTAATCCTCCTCCATGGATTGGACGGGGAGAGCGATCACAATCGCCCAATCAGATTTGCACCTTAGCACCAATTGCAAATGAAAAAGTGAAGTAACTGGCATTAATTGTGTCAGTCGATAGTGACCTACCTAAATATATTACTATTTGCTTTGGGTAATAAGGCTCTTGTGAGCCTAACATTACTTCTTAAACCCTTTCCACAAATAAATATGTACACATTTCAAGTTGCAGTTGTTAAGACAAACATTCATATCATGCTTTGAAAAAGGGTATGACTGCATTAGACTGCACTAGTAAGTTAAATTGATTAGGCATTTTATTCACAATTAGTCACAGTTAAACATATATCTTCAATGACGTTGCTCACATCCTTGCATATATATTCCTTCTATATATCCTTTTATATTCAACATTTTTTTTCCATCAACATGCTCTTTCAGACATTTTTTTGTGCATCACTCAATATGGTAACTGCATTCCTTATTCCTACATAGTTTTATGAAATATAAAGACTTAGTCACTGAAAGAGAGTGATTCTAATTTTGAATCGTTGGAACTGTTAGAGGCTCTTTGGGTGTCTTCCGTTGCAGTCACTAGGTCATTGCTTTGTGAGCCAGTCCTGGATCTCTTTCGCCGGCCCAACAATCTCTTGCACTGCCATCGTAGCTCTTTGTTCATACAGAAAAGAATGATGGGATTGGTGAAAATGGGCAAATCAAACAAAAATTCCGATGCTGTTTCCAAGCAAATGTTCTTGTCTGCTATTAGAGGTAGGATTCCTCCTTGAATAAAAAAAAAAACATTTATTAACAATGAATTCAACACTTTGCTCTAAACAAGCTGGATCCACATTAAACAACAGATGTATACGCGGTAAAACAACTCATAAACTGCTTAATAGACTGTTCCATTGGTTGCTGTGGTAATAACAATCATTTTAAAGCTTTGTACCAGTACTTTTGAAACCTCCTTAAAGGAACAAACATACCTGTTATCAAAACCACACGGCTTCCAATACTGATGTGTGCCATATTAAGTTTGTAGAAATTGTATAATATTTGCCTATATGCTTTTTAGTTTGTAAAGAAACACATTTCTAGCAGTATATTTCCTATGTCTGTACAGCATAGAAGTTCTTTGCATCCAGAAACTTTCAGCAAAATACGTTACAAGCAAAGCATTGAATAGATGTACTGGTTTAGTTCAGGTTTACTTCTGTGTAATGTATGTATAGTTTGTGATGTTAACATGCAGACTACCAACTAATCTAAATGTTAACAAAAGATGAGCTTTACCAACGATATTATGGTGTAGATTTCTTTTAGTAAATTACGAAAAGTATCTGGTATAACAGTTATGTTTAAATATAAGATCCAATTCTTATGATGGTCTCTCTTAAATTACTACCTGATTGTAGTATGCTCTACATCAGGTTTTACTGTGCCTTTAATATTGATCTGGTCTGTGATTTTTTCGGTTAATTGACACAAGAAGCACCACTTCTCTGCTTCTCCGGGTCAACACCTGAATCCTCCGGGTCGCGGGAGTGGGGTCTTGACATGCCCCACTCCCCGCCCATTTCCCCGTTTAAATGGGGATGTTTCCTATGATGTCAGCGGAAACGCCCTCTGACATCACTGGAAATGCCCCGATATCAATGGTACCGCCGACTGGTGTCAGCAGGACCCGCCCACTGACGTGGTAGCCAGAGCTCAGAAGTTCCCAGGTATGTATATATATAATATTATACATTTAACGTTAAACAAGGAATTATATAATCTTGTAAAGCCTTTCAATAGAATTTTAGAAAATCTGAAGGAATAGTAGAAAAAAATATTAAAATATTTCGTAGTGGTAAAGTAAATGTATTACAACGTTGATATTAATTGTGTTTGTAATTGGCACATCTTAATTTTTAAGAAACATACACTGGCTAAAGTAATACTTTGATTGAAGAGATTTTAAGTAAACATTAATACGAATCGCTTCTATAATCTTAATCCCTTATCATGTCACAGTGTATTTGTGAAATTAAAGTTTTTACGCCAACAATTTATGGTGAACGCAAATGGGTTGCAAACAGACTTTGCACACCTTTAGGCATCACATAGATTAACGTTAGAATGGGGACAATAATTATAAATAAATGCTCTGTTTCTGGCATAGTGAGTTTATGTCCTGAATTGTTTGGGAAGGTGAGTTAAAATGTAATTTTGTTTTGCTATCAATGTGTCCAGGAGTAAACAAAACAATAATTCTTGTTAAGCCCTTAGTGTCCCAGATATCGTACAACATAAAAAGTTAAAAACATCTTGAGAACTTATGTGTTTACTGAACTCCGTATTAACAGCCTGTAAACTTTTAGAATAACATTTATTTCTTTGATACAAGAGCTATTTTGCGTTTCCACATTTTAGAAAACAGGGTATATCTACTAAAATAAACCTCATTTTCTGTAGCGGTCCAGCTGACAGCTAATGGTCTGCAGATGTCATCAGCTAAGACCAGGGGCTGTTGAAATGATCGCCTGTCACTGCTCCTATAGTGAGGATCGCTAATTTTCGCTCAGAAATGGTAGAGGGGATTTAATTAAGATCCCCTTTAATGAGCTAGGTACAAATTGCATCACTTATGGCAGGAGCACATTGAATGACTGTCGGTGACCGTATCGCTGTGTACAAGCAGAAAAACATCTTGTAATTTCTAAAGTACATTGTATGCTTTGCAGAAATTACAAATTGTCTAGAAAACCCACCTGGTGTGTGTGCAAGAAATGTTATGAGACAAATGGCTGAAAAGGTCTTCGCAAGCTTCTTGTTGGTATTCTGACTTCTCTGCATTATCTGAGCACTTCTGAAAATAGTGATTAAGATGTGAAGGTAAAAATATGCAATCAAAGGAAGGCCCAGCACAATCTTGAAGAGCATCCTGATTTTCATAGCCTGGTCATTTATGATGGTAAAGCAGGTTTCATATACAAAATCATAATGAGAGTCTTTCCAGCCGAGTAGATGTTCTATTACTTCTTCAGTCATGAGCACCAAGCATGGAAAAAATAGCTGGAAAACCGTGAATAATCTGTGGTCAACAATCTTATGGCCAAAAACTACAGCTATGTAGATGGAGAGTGAAATACAAGACACATAGTAAAAAGAAATAGTACTTGCTGTTTGCTTCACGTAGACCATTAGTTCACAAATTGGTGAACTGAAACGCCACTTATGATAAATTCTCCAGTCGATCATCAGAGGCCAAGAAAGTAAGTTCACAATGTTAAAAGCCGTACTACCTACGACATATGCAACAATACTGTTTTTGATACAATTCTTCTTGCTATTGAGACACATGATGACCGATATCACAATCAGGAAGTTTATAGTAAGCCCGGGTATAATTAAAACACTCCTTACCGAAGCGCAGAAAGTAAAATAAATGTCCACGTTACAATATTCTGTATTATTTTGATGCATGTTCCCAGGCTTCGTAATGTGTATGTATATTTTTCTTTATCAGCATTAGCTGTTGGGTTGTCTCTATTCCATATTGTTTCGTTGGATGACTGTAGATTATCGTCATGGGTTGATTATTTTCTCAGAAGTAAATATTTTTTCAAAAGTCATGTAAAAATGATGATGTTCTATGAAGGAAAATATCATTGAGTTTACATATCACCAAATTATATTACTGGATGTTTGATGGCTGCAGTACTTTTATACTAAACAGTTACAGGATTATGTAAACCCCAGAGATTAATTATAATGAGCTGGTGGTATAATCCTTACACACCACCTGTCATTAGACTCATTATATGGAAATATCACTGAAAATAATTGTCTAAAATTGACTTCTTTTGATCATTGTAATGCTACTGAAGATTCATTTAATCACACAAGTGTCACAAGATTCTTGATACTTGGCAAACAAGGGCATTTTATATTGACATTTCTGGAATCAGTAAATGTGACATAATAAGGATGTACCTTGTAAAGCTTTTATTAAATCCCGTCTATGAATAATATGAAAAAAAGCAATTACACTGCTTACTGTCCTGTGGAGTATGACGTCATTATCTTGTTTACATTGGTTTGAGATGTCAGTCATTATTGGTACTAATATAGCATAATAAGAAATGTTATACTAGCCATAGAAGAGCAGTGTTTTATTTGGCTCTTGGTCTGCAAGCTCATAAAACCAGAACCTGACGCTCTGACCAGGTGATAGAAGGAGACGATGAGCCTTTGGCTAGCTCATCTCTGCCTCACGTTCTTCCCTTTCTTAAAAGCTATGCTCTAGTTTCCCAGTGTTGGTAACTGGACATCTCCAAAGATCAGTTTAAGTGGATGGATCAGAGTCTCAATCTGTAAATCTGTTGCTGACTACTGTTAACCCGCCCCCCAAAAAACCCCCAAACAAAAGATATCTTCTCAGATACAATTAAACCAGGGTCTTTCTGTTGGTGTATAAAATGTAATGTATTTCAGATGTTAGATGATATGTTGTGTTTGCATAGATCGGAAGAGTTCAAACTTAACATATGTAAACTAGTCTTGTGAGTTTATTATCTCATTGAATTTCTAACATGAAACACTTAGACAAATAGCTTTTTTCTGATGCCATGACAGGTACAATGAAAGTTATAATTAAGTAAAAAGGTTGTGGGAGACTCGGCAGTGCTCCATGTTATGACTAGCTATTAAACATGTCACCCTTCCGAAATATAGAATAATTGGGATGTTTGGATGAATTGAGTCATTTTTTAATAGTGTCATAAATGAAATAAAAAAAAAAAGCTTTGATTAACAGGAAAAAAACGCTAATTAATGTGTAGTCAATGAAGATTTAAATATCATCTATTGCTGCCAGCATAATAATAATAATTAGATTAAAAATCCCAGTTAATGGTTTCAATGATCGGTAATCTCCATAGGGTATAACTCTTTATAAAATGGATGATTTGTAAGATAGTGTTCTCTATGCCAATTGTGTTTTATTATAAACCAAGAGTTTCCAATACAACAATCTATAACATCCTATGTTACCTCTAGTAAGGTTTACTCATGCCCACTCTTTGTGGAGCAACAGTTCCCATGATGCTCAACCACCAAGCCATAGGGTATAAACTGACTAATCATGATGGGAAAAATACAAGACCACTGTCCACTCAGAGACCGTATGTCTCTTGAGTGGATAGTGGTCCAAGGTCCAGCAAGCGCTGGATGGAAACACTTGAAAAATGCTATGTCCATGACACTATAGTCAAGTAACAATATTGCAATGTGAGGTTTAAGACACAGCAAATGTCCAGGACCTACCTCTTTCCTGTTTGTTTTTTGTTTTAGTCACAGCAGGGATGTCCCTTGGCCGGCTCTCTGAGACAGGGAAAACAGTGAGGTCTGTCAAGAAGAATAGGGAAGCAAGTCCTAGGAGGTTGCTAATAGCACCTTAAGATGAGAGCTCATGGTGTTTTATGTGAGCACCTGCCTGCTGGGAGCGATTGCAGCAGTTGGCAGTAGTATGATTGTACGGTTGGCTGCAGTTAAAATAAAGCTGTGGCCAACACCTTTACCCACGTTCTGTTGTGTGGTTCTTGGGCATTTCAGTTGAATGTTATTGAGCTATAGGCCTAAGAAGTCAAGTCAGTGAGGAGCAAAAATCCTCAACAGTCCACAAATAAAGGATAAAACATAGAATATATAGTTTAAACATATATTTACATATCTTTAATTATATCTAATTTTACTGAGCCAGTGAGCTGGCGATGCATGTGCGTCCATTTTCAGTTTACTGAAAACTTTACAAGAGACCTTTTGGTGAATTACTTTAGTGGATTCAGGCCTGTGATTTGGTTAATAGTTAATACATTGCTTTGTGTTAGAATAGCACTTGTTTTTATTGGGCATTCTATCATACCCTCAACATTTCCGATGTCCAATTTGGAACACCTGCATTGGAGGATGGATCAAAAAAAAAAATCATTCAAAGAATACAATAATAATTAAAAAAACAAAAAAGTGAGCTAAGTGATGTCATTGTGACATGGCCTGGGAAATGGGTATGGTGGGAGGCAAGGCCAATTGCTTGCCTTACCTGAACAGCAATCCTGCAAAGCTAGCATCAGAAGGAGGCAAAATAAGGGCTGCAATAGGAGGCTACAAAAATTATTTTTTTTACCTCCTTGGGATGTTCAGAGGAGATCAGAGGATCTCCCTAACTGGCCATATTTTAGGCAGCTACCTGGGACGGTTGGGAGGTGTGTCCTAAGTAAGCCAGGGATAACTTTTAGCATAATTAAAATAATAACGCTTAGCTAATTAAAAATTGAAGACTCATAGCAGGGTTTGGACTGGATATAAACATCTAGGGGCATGTGCAAGGGAAAGGGAATTTTTTGGATATTTTTCTCTCGTTCATTTGGCCAGGTGAGAATTCTCCTTTCCTGATTGAGAGTAAAATGGCAGCTGTCTCTTTTCTGTTTTAATTATACATATTTGTTACTGAGAAAAACAAGGAGATTATTCACTTACTTTGGCCTCAAAATGTTACAAACAAATCGTTTAACAATTAACTAAAAATGAAAAGTTGAACTTTTATTCATTAAAAAATGTCATACTCAAAACATTTTCAATCAGTCTACTTTGCATCTTTGATCTTAAGTTGCTTAGGTAAGATTTTTTTTAAAAATAATCAGCACAACTTCCTTTATGGTTTCATAAATCCCACTAATGATGCATCTTGTAAAGTCAGTGTAATTAAAATCCTGACCTGATCTGATTTATGTTATGTAAACTGCAGTCACTCCCAAACTGTTTCACCGAGTTTTAGTTAACCAAACTTACTTTTAAATAAATTAGCCCATCAGGAATACGTAATGAGAAAAAAAACTGCAAACGCAGTAAATGCCAAAGATACGGCTGAAATTAAATTAAGGTTAAAAACACTTGGAAAAGTCAAATTTGAAAGCATTGCTGTGAAACCTGACATAGCTAATGATTTATTAAGACAGTCTTATGTGAAGAGCCACCTTTTGGTGCTTAGCTTCAGAGCGTTGCGAGGAGACAACATGGGTGCTGCAATGGAGCTCTGTGCTGCAACTTGTGTGGTTTATTCCCTGAGTTTACCTGAAATTTTTATTGCTCCTAATTAATACCGCTGATAATGATCTATAGCAAATATAATTCTATGAAGTCAATGCTACTCATGAAAATTGGTGTCACGTCAAGTTTATTGTGCGCTGAAGGCCATAACTCTTTCAAAATGAATATTCATTAAATAATATGACAAAATGTATCAGGAAGGTTCACTTCTGAACATTTTTGTTGGATCAGCAAGAAATCCAAGGACTTTTTCAAGCAAATGTGTAATCAAAATTGTATATAATTATTGGCATTTATGTTAGAATATAGCCTAAAGCAGAAGACTGGAGGTTCATGGAGATAACATTTTCCCTATTTATACGTAGCAGAATTTCACATAAAGGGTGCGTCGATTAATATTTAATCTCTCGTACATGGACACCACCACCTCCATTTTCAGCTTCGCCCATGGATGCCAAGAACACACAATACAAACCTTTTGGTGCAATGAATACAGTGCTTTATTGCTTATCTCTGTGGAAGTGTTACACTGTTCTGTATGTATAGAATATACTCAGCTTTTAGAATTCCTTCTTTATCTTTCTCGCCCCCTGCTCTTGAATGTGTGAAAATAAAACTTGATTGCAAACATAAAACAATCACATTGTCTGCTTTGAATCAAATGATTTATGTTACTAATATTGCAGTGTTCATATCTGCTAGGCGACTCGGGCTTTCTTTGCTCTTCTTCCAAATAATATTAAGTTTCATTAATTTTTAAACGGCTGTTCACCAGGTGTTAAGAAACAATCTAAGGACTCAGTCGAACAATAGATATTAGAGGGCATTACTTTATTCATAAAAGAGTTGCTTAGAAATGTATCTCAGATGTGAAAACAAACAAAAAAAACACAAGAAAAATCGGTGTCTGCACCCTTTTCTCTGTATTTGTATCTCCAAATACTCTTGCATCTCTCTTCTTCTGTTATCACTTCTTACCACTTGTTTATTTGGGATTTTACCCATGTTATACCTATTATTTAGAATTCCCAACCCTGTTTTGTAAGACTCTCTTCTAGCATTCTCTAAAAACCCACCTATTCAAAGAAGAATAGAACCTCTTAATAGCCCCAAACTGCATTGTGAGGACTCCTCACTATGATGAAATCATCCTCGCACAAGCACTCCCTCTCTTTGCATTTTATTCCTTTTCAACCTCCTAATAGATTGTAAGCTCAAAGGAGCCGGTCTCTCTTTTAACTATTTGACCCCTTTGCAAAAAAACATGACTTAGCAGTAGCGTACCTAGCGGGGGGCGGGGGGGGGGCGGTCCGCACCGGGTGCCGCTCATCAGGGGGGTGCCAACTTGCCGGCACCCGGCACCCCTCCAGAGACGGAGTGATTTTAAGCCGGTTCAAGGATCTCCCTTGAACCCGTCTTAAAATTACTCAAGGGATACCGATTCCTTGCGATCCGCGCGGCAACAGCTGCCGTGCGCCGGGGTTTGTTGTCAGATCCCGGCGCACAACACTGAAGCCGCTCCCACCGCTGTCCGTGCTCTCTGAACCGGAAGAAGACGGAAGAACTGAAGAAGAGGAGCGAAGAGGAGGAAAAGGAGCTGTAAGGAGAAAAGAGGAAAGGTAGGAAAGCATGAGAGTGACAGTGAGAGTGGATTAGTGTATGTGTGGATTAGTATATGTGTGGATTAGTATATGTGTGGTTTGTTATATGTGTGGTTTGTTATATGTGTGGATTAGTATATGTGTGGATTGGTATGTGTGTGGATTATGTGTGGATTGGTATATGTGTGGATTGGTAAGTGTGTGAGAGTGATAGGTGTTATGCTGTACCATTTCCAATGTATTTTTCATTATATAATTATACTCTAAAGTACGTCATAACTCCCATCACTCTTAACTGTTCCATAAAGTGGCAGAGCTGGGAGACAGAGGCCTTGCACCCCCACCGCAGGATTCCTGAAAGGTAAGTGAACTTCAAAGAGGAAGAGGGTAGATAGTTAGGAGGGGGTAGATAGGGAGAAGGGAGTGAGACAGGGGATAGGGGGTAAATAAGGAGAAGGGAGTGAGATGGGGTAGATAGGGCAATCATACTTCTATCATGCCAAGTCTGCGAGTACATCCTGGAATCTGGGTAAGCCTGAGCATGATAGGAATGTGATTGCTGTTAACAATCATATATATATATATATATATATATATATATATATATATATAGTTATTTAATTGTTTTGTCCTATTTTGGTGTGTTACTTACTTTAAATAAAAGTGTTAGATTTTTTTTATGGTGTGGGGGGGTCATATTCGGTTTCGGCCAGGTAAATGCTGCATTTTCGGTTTCAGTCCAGAATTCGTGTGCATCCCTAAGCCAGACAATGAAGTTGGAGGCCTACACCACATCAATGTTTGGCTTAGTATATAGTGATATGAGTTATGCTGCACTATTGTCAATGTCTGGCTCAATGTATAGTAATAGGGATTATGCTGTACCACCGTCAATGTGTGCCTCAGTATATAGTGATAGGTGTTATGCTGTACAACCGTCAATGTCTGCCTCAGTATATAGTGATAGGTGTTATGCTGTACCACCGTCAATTTCTGCCTCAGTATATAGTGATAAGTGTTATACTGTACCACCGTCAATGTCTGCCTCAGTATATAATGATAACAGTAATGCTGTACCACCTTCAGTGTCTGCGCCGGTATATAACGGTAGAGGCTATGCAGTTTTAAAGTGTGTCTGTGGGGGGGGTGCCACATATAGGATCCGCCCCAGGTGCCAAATACTCTAGGTACGCCCCTGTGACTTAGTACTTGGTGGCAAAACACTGAGGTCAGGCGTTTCTTGTAGTTGGCCACCAGTTTTAAACACAGTAAAGTAAATCTCAGTAGGGATTTTGTCCAACTCCTCTTTGCAGATCCTCTCCACGTCATTAAGGTTTCGAGGCTGACGTTTGGCAACTTCAGCTCCCTCCACAGATTTTCTAGGCTGCTCCAGGACCTTAACATGCTTCTTCTTGAGCCACTCCTTTGTTGCCTTGGTCGTGTGTTTTGGGTCATTGTCATGCTGGAATATCCATCCACAACCCATTTTCAATGTCCTGGATGAGAGAAGGAGGATCTCACCCAAGATTTGACGGTACATGGCCCCATCCGTCATCCCTTTGATGTGGTGAAATTGTCCTGTCCCCTTAGCAGAAAAACTGATTCCTCACCCTTCGCATGATCATAGAAACTCCACAGGGTGAGATCTTGTATGGAGCCCCAAACTGAGAGAGACTGACAGTTATTTTGTGTTTCTTCCATTTGTGAATAATCGCATCAACTGTTGTCACCTTCTCACCATGCTGCTTGTCTTGTAGCCCATTCCAGCCTTGTGTAGGTCTACAATCTTGTCCCTGACATCCTTGGACAGCTCTTTGGTCTTGGCCAGAGTTTGGAATCTGATTGATTGCTTGTATGGACAGGTGTTTTTTATACAGGTAACAGGCTGAGATTAGGAGCACTCCCTTTAAGAAAGTGCTCCTAATCTCAGTTTGTTACCTGTATAGGTAACACAAACATCTTGCTGATTGATAGGGGATCACATACTTATTTCACTGAGTAAAATGCAAATCAATTTATAACTTGTTTGAAATGCGTTATTCTGTTTCACTGTTCAAATAAACTTACCATTAAAATTATAGACTGATCCTGTCTTTGTCAGTGGGCAAAAGTACAAAATCAGCAGGGGATCAAATCATTTTTTCCTTTACTGTTATATTTTTTTAGTATATGTTTTTAGTGCATCGTTATGAAAGCGTCAGTAATGTATGTCAATCTTACAAAGGTATTTATCCAATTCTCCCAAGTGCAAAATTCATGCAAAACGTATTCAGATTTAAATGAGAGAAAGCAAAGCCAATGCAGTCAGACCAGTCTCTTTGTTAAATGTAAAGCCGTTTTGAGGCTATCACACACTTTTGAATTTGTGTTCAGTTAGAACCTTATAACCCTTGTAGTAAATGAATGGCATACTTCATGTTTTTATAGTCTGCAGCAATACAACAAGAACATTATTTATGATCCAGGTAAATCTGAATATTTTAAATCAAAAGAAGATTGGCCCACTGCGGTTCAAAACCTTCAAAGTTATCAATCCTTATTCTTATTTGGTGCCTTCAAAAGGTTTATTTAGCCTATGATGATCTTAAAAGACATAGTTTTAAAAAAAAAATTGCAAGCAGATCAGTGTGTACTATGTAAACTAAGGCACTTTAGCAATTAAATACAAACAACACAAGACAGGCATAGTGAAGATAAAACTGAATCAATGGCTAAAATTAATAAATGTTTCAGTATGGCACTATCAGGGAATGCTGCGTTTACTGAATTCTAATGTTGGATGAGTTTTCTATTTTTTTGGATATGTTTGTAAATGGAACTGCAGGGAGATATGATGTTGAACTATGGTAAAGGCGACAGTCAAGCGTTTGCCCCCATTTTAAAATGCAAACACACACTCTAACTCACTTACACTCTTAACTAACTCTCACTCACCCTCCCCGTGACTCTGCTCTTTTGTAGACGTGCTTCAATCAGCCAGAATAATGCAGACAGATTTGCAGAGAAAAGGAAGATTTCTGCACCTCTCTTTTTCTGCAAATCTGTCTGCATTATTCTGCCCTATTGGAGACGCGGGGACAGCCTTTCCTCATTCCTGCAATTGGGGAAAGGGTGTTCCTGGATGCTCCGCCCTTTTGCAGAAGTGCGCCAGGAGTCCTGGCTCATGGAGACAAAGACACAGAGAAAAGACAGAAGAAAAAGTGGAGCTGCCGGAAAAGGAGAAAGAGGAGAAAGAGACATGGAAACGCTCAGTGTACAATGTAAGTAGACATTTAAAGAGGGGGGAATTTCCAGGAGTTTTGAGACCTCTGTGTGCTAGTGTGGCACCCCCTGATAAGTGGACCATCCCCCCTAAGTAAGCCACTGACAAGAGTGATCTAGTAAGCTAAGGTTCTGCAATGTGGTGGGTAAGGAAAATAAAGTTGGACATGTGGCTGTTAAATATGGTGGTTAAATGCAGGTTTGATAGAAGCAGGAAAAATTGGCAAGTGCAAGGATCTGAGCAACTTTGACAAGGGACAAATTGTAATGGCTAGACAATTGGGTCAGAGAATCTCCAAAACTGCAGCTCTTGTGGAGTGTTCCCGGTCTGCAGTGGTCAGTACCTATCAAAAGTGGTCTAAGGTAGAGAAAGCGGTGAACCAGCGACAGGGTCATGGGAGGCCAAGGCTCATGGTCAAATCCAACAGACGAGCTACTGCAGCTCAAATTGCTGAAAAAGTTAATGCTGTTCTAATGGAAAGGTGTTAGAACACACAGGCATCTCAACTTGTTGCGTATGGGGCTGTGTAGCCGCAGACTGTCAGGATACCAATGCTGAGCCCTGTCCACTCCATAAGAACTGGCCATGGAAGAAGGTGACCTAGTCTGATGAATCACATTTTCTTTTACATGACATGGCCAGTTTTCATTACATTGCCATTGTGCTCAGGTGGGGTTTTTCTTCCTTCTTTTTGCATTGTGCATCTTTTTGCATTTTATTTTCATGAATCACTGCTGGATGGGACCTGGAAACATAAGTGATGACCTTTTTTCCCCATAGGTTTGGACCCTTTAAGTGCAAATGGGTGGGCAGTGATTTTTTTGTGACACCAATCATCATACACATAAAGAAGCTGAGTTTTACTTAATGACTGCACTGTAATCTTATGGGGGCACCACATGGTCACGTTATGTGACTCTGCCACCTATTTCTGAATAATTTTGGACCGGCACAGGGGGCAATTACCCCCTGACCTGTGGTCAGCCCTTAAGACATCTGAGGTCCAGAAAGGTTATTTCTCAAATTTTTCCTATTTTGGCCCAATAAAAAAATGTATTACCTATGACCAATGACTCTCTTTTCTGGGACCAATATGGCTATATCCATTATTTTAATACACATCTACAGAAATTCAAGACCAAAATCCCTAGTTGTATCCAGTGTTACACTATTCATAACCTTCCACCATCAATGCCCAAGGCATACATTAAATGTTTATGTGGAGACTATGCATATTTACAGAACATAAATAAGCTAGAGTAAATACAGGAATATTAATGGACGTTAACCTAAACAAAATTAAACTCAATATCTCCGCTGGCTGAATTAACTATAATGTTATTAAAACATGATATAATATATGGAATGTTATTTCCCTCTTGTGCTGGTTTTAAGATTTAATGTTTTCATTTCTTTTTAATGCTCTCCTGTGGAATGGCATTGCTGTTACTGCAGCACAAGAATGCAGCTCTGTTAGCCCTGGCCTGCGGGGTAATATGCTTTTTAGGTTCGAAATGACTGTAATATAGCCACTACTTAGTAGAGGCTTTGGCCTTATCTTCCCTTAGCGGTACAGGCTTGATTGTTATTAATGAGCATAATACATATACTAAGAAAGTTAATCACAGTAACAGCATTCAATTAAAAATATGTCACAATAATATTATAGAGGCATTACTCATCTAGGCTAGAAAAAGCAAAGGAAGGTCATGTATAAAAATGGGCAAATAGATGGGATATAAAATAGCCATCTCAGTGTTGCAGGGTTTTACTGTTTTGACACACTTCATATATGCATGCCCCCCAACTGTCCCGATTTAGGCGGGACAGTCCCGATTTTGGGTCTCTGTCCCGCAGTCCCGCCTATCCCTTCCTCTGTCCTGCTTTTCAGGGGCAGAGGAAGGGTGAGGCCAGGGCCAGACTGGCCCACCAGGATACCGGGAAATAGGCCGGGCGTCTGCGAGCGGAATTGAAAGCCGCCTCTTCCGGCCGCCGGTGCCTAATGAAATTAAAGGAGCTGGGATGCACGCACTGTGCCGCCCAATGGCCGTGCCTCAGCTCTTCGTCCCACGAACCACTGAGGCACGGCCATTGGGCGGCGTGGTGCGTGCACGCCAGCCCTTTCATTTCATGAACGCCGTCCTCCACCCGCTTCCCCCACCAGACACCAGAGAGTCAGAAGCAGTGGTAAGTCAGGGGGTGTGTTACATGGGGGAGGGGCGTAAGGTTTTTCTGGAGGCAGAGTGCCCAATGATATACCTTTTAACCCCATATATCACTCTGCCTCCAGAAATGGGGGCAGAGTGGCAAGCCTGGGGGCAGATGTGCATAACTGGGGGGGACAGGTTGGCAAATAAAAGGAAATAAAAAACAAATATTTCCCAATCATAGCTTTTATTAAACATGAATAAATAAAGAAATAAAAGCTTCTTATAAGAATATCGTGACGAATAATGTGATCACTGTTTTGTTCCACTGAATACTATGGAACTTTTTCATATAAAAATGTTTTGATTCCTAAATCAAAGGGCAGTGTACATGTATGTGTGTGTGTAAGGGCAGTGTACGTGTGTGTGTGTGCAAGGGCAGTGTACGTGTATATGTGTGTGTAAGGGCAGTGTACGTGTATATATGTGTGTGTGAGGACAGTGTACGTGTATATATGTGTGTGTGAGGACAGTGTATATGTATATGTGTGTTTATGGGCAGGTGTGTGTAAGGGCAGTGTATGTGTATGTGTGTGTGAGGGCAGTGTATGTCTATATGTGTGTGTAAAAGCAGTGTATGTCTATATGTGTGTTTATGGGCAGGTGTGTGTAAAGGCAGTGTGTAGGGGTCCTGGGAGGGAGGCTCACATTAGCCTTTTTTAATTAAAAAAAAAATCTCTGCTGCTGTTGACTACTCTTCCAATGATGCTCAGCCAGCATTATGGTGGAATTTTATTCACAGCTAGCATCTGCAGCTTTAATGTTGCTGAACTTCCCATGACGCTCAGCCAGCATCATGGGAGTAGTATTTCTGGCTGAGCCTTATGGGAATTCAATGTGTTTGTTATTTTTAATATTCATGACTGTACTGACAAATACAAAGCATGTTTTAAGTGGTGATGCAAGTGCGACATTTTAAAGTGCAATTGCTTTGGTGAGTTCTGCAAGATTTTTTTTTTAAGTGTCCCTCTTTCACATTTCGAAATGTTGGGAGGTATGTATGCATTGTGTACCCAGTTGTTTTATGTCTCTGTACTACAATACTTCAGAGATGGGCCCCACCTCATTATTTGCCTCTAAATGCACCAGCAGAGGTTATATATAGAAATAACATTTATTGTAGGTTTAAATAGTACTTTTGTTTTTACATCTTTTATAAATATAACATACATATGTATATAGCTCTCAGCATTTCAGGTGTCCACACTAGTGCACCATTCTTGGTGTGTATGACTGGAGGTGGTTAGGGACAGAGCCAAAGGTGGGAAAGTCAAAAACAAGGGAAAGTTGGGGCGAACCTTACCCAAAGAGCTACTCTGCAGTACTCGGAAGATGTCACTGGATGGAAGTCTTCATTACAGCAGAACAGATTGCCATCGATTTTTCATCTCCTTGGGCCAGTCAATGGAGATCGGAGGGTCACCCCAACCAACCCATGATATCCACTACCCCCAAAACTTAAGACACTATGCATAGTGCCATGTGTTCATCTATTTAGCTATACATATAAATAACATTTCTTTATTTGTGAATCTGTGTGCTTATGATATTGATGGATTTTGTTGCTCAATTAACCTACACTTAACCTACAATTATAAAATTGTGATTTTATAATTTCATGAGAAGTGGTATTGTTCTTGCTTAATTGTTTGATTAATACAGATGCAATTGTGTTATAGTCCATTTAGATTATTTTGGTAGTGTTGCATTTTTCTGGATGCTGTCATTCTGCTGCTATTCTGTGTGATTAGGCTGGACAATTAAATCAATGCACCTAAAATAATTGGGTTAGTAATTTTTGACTCCTCGCTTAACCCTTGAAAGTGCACTGTATCAAACTATTTAGTGCGTTGGGTCTTATCATTGTGGAATATGTTTTGCACACTGAGTGTTATAAAAGTATGAACATGATTTCAGTTTGCCTCTTTTGTTTGTCACTGATCTCTTTATAAGAACAGATTTCATGATATCAGATATATAAGTCTCTGTTGGTGTTATGGTCAGGTGTCCCAATAGTTTTGTCCATATAGTGAACAGTATGTGTAGGAGGCTATATGAAATCCAAGAAGGGATGAGGAGTCCTGTCCACCCTATAGCATATGTCTGATGTATTCCTCTTCAGGAAGGACAGTCCATCTGTTCAGTATGCTGAACAGCTCATTTAAGTCGTTTAAGGTGAATGATAAAATGGGTGTTACCTGACCAAGATGCCATGGTAGTTATGGTGGGTATGGCAGGTTTTAACCTGTGTGAAGGAATACAAAAAAGGAAAATAAAATGTGTCTATCTTTATAAATTGTTTTATAAATGTTTAGTACATATATAAAAATCCATAATATGTTCAAGTTTATCCTGTGGTATACTTCTCAAGCCTTTAAGAGGTAACTAAACTATGTTACAGATAGCACAGCATGGAGACCATCTTCAACAGAGCCTGGTTCACACAGCACTCCCATAATACGGGATTAATCTTTCTGGCGATGGGAGACAATGAACATGGAAAGGGGGATTGGGGGTTGGTTAGTGGATAGGAATAAGCAGAGAAGAACATTTTTGTTTATTTTGTGATACTCATTTTCTTTCTTCTAAACATTGGCATGGTGGGAACTAAAAAGATTTAATATGCATGAACTTGGATTTATTACTATCTATACAATGCTGAACAATATATGAAGAAAAGTGTTAAAATTAATAACAATTCAAATGGGTTCATTGTATGAATTCCTGTCCAATGTGGGGAGCAATTTTGAAACACTTTAACCTCACTTAACTTGACAACCTGTAATGTTATATAATGCCTCATGTACCATGACAAAAAGACTTATATCTTATTTTGCCTTTTATTTTTGTGTTCCTTTTCTTTTTGGAAAATGGATTTAAGGATATGCTCTGGCTGGGATATATGTGACATATGACACTTAAATATCCTAATTTTTGTTCTGCTGCTTTCAGATAAAGTCAAGAAGAAAAGATGCGTATCTATCATTATTAATTTAAATAATTATTTAATTATATATCACCATTATATCCATATAATATAATATAATGTCTTCTTCCACATAACCATTGATGTAGCTAGGGATGATTCTAGGTAGTATTGTATAGAGTATAACTTTTATGTTTTCCAAACAATTTGATGATAAACTTGAATGACTAGGAAACAATATATTATTACTAACCAAGGAGTTTGAGGGAGAGTTAAACATGTATGGCCAACCCCAGAGAGCCTCTTTCACAAGAAGCACTAAGCTAACACAGCATAGAGAAATCTATAAAACGGCCTTCACAAAATCTCCTTACATTGACTATGTATTATGCAGGGCCAACTCAGTCCTTCTTACATGAGAGGCTTTCTGCAATAGTGCAGTAGTGTATTCAAATGTTTAACTCTCCTTGAACACAAATAATAGTCTGCCTTGGCCCAGATTGTCAGAAGGGCAGAAGCAGAGCTAAAACGACACTTCTCCTTCCATCTCTTCATTATCAATAAGGAACATCCATGGAGTCTTGAAGTCTTTCCTCATCTGCCAGGCCATTCTGACTTGGTTTGTGCAGTCTTAGGCATTTTTAGCATATGAAATGTATCCTAAAAATATTTGAGTTAAGTTTTGTGACAAAATGTATAATATGAGGCAAAAGTGCGCAACAGTTTTTTGTTAACTTAGGCAAACCTAACAAATGTTTCAGCCTAATTTATGCTGGCGTATTACCAAATATCATATTAATTATTTGGAACTAGATATACACTTGACAGATGGATCATTCACCACTGATTTGTTTAGTAAACACAGACAGCAGCATTTTACTGGCTTACAATGGCTTTAATCCCCAGGTGTGCGCAAAGGCCCCTGTCAGAGTCAGAAGAGTACTGAAAATTAGAGTCTTTATAAAAAACAAGCAGATGCCACAATTAGAGCATTTGGGACCAGAGGGTATTTTAATAGGAAATTGGAGGGAAAAAAAAGGCCAAGGAAGAAAAAGATGTCTGTGGGAATGTAGGATAGCATCGATATTTAAGAGGTAAATACATATCTTAAAAGAGATAGCATGGATAACCGCAAAGAGATTATCCACCATTGTTGTTAAATGTTGGAAGCACATATTAAAAAATCCCAGTAGTATAAAAATGACTGCTAATAGCATCCCTTCTTTTGGATCTTCTCAGTGGTGGTGTTAAATGCAGAATGCAGAGATCATTATCTCTGAGATTTATTCACTAAAGCAGACGTGAGTTCTGATTTCAACTCTCTAATTTGTTATATGTTATGAAGGACCGAACACACTCAGCTTCTCCTGCAAGAAGGGCAGAGTTGGCCGTGCAAAGTTGGCCATACTACTGATTAGGTGACTTTCAAAAATAAATGTTCATATTAATGCACACAGAGCCAACACAGCATTCTTTCCAGGAGCTCACTGGGTTGGCTTTTCAAAATACACAGTGAAGTCTTCTACAAAAACCTTAATCCTGAATTGCTCCATTTGGCCTTAAAGATAAAATCTGTTTCTGTATCATTCTGACAACTCTGAAGAGTCAGAGCGTGCAAAATATTCAAGTCCTTGTAAAATTTGAAATGTTATGCATGTTCAAATTGTGGTGCAGTAACAAATTGAAAAGGAAATTTGACTGGCAGCAAAAGTCTTCTACAAAGACTGAATTTATAGTATTTGTATGGAAATACTAAATTCAGACATATTGCAGTGAGTTTAAGGAAAAAGTACACATTCTTCTCTTAGAAATCAAGCAACTTTCTATATTCTAAGCCATTGTGATTTCCTTCAACAAGTCAAACAAGTCATATGTCACTCATTGTAATCCAGGCAGTGGCATCGCTACAGGGGGGCAATTTCCCCCCCTAGGTTAATCCTTGCCCCCCCTGTTGCCCCCCTGCCGAATTTGGAATAAAGTCACAATGCGACTTTAAATCCCGTCTTTTTTAATTTTTTTAATGCGGAGGAGAGAGAGGGGCGCCTAGGAACCGCTCGGCGCCCCCCATTCTCCTCCACGAGGCCTCTACCTCCGTCGCGGTGCCGTCATATTTCGGCGCTCAGCAGTGAAGCAGCGGCCACCGCAGCAGAGAAGGAAGACAGAAGCCTCGTGCTCCCGTCGCTGGACCTAAAGGTGAGAGAACTACAAAGGGGGAGGGTAGATAGTGAGTAGGGAGAGGGGTTAGAAAGTGATAAGGGAGGGAGAGGGGAGAAAGTATTAAGGCAGGGGTGTCCAAAATGCGATGGATGCAGACAACCCCCGCTGCTAGCCACACCTCCTTCCAGCTGCAGCGTAAATTGTCTACGCGAATCGCGTAGACATCTACACGCTGCCCTGGCTACACACTGGGGACTCAGAAGCACCGGTAAGTGGGGCGGGGGGGTAGACAGGGGGGATCTGGATCGGACGACCCCGATTTGCTCTGAAAAAACCTTGTCTTATAATCGAGCAAATACGGTATATCTACTGTGTGCTTAGACCCCTCTGTGCATGTGTTGAGTGTTTGATATTTGTTTAACAACGCAGTAATTAAGTTTAGACCTTTCTGCACCTAGACCTTTTCTAAATGTAGTTTTTGATTGTTTAGAACATTTGAAAATATATCAATTTAACTGATTTTCTATGGAACCCATTGATTTGCCAAAGTGCAGATGTTTTCATTAGTTTGCATTCTAGCATTTTTTACTATTAACTGTACACACTATGCCCTTGAGAATTTGATTTTGGATAGGTCATTTAATTGCAAGCCATGCATTTTCACCTCTGTTAAAACCAATCAAGGATTAAGTGGGTCATAGAATCAAGTCTATTATGTCTGTGCTCAATCCCAATTTACTGGGCAGTAGCAATAACATGAAGCATAGCCATATTTAAAAAGAAAAACACATTATCAGCTCTCAAACCAATACCTACAAAAAACTTACTTTGAATAAACATGAGGCTTTAATCCTGGCAAAAGCAGACTTTTTTGCTTTATCAAGGCACCTCATGAGAGGTGAGTCCTAACCAAAATACATAGTTACTAAACTAATACAAAATACTTGGGCTTCTAAGCTAAATGCCAGTACAACTTTTTTTCTTGAAAAGAACCACTTTGTGACCTTTAAAGATGGCTGGCAGGTACTAGGTAGATAATTTGACAAAGTTACAAACCGGGACACTTTATATTTGTGCTCAATCTGAATGAACTAGGCCTCAGCAATGACATGAACCTTAGCCATATTTAAGAACAAAGACAAATTACTAGTGCCCAAATAAAAAAACCTACTACTGGATAATTTGACAGAACATGAGGCTTTAGTACTGTATTTTGGCCAAACCACATAAGCTCATCTTCCTCATCAAGGCACCCCATGAGAGGTGAGTCCTATATGAAAAACATTGTTGTTAAGCTAACATACAATGATTGGCATACCTGGGAACCCGGATATTGCCAGGTGAAGCACTGCTTCTCCGGGTCAAGACCCGAATCCCCGATGTCAGCTGGACCTCCCACTGTCAGTGGGCAGTCCTGGTCGCGTCCCGCAAGGTAGCCGGAGCCCAGAAGTTCCCAGGTATGATGATTGGGCATCCAAACCTTGTCTTTATGATAAGAAAGAGGGTAGGCTTTAAATGTGTCATCCATTTAACCCTTAAATCAGTTCAAACGAAGAAAAAGAGGAGGATGGACTAAGTGTCAGTACACCTTTCCTTATCCTGAACATAAGGTCAAGTAAGGTTTAATGTCTTACAATGTCTTGATTTACATTAGCCCTCAGATTTTATGTTCCCAATAGGCCAAGATGTGGGGCAGTAAAACAAAGGAATTAGTTGGAACCAAAGTGTGCTATTTACATCAAGCTTAGAACTACTTCTTCCTGGCAGAGATGAGCATATTTGTGAACAATATTAACAGGTTAAGACAGCGTGAGGAAATATTACCCAAACTGTAATTGGATTAGGAAGCAGAAGAAAATGGAACGGCCAAGTGGGAGTCTTGGTAGAAAATAACCAGGACATCTGCCAGCTGCTCCTTCTCCAGCACTTAAATAACAGTCAGAAATGCCACCTTGATAATCACACGCAGAAAGAAGAGAAGTTTAAGTAAAACAATTTTTTGTCATGCTTAAACTATTACTGTCATTTTCATTTTACTAATGTAATTGGATAACGATACACTGACATGAAAAGGTATTTAAATCCTGTCCCGTCGAGGCATGGATTCCACTAGACCTCGGAAGGTGTGCTGTTGTATCTGGCACCAGGACATTAGCAGCAGATCATTCAAGTTATGACACACCATGTGTTCTGACACCTTTCTATCAGAAACAGCAGCAACGTTTTCAGCAATTTGCGCTACAGTAGCTCTTCTGTTGGATTTGACCACACAGGCCACCCTTCACCTGCATCAATTTTATAATCCCCCCTTCTTTTGTCCCTGTCCCCCATATTCTCCCTAAATATGACTGATGGAGATGCCACTGATGGGGAACAAAACCTTCTTCTTAACCTCCTAAGCCTGTATAGTTTTCTTCCCTAGGTCTCAGAAAAGCATAGGTTGTGGTAGGGGAATACATTTTGTGTGTTATGTCTATAAAGTACAGACATGGTCTACTTAAAGTTGGTTTGTACTCAAATCTTAAAAACTTGCCAGATCCCCTGATGGAAATATAGGAGATTTTTTATGATTGCTATAGTCTTTTCATCAATATGTAGTAACCCCATTGTACTTGAAATATAGGCACAGCTTTTGACTGTAAACAAGCTAAATACACAATAGGGTTAAAAATGTAAATATCTGAACATCTCTTAGAAAATATATGGCCTCCTAGAGCATTATCAATTTGGAATCCATCAATTTCAAATCAAAAGAGATAGATTAATCAAGGCAGATTTAAACCTGCTTCACCCTGTCAATGCCTTTGGTCTGATCTTCACGCGGCAGAAATTTTCCATTTTAACTGATATTGTACGAAATGAGAATATTTGCTTTGATGACAGAGCAGCAATTTCCTTCAATATGAGCGAGGAATTACATTGCAAACAGTAAAAAGCGAAACATGACCCAGGTTATGCTGAATGTGTCATTGTGGCATTTTTTATGTGCTTTTATTAACATCCCTTTTTGAAAATTTCCTCTCATTTATATTATGTTTATATATTTGTTGCCAACTTTATTAGGGTGAGAAGCGCAGACAGTATTTTGTTTTTTGTATACATTGTACAGCCAATACACTGTATTTGCAGCATGCTCACACTGTTTGGTAGGCCTCGTATTATACATTTGTATTATTTGAGCCTGTGACTAGCTTAGCGCACCGACACTTTTTCTTTTCCCTGTTTGCACATATTTGAGGTTGTTGGCTCCTCATCAGTCTGGTTGCAGCTTGCTGTCCAGGGGTTAATTGGGAGGAGGTTTAATTGCACTTCCCCCAACACATTAATAAGGTTTTGGTAGCAGTATAAACTGCTTTGTGTGCCCGCTATGTAGGAGGTGAGAGTAGGTAATCACACTATTGAGAGTGGGCATTGATGTGGTGGGTGAGCTTAATTCTGCTTTGGCCAATTCATATAACCAAAACCTCTCATTTATATTATGTTTATATATTTGTTGCCAACTTTATTAGGGTGAGAAGCGCAGACAGTATTTAGTTTTTTGTATACATTGTACAGCCAACACACTGTATTTGCAGCATGCTCACACTGTTTGGTAGGCCTCATATTATACATTTGTATTATTTGAGCCTGAGACTAGCTTAGCGCACCGACATTTTTTCTTTTCCCTGTTTGCAATAATGAAAACATGTCTGCCAAACATTTTGATTGTCTGTGTAGAGCCTTACTGTGTGCCTTTTTTTTTTGTCTACTCGTAAATCAGAGGACTCGTGCTGATGTTAGATTTATAAACAGACAATATAGATATTATAGATCAACCTATATAATCCCCTAACAGAAAAAGTCTAGAGATAAATGATGGATGTTGTAGTCTGTAGCAGCAGAACACCATGAGTTCTTAATTCAAATTATCCCGATATAATATATGTTTATTTCCCATAACATATAGCTACTTATATAAACATATAATATATGTTTATATAAGTAGCATTTCCCTACTTCCTTTGAAGTCCCTTTGGTCCCACAGGTCTCCTCATCATTTACTTCTGTAAATCCAAATTATGTAGCTGTTTACCTACTTTACTATGCTGCAAAATATGACAGTACTGCATTAATCAACATATAATTATAATGACTTCTAACGATTACTATTTTGTCTAACCTAATATTCATTCCCTGTCTTCTTCCAAAACTTACACCATTATTTCTTTTAAGGTTCCTTGAATTCTGTTACATAAGGAAAGGCCAGGAACTGGTTTACAAGCGTTTCACTCCATAAAGTTGGTAATGGGTAAATCTTCTTTGTAAAACACAGGAATGCTTTTGCATGGCTTGCATTCACATACCTTGCATTTTACATACCCTTTATTTATAAATGCCCACAATTAAATTCACATATGTTCTTATATTTGTTCAGTTATTGACATTGTACAAAAAATAAGTTTTTCTTTTTTAAAAAATTAAGAAAACACATTTCATCGACTTGCTATTTCATTGCCATACCAGAAGCTCATTACCCCCATAGTGCTACACCCCTTAGCGTGAATGCTTTTGTATTTAATGCTTGTTTACCCCTTTTTTATATGAATAGATTTGTGTTGTTTTTGTAGCTAATAATATGCTTCAAATAATTATATTTAGACGTAAAGTATTGGGATGAAACTAAAGATATGAATGAATAAGAAGCCTACCCTATAGAAGTGATTGTGGAATGCTTATAAATCTAATGTAACTCCTTATTACCAGGAGTGGCTTCTTTTTAATGCTATAGTCCATGTGCACTAAAAGGCTTTAGCCTTCATTTGTGTACTGGCATATGCAAAGTGTTTATTTCAGTGTCCAAGGTGTGTGTATAAATTCTGTAGATGTTTTATGGATTCTAGAGAGATTTTCATGATTTTTAAATGTACATGTAAACATTGATCAGTTTGATTTATGCTGCTACCTTGCACATCCTAATGAATCCCTAACTGTTGTATTCTATTGATTTCAATGTATTTTTGGTAATCATATTATAGAATCCTCAATCACTATTTGGGACCTAGTCAAGGAATTGAATTGCAAAACATGCATTTTTTAACCCCACCAATTTACCGTATTTGCTCGATTATAAGACGACCCTGATTATAAGACGACCCCCCAAAATCTGAATATTAACTTAGGAAAAAAGAAAAAGCCTGAATATAAGACGACCCTAAAGGAAAAAAGTTTTACCAGTAAATGTTAATTCATGTAAACTATTTTTTTAAATAAAAGCTATGATTGAGAAAAATATTTTTTTTGTTTTTATTTCTTGTATTTTCCAGCCTGTCCCCCAGTTACGCACATCTGCCCCCAGGCTTGCCACTCCAATATGGCACTGTGCCCCATGGTATGCCTTTTGACCCCCTATATGCCACTCTGCCTCCAGAAATGCCTTATACCCCTATATCCCATTCTGGCATTTAGGGGGTTAAAATGCATATTATGGGGCAGAGTGGCATATAGGGAGGTATAAGGCATTTCAGGAGGCAGAGTGGCATTAAGGGAGTTAAAAGGCATTGTATAGAGCACTCTGCCTCCAGAAATGCCTTATACCCCTATATGCCACTCTGGCATTTAGGGGGTTAAAAGGCATATTATGGGGCAGAGTGGCATATAGGGAGGTAT
Source organism: Sceloporus occidentalis (assembly GCA_023333645.1). Lineage (NCBI taxonomy): Eukaryota > Metazoa > Chordata > Lepidosauria > Squamata > Phrynosomatidae > Sceloporus > Sceloporus occidentalis. Next base: position 3,416,496 of record JALMGF010000034.1, on the reverse strand, counting down.
AAGGCATTTCAGGAGGCAGAGTGCTCTATTAAATGCCCCCTTAACGCCACTCCAGAAATGCCCTATGCCCCCATTTAACTAACACACACACACACACACTCTCTCCCCCCCCTCCCCTCCCCTCTCCTCTCTCCTCTCCTCTCTCCTCTCTCCCCTCTCTCCCCTCTCAGCCCTCTCTTACCGGTGCTTCCAGCCGGGGCAGCGGGTTGACGTCGCCTTCTGCTGCAGCCGGAAGGAGGTGGAGTTGGCAGCGGGGGTTTGTATGCGTCCGTCGCGTATACTTTCCCCGGCTGTCAGAGATCAGAGATCTCTGACAGTCGGGGAAGGTCTACGCGACGGACGCAGACAACCCCCGCTGCTAGCCACACCTCCTTCCGGCTGCAGCGGACGTTGTCTACGCGGATCGCGTAGACGTCAACCCGCTGCCCCGGCAATACAGCAGGAAGCACCGGTAAGTGTGTATGATGGGGGGGGGGGTGTGAGACAGGAGGATCCAGGTCCCCTGCAGCGGTGCGGGGGATCTGGATCTTAGTCTCCTAATCAGACTCTATTTGAGGTCTGATTAGAAGACGACCCCGATTAGAAGACGAGGGGTATTTTTCAGAGCATTTGCTCTGAAAAAAACCTCGTCTTATAATCGAGCAAATACGGTAAGTTATTGAATTTAACCCAACAGCTTTCTAGCATACACATAAAATAACCTAGAAAACGGTTTTTTTACCCTAAAGTAAAGTTACTTCTTCTTTCTAATGAATAGCATTATATGCCAAAAAGAAACTTCTGAGGTCCCAAAGGGTTATATAACTTTATATCTTTTTCTAAATTGGCTCAATAAAAAGTATCAACTTCGACTAAACACTCCAATTTTCTCTTGAGCTGTATTTATGTTTGGTATATAAGTATATAGCTTACTGTGTACTATGATAATTGTTATGCAGGCTATTGATTTGGAGAGTTTCCATTATCATCTTGGTTTATTCTAGATGGGAACATTGACATCTTATGAAAAAATAATGTCTTAAGTAATAATGTCCTACATTTTATTTAAAATGCCTTGCATTAAAATTATATTGGATAATTATGAATCATGTAATGAACCACAACAATGATTAAGTGCGTATTTCAATACCTCCAGTCTGTAATATGTCTGATACAGGTCCTGCCACTTTTGCACAGATATATACATTTATATCCTGTTAAACCCTAAATAGGTCTGTTTGTCAATCTGTCTGTCATCTATCTATCTATCTATCGAACATCTGTCTATCACCACCCAAAACCTGCGCTATAGACCCCACACTATTGCCATGGATAAGATGCTGGCCGATTTATTGCCAAAAAACGGAAAAACAAAACCTAATGATTGCTTACCTATATGTACATTAAGGAGGCGGGTGGGGAGTAGGTGTTTAAAATTATCTATTAGCCTTTATTATTAAATCACTTAATGCAGAGAAAGAGAAACATTTCTGCACCACTCCTTATCCTCCGTGAATCTGTCTGCATTATATCAGACTACTTCCACAGGGACAGCCTCTCCTCCGGTCCTTCAGTAGTGAGAGAGAGTGTGACAGGAGGGTAGACATTTTAAGGAAGTTTTCCAGGGGCCCTGGTTTACAGAAAAGCAGACGAAGAAATAAGAAAAGAGGACAAGCAGAAGAAGACAAAAGAAAGAAGACAGGGAGATGGAAGCGGTCAGTGGATAAGGCAGGGAGACATTGAGAGAGAGGGGACTTCCGAGAGACTTGGGACCTCTGTGTGCCAGTGTGGAACCCCCTGAGTGGCACCACGGGCACCACCCCTAGGTATGCCACTGGTCCCTCCTAAATAGAGACACTTGAAAGGCATGCAGGAGGCAGGGAGGGAAATGACTTGTCCTAAAATAAACCTGAAGAGGTAGGGACTCGAAGGAGCATGGATTGGGAGTGGGCATAGTCAAACTCTGTGCTCCTGCCTGAAGATTAAACCTACCTTTATAAGAAGTTTCAAAACCCTGCCTCCCCTGTGCTCTGATGAAATCAATGGGATCAATTTCTGTGAGCATGGGGGTCTCGTTAGAGCTCCACCAGAATACTTGCTGAACCAATACTGGAGCTAAGTGGCTCGTATATCCCATGTCAGGAGATGTGTTTGGGCAAACACATCTCTGGTACTGCAAATAGCTGGAGGCTGACTCAAGGAGCAAATGCATCTTGGGGACTCCACACCTTGAGATGTTAAAGGGACCGCTCAGCTATTATTCATTAAAATGCATATGATGATTGATGAAGTGTCCCTATAAGATGAAACAAAAAACACATCATAAATTGTATATATAGATACGAATTAGGATTTGTGATAAACTGGATACATGTTTCTTTAAACTGTCATATATGTATGTATGCAAATCTATGAGTTGACACTATACTATACGTAGACATATACTTGTTTGATTTCTCTCCCTCCTTTAACTGATTAGCGCCAAATGTTATTTAGATACAATATTATGGAATTACATCAATTAGTTTCCTTTAAAAATTTTATTTATCCACTTGACTGCATAACAGATTAATCTATAAAAATGGAAATGCTTTAGTAATTCATGCTGTGAAACCATCAAGAAAATGGCATTCAATTATATAAGACACTCTGCAGAGGATACTAACATGTAATTGTGAAGTCATAGCAAGATTTCCTTTAATGACAAAATCCTTAACTGAAAGAAAAAAAAAGAAAATATCACAATAACAAAAAGATATTTCTACCTCAAAGACACAACCGCCTGATCATAAAGCCCCTAGGGGGCAACTAAAGAATATAAATGGTAAACCAGTGACAGATGAGGTTGACAATATTAGGTGCTCTTGTCAAATTACGCGTAAGAAGCTGAGAATTACTCTATCCCAGAGAGAATAAAGCACTTTCTGGTGAGAAAAGAGTGAGAAGTTAATTGGTTTTCTGATTATAGGAAAGTAGATAGAGAGAAGCATATAGCTACTTGCACCAAAATGCAGTCCTGTCAATTGTCCCTGATGGGACACAATAGGGATTCTCTACTGAGGTCTAAGTGGACATGAATACAGTTAATAGAAAAATAGTAACAATACAATAAAAAGAATGGTGTCAAAAGGGACAGATCTATTTGACTATAAGCAACTGTTTTTGGCATCAGATGAAGTTTTTATGTAGCCTTAATGCAAAACATTTTATTTAACTCTAATAGCTCAAGAGGAATGGATTGTTAACTACTTTGCTTTGTTTCTTGTTACAATGCCCTTGTATATTTGACAATATAATACTTTATATAAAGTAAGGTAATGCACCACGATTAATTGTTAATTATACAGAAGGGAAAGCATGGTACCATGTAAGCCAGTAGAACAGACAGACGTCAAGGTACTTTTGTAATTAAAAAAAAACACAGAGTGGAGTAACATTATGCCTTTTTTAAGATAGAGAGAATAGTATTTAACACAAGCTTTTTCCTGAAGGTTTAAGTACTGTCCTTCCAGTGATCTGTTGATTAAAAACGTTAATTAGACAAAACCCGATAGGGCTTTGGATGTCACATGTTGGTACTTCAAATCTTTACGACAAAACTTCTCCAGTTATACACGGATCAATCGGGATGTAAATAACATCTAATGTTCACCAGTCTTATCTTAGTCGATCAAGTATACGAATTAAATTACCAATATAATGTAAAATTGAAATCTAGCTATGTAGTATAGATTCACATAGCAAGGATTACTGCTATCACAACATATTGGGAAAAAATGCTGGTTACCTGCTTGCACCTGTGATTATCTGAGTGCTAAGAGGGTCCATTGTCCATCCATCTGGCACTCAACGGGTTAATCAAGAACCCATGAAAATGTGCAATGTCCTGTTATCCAGCAGGTGTCAGTCCTACTTCAGATTATTTGTAAAAAAAGTAGAGGCTCACAGACCCTGTGCAGGTGTTCAGCAAAAATACAAATGAGGTACAGCTTAAATGTTTTTCTATGTTTCTTAATAATGCAATGTTAGCTGTAGTTATTTATCATTGATACCATATATGAAGTCCTGAAGGGACATTGCCTACCCTATGAGTATATATCCTTAGCGTGGAGTATAGGGTTGCCACCTGGACAGGATTTTACGGACACAGCTGGTAATCAATGCTTTGAAGCCGGCGCTGACATAAGTAAAATACCAGCAATGCAAAAGCTGGTCTTTTTTTGTGCAGTGGGGTCTGCAGCACAGCCAGGCTTACCAAGGTGGCGACAGCAAGGTAAATGGGACATATGAGAGCGTTTCCCCACCTCTTAACGTCAGTAGCTTAGTTTCCAGAAAAATATTAAAAAGTCATAGGGGTTAATAAAAGTTAAAAGCTGGAGCAATGGTCGACACTGTAGCACTTTTTACAGCTCACTTCCTATAACTGAAGCCTTTCACTAAACCCTGCCAGCTGTGGGTGTCGCAATATGGCCGCTAGGCACAGCCCAGTTTCTCTGGTGCCATTCTCAGAATGGCTGGCTAAGTTCTGGTAGGAAGTGACGTAGAGCACCATGCTTGTAAAGTGTGTGGTTGTTAGGCAAGCTGAGGCCCCTGAACCCAGGAGCCACGGGTGGGGCAGACACTGTGACTTGGGGACTCCCAGGAGTAGCGAAAGGCCAGTGAGAGAGAGCGGGCCGTAACCCAACACTACATTGTGAGGCTTTTCAGGGCAGAGCAGTGGAGGGTTGGGGAAACTAGCCCTCTTATCCTCTTGTGGACCTCTAACAGGAGGAAACATTGGCTGCAAAAAGCCTGTGCATCGAGGCTGTGACATGTGACCTAGGAATGGCCAGTTACTAAGTTTGCTCTGACTCCACCCTTCACCCTTTTTTAGTGCCGCCCTCATCGGCCCACAACTATGGCCTTTTATGGCTCCGACCTACAACTATGGTCGGTAGTTTCTGGAGGAAAAGGTAGCAACCCTAGTGGAGGAATTTATTTTTGCACACATCTATACATTTTCCAGCAGTTCTGTAACATTTTCTGACAAATCATCTCAATTAAGTAAATCCTGCCCCCAAAACATTTAGAAACATTTGTAAATTATCTCTGGTTAACACTTTCAGGGACTGGAGTAAGTCTTAAATGCTCCTTTGTCTGCACCAATTGAAAGAGCAAAGTGTTGGTATTAGCATTAAGGATAATTAAAATATACCGTATTTGCTCCATTATAAGACAAGTTTTTTTTCAGAAAAATAACCATCGCCTTATATTCAAGGTCGTCAAATAGAGGTCTGACTACGAGACTAAGATCCAGATGCCCCGCAGTGCTGCAGAGGACATGGATCTTCCTCTCTGGTAGCCAGTGGATGTCTGTGCGTTGCGCGCAGACACCCTCCGCTGCTGCCGGCACTTCCTCTGGTGCTTCTATGCTGGAGCGCCGGCATCACATCACCTTCCGGTGCTCAATCATAGAAGCCCCGGCAGAAGTGCCGCCAGCAGCAGGAATCTGAAGCACAGGGGACAAGTCTAGGGAAGCACTGGTGAGCCTGGGGAGGGTAAGAGGCATATGGGCGGGTATAAGGGCTTTCTAGAGGCATATAAGTGGTTTAAAGGAATATCAGGGAGATAGAGTGGCGTATAGGGGGTATAAGGCATATCTGGGGGCAGAGTGGCAAATAGGGGGTATAAGGCATATCTGGGGGCAGAGTGGCATATAGGGAGTATAAGGCATTTCTGGGGGCAGAGTGGCATAAAAGGTGTTATAAAGCATATCTGGGGGCAGATGTGCATAACTGGGGGCAGGTTGGGAAATAAAAGGAAATAAAAACAAAAAATGCTTTTTTTTCTCAATCAGTTTTTATTAAATATGAAAAATAGTTTACATGTGAATTAATGTTTACTAGTAAAACTTTTTTTCTTATAGGGTAGTCTTATAGTCAGGCTTTTTCTTTTTTTCCTAAATTAATATTCAAATTTTGGGGATTGTCTTATAATCAGGGTCGTCCTATAATCGATAATATGAAAAAAGTTGCAGGTGGAATAAAGATACTCTGTATGTATTTAAATATCAGCAAAACTGTTAAGTGCAGAGAGAAGAAAAAATTGCAAGTTCCTGTGTTTGGAAGTCCCATTGACATATAAGCATTTTCTCTGTTAAAGATGCTGCTAGAACATTGATATGTTTGTCTTAAAGTGTCAGAGAAATAATACATCCTTCCATTATCAGCATAGGGTTCAATAGATTCCCTCATGGCATTGGGGTATTAGATGTGACTTAATTATGTGTCCGTCTTTTTTCTTGTCTCCCATGGTTTTTACTTACGGTGTATGGTTGCCATGGTAACAGCAAACATCAAAGTTTCAGCATAATTCTGAAATTGAATCTATACTTTTGGAATATAACCTAACTATGCTCAATTTTACTTTTTGACACTAAGTCTGGCTATTTCTTGGTTCATCTTAAAGCGAAATTACACCACACCAATTAAAACCCTATACACTATACTTTTAGTGATAATATGAGCTGTAAAGAAATCTCCATCTTGTGATTAAGTAACATGCTAGAATTTTTTTAAGATTGCCAATTTTTGCCACTGCATAATTCTTTACATTTCAGAGGTCCAAATCGATACATCCATTTTGGGGAGTGTGGCTTGGAGTGGCCAGACCTAGGAGGGGCCATTGTTTGGATGGGACCACCCATTGACCATACGCAAAGGACCACCTCATGACGATCGGTGAAGAACATTGCGAGGTGGCCATGTGAGAGATACAATAGCTGCTATAATCTATGCTGCAATAGCACATACCTCCATTGATTAAATTTCCCTGGGACAGTCACGGAAGATCCCAGGATCCCCCAAATGCATGTGGAGTTTTGCAATGACTGAAATTTGTGCTGTCCACTTTTAAACTGTAATATCCTGGAAAAAAACCACCAAACTAAAAAAATAGTACTTTTCATTAACCCCCCCTACAACATGGGAAAATCAATAGAATTGACTCAATATTTGACTTGTTTAGCTATCTTCAAATAAGTGTAAGAACTTCATTTGGATTTGTCAGGGGTTACCAAAAGAATACTTTGCAAGCCACTCATTTATTTTAATCATTGCTTAAAACGTTTTAGGTGTCGAATGAAACAGCAGAGGATACTGGAAAACCTTGCAAAAAATCAAAAAATATGTGGAATGGGCATCATACCGGATAAAGTTGATTTAATTTTAAGATTGCAGACAAAGTTTACAAGATACTAAGCCAACTGAGTGAAAAAGATGATCACTCAGGGTTATGCATTAAGTATTCCGTTTTTTTCTGTGCCAAACATAATGCACGGAAAAAAACGTGCTGGAGGAAAAAAAAACATTTTCCTGAACATTGCTGCCTAATGTTTTGGCCTGAATTCCAATTCACAAATTTGCCAAAAAAACAGGCAGACAATTTGTTTAATTAGTTTCCGTTATTGTTAATTGAACCACACAGGAGAAGGAAAGGTCAATACGGTACAGATGGAGCTGTACATTCTTGTGTGTTAAATTGTCACGGAATGAAAGGGGTACGTATGTGATGACTAAACGTGTTTTATAATGAATCACTCGTCCTTTGTGAAAGAAGGACTGCAATGGAATCGATTGCTTTGAGCTGTGATAAAACTAAGGGTACTAAAAAATTTAATTCCCTTAATTTTCTTTCAAAGAGAGTCAAAATATACCGTATTTGCTTGATTATAAGATGACCCCCCCACAATTTGAATATTAATTTAGAAAAATAGAAAAAGCCTGAATATAAGACTATAAGAAAAAAGTTTTACTAGTAAATATTAATGCACATGTAAACATTTTTTTCATATTTAATAAAATCTATGATTGAGAAAAATGCATTTTTTTGTTTTTATTTCCTTTTATTTGCCAACCTAACCCTCACTTATGCACATCTGCCCCACGGCTTGCTACTCTGCCCCCCAGATATGCCTCATACCCCCTATATGCCACTCTGCCTCCCCTGATATGCCTTATACCCCCTATATGCCACTCGGCCCTCCAGATATGCCTTATACCCCCCATATGGCACTCTGGTCCCCCTGATATGCCTTATTCTCCCCTACTTGCCAATCTGCCCCCTGATATGTCTTATACCCCCTATATGCCCCCCGACTTACCGATGCATCCCTAGACTTGTCCCCCGTACTCCAGACTCCCTGGTGTCAAGCGGGAGGCAGCCTGTGAACATCTGTGCGATGCGCGTAGACAACCTCCGTTGCTGCTGGCCGGTATTTCCGACAGGGCTTCTATGGTGGTGCAGCAAATACGGTGTGTATATATATATATATATATATATATATATATTACAATTGTTATATGTTGCACTTGGTTGTTTGTGTAGAAACCTAAATATTCCCTATGTCATCCGTGTTCAGCAGACATAACGATTGATCTTGGTGCCTGGGGCATGGTCAGAGGTAGCTTCCCAAGTTGTTGTCAAATCCACTTCCAGAAGTGGAGAGAAGCACAGCGAGGCACAGGGGCATTCCGACACCTGAGAGCTCTTTGTGTTTGACCTAGAATCTCCTTCTTTCCCCATCCATTCCCAACTCATTTAAGGCTATCTGGGGCTTACTCCACCCTTGTCCACAGCTAGCCCCAAGCTCCTGGTAGCCTAACTTGGGAAATTTCTAGGCATGAGCATTGCTGGTAGGCAGCCCAAGTGCACCCCCAAGGCCAGCCCAAGACTGTGCTGCCTAAGTCCAAGAATAAAAAGCTACACACAGTCACCACACTAACATACCTAGCACAAACACATAGCCATAACAATTACATCTCCAGACGCACACACAGTCACCACATTATAATGGGGCTGTGCTTAATTTCGTCTGCTCCTTAATGGTGCCAGAGAGAACTGCCTTGGGGCAGCAAATTGTGGCTCATGTATACGCTAACTCTGTGCACCGCTTACCTTGTAGTGCCTTGGGCATCTGACCCTCTTGTATTAAGAAGGTTACAGACCTGCGGTTGATCTATTTTGATAAAACTCAGACACAGAGCTTATTCCGTACGCTACAAACCTTTTAAAAGCCTAACAGCAAATAGACTACTCTTGTTGTCTAGGTTATGTGAAATGAGTCACGAGTGGAAGATACTATCATTTAGCTCATGTCAGCACCTTTGGAGCATACTGTTTTATTTGGCTATAAAGGCTTAAGTGAGATGGCATTAATCAGAGAGAAATCTTCTAACACTTTCACTTATTGACTGACTTGCAGTAAAGTAGACACTTCTGCATTCAATACTGCTACTGGAGAAAAAAGACAATTTGGTGGGATTTCTGGGATAAGCTATAAATGTAGCTTTATTTATCTTATCTTCCTTGCACACTGCTCCTCTTCTGCTTTCCCATTGAAATCCTCCTTTGGCTTCCTATTACCTTTAGAATGAAATTTAAAATCCTGGAACTAACATAGAAGGCCCTCGATAACACTTATCCTCCATACATTTCTGCACTCATAAACAAATAGTCCCCTACTAGATCTTTACATTCTCTATTTGTGCTAAGGCTCTCCTCCTTACTTATCACCTCTTCCTTTTTCCCGTCTACAAGACTTCACTCTGCTGCCCCATATCTTCAGCTTTCACTCCCCTCCCAACATTTAAAAAACATCTCAAAACCCACTTCTCCAGAGAATCATTCCATCTTAGCAGGGCCGGCCCAAGACAAAATGCCGCCTGGGGCGAAGTTTAAAATGCCACCCCCCCATTATCTACCCTTCCTCTCCCTGCTGCCCCCCCATCATCTACCCTTCCTCTCCCTGCCACCCCCCCCATTATCTACCATTCCTCTCCCCCCCCGTACTTACCTTTCAGCAGTCCTGCAGTGAGTCTCCCTGCTCGGTCTTGGTGCCGGCTTGTAATGCTGAGAGCCGGAACTGACGTCATCTTCGGGCGCTCAACATTACAAGCCAGCACCGAGACCGAGCTAGAGGGCTCACAGAGGAGAGAGTGAGGGGCGCCGAGCGGGTACTGACAACTTGGTAAGATAAAACCACTCGGCGCCCCTCTCTCTCTCTCTCTTCTCGGCTTTAAAAAAAAAAAAGAAAAGAAAAAAAAAAAAGGGGCTTGGGGCGGCAAAGTGCCGCCCCTTCAAAAGTGCCGCCTGGAGCGGTTGCCCCATTCGGCTCCATTGTCGGGCCGGCCCTGCATCTTAGCTGCTGGAAGTTCTCTGTCACTGATACAACCCCACATTACCTCTCCCCTAAACGCCCTCATTGTAATATCTATTTTTTTGTATTGGTGAAAAGATAGATTGGACTTTTCCCTGATATTTCTACCTTTCTCTGTGCCTTATGTTTGTCTCCCCATTCCCCTTAAGATTGTAAGCATGTGAGCAAGGCTCTCTACCTAATGTATCGGTTTGTGTTAGTCTGTCAATTCTCCTCTTCTCGTCTTGTCGTACCCCTTGAATATACCGTATTTTTCGCTCTATAAGACGCACCTGCTGATAAGACGCACCTAGATTTTAGAGGAGAAAAAAAAGGAAAAAATATTTTGAGCTAAAAAATGGGCTATAAAAAAAGGACATCATCCTCCCGTCATGCCTGCACAGAAAAAAGCTGGTCAGACATGATGGGAAGTGTAGTTGGACTACAAGCGCCGTACTGCGCATGCGCCGGCGCCATACGTGACACGGCGCTTGCGTCAAATCCCCCCGTCCTCTCCATCCAGTCCGCCCTTAGCCGTCGCAACGGACCAGAGAAGAGGAGAGGCGGCGACAGAGGCGGCGGTCTCCAGATGAAGACCTCCCCTGGACGGCGAAGCGAGACAGAGACTGTCCGGGACACTTTTGGTGAGTACCGTATTGGCTCGGATATAGGCCGCCCCCGTATATAGGCCGCACCCTAAAAGTTTGGTGCTTTTTTAAAGAAAAAGTTTTTTTCTTTAAAAAAGCACCAAAAAACATACTGCCACTCTGCCCCCCCCGCCCCCCGAGATATGCTACCACTGTCCTCCCTCCCCGAGATACGCTGCCACTGTCCTCCCTCCCCGAGATACGCTGCCACTGTCCTCCCTCCCCGAGATACGCTGCCACTGTCCTCCCTCCCCGAGATACGCTGCCACTGTCCCCCTCTGCCCCCCCCTCCCCAACTTACCGGAGCAGACTCCCGGGTGTCTTGCGGGGCCGGCGGGGGACATCTACGCAATGCAACTTCCGGTGCGGCACATCCGGCACCGGAAGTTGTATTGCGTAGACGTCCCCCGCCGACCCCGCAAGACACCCGGGAGTCTGCTCCGGTAAGTCCGCGGGGGGTGCAGAGGTAAAACGCATCCGCACGATGCGCTTAGACAACCTCCCGTGCCGGCACCCCCCCCCCCGTGGGAAGTGCTGGCAGGGGAGGCTGTCTGAGCGTATCGGGGAGTAGGATGCAGGTCCCCTGCACCGCTGCGGGGGATCTGTATCCTAACCCCGCTGCCTGCCCGGCGCCCGGGACTGCATGTCCCGGGCGTCGGGCGCTAGACCCCGAATATAGGCCGCACCCCCACTTTAAAGTCTTAAAGTGGGGGAAAAAAGTGCGGCCTATATTCGAGCCAATACGGTATATCGTTGCCCCCCCCCCCTCCCTGCCTGCATCTTCGCTCCATAAGACGTGGCTGATTTTTCATCCTACTTTGGGAGGAAAAAAACTGCGTCTTATGGAGCGAAAAATACGGTATGTATTTGTAAGAAGCTCTCCGTAAATTGTTGGTGCTATATAACTAAAAGATAATAATAAGCAAGGGTCATAGGAATGTGGAATAATATACCGCTCAATCGCAACAAAGATTGAGACGTCTTCCAGCAACCTTCAGGGCAGCATCAAAGATGTTTTGGTGTCATGTTCAGGCAAGCTTAGTACTTTTTACAAGAAAAATACATTATAGGGGAACTTAAGTTGAAAAATATGAGAATGTACATATCCTTAATTGTGTAAATCACAATACAAAATTAAAATATATTCTCTGACACTAGATGTCAGTGTTTAGCTGAGTCCTTCAGCTTGCTAGTTCTATAATCAAGGACTTATCAAACTACAATAATGCAGCATCAAGAAAAATCAAACCTCAACCAAAATATTTAATGCTAAGAAATGTTCTACATTCTAGGCCATGTTTAAAAAAACAAAAAAAAACCACATGTACTTATTTAACTTAAGGATTGCCATCAAGTATTGAAATCCTAATGCTGAAATCAATTTTCCCTTCTGCGCAACAAGAAAGTAAAAGATAAGAAAACTACTCTTCTGCAGTTTTTTAAGTGTTCGAATTGTCGTGTTTACTAACAATATTAAATGCATTATGTTAAGAAATTGAATTGCAGATTGCTTGTTAGTATTTTGCTCATGAATGTGCCATGGTTAAATGAAATCTTTCAAATTTTTTTTGCAATATTACGTGGTTATTATGTGAGTTATTTTCCTTCAAATATATAATACTGGCATTATGTAATGCTGGGTCAGCTGGATTTGGTTGAGCCTGGTACCCGAGTCTGGCTCGAAGGGTGGAATGTGGAGACATATGAGCTTACATTCTTATACTCATTTTCAATTTTGCTGTGGTATAGACCACCTTGCTTGTTTCTTATTTGATTGTGTGCTAGCACAAGCTAATTATCAAGACTTAGGTTTTTATGGTTAAGACTTGGTGGCATGAATGCACTTTCCCTTGTAAATCTAAATACTATGGCTTGTAGGGACACCACAGGTCTAATTTGCATCAGAAGAAATTGAATTAAATCATGTGAACAAAAGCAGGGTTCACCTCTGGCAAATATCACCAGTCAAAGAGAATGATTTGGTTGAACATTTGTTGAAATATGTCCTAGCAATTAATGATCATATTTCTGCCTATTTTGAAGATGGAAGTGAGGTAATCTGTGGGTATATGTGTGATGGTTCAGCTTATATTGTGAATAAATACAAAATAAACATCCAGATAAACGTCTTAACAGGGCCTTGGTATCACTGTAACTCAACCAAACGTCTAACGGGGAATGAAGTGTATATCTCAGTGACTCCTATTTTAGTGACAGACAAGTCAAAGGAGTAGGATTTCAATGTTGTAATCGAGTACAAGGGAAACATTGCCATTCATACCCATAGTAAAAGAGCCTTTTTCTACTAGGTTTATAACTAGGTTATCTGTGGTTATATGTGTACTAGTTCAGCTTGTTTTGAAGATAAATACACAACAAGCATGCAGATAAATGTCAATACAATGTGTTTAACACATTGAGTAGTCTTCAGGATCAGGCATTCTTGTTGGTGGAAGGCATTGATAATGTCCTGTAAGAGAACCAGAATATCGATTTTCAAGCAGTGGTGATTTTCAGCAGGACATGAGGTTTTAGTGGAGATAGAGGTGATGAGCATATCTGTGAAATTCCCAGAGACCTTCTGGGGCTAATGTTTCCCCACTGCAAATGGAAGCTAGGGTAAGGTGGAGCTGGAATGACTAGAGGCAAAGCCCACATAGGCTTTGTCAACACAAAAGACAAAGCCGGTGCTCAGCTAATACATGGTGCACAAACTGTTCTACCGCAGTTGGCTTATTATTGTTATTAAGCATTGTCTTTGTTCATTTTGTCGAGGTGAGAGTTTATTTGGCTAGTGTCTGAGAAGCCATCAGCGTGCTAAGTTGTTTTTTTTTTACTTCTAGGAAGCTCATTTACTACAGGTTAATGATGTTTCCTGTTTACCCAATTAGAACATAGAAATCTTAATCTCATGATCTCTCTATAAGAAGAATAAGGGTCACTGAGATACACACATCATTTCCCTACAGTGTTTTGATAGAGTTACTGTGATACTAAAGCCCTCTTCATTGTTTAGACATTTATCTGAATGTTTATTCTTTAGTTATCTTCAAAACACGGTGAATCATAATACACATTTACCCAGAGATAAACATATAAAAAATGAATAGCATTAGTTTATTAAATAAATGTAGACATATGTTTTTTTTAGGAGTATTGTTTTATGTTAGCCTTTTAACATATCCTAATATCTTAGTGATTTTATGATACCTTGCAAGAAAATTCATAAATGATTTGGGGAAAAAATGATTTATAGACACAAAGATTCTCAATAGGATTCACATGGATTATAACAGTTTGATAGTCTCAGCCTCCTGAAATGTAGCTGTATAATTAAAAAGCATAACTTATCTATAATCAGCGTCAAGGCTGTGCTAAATGGGTTGTTGATAAGCTGGGTAGGAACTACTGCAGCCTCCTTCACTATAAGAAGATATATAAAGGCTCCAGGTAACTGCTGCTTGCTTGCAAACAAGAGTAGGTTTTCTGATTGTTAAGATTCAAAGTGACACATTCACACAATATTAAATAATTGCTTAACTATAGAGGCACGCATTTAACACCAGGCACTTTCCTTCTATCCACAGGCAGTGCACAATTATTCCAACCTGCAGAAATGACTGCTTAGCATAGAGTAAAACCTGACTTTCAAGCAGTGTTGGTTTTCAGGAAGACCAGTGTGAGTACACCTAGGTGACAGCCTAGCAAGGGTGGCAGAATAGAGGATAATGTTTGCTTCATGCACCAAACCTTAGTGGTCCCTAAATAAAAAATCTACAGAAGTCAATTTCTTTGGCATCCCCTGTAACTAAACACATATATTAACACACAAACTTGTGCTAACACCTACTCATTCTAACACAATATAGTCACTCATATATTTGCACACACTATCTCTCTCCCTTGATACTTTGGTATGCTTTTCTTACCAAAAATATGAATATCTGATTTCGACACCAATAATTTACAAAATAGCTGTCAGTCTACCTTTCTGCCTGAAATTCCTGACAAAGTGGCCATTGTCTGTCTGCTTTTCTATCACTCTGTATGTGCATCTCTATGGAAAACAAACATTTAGAGTAGGTTAGCAGAAAATACAGTGTTACTTCACTTTTCTGGCATGTGCCTTCTTAAAAAATATCCCCATAGGTATGTTATATTTGGCTGTCAGAAAGATGAATAAAATGCTGCATCTCTTGACAAAATGTTAAAATAACCCTATAATAAAGAGCATTCTGTAAGCATTTTGTTTGACCATAGGGGGTATATTTTTACAGTACTGTACAAATGTTTTAGGAAGGTGTGAAAACATGCTGTAAAGTAAGAATGATTTCAAAAATACCCAGGTAATAGTTTATTTTACCATTTAACATAATTCTAAATGAGTCAACAGAAGAAAAATCTAAGTCATATGAATATTTGCTGTGACCACCTTTGCTGCAAAACAGCATCAATTCTTGTTAGGTACAATTGCACACTTTTTTTTTTAAAGAAACTCGGCAGGTAAGCTGTTCCAACCATTTTTGGAACTAACCACAGTTCTTCAAAGGACACACACCATGGCAAGACTAAACACAGCAACAAGACACAAGGTGCATACTGCATTAACGAGGTCTCTCTCAGGCAGAAATTTCAAAGCGGATTTCCAGATGTTCTGTCCAAGCTCTTTTGAAGAAGCACAAAGAAACTGGTGATGTTTAGCATCATAGATGCAGTGGTCAGCAAAGGAAACTTAGTGCAGTGGATGAAAGACACATGCTTACTTTCCTTTGCAATCAGAAGATGCCCAGCAGTGCCATCAGTTAAGCATTGGCAGAAAACAGTGGGACCTTGTTACACACATCTACTGTCTGGAGAAGTCTGGTCAGAAGTGGTCTTTATAGAAGACTTGTGGCCAAAAAGCCTGATGTGGAAACAAGGCCAAGTAACTCACAAAACCACAGGAACTGGGGTGCAGAAAGTGTCAGTAGGAGCTCAAGACTGAGTCAAAAATTCTAATATTTGGCTGTAGCAGAAGGCAGTCTGTTTACTGAAGGGCTGGAGAGCGGTGAAAGAATGAATGTTTGCAGACAACAGTTAAGAATCGTTAGATTGCTTGCAAGTTTGCATTAATGTGGTTAGAGTTGGGGATTTAGTTAGAATTAATGGTCTCCTTAATGCTGAGAAGTACAGATATTTATCCATCATGCAATACCATCAGGCATCTGACTATTAAGAACTATCTTCAGCGTAAAGGAGAACACGGAGTCCTGGAAGTGATGGTATGGCCCCCAGGGAGCCCTGATCTCAACATCATCAAGTCTGTCTGGGATTACATGAAGAGAGATAACTGAGGCTACCTGAATCAACAAAAGAATTGTAACATCTACATAGTTTCTTCAAAAACTGTGTTCCAGTGTACCTAGAAGAAGTGATGTTGTTTTGGAGGCAAAGGATGGTCAAACCAAATATTGATCTAGATTTTTTTATGGTCACTCACTTTGCATTTTGTTAAATGATAAAAATAAACTAGTATGTCTTTCTTCCAACATTTTTACTCTGTGGCTTTTTTATGTGGTTTTATATGTGATAGGGGTGATGAAAGTCATGTGTGGTAGGTGTGAGGTATTATGTGTGGTAGGTGTGAGGTATTATGTGTGATAGGTGTGATAAGAATTATGTGTAGCAGGTATGAGGGAGTGAGTTGTGAAAGGGAGTGATGTGTGATAGATTATAAAGAGTGAGTTATGTTCAGTGTATAAATTCTAGTGTGTATATCAGCTACCGGAGGGGTTAAGGGCTGGGGAGCCACTTGACTTTACCTGTCCGATGAACCAGAAAGTAACAGTCTTCCCCTGATTGTAGCCGCATATATTGTAATGTGAAAAGTATACATATTAATTATCAGTGTGCTGTAACATGTAATCTCAAAACCTTTAACATTTGTATGTTTTTATTATGCATTAAAAAAATTGTTACAAAATAATTGTTAATATACTGTTGTCATCAGTAAGCAGCACCCATTAGGTGACATATTTGCATTATGTCCATATTGTGGTATGGTGTTGGCAGCACCAGGGCAAGATTTTATAATCTGGTATAAATGGTTAGTAAATATTTTGTGTAATAGTATGTTCAATGTGCTTTAATACCATTTTGTAATGTTTGAGGGAATTTGTGATTTGTAATCTATGTAGGAATTTATAATATTAAATTAGTATTACAGGTAGAAGGGTGCAAAAGGTGTCTGAATGGGCCAGTGTGTGAAAAGGAAGATAATAATTAAACCTGAGTCTACATGCAAAGTGAATAAATGAAGAGTCAATTATACACTACTCTAGGTTGGGTAATGCATTACAGCACAGATGATGCAATTTGCAATGATTATGCAGATATAAGAAAAACTGAGATATATATTTATTGAGCTTTCAATAAAATTATGTCAAGTTATGGGAATTGTAAAGAGAGATTGATCTATTGACTCTTAATAGTCTTATGGGAACAAGACAAAATCTGAATTACATGTTACATGTGAGGAAGAGTACTTTGACACAGTCTGAGCCGCCTTCATTGATGGAAATGTGCTTGAAGGGCAAGTAGCGTGATCATATGTAAGTTATAGAAGAGGATTTGGAGTTGTGACAGTACAAGTGAATTAGGTATCTGATGGTTGCAACTATGTTCTAGATTATGTTCTAGCTGTGAGGAGAATGCCAATACGAATACAAAGGTAGAACCCGGATGATATTAGTGAACATATGACAGTATTATTATGACAGCATTATGCAGTGGTGCATCAAGAAGACTAAAAAGCAAGGAATGTTAAATAGGTATAATGTGTAGATTAGGTTCAGTCTTTTATGCTTCACACTAAGTTTACCTTTTGTTCTCCTCGTACAGGCTTTCACTTCCTCTGAAGTTGGCAATGCCACACCTGTTTTTAGTCAGTGATACCTTTATTGGTACAGGGGGGGATGGGATCAAGAGACTATAGTTATGCAAAGAAACAAACATCAAAGCTCAGCATGAAAATCCAGGTAAAATAATCTTTTAAGATATGTTTAGTCAGTTGAATCATTTAAACAATATTTTGTATATTTACTGGTTTACTACTTAATGAAAGTCCTCATCACATTTTCTCTCTCTCCTCCCCATATCGGTTTGTGGTGAGCACAATGTGATCAGCAAGAGGGCTACAAGCCAATAATTTAAATCAGCCAGCAAGGGGAACAGTGAGAACAGCAGCATATAGAACGACACCGCTGAGGTTCTCCTCAAGTAAACTTCCCGTCTGTGTCAGCAGTGACACCGAAATAAATGTGCCATTGCAAGAGCTCCGTGTGTCAATCAGTGGCAGGACATAATCTGATTGGTTTCAGTAGAAACACTTTCTTATATGCTTACACGGCAGCATTAAAGTAAAAGAAAAGTGCTGCTAATTGGATCAGCAGCCAACCAGAAGGTCCACTTCGCTACATAAGTATTTTTTTGCAATTTCCTATAAGCAATGGCAATGGGTTAAGGGGAAGAACCGCTGCTTGCAGTAAATGTGGTTGCCCTCCTGAGCCCACCTTACCAACCATGTATCTAATACATCATTGAAATTTAAAGGGTTAAAGATATCTGAGCATTCTAACATGAGTGAGCATAATACTTGTGTATCACAGTACAAATCCCTACTTCAATGCAGGTGACTTAATTCAAAATATATTTATCTCCTGACAAATCTGGATAATTATTAGAAGCATTTGGTTGCTACCATTAGCACCTCAATACTATAGCATAGAATATAAGGGTTACTAAGCTTTGCTGTTAAACTCCAATTCAAATTCAGATTTTTTCAGATTTTTTAAATGTATAAATAAATGGCATATGCCATTCATCCGGTAATTTTTTCCATTATATTATGTTCTTCTCTTGATAAATTTATTGAAAAGTAATTGTTTTAAAAATATTAACTAGACTTCTCATTTACCCCACATCAAACACGTACAACATGTTTTATTCCTCCAGAATTAAGTTGTATTTTTGAGGTTCCAATGATACATCAGTGCCTCAGTGCCCTTTTCACATGGCTTCAAACAATGATTTATGTTCTTGTTATGGATCCTTAATGCATCTCCTGTAAGTTAAGTTCCCAAGAGTCTTACTAACTTTAGACTGCATGTCAGATATGTGATGGAGAAAATATCAGAGGCACACAGAGTACTACATGGTAGTCAAAAAAACTACAGCCAAGTTTGATGCCAATACTAAGTGGAAAAAACATAGCTTTCAGCTAAACATGTGGGTTCTAAGCAACCCTAGGGGTTTATGATGAACAATCACCGAAAAATAGTTACCTGCGCACTATCCCAAACACCTGTGCTTATTTAGACAAATGGAGGTTTTAAGTTTCACTCCAATGGCCATTAAAATGGAAGCTCGCCTGCCACGTCACGGCAAACCTCTTAGGCGAGTCGTACACTAAACAATTCACCATGGGGACATGAGGAGAGGAGAGAGGAACCGAAATCCTCAGATGGTTCAGGGAAGAAAGGCAAAGGTACATAAGAGACAGACAAACATGAATACAGGAACTAGCTTAGGACTATGTGATAACAATTGGAGATCCCGTCACATCATATGGCCATAGTATGCTTAGCCCACCACTACGTCAAAGTACTCCAATGACGGTCCTAATGCTAAGCCCTGCATACAAAAGTACTGATAAACTAAACATTCAATCCAAACACAGAACCGAGAAGGACAAACCTTTAGACTGCAGACTGATACAAACAGAAAAAACGGGTGGGACACACCTTATAAAGGAAACAGGAGCTGAAGCAAAGAGCAGACTGGAATAAAGGAATCAGAGGTACAGAACAGAGCATATGGAAATCCAGGAGTGGACCACAGAAAAACATGGGAACTGAGGCAAGGAAGGGAAAAACAGAGATATGCAGCTCCGCAGCCTGGATGGACCCTGACAATATTATGTGTATCAGAATGCAGAAGTGCTTTGTTTATTAATCTTGATTTTTTTTTTTAAATCATTTGAGATGCCTGTACCTATAGTACTGTTTAGTAAAACAAGTCATAAGCATGAAAGTTTGGCTGGATTAATGGTGTTACACAGATATGTGTGCTATCAAATTCATAATCCACTGTTCACAATTTTCCAGGACATCTATTTTTTAATGATATATTCACCAGAAAAAAACAGTTCATTGGTTATAGGCTTACTGACCTTATTTTTTTTACACAAAACATGGGGGAATAGATTAACTGATTAATATAGTTAGATTGTATGGTTATGATGCTAATAGAGTATAATATGGATTTATAATTAAAATAAAAAGGAACCTTGTTCATAGAACAAGACAACGGAGCAAAATAAGTATAATATAGTAGTGAAGCAGCTTTTAAATAAGGATTCAGTTGTGAAAAATAAGCTTTTAAGATTGTTTTTGCTTGCAGCTGGCAGTTAAGAGACCTGTGTTCTAAGTTCATAAAAAAATTGTGATTGAATAAGAAAGACGAGAGCCTGGAACCTAAGCGTAGCAGAAACGGAAGGAAATTAAAAAAATGACAATGTTAAAATCCTTTCATAAATTAAAATATTCTGACTAGCAGCAAGCATGAAGCAGGAAGCTGAAAGCCACAGATGAACGATGAGGGTAATTGTCTTAATGTGCTTATTGCATCTTGGGGCTGATTTAAAGATCACTGCACATCTCAATCGCTAAGGGCCATAACTGTTTTGTAATATCTAATTAATATTTCTACAAATAGCCTGTCTTAGAATTCATGGATAAATGACAGATAGAAGCTACTCAGTTTACAGTTGGGTTACTGCCCATTTACCCACTTGCTGGCAGATTATATTGAAGCACTATTTTTTAATTTCCCTTTCATTGATCCTTCCCTTCAGCCTAATCAAATCACTTTCAAGGGGTTGTGTATAGTGTATATATAAAATAAATATAAAGAAATACAGCACTGGAGAGGAGCACAAGGTCTCTGTCCCTTTAAACTCTACTGGTAGATATTTGACAGGCAGATGATTACATTAGAGTGGTCATTTGCTTATGTGATGGAGCAATTGAAACGTTGCTTTACCTGCTCTACTTTGCTGTGCTGAAACTTAAAGTTGGCCACCACCTTATCATATATATGTATATTCCTAGTATACATTACTCTTAAGCAGTGCTTTGCTGGAAAAAAAAAAATAGTCCTAGGAAACTTTCCTCTGAAAGAGACAACCAACAAATCCAAATGTACATTTTGGTCTTTGTGGTCCTTGTCAGTGTCCAAATTTAGAGGCACTGTGTATCTCATCTGAGAATATATGGTGTCTAACGGGAACAAGGGACATGGCCTTCGTTGCCACCTACCTTGTAGTGAAAGCCAGCTAAATGATGAGTAGCTGCTCCATCTGACGGGGAACTTGGCCTGTCTCCCCGCTCCAAGTTTAACTCCTGACAACGAAAGGGTAGGCTAGATGGGGAAGGGACCAGGGAGATTAGTAGACGAAGACGAAGATTCTTCGTGTTGTGTGTCTTCGTCTATGTTTTGCCGCCATGTTCGTATGTTCTGTATTCGGGCTCAACAACAAAAAAAACGAATGCACAAGTCTAGTTATTGCACATTTTTCTGTCTGTTTATAGATTTGCATCAGCGCACACATAACTTTGTTTGTAAACAAATAGTTTATATAGCTAATTGTCAGGGGAGGGGAAATTGACAAACACTGGAAACAGGAAAGGATTAACATAATTAACACAACATCA
Source organism: Sceloporus occidentalis (assembly GCA_023333645.1). NCBI lineage: Eukaryota > Metazoa > Chordata > Lepidosauria > Squamata > Phrynosomatidae > Sceloporus > Sceloporus occidentalis. The sequence continues at coordinate 3,394,945 of JALMGF010000034.1, read as the reverse complement.
GCACCAGGCTAATCTCCTCACACATTCAACAATGGCGAAAACACAACAGAGGTGAAGGGATTAGGAAACATAAACGTAAACGAGACAGGGACAATCTGAATACACATAGAAATGGAAACAAGAGGATGAATGTACAAAATGTTACAATTTAACCCCGTAAACCAATGTAAAATTACAGTCTCAATAATCTTCCTAAAATAGAGTTTCTGCATCCGTTACAGTGACATATTAGCCTGCCCTTTATTATATCCCTGCTTAGCCTTACATTTTCAATAACAGGCACTGTTCGAAAGAAAAAAAAAACCTCAATCAGAAAATCAGTCTGATCCAATCCAGACTGAAATTTCAGTTTTGAGAGCGCCAACAACTCTGAAGCAATATTTCGGTATTCATGGACGTTATCGTTGGGGTGAAACTTTTATACTTCTATGCTAAATGAGCAATGAGATTCTTCAGGGAAACACATTAAGATGATGTGCCAATCCTTATCTTGAGACTAATTAATTGTTTAGGGGTTGTGTACACAAACATAAACAGTACATTTTTGTATTTCTTTTCAACTGAATAGTTCAATATTATTTAGTCTTTTTAGACCTAAAGGAAAAGGAATGCAGTTGTCTTTAGAACTGGGTGGGCGGCTGTGATACAACTGTAAACTTTAAGGATAAACCTTTTTCAGGCAGATAATGATACTGACAGATAATTACGATTCTTCTGGTGTGACCATTTGCTCTTTGGATGGAAGAATTGGTATTTTGTTCCACTCGCTTTACCCATCTACTTACTTTGCCACAGCCTTAACATCAGCCAAACCACATGGCCATATATATTAATGATGAGAACTTCTTTGCCAAAAAGAAACTACGCTCAGGGTAGACGAACTGAAATGTGAGCCAAATATCTTCTACACAAGGGAACCAACAACCCCAAATGTACAGACAGGCCTTCGTGGGTTTTGTCAGTGGGGTGCAGATGGTATCCCTGTAGGCATAAGTAAGCAATGAGATCTACATCTGGAGTCACATTTATACTTGGAGAGAAAGCCAAGAAAAATTGTTCTCTTCAACTCAAAACAGGTGGTGTCTGAATAGCCTACACAATAGTGTGCTCTTTTAATCTCCTCCATTAAAGAAAGAGGGAAAAATGAATTCAATGCAGAACACTTGCACAATGCATTAGCAGAGATCTAAAATATGTTACCTTGTGTCTTTGGCTCTGATGAACTTATGGATCAGTCTAGGGTACCAAAAGTCCAGTTTAACTCTCTAGTTGGTGTTTCCTTATAAACCTTGTACCAATTGTAAGGCATAGAGCTGTCTATTGTCTTGTTCTCCAGAGAGCAAACAGGTAAAAAGTGAGACATAGAGTTCCACACAGAACCATTTGCAGCATCTCTTAGAGTCCTAAAAAATACAGTTCCATACAAAGGAGACTCCCATCAAAGTTGTTTTTTTGGGCACTTTCCCCTTGGAAGGATCCTTGTACATGACTCTCCATTTTGGCCCACCAGACAAAGGTGAAAGGTGATGGCACGAATAACTGTAGCCCAAATGGTGGTAAAGCCATAGAGGACAGTCCTTGACAGTCCCAGTCAGGTGCTAACGACGGCACCATGCCGTCACTAGCACTATCTTACCTTGATGGAGGTCTGTGGACCTCCATCACCACCTACCCCGGCGATCTGCCCCTCACACTGAAGGGCATCACGGGGCCACCCGATCTGCCCGGTGACGTCTCACGCAATGACTCGCGCAACTTTATTAACAACTGACAATTTTCAGTTAAAGAGGTATGGGGGCATGCTGCTTAGATGCCTGTATCTCAGGCATCTAAGCAGCTACATACCCCCAATATTTACCATTGGAAAGGTAATCGCCTCACCTTTCCAATGGTATATTGGTAAAAAAAGAATAAAAAATAATAAGATAAAAAAAATAAAAATGTAAAAAAAATGAAAATTAAATTATTTAAACATCAAGTAGTTTAACTTTAAAAAAAAAAAAAGTTTAAGTATTCTAGCTAAATGATCACTGTGGTAGCCAATGTTACCACAGCGATCATATAGCTATAAAAAGTCACATTCCCTTTTTAAAAATGGCCGATACTAATTTTTAATCCTATGATCCCTTTGATCATGGGGTTAAATTTAGCCAAGGGTAGAGGGAGGCAATTTTTGATGAACTGCAAATATTATTAAAATCAGCCATTTAGCCTGTGCGGTACGTGAGTAACCATATCATCCCTGGAGCGCCTTGCATTTTTACTGCAAAACTTATTTTTGCTGTAAAAGTGATTTTTTCTTTTCCCTTTACCATCATTTCTTTGGGATTGTAAGGGGAAAGAATGGTGTGTGCTTCTGTGAGTGAATGGAGATATGAAAGGCGTGTGAATGATCAGTAATTAGGGTTGAAGCCTTGACGTGGCATTACTGCTCACGTAGGAAGTTAAGTTATGGCACAAAAAGTACACATTTGCAAAAACGATATCCTTTGGCGCATCAAATGAGGGGCTGCATGTGTTTCTAGTACAAACCTGGAGTGCGCAAGACACAAATGAACATGTCGTTATGGTTAGAAAAAACATATTTTCAAGCCAAAGCGACATATTCCATCATTATTTGTGCACTCAACTTTTGTCCTAGAAATACATGTAGCCCCTCATTTGAAGCGCCAAGGGGTGTAGTTTCTTAAAATGGATGAATTGTCTGAATGAGGGAGAGCATGAGTTAATATGTGGATGATTTGTCTGAATGAGGGAGAGCATGAGTTAATGTGATTGTGTGTATCATAGAAGGGCAAAGATGGCACTAGCAGGATGTTTGAGCCTTGGGGAACAGGATGGCACAGGCAGGGTGTATATGGGACAAAGATGGCAAATCTTATGTGTGTTATCTGGGTGCTGGCCAGGTTCTATGTGGGCAGCGTGGTTGGGGTGTGCAACCTGTGATCTATCCCTGTAATTTTTAAATATACCTTTAATGCCGTATTTTTATGTGAATTCCAATTGATCTGTACCTGCGAAGCTTGGTTTGTGTGTTCTTCTGTAGATCCATATCTGCTATGCTATGTTTCCATACATTATTTATGTATACCTGCAAATACAGGGTTTGTATGTCTTGTTCAGTTGATTAATACCTGCAATGCTGTTTCCATGTATTGATTTGATCTATACCTGCAATGCTACATTTCATATATTATTATTGTATACCTGCAAATACAGGATTTGTATGTCTGATTCTGTTTATTTGATATATACCTTCAGTGCTGAGATCACAAGTGAATTTCAATTGATCTATACATGCAAAGCTGGGTTTGTGTGTTAATGTGTTGATCTATACCTGCTATCGGCAGCAGGGTCTAATATTTATATATATATATTTATATATATATATCGGCAGCAGGGACTAATATTAGGCCCTGAAATCATTTAGTGGAAAAGTTAAGGTATTGTGTTTAAAGGATTTCAAGGATTAGTCGTACTAAATTGTGGCTTCAGGCTTCCCATGTTGAATGATCAAGTATTGTATTGTCCAATAACAAAAGTATCATTCCATAGCACATTACTTTTGGCAATATATATATATATATATATATATATATGTGTGTGTGTGTGTGTTTTTTCAGTGGTATGATTTAATGGTGGAAATTATTAATGCCCCCCCAGTTTGACTATGGTATCTTGTGTGCCCCCCCCCTATATATTGTTTCTAGAGTAGCCACTGCTGAAGGCCAAACCAGAGCACCAGATCTTCCAGGAACCCCCTACGACCGGTTAAGCAAAATCAGAGGATCTCCCAAACTGTCCTGTGGTCCCTACTGTCCTACTTTTAGTTGCTAAAGATGGGACTTTTGGGAGGTATGTTATAATGATGAAAAAGCAAAACAAGTGTAAAAATCTCTTTTGTAATCGGGCTTCAGTGGATTTGGGGAGGGTGATCTCACAATATAACCTCAACAGGCGCGTCTTATATCAAGGAACAGGTCTATAATAAGGGTCTATATGTTCTTACATTTTTATTTTTGTTTGAAAGTTAATTAAAACATAAAGCCATTATTGAGTACGGCTAAATCGCCAAGAGGCTGAAAACTTTATATAAGATGATAGTACTGAAAGTCTGGAAGGGTTCAGCAATGCACCTTATTAAATGCTTATTTCCCTTACTGAATGCAACACAATAGAAAGGATAAATGAAAAAGAACCCACAGAGTTCTTTGCAGTTACAGTATGTGAAATAGGTTGTATCACATATATTGTATTCACTATTATTTTTTCTATCTGCAATAATCATTTTATTCTTTTTTTCTTTGAATATAATGGTGATTGTCATCAGTTATAACCTTTTGCTCCAACTGCAAGTTTTCAAAATCTACATAAAAGCAAGAAAAAATGAACATACAAATGGAACACGCTTATTCTGAAAATAGAGGGCACTATGCTTTTAGCTTTTATCGCAAGACTGACAAGGGGCAGAGAATGATTATGCATTACTTATGCTACATAAATATTAAAAAATATATCAAAGAACAATGTAAACCACCAGTAAGACAACTTACAGGAGTATTAAACCTTTTTTCTTATCTGTGTTACTGAATTGAATAGGGATTTGCTTAACATTCCAATATCTCTATGTTCTGTGTAGAATATCTGTGGGAGATGATACTATATTTACTTCCAACCGTCTTAAGTGCAATCCTGCCATGTGCACAAGTGCAAGTGTCTGTCCATGAACACATCAGTCAGATAAAGGAGCATGTGCACTGATCAGCCGTGACATTATGACCACTTGCCTAATATTGTGTAGGTCCCCCTTTTGCCACCTGAACAGCCCTGACCCGTCGAGACATGGACTCCACTAGACCTCTGAAGGTGTTCTGTGGTATTTGGCACCAAGACGTTAGCAGCCGATCCTGTCAATTGCGAGAATGGACCTCCATGGATTGGGCTTGTTTGTCCAACACATCCCACAGATGCTCGATTGGATCTGGGGGATTTGAAAGCCAAGTCAACACCTTGAACTCGTTGTGTTCCTGAGCCATTTGTGCTTTGTGCCGTTATTCTGCAGAAGAGGCCAATGTAACCAATTTACCTGCAACTGCTACAGACGTAGCAGTCTCGCATACTTACCTCCACAGTCACCGGCAGAGAGGATCCGCGTGTTGCAGATCCATCCCCAAGATGGCCGACCGGCGTTCCTTACCAACCAGCGCACATGCGCGCGCCACACCAAAGATGGCCAACCATTACAACCTGCGGAGGACTGCATGCGGAGCCCGCCAATTAAATAAATATTACCCTTCTTCCCATAGTGCATCCTAGTGCCATGTGTTCTGTAGGTAAGCGACGCACACGCACCCAGCCATCCACTTGATGTAAAAGAAAATGTGATTCATCAGGCCACATTCTTCCATTTCTCTGTGGTCCAGTTCTTATCCTCACATGCCCATTGTAGGCGGTTTTGGCAGTGGACAGTGGTCAGCATGGGCACCCTGACTGGCATGCAGCTACGAAGTCCCATACAGAACAAACTGTGATACAGTGTGTGTTCTGACACCTGTCATAACCGCTGACACCACGGCACTCACCGCAGAAGTTCTTCCACCTGGAGAACCATTTCCAAAGGAGACCTTGTGAGCAGCAACCAGGACTTAGATGATACCAACAGTATCAATGAATGCAGACAGCTGCTAGACTTTTCTTGCACGCTCACTTTTAAAGACTGTGACAGTGTAAATAAAAGACTTGGAGCTGATTTAAGGAGACAAAAATGTAAGCTTGTTAATGGTAATTAAAAATCAGAACAGGCACATTATTTTCTCTGGCTCTGGACATTTAAACTGTGATTAGATTTTATAGGTTTGGCATACTGTGCATATTAATCACTTACAACATTTGCAAGCTTCTTCAGTGGATATTATGGATACTGAGATTCTATGTTCGAACCATTTGCTATCCTTGAGTTATTGACAAATAATTTCCAAGGGTGCAATAAATCTTTATGAAGCACATATAAACCCATTGAGACTATTGCAATTCATGTTATGGAATAAAACAGAATTAGTATAAACTTGATCTGTTTAATGAATTAGCATGCACTTGATTAGTATGATCATGGTATCTTGTCGCATGATATTCATCTTGCCTACAGTTAATGTGTGGTGGTACACTAGGGCAGACCAATGGCCTTCTCTTGGAAAATATTGGTGAATATTGGTGAAACCCATTCACCAGTAGAGTTGCCAGTTGTGGCTAGGAGTAATTTATAAAGGTGGGTCACTTTAGTTGTTAGATACATTTGAATGTACTAGACTTGAGAATTTGGATTCATAGGAACTTTAACAAATCATACTTAATTTGTGAATTTGAACGAGTCTCCTGAAAATAAGGAGGGACCCTCACTATATTAGCCTTTACAACTTCTGCTTTGCGGTCGTTCAACTTATCTATCACTGGTCCCTTCCCCATCTAGCCTACCTTATCTACGCAGCATCGCAGGGGTTAACAGGAGCGGAAATCCGTAGGTTCGCGCAAGGAATTAAAGGTTAATGCTAGAGAAGGCCCCTGCCGGCGACCAATAGAGTCCCTCTTACGAACCTTTAAAATCCTGGCTCCAAAGCTGCTGCGTAGTGCGTACCTCGTTAACCCCGTATTAAAAAAACGGCAAAAAACTAAGAAAAAAATGAACATGGAGAATGTACACGAATATTCACCAGATCCTATGTTCGGTTCGGGCGAATATTCGTGGAATACGAAGATTTTTTTCCCCTCGAAGACGAACACCAAGGCGAACACGAAGAGTTGTCCGGCGCCCAAGTCTAATGAGCACTGCAAAATCCAATAAAATAACAGTTTCTTGAATAGAAAAATATTGTTGCCTCATTCAGCTATCCTCAAATATAATATAATCCTTGCTTGTCTGCTGAGAGAGAAAGAAGGAAGCCGTGACGACACTCACGAGGAAACGTGCGATGGCCTTAATGGTTTACATTTAACACACATTATGCTTGGGATCCCTGTTAGTTTTTTAATCTATGCAGACAAGCGAGGAATATACTATATTTTAGGGTAGTAGGATAAAACAAAACTAGTTTTTTAATTCTAGTAATGAATTGCTCTGTTGGGCTAAGTCACAGCTCTTACGGCGCTGTAATAAACTATATACAGTAGATCAATGGCACTGAAACAGAAAAGACAGACAGACAGAAAAGTCTCTACTAGACACTTCAGCCTATTACAAGGCTCAAATTATAATTACCGTATTTGCTTATATTATAAGACGACCCTGATTATAAGACGACCCCCCAAATCTGAATATTAACTTAGGAAAAAAAGAATAAGCCTGAATATAAGACGACCCTATAGGAAAAAAGTTTTACCAGTAAACGTTAATTCATGTAAACCATTTTTTTAAATAAAAGCTATGATTGAGAAATATATTTTGGTTTTATTTCCTTCTATTTTCCAACCTGCCCCCCCAGTTATGCACATAAAAAGGCATTTCTGGAGGCAGAGTGGCGTATAGAGAGTTAAAAAGGCATTTCTGGAGGCAGAGTGGCATTAAGGGGGTTAAAAGGCATTTGATAGAACACTCTGCCTCCAGAAATGCCTTTTGCCCCCCATTTAACAGTCCCTCCCTCTCCCTCCTCCAAACTTACCCGTGCTTCTGACTCCCCTGTCATGTAGCCGAGGCAGCGTGTAGAGCTCTACGCGATTTGCGTAGAGAACTTACGCTGCAGCCGGAAGGAGGTGTGGCTAGCAGCAGGGGTTGTCTGCATCCATGGCGCAGACCTTCCCCGGCTGTCAGATATCAGAGTTCCCCGCACCGGTGCGGGGAACTCTGATATCTGACAGCCGGGGAAGGTCTGCGCGATGGATGCAGACAACCCCCGCTACTAGCCACACCTCCTTCCGCTGCACACCGGGGACTCAGAAGCACCGGTAAGTGGGGCGGGGGAGACAGGAGGATCCGGGTCCCCTGCAGCTGCGGGGGATCTGGATCTTAGTCGTCTCATAGTCAGACCTATTTGCTCTGAAAAAAACCTTGTCTTATAATCGAGCAAATGCGCTATTATATATAAAAATGTATAAAATATTATTATATATAAAATGAAAAAAATAATGCTATAGAATTTATAGGAAGCATGTGCAATGCTGTATTATAGGATCACAAAACTAAACCCCAAGAATCATATATAAAATTACATTAATTGCTATGGCAGATGGCTATACTGGGTATAATATCAAACCATCATTTTGATATCATCGTATGGCTTGGAGCAAGAATGTTCTAAGATGTGCTTGGAAACATATACCTATGAAGGTTAGTAGAAAACCATGTATAGATGCGTTCATCTGTTTCAAGGGCATTGCTTACATAAAAAGTATTCAGCTAACTGCCTAGGGCATGTCTTCTTTTAACATTCTAAATGCCAAGCCAACATATGCTTCATGGGTTTAAAGTGTAAGAGGTCATAAAACACGAATAAAGGGTCATTTTTAGAAGAAAAAGGTATGGTTTTATTGGATATAACTTTATGGTAATTTTTATTGTATGTAAAATTTTTTATATTTTGTAAGACCTCATGTTAATTATGCAAATAAATAATTTTGTTGCTGATATAAAAGCAAAAGTACAAATATAACGGTATTTGCTTTTGAGCATTTTCTGATATATATGTAGATTGTGGTAGATTACTACAAACTGAAATTAAAAATCCAGTACAAATGTACTAGCTAACTGAAATTAAAAATCCAGTACAAATGTTCTTTTTCAGTCATTTGACTGTTGTTGATGTTTTTTTCTTCTCTCTTCTCTCTTCTCTCTTCTTTCTTCTCTCTGCGGACATAACCTCCCGGGGAACTTCTGCCGAAATCAACGAGCTTTTGATAGCGTCTTCTCCTCTATATAATTGTTAAAACAAAAAAAGACCCAAAACTCAGTATTTTTCCATAATTCATAAACCAAATAGTAAAAGTAACCTATAGTAATGTTCTTACAAGTCTATATCCACCTTAGTAAGTCGATCCAATTGGTGTGGTTGTCCATACATTTGGATTGCACACACAGTCCCAAATGCTTTTTGAATCCATCAATGCCAAATCTAATGTTTCATTGTTTATAAGAAACCGTTTCAATTATGTTGACTGGGTTCTGGCCTTCTAGTCACCCCCTCCCCCAAAAAAGAGGACTGTCAGTGGACAGTCAGTGCATGATGGTCAAGTGTGGGCCATGGAGCTTCTCAGGGTAGAAGAGAAGAGAGATATAGTATAACTGTCTACAAAATTGAAGAGATATTAAACTCCATAGAACTATAAGTTCTGTACAGTTCCTTACTATTTTTTGGTCATTTGCTTCATTATACAAGAATGAAAAATGATAGGAACTGATGAAAATCTTGCAACAGCAGTTCTTTGGATTGGTGGGGTTTGTTCCTTTTAATATAAAAAATAAACCACATTGCTATCACAATTTAATGATCATACTCAATGCTCATCTTTATAAATCATTTGTATTTACAACTGAGGCCTCATTCCTAGTTCCAGAACCACATTTTCTTTGTTTTTAAACTTTGTGCAGCAACAGATGAAAAACGTGTCTTTTGGCTTAGAGTCAGTATATAATGCATCCAATTTGGAATTATGAAATCATTATAGATAGACGTCCAGCATCAGTGGGGCAGCTTTGATCTGCTGAGGAATCAGAACCGTCCTGCTGATCCAGTACAAGCATATCATACACATGTAATAGAGAACTTGAGCCACATGCCTTTGGATTTACATTCCCTCCTAAAAAGTATGTTAACATTAAGTAAAGATCTTTATTACCCAATTTGGAAACTTAATTTAAATGTTCACTTATTTCAATATTGATTACATATGTCACATTTAATTATTCCAAAAACAGATGCAAAATAAACCTAGCATTTATTGTAAGCAGAGATTCACAATATCATTGAAATATGCAGTATGTTTATTTTTAGAAGAATTAAGTTTGTTTCCCTCCTGAACATGAAATGCTTCTTTAAATTTAAATCAATCTACTTATTCATGCAAACGTTACAGTTTTACCCCTTCAGCACAGAAAGACACATGCATAACATCCAGAGGGATAGCCTGACGCCATTTGACATCTGCCAGCAACATCTGTGTACTTTTGGGAAATTGAAGGTTCACACGTTGAGATCTCAATACACTTAGCCTAATTTCTTAATCTCTTGGGAATCAACTCTTTTATTGTTGGTAATTTGCATTTCAATACATGGAATGGTTATACAGACCTGGTTTTGAATGTGTTAACGAGATCCCTAAAGCGTCCCTGCAGTTGGGCTGGATTTTAGTTTGCGTAGACTAGGCAGTTGTTAGGACAGTGAATTAACATAGCAAGAATTCTGTGTGCACCCAGATAATACCAGTCAAAAATACCTATCTAAGGCATAAATATTGAGGATTCTGTCACACCATATGGCCATACCCTTACTGGCCACTTTATTAGGTACATCTTGCTAGTACCGGGTTGGACCCCCTTTTGCCTTCAGAACTTCATTCTTCGTGGCATACTTTCTACAAGGTGCTGTAAACATTCCTCAGAGATTTTGGTCCATATGGACATGATGGCATAATGGCTCTCAAGCAATTTAAAGCCTTCCTCGACACCATTAGTGTGTTCTCTGTGGCAGGAGGGGTGCTCAACCCTAAGGTTTGGGCAGAACCTGTAGATATGCACAGCACAAAAACCAAACAAAATAAGGGGGCGCACAACCTAAAAAGCATATTCAGATTCCCGGGTTGCTGCTAGAATAACAATGACCAATAGGTACACAGAACAAAGCAAGAATGCAGCACACACCCAGATTTATGGGTAGAAAACATGGATACCTCAATCCGCTACCCTCCATCCCTACCTACACTTTGATTTTCTACTCTCTCCTCCATTGTTTCAAGAAGAGCCTATAGCACTCTAGTTCATCATCCTGTCATTGATTGGTGGTGCATGTAAACAGACGGTGAGCCTATCCTGCAAGTTTACGTTTGAATTTTCACTTTTCAAACAAAGAAGAGGACATTTTGTTATAAGACGTTGTTTGAAGAGATCAAATTTACTAACGTCTAAAGAATCTAACCAGCCATATGGAGAGAGGAAAAGATCATTCCGACTCAGCCTACTTATTGCAGACAAGCAAGTGATTCTTCAATTAAATGTTTGGCCACTTCAGTTACATTTGTAAATTAATTTCCATGGCAACAAAGTGGGCAGATAAGATCAGGAAAGACGAGGGATGTTTAACCCCTTCGTGACAAAGGCTGATTTTACTTTTTGTACCCTTCGTGACAATGGCCGTTTTAACATTTCTGCGCTGCTCGTGTTTAGCTGTAATTTTCTTCTTTCCCGCACACATTAGATATTGTTTTTTTCAGGACAAGAAGTGCTTTCTTTAGATGACATTGTTTTGATTGTATCATATTATTTACTATTAAAAAAAGTATAAAATATGGTGAAACATTTAGAAAAAAATTACTGTTTCTAACTTTTAGTTGAAAAATCTTTTACTCATCTATAAAAGGTAATAAAAAAAACCTGCTAAATAGATTCTACTATTTGTCCTCAGTTTAGAAATACCCAATGTTTTTATGTTTATTTGCTTTTTTCTGCACGTTATGGAGCAATAAGTACAGGTAGCGTTTTGCTATTTCAAAGCCATTTTTTCCAAATCTGGTAATTCTTCCCCCCATGTGCCATTTCAGGTATCTTTGAAGCCGGCCAATGCAATGCAACCCACATGAATGATTTTGCCTGGCTGTTTTGGGGCAAAATGGCCACATTTGGGGCATGCACATTTTTCAATGTTGAACTTTGGCATTTGGGGATCCACTGCCCATGCCCTATTTGGTACATCTTTCAGCCGGGCCATTTCAGTGTGCCCAACAAAACCATATATTTTTGAAAACTAGACACCACAGGGTATTTTAAATGCTGGTATTTTAACTCTTTGCATTCACACCTTTTACCACCAGCATTTTGCAGTAGTATTTGCAAAACCTACTTTATGTATGAATTTACAGATCCTGGTATATGCTGCTGTCACATGACACCCCAATATGTGTTCAGCAACATCTCCTGAGTACAGTGATACCCCACATGCATGGGTTTGTCATTTTTTGGGGGAACTAAAAGGCCACATTTGGTACGTGTGCATTTTTTGAATTGGAAATTAGATGTGTGGCCATCCTTCCCCCCGTGTTAATTGGGACCTTGTTGAACCCGGCCAATTCAATTTACCCCATCAAATCATACATTTTTTAAAAGTAGACACCCCATGGACATTTAATATGCCAGTATTTTAACTCTTTCCATGTGAGAATTGTTTTAAGCTAATATGCTAATTTTAGGACTTGCTCACAAAAATATATTTTTTATATATATATATATATTTTTTTGCCTTTTTTAAAAAAAAATTTAACATTTTTTTTCAACTTGAAGGTTCCCCTGATAGTGACATCAGTGGGAAATTATTTTTACATTTGACTGTTTTTTTACTATTTTTTTCTAATTATTATTAATTTTATTTTATTTTTAATTTATTTTTACTAATCACACTGTGATTAGAAAGCTGAGCTCCATTGACTTGCATGGTTGAATGCAGTACCTGTATTCAACCTGTAAGTGGAGCCAGAGTTCTCTAGAGGGTCTGGAGACTACCTAGCGAACTTTTTCGTCTTTATTGTTTTTCTTCCCGGGCCGCCGCCATCTTGCTGATGGCGAAGATCACCGGCAGCTGCGGCTGTGACCGCTCTCCGGAGCGGTCACAGTCCATCCCAAGGTAAGTGTTTGGTGTCGCTGGATGCCTCCTGATCGAGGCATTCCAGCGACACCATTTAAGTTTAGGAGGCGATCGTTGATCGCCTCCTAAACGCTTTTAAAACGGGCGTCCGCCGCCATACAAAGTATGTTGACGCCCCGGGGAGGGGCCAGAGATGGCCCCTTTGTGCCGATCATGGCGTTGCTGAATGCCTCGAGGTCGAGCAACGCCGTTTCAGCAACGCCGTTTCAGTGCAGAAAGCGAAAATAGATCGCTTTCTGCACCCGTTTAAAGACGTGTCGGTCCTGGCACGTCAATTGTCGTTAACGACTTGAATTTCGGTGACATGCCCGGACCGGCAATTGTCATCAAGGGGTTAAAAGCTTTACAAAAACAATTAACAGATGTAGATTGTATTTCAACATGAGCAAGGTAATTTGAAAGGAATAGAGCACGAACGGTCTATTGTTTTCTTGGTGGAAAATGTTTTGTTAAATACATAGAAATTATAGCAAAGTCATCAGTTAATCCTGCTGTCACAAATGTTTTGTTACATCCATGTGTTATAATTTGTTTGCCTTTCTTTAAGTAAGAAGATGTATATCAATATTTAGAACAGTATGAAACAGGGAAAGATATTATTCAAACAAAGTTTTAAGAGGTAAGAGTCTTCCGCAGATCCTTTTTATAATGTCGTTGTGTACATATCTTTCTGTTCTCATTGTGAGTGAATGTATAGGGATCATATTTATAGTATATGCGTTCTTTATTCTAAATATACACCAACCATAACGCTATGACCACCTGCCTAAAAATTGTAAAAGAAAATGGGATTCATCTGACTAGGCCACCTTCTTCCTGTCAGGTGGGGGGGTGCGGAGCGTGGCGCAGGCACCACTACACAAAGTCCAGTACACAGTACAAAGAGGGGCAAATCCAATAGAAGAGTCGGGGTCACGGTCCAAAGGTCAAGGCAGGCAGCAGACAGCATAAACGTGGGACGAAAACAAAATAGTCAAGATACCAGGGATTCAAAGAATACAGGGAGGTCATACGCTATGAGGAAGCTTAACAAAGAAGCATTGGTGCAGAGGCTTGTGGGGATTATATAGGGGCAGGTAATGAGTATCCACCCCTGTCACCTGATCCCCTCCCACCCTAAGTGCTACACCTGAGGGGAGGTAGACAGAGCCGTGTCTATCTCCTCCCCCTCACTCTGGTGGCTGTGGAGAGGGAGGTTGCATCACGGGGCTAAGCCCCGCCCCCTCCTCTCCGAGAGCGCGGCGCGTGTGCGGCACTCCGTGCACGCAGACCGCGAGGCCGGGAGCGCGGCCTGCCACGAGGCAGGGCCGTGCCGTGATCGGGAGGTCCGCGGGCAGGAGTAGACCTCCTGCCTGACGGTTCCCGCGACGCGGGACCCGAGACTCGGCGTGGCGCACGGTCCTGGGACCGTGCGGCCATGTCGCGAGGAGGCCGTCCGACGGGGATCGTGGTCCGGGCGGAAGGACCCCGCAGCGAGGTAGGTGGTCCCCGCCGGGTCTGACATACCCCCCCCCCCGTACGAGCGACCCCCGGGCGCGACGGGGAACGGGACGACCCGGATGGGTGCGATGGAAGGATCGGATCTTAGCAGGGGCGTGAACGTTGGCCAGGGGTTCCCAGGACCGTTCCTCCGTGCCGAATCCCTTCCAAAGTACGAGGTACTCGAAACGACCCCTGCGAATGCGTGGGTCCAGGATGCTTTCCACCTCATATTCATCGTCATCGTCCACCAGGACCGGAGGAGGAGGAGGGGTGCTTCCACAGGCGTCCCTGGGAGGGACCCATTTCTTCACCAAGGATACGTGGAACGTGGGATGAAGACCCCAGGAGGCAGGGAGCTGGAGCCGGACTGCCGCTTGACCGATCAAAGCGGTGATGAGGAAGGGTCCTAGATAGGTGGGACCCAATTTCTTGGAGGGTGTCCGCGTGGGTATGTATTTGGAGGAGAGCCACACCTTGTCGCCCACTTGAAGAGGGGCATGTGGCCGGTGGTGCTTGTCGAACTGTTTCTTGTGTTGTGCTTGGGCTTTTTGCAACGCGGCTCTGAGGACTGGGACGGTTTGTTGTAGGCGCTGGATACGGTCCCGGGCTGGAGGGACCCCCTCGGTGGATGGGAGGTCGAAGAGAAAGGACGGGTTGTACCCATAAACCGCTTTGAAGGGGGACATCCCTATGGACCGTTGTAGGTGGTTGTTGTACGAGAACTCCGCCAGTGGCAACAAGGAGAACCAATCGTCTTGGAGATGCGAGACGTAGCAGCGGAAGTATTGCTCCAGGATTTGGTTCACCCGTTCAGTCTGGCCGTTGGTACGGGGGTGATAGGCGGAGGACAAACAGCGACGGATCCCCAGTCCCTTACAGAATGCCTTCCAGAATCGGGACGTGAACTGGGTACCGCGGTCCGACAACACGGTGTGGGGAGTCCCATGCAGTCTGTAGATGGATTGCAAAAACAGGTCGGCCGTCTTGGCCGCGGTGGGTAACGCCGTGGTGGGGACGAAATGTGCCATCTTTGTGAGACGATCCACCACCACCATGACCGTGTTGTGGCCTTGTGAGGGTGGTAGGTCCACGATGAAATCAACTGTGATGTCTTGCCATGGTTGCTCGGGGATGGCGAGGGGTTGCAGGAGGCCGGCTGTTTTGGTGGTGGGTTTCTTGGATCGGGTGCACACAGCGCATGAGTGGACGTACTGCTCGATGTCTTTAGACATAGTCGGCCACCAGAAGTATCTTTGGGCGAGGTCCCGGGTCTGTCGGTGTCCTCCATGACCGGAGGAAGGAAGGTCATGGACCGCGTGGAGTACTGTGTGTCTCGCCGGGAGGGGTACATACACCAACCCATCTTTCAGGAATAGGCCCTGAGAGGCCCTGCAAGTCGCTGTCTCTGGTTCGGAGCGTAGGGTTCGGCTGTGTCTGCGGAGGTCCTCCATGAGGGACGTCTGTACGCCCAGGAAGTGTTCGGACTGCAGGATACCGTCTTGTGACGAGACGGGTTCCTCCACGGGGTCGTATAACCTGGATAAGGCGTCGGCCTTGGCGTTCTTGGTCCCGGGTCTGTAGGTGATATGGAGTTGAAAGCGCGTAAAAAAACAACGCCCATCTGGCTTGCCGAGGGCAGAGTCTCTTGGCTGTACGAAGGTATTCCAAGTTGCGATGATCGGTGAATACTGTGATGGGGTACTGTGCTCCCTCCAGCAGGTGCCGCCACTCCTCCAAGGCCATCTTAATGGCCAGGAGTTCCCGGTCCCCCACGGTGTAGTGACTCTCGGCTGGGGAAAGTCGTTTGGAGAAGTAGGAGACCGGATGAAGTAGGTCTTGTGCTCCTTGGCGCTGTGAGAGAACGGCCCCCACAGCGGATTCCGATGCATCTACCTCCAACCAGTAGGCCTTCAGCGGGTCAGGGAGTACGAGGATGGGGGCTGTGGTGAACTGCTGTTTCAGCATGTCGAATGCCTTTTGTGCGGGTGGTGTCCACCGAAACGTGGTGTGTTTCTTGGTCAGACTGGTGATGGGGAGGACCAGGCGAGAGAACCCCTTGATGAACCGCCTGTAGAAGTTGGCGAAACCGATGAACCTTTGGACTGCCTTGACAGAGTTCGGGATAGGCCATTGCTGGATTGCCAACACCTTCCTTGGGTCCATCTCTATCTTCCCAGGGGTGATTATGAACCCCAGGAACTCCACCCTGGTGGTTTCGAAGGTGCACTTGGACAGCTTGGCATATAGATGGTTCTGGTGGAGCCGAGTCAGTACTAGTGCCATGTGCTTTCGGTGTTCTGTGAGTGAGGATGAGTAGACGAGGATGTCGTCCAAGTAGACCACAACACATGAGTCCAGCACGTCCCGGAAAATGTCGTTCAGGAACCGTTGAAACGTGGCTGGTGAATTACAGAGACCAAACGGCATGACCCTGTACTCGTAATGTCCGTATCGGGTACGAAAAGCCGTCTTCCATTCGTCCCCTTTCCGGATGCGAACCAGGTTGTAGGCACCAAGGAGATCAATCTTGGAGTACACTTGCGCCCCCCGAAGGCGGTCCATGAGTTCGGGAATTAACGGCAGGGGGTACTTGTTTTTTATGGTTATGTGGTTCAATTCCCTGTAATCGACGCAAGGTCGAAGTCCTCCGTCTTTTTTCCCGATGAAGAAGATCCCGGCGCCGGCTGGGGAAGTGGAAGGTCGGATGAAGCCTTTCCGCAGGTTGTCCTCGATGTACTCCTTGAGGGTCCTGAGTTCGGGTTCCGAGAGGGGAAAGATACGACCGAACGGTATGGGGGCCCCTGGGAGG
Source organism: Sceloporus occidentalis (assembly GCA_023333645.1). NCBI lineage: Eukaryota > Metazoa > Chordata > Lepidosauria > Squamata > Phrynosomatidae > Sceloporus > Sceloporus occidentalis. The sequence goes on along the minus strand of JALMGF010000034.1, from coordinate 3,377,818 downwards.
AGGTCTATCGGACAGTCATAAGGTCTGTGTGGTGGAAGACGTTCGGCTTCCTTAGGGTCGAAAACGGAGGCAAAACACCGGTATTGGGCTGGTAGCGTAGGAGCCCCAGCAGAAGGAGGCGACGAAGACTCAAGAAGAGAGAGCGTAGCACCCGCGATACAGTGTTGCACACAAAAGGCCGAACCAAACGTGACTTTTCCTGACGACCACTTTATTGCTGGATCGTGTTTACAGAGCCAGGGAAGACCCAGGATGAGAGGGTACGTGGGGGTGTGTACAAGGTTGAGGACCATTGTCTCGTGATGTGCCGTTCCGACGGTAAGGCGAAGAGGGACGGTCTCGGTGGTAACCGGTCCGGATGATATTGGTCTCCCGTCCACCAGTCGTACTTCGAGGGGTTGGTCCCGGAGACGTGTGGGGGGGGGTGTAGGCGGTGCGCTAGGTCAGTGTCCAGAAAGCTTTCGCTGGCCCCGGAATCCAGGATGGCGCGTAGGGGTACGGACTTATTGCCCCACTGCAACAACACCGGAAGGGAGAGGTGAGAGGCCGCACCGTTGAGACATAGGGAGGTACGCAAAGACGTGGCCTTACCTCGAGGTGGTGCTAGGGGGCATACACGAACCAGGTGCCCTGGCTTCCCGCAATACAGACACAGGTTCTCGTTCCTCCGTTTGGTTCTTTCCGTTGTCGACAGGGGTCCTCTTGCCACACCGATTTGCATGGGTTCAACGGCATCAGAAGAGGAAGGACCCGGAGTCGCCGTCAGAGGACGGTTGGTGAAGCCAGGACGAGAGAGAGGTTGAGGACCCCGCTCGACTCGACGTTCCCGGAGACGGCGATCCAATTGAGTGACGGCGTGGATCATGGCCTCCAGAGTGGCCCGGGGGGTCTACCCGGGCTAATTCGTCCTTGAGGGACTCCGCCAACCCGAGCCGGAACTGATGAAGCAGTGCGGGTTCATTCCACTGTGTCTCTATGGCCAGACTCCGGAACTCGGAAATGTAGTCCTCCACCGGCTTGCGTCCTTGCCTGAGGTTATGGAGGAGGTTCTCAGCAGTCCCCCTTCTGTGGGGGTCTGCATATAAGCCGTCCATGGCCTGGCGGAACAGTACCCAAGTCTCTAAGGCTGGGTGTTGCGTGAGCAACAGGTGATGGGCCCAGATCATGGGTCCATTGGACAGGAGGGAGATCGCCGAACGCACCTTGACAAAGTCCGTAGCGTACGTGCGGGGCTTCAACGCAAACAACAGTTCACACGAGGTCACGAACGCCTGGTACTTGGTGCGGTCTCCGTGCATTCAATGATGGTCCAATGAGTTGACCTATACCAATTAATTCAATCTGACGTTGATGCAGTTAATCATATGAGTTATCTTGTTATCTAACAGAAGTGAAATAAAGACTAGTTAAGCAATACACTTTTGATCTTATCCATTATATGCCATCGACTTTTATGTCCTGTGACTAATCATTAGGCTTATCTTGCTTCTTCCTAACAGTTGCTATAAACTTTAACACATAAAAGACATGTTTCAAATACATATTGAGAAAATATATGAGGAAAGCATGGTTACTTATTGCATTTGGCTTTCAAATATATAGAACCAGATTTCACAAACGAGTTGGTCTTGTAGAATGATTAACTTGCACCCATGGTTCTTGCACCCACTAACATATGGCATAAAGTTATAGAAGACCATTGCAGTTTTGCTGTTTTTGTCCCTTTTAAAAAACACATTTAAAAAATACTAACTATTAGAAAGATTAAGATTTGCTTATATAATATATTTATAATATATTTACCATGGAAGACCAATGTCAAAATAGATTGGATACATTCTACATTAAGTAGTATCCAGAGTAAATGGCTTTATGTAAAATGTCCAATTAGAATGCATATGTTACTGTTCTATTATTGTTAGTATTCTGACTGTATATGATGCTGACGTTTTTAGACCTATTTTAATAAAAATGCTTCATTTTGTTATGAAAACGTTGCATACATTTTTCAAAAACATGTTTTTTCTTGTAATTCAAAGAAGAAAAAACACACCTCTGCATGCAATTAGTCTAAAATGTTGCAAAATATCTCATTTGTATAATGTATAAACTATAATGAAACACTGTAAATCGTAATTTATGCCCCTTTACTCCTTATGAAATGCATGATACAATATGATCTATAATAACTGTATCAGTTTCGGTTGCCATTATTACAATCATTATCCATGTGCAATATATACCGGCTCAGTATTAATACCTCCTGGCGGTCAAGTAGCTAAATAAATCTAAACAACCTCTGTGTGTCTTGCAGAGTAATCACTAGATCTTCAGATGAGAAGTTCTTTAAGGAGATTCTTATCCTTCCCAAGTAAAGTACAACATGCAGTATAATTTTATTAGTTCTGAAAACAGTGTTAGAGATGTAGGAGACACAAAGATTCAGGGGAAGAAAAAAAATAGTCTTTCAATAGCAAATATCTTGTTACAAAAAGCTGTAGTGTTAAGCACAGTACATTATCCATTGTACAGCGAGTCCAAATATAATGGCGCTATATAAAGCAATAAATAATAATAATTTAATCGCTAAATGTATCTAGCCCTTGATGGAATGTTAAAGTAAGCTATTCTACCAAAGCTGTTTACATAAAAATCTATGTAATCAAAAGAAATATGTATAGCAATGTTGATATATACAACAAAATAAGAAAAAAGTACATTTATATAGCACAATATAAAAATAGACCAGACCTAGCCTTAAGCAATAAAGCAATTGTTTTACCAAATGTCCCCGCTTCAAGGATCCGACATTGAAAATATTATGTTTCCTATCTTTGCCTTTATGATTTTGAGATACTAGCTATAACAGCTGCAACCCTGCCTGTGACCCGCATAGTGCTTACTGGGGCCGTTTAATGACTGTGGTAGCTTAACCTGTTTAACAGGGGATTCTAACTCTTAGTGCCTTTACATATATGACAGTCTGGTAATAGTAATGTAAAGATGGTTTAAGTAACTGCATAATTTCTCATTTAAATGTTGAGGGCAGATGGATTGGAATGGTGCGGTAAACCAATGTACTACAGCCAGGCCCGGACTGGCGGCGGCAGGGCCAAAAATAGGCCCAGTCAGGACCAGACTGACTGGGCCTATGCGGCCGTCCTTAACGCAGGGCAAAAGGGGCCCCTGCCCCTTAAGCCCACAGCAACTGCGACCGGGCCCGCCACTCTAGTAGTGGGCCCACTACTTACCTGGCAGACGCGCGTGAGCAGCGTCTCTTCTACCGCCAGGGGGACACAGGAATCCAACGGAGTCACGTTACGTACGTCACATGACCCTGCTGCGTGTCTGCTTCCCCTGTGCAGTAGAACAGGTTGTCCGCGGAAGACTGTGTGCGGCGCGTACATTGTCAGTTAAGGTAAGGGGGTGAGGGAGGCTGTATGAAGGAGTATGTGAGATTGAGTGAGTGTCTGTGAAGGAGAGAGTGAATGAATGTTTGTAAATTAGTATATGTAAATGAGTATCTGAATGAGGGAATAAATGAGTATCAATGTATGAATGAATATCTGAATGAGTGAATGATTATCTGTGAATTAGTGAATAAATATTTGTGAACGAGTGAATGAATATGTGTATGTGATAGCATGGATGTGTAAGGGGGGAAAAGATGCCACAGGCAGGCTGTTTTGGTGGCAAAAATGCCACAGGCAGGCTGTTCTGGTGGCAAAGATGCCACAGGCAGGCTGTTTTGGTGGCAAAGATGCCACAGGCAGGCTCTTTTGGTGGCAAAGATGCCACAGGCAGGCTGTTTTGGGGCAGCGACCATCACATAAATCAATACTAAAGTGAAGCCGTCCTTGGAAACCCTCCGGATGCGGGTATCAGTGTGGCAGAGCCTGTCCTGGTGTTTGTGTGTCAGTGTGGTAGAGACTGTCCTGTTGTGTGTGTGTTGGTGTGGCAGGGCCTGTCCTGGTGTGTGTGTTTGGGTGTCAGTGTGGCAGAGCCTGTCCTGGTGTGTGTGTGTGGGTGTCAGTGTAGCAGAGCCTGTCCTGGTGTGTGTTTGTTTATGGGTGCTGGTGTGACAGAGCCTGTCCTGGTGTGTGTGTTTGTGTGTCGGTGTGACAGAGCCTGTCCTGGTGTGTGTGTTTGGGTGTCGGTGTGACAAAGCCTGTCCTGGTGTGTGTGTTTGGGTGTCGGTGTGGCAGAGCCTGTCCTGGTGTGTGTGTCTGGGTGTTGGTGTGGCAGAGCCTTCCTGGTGTGTGTGTCTGGGTGTCAATGTGGAAAAGCCTGTCCTGGTGTGTGTGTTTGGTTATCTGACGTAGACTTCTACGCGATCTGTGTAGGCAAATTCCGCTGCAGCCGGAAGGAGGTGCGGTTAGCAGCGGGGGTTGTCTGCGTCCATCGTGCAGATCATCCCCGACTGTCAGAGAGAAGTGTTCCCTGCACCGCTGCGGGAAATTCTCTCTGACAGTCGGAGGGTGTATAAAATGAATACTTAAATTTCGATTTCATTTGCTATATTGCTTTCCTATCCAAAGAACTTCCAGGCATTATGTACATGTGGTTTCTAATGTTTTTGTAAGAATTGCTAAAATAAATCTTAAGCTTGTCTTTCAATTAACATACTATCTGTAGAATTACATCTCAATTCTCTAAATTGAATGTATGGGATATTCTTCCACCAAGTTAGATGACAATATATGTATGGGGTATAACTATCATAACCTACTAAAAACTTAATATTGTTTTTAGAAACCTCAAAATGATATGGATTATGATTTAGGTGTTTCTAAAAAAATCATAATCAACAAAGATCACTCTTCAAACTAAAATACCGTATTGGCTCGGATATAGGCCGCACCCGAATGTAGGCCGCACCCTAAAAGTTTGGTGCTTTTTTAAAGAAAAAGTTTTGTAATAGATATGCCGCCACTCTGCCCCCCCGAGATATTCTGCCACTCTGCCCTCCCCCCGAGATATGCTGCCACTCTGTCCCCCCCCACCCCTGAGATATGCTGCCACTCTGCCCCCCCCACCCCTGAGGTATGCTGCCACTCTGCCCTCTCCCCCCTACCGAGATATGCTGCCACTCTGCCCTCCCCCCACCGACTTACCAGAGCAGACTCCCGGGTGTCTTGCAGGGCCGGTGGGGGACATCTATGTAATACGCGTATACAACTTCCGGTGAGTGCCGGCACCGGAAGTTGTATACGCGTATTGCGTAGATGTCCCCCGCCGGCCCCGCAAGACACCCGGGAGTCTGTTCTGGTAAACGCATCGTGTGGACGTTCACCGGCTGCGCCGTTGAGCATAAACAACTTCCGCTGCCGGCACGTCTGCACGATGTGCTTTAACAATCTCCCTTGACGGGACTCCCCTCGTGGGAATTCCCAGCAAGGGAGATAGTTAAAGCACATCGTGCAGACGTGCCAGCAGCGGAGGTTGTTTACGCACGCATCGCCGGAGCCGGTGAACGTCTGCGCGATGCGCTTAGACAATCTCCCGTGCCGGCACTCCCCCCGTGGGAAGTGCCGGCAGGGGATGCTGTCTGAGCGTATCAGAGAGTAGGATGCAGGTCCCCAGCACCGCTGCGGGGGATCTGCATCCTAACCCTGCTGCCTGCCCGGCGCCCGGAACTGCATGACCCGGGCGTTGGGCGCTAGACCCCGAATATAGGCCGCACCCCCACTTTAAAGACTTAAAGTGGGGGGGAAAAGTGCGGACTATATTCGGGCAAATACAGTATCATCAATATATCTTTTCCATATTCCCAGCTTCATACTTAACGTGTGCTCATTTTCCTGATGCAGAGACTCTGACCTGACCTTAATCAGTCAGTTGTCTTATATTCAGGATAACTTAATGCCTATACCATGCATGTTTACATTCTCTCACTGTATTAACCTCTACCACTTCTGATGTTTCATTTAGAGAACTAATGTTGAGTCTGCTAAAAGAATGGCAGCGGAATGCAGTTTTCACCGGAATGCAGTTCCGGGGACCTGGATCCTCCTCTTTGTAACAGACTGAACTATCATACAGGGCCCCAAGGTACTCAGAGATGGCTCCAGCCTGGCTGTCAAACCAAGATAGCACAGATAGGAACCCCATTGTTTAACTAATCCCATCAATAGGATTGCTGCCAGGGGATATATGTGAATATATGAGACTATGTTTTACAAAAGGTTCATTCCTACTGTACTCAGTTCAAGGTAGTTGTGTCTACTTATTCGGTACACGTGGCAGGGTTCCAAGGTGTGCATCCTGACTGGTGCTGGAAGTGATTTCGGGGACAGCAGGAGGATACATCTGGGTGATCCCTGGGAGTTAAAGCTCTCTTGGTGAACCCGTTAAACACTTGAATTAAGATAAATTGGTGGCAGCTAAAAAAAATCTATATGTTTTTCCTTTAAGAAAGTAATTTAACCTGACACTTTCTCTAGAACAGCTGAAAACTAAACACTTCTTGGGAAAGTTTAAGTGAAAATATGCATTAACCTTAAAGTAATAGTTTTTCAATTGAATGATAAAAATGTGAAATATGTGATCAACCTCAGCAATGTACTTTATTGCTCAAAATGTTTATTTATTGACCAATATAACCCTTGTTAGAAGAGGTCTCAAAAATGTCAACTTTAATAGGATTGCCCCTAAAAAGTCAGTGTCTAGCTTTAATGAGTATAAACTTGTTATCTTTTAACATTCTGTGCAATTCTATTGCAATGTCTCTGCTGGTTAGGAAATAACAAGCCTGTGCAAAACTAACCCAAGGTCAAACCTTTTGGGATTTGTTATCCAGGCAATAAGGAAGAGAAATGTTTTGTTTTTTTTACTGTTTGTGCAGGTTTCATAGCACAACAACACAACATTTTCTGCATCTTATAAGAACTATTAATCTTGACATTCATGCAAAAAGTGGCAAACACCATTTAAATATCTGTTCATTTTTCAATTGTTTGAGAGCATTATTGGTCATGACTTCAAATTCTTTCTTTTAATCTCTGGATATATAAATAATTACAATGATGCTCTCAAACAAATGAAAAATGAACAGATATTTAAATATCCAGAGATTAAAAGAAAGAATTTGAAGTCATGACATAAATCACCAACTTAACTTTTCTCTTGGACCACCATACTGGGGACTGACCTCTGCTTCTCAAAGAACTATTGTACCTATTTTATAAACCCATCCATTTGTCTGAATACGTATATATATATATATATATATATATATATATATATATATATATAATCAGCGTCAAACTGTGAACAACATATCCTATGCGGATTGAAAATTTATTTTGTTGTACTAAGAAGTACCTAGTCATGAATCAAGCTTTACAGATTAAAAGAAATGCTGATCCTGTTTTGTCATCCTTTAATTAGTCTTGATAATTAGACCTTATTTTAAGGGAAAACTTTATTTAATATCCTTGATATTGAGTGACCTTCGTAAAGTAAAGACAAAAACCTGTATGAGAAGTACATGCAAATTAATACAGCCTTGCTTGGATCATACCCAAATGAGCAGCAGAACGTTATTTTATATCAGTTGCTGTGCCGGCTGGATTGAAGAATGCATTAGATGAGCAATAATTTTATGTTATAGCGCATGGTAGTCTGATTAATGGATCCCCTATTACACAAATACTAGGTAGTTTATGACCTGAGCCTTTAGTTTCCATTTTAGAATGAATTATTTTATTTTGTTTTTTATCCCACCAAAAACCCATGGGACTAATAATTACTTGGAGTATATTTTTCATTCCACTTCATTGACTAAATTCACTTGTTATATATGTACTTTAATATTAATTAATCCTTTGGATAACAGATAACAAATATACCGCTAGAGAAGTCATTTCATTTTTCACTCCTAAAGGTTACTTTCAAGCAACTTTCATTAACAAAGAGATGTTGGCATGTTACAGCTTTTTAAAAAACTTTATCAAGTTTTTTTTAGCTCAAAATAATTTACTCTTTTATTGTCAAATGTTAAATCTTTGTAAAGCACTGTGTAGAATATTTTTTATCTTGCATAGACTGGGTAACTTCTAAATAAGACACAATTGGGTACTGTTAAATAAATACCTATAAAATACAGTTATGCAAAATAGGAACTAGCACATGTGTATATACATATGAATAGAATTGTTTTGTGTGTTTTTTTTCAATAACAGTTCAATCTTTTCTTGGGTTGAGGATAGGATTATTGGCTGTGTGTGTCAAAACTCATGTCCTGGAAGTGATGGTATGGCCCCCACAGAGCCCTGATCTCAACATCACCGAGTCTGTCTGGGATTACATGAAGAGAAAGAAGAAACTAAAACTGAATTCACAAAAGAACTGTGATTAGTTTTCCAAGATGTTTGGAACAACCTACCTGCCGATCTCCATAAAAGAATTGCGTACAAGTTTTCGTAGAATAATTGATGGTGTTTGGAAGGCAAAGGATGGTCACACCAAATGTAATATGGATTTTTCTTCTTAAACTGCCTAAAACTGTTTTTAAAACGCAGACAACCGAGGCAATTTCACAAGGGTCATTCTAGCACTTTTCCCCACCAACCATTAAGAAATTATGTGGCAATAAAGAAAAAAAGCAGTTTATTCAACCATGGATATATTGTTTGGGATTTCTTCTACAGGAAATGTATAAAAACAATTTATGTTCAGCAACATCCCATGTGTACAGTGCTACCCCACATGCATAGGTTTTTTCTGTCCCATTCCCCAGGCAGGCAGAAACAGCCGTAACCTCATTGATCAGTGACACTGTCCCTGACAGCACTTTGTCGAGTGATGTATACTACCGCTCAAAAGTTTGGGGACACTTAGAATTGCCCTTGTTTAAAAAAAAAAAAAAAAAATTCCCATTAAAATAACATCAAGCGGATCACAAACACAGTGTGGACATTGTCAATGTTGACTATTGAAGCTGGGAATATGGAATATATTTACAGATGTGTAGAGACCCTTTATGTTCCAATGGCACATTGTGTTAGCTAATTCTATTTTAAGCTTAAAAGGCTAATTGATCATTAGAAACCCCTTTTGCAATTAGGTTACTGCTAGGAATGTCCTTGCTTTCTATGAAAACAGCTAATCCACGAAAGAGAACTCACGAAAGATCTCATTACAGCACATATTTTTTTATATACATAGTGGTATTACATGGGGACTGAAACATCAAGTCTATATATGTATAATTATTATTACATATATATATATATATATATATATATATATATATATATATATAATTCGGCATTTAGTGTGGAGTATTGTTTTAAGCACATACAGATCACTTGGCATATAATGGTAAAATGGGTGTATAGACAATATTCGGAGATGTATATCTATAAGAAAGTTTTATTTATTTTATTATTAATAATTATGGAACAACTCACATATTGCATGACATTTTATATGGAAGGGCATATAGGCAATATCAGGACAAATTGTATTAAAGGGTGCGTTAAGTACTGTGAGTAATAAAGAAAAATCGAGCTACTTTACAATCAGATATAGATGTTCAACATTGAAATATGGGAAGGTTGATTGCAAATAAATGCCATGTAGAAAAATGCGTGCGGGAAGATGTTGAGTCTGCAGCATAATTACACGCCCCGACATCGGTCTTTGACATCAGCTATAACATTGAATAGAAATATTTATAGAAACACGATTTCATACAGAAAATGATTACAAAGTGTCAAGACTTTGCCTTGAGGGCTGGTGTGGTATGAAGCAGACAAGTATGTTTCACCGAATGGGGATAACCAACGTGGACAGAATGTCTGAGTTATTTCATTTTATCATAGCAAACATGCATAAAGGTGTATATATCACGTTTCCTTTTTGTCATGTATGAGAGAAATGAGATATATTCCTATGTTATTATTACTTTTATTCAGAGCTTGTATGAGGAATGTGTTGGTTCAAGGCAAACTAAGTATAAGTTTGTGGTGGAGGGCCTATGAATTTTCGATAGGTAGATTCACTGGATTTGTGAATTATTCATGTCACTCTACCATTATAATTTTTGATAAGCATCATTTATCCCTTTTGGTTTCAGGTTCATGTCATAGTAGGACTAGAATAGAATTTACACTAAAAGTCAATATTATTATATTTGCCCGTTTCAAGTTTCTTAAAAATGCTACATTCATCATGAACTGATACACTTATTAGCATGCAGAGGGCCCTGGTTCGTTACTGGAGCAAATTTGGTAATAAAAGTCTATTATTTCTAAAGTAAGTGACAAACACAGGAATTAATTTAGGATGGGTTGTACATAATACTAAAACATATAATTTAAAAAATGGGCAGCTAAGAAAAATAAAATCTCTCTACATTTCTTAAAGCTATGTCAAAAGGAACCTATGATCACAAAGTTTTCTTGGCAGATTCCCCTTAATAAAAGTGCAGAGTAGTATTACTGTAGAAGCTATAGGCTCCATTAGTGATACATAGACACTGATTAAATTCACTGCTGGGGCACCGCTTTTGTCTCAGCAATCTTTGAGAGCCCTTGTTATTTTATGACAACTGTGTCTCAAACTTAGCGACCTTGGGGGTAAAGGGAAGAAGTTGTTTGATATATTATATTAGAAATAACAATTACATATGGCACTGTTATAGCTTTACTCATACTCTTCTCTGCTTTTATTCTCTTCAACATATCAAATCCATTTTCAGTTTAGTGTTCTGCTTTATTCTTGGCCGTAAATAGTGGTTACAGTTATGATATGGAAAATAAATATTGTGATTTACAGAAAGATGTCAGTCTTTAAATTTCTTGTTAAAATGTTATAAAAACATTTACTTGTAAAATGTTACATGGATACTGTATTATAGGTTTCAAAATCTTGAAAATCTATGACCCATTTATAAGAGATTTTTTTTTATGGGGGTGATTAATAGGTACTGCAAGTGGATCATAGGCACACTGCTTTAAGTTGTATATAATATGATGTAATGATCTGTATTAACAGATTTACCAGCCTTTCAGATACGGCAGTACATTTTATAATTTTTTTATATTAAAAAGCCAACTTTTTGTCATTAAACAGCTACATTCCTAGAATCACTAGATTTATTTTTGCAGGTTGTGTGCGTCTAACACCACTGGAGTAACTACAGGGGTCGCAGCTGTTTCAGAGGCTTGTGCCTCTAGGGGGCATATGTATGTATGTATGTATGTATGTATGGATGTGTACTTGTTAGTAAGCGTGTGCAATTTGTGTAAGTGTGTTTACATTTGATGTATGTCTTCCATCAACCAATGGCAGAGGAGCTCCCTGCCGGCGACCAATAGAGTGACTTGTACAGACCTTTAACTCTTGGAATGGGGAGACCAATGGTCAAGGCCAAAGGAGTTAAAGGGCGTAAGGAGTTAAAGGGCCATGCGACCAACTCAATTGGTTGATGCCAGAGGAGGCCCCTGCAGGTGACCAATAGACTTACTTGCACAGCCCTTTAACTCCTGACAGCGCAACTTGGCCTGGGGAGACCATGGTCACCCTGTTCCAAGAGTTAAAGGTCCGTACAAGCGACTTTATAGGTTGTTTGTACGGACCTTTAACTCTTGGAGCAGGGAGACCAGTGGTCTCTCCCGGCCAAGTTGTGGCACCAGGATTTTAAAAGTCTGTACGAGTGACTCTATCGGTCGCCAGTTGGGTAAGAAACATCTGTCCATGAGTGGTGATCTGGCTACTGCACCTCTTTCCGAGATTTGTCTGAAGGCTGTCTTGTACAGCAGACAATTACTTTCAAGGGATCCATGTATAAAGTGGATACAGAGGTAAAATGTGATTATGGTTGATCTTATTTGCATGTGCCTACCCAGAATTCCTTGTGGTTGTTGCAGCACCATGAGATTTCTGAGGGAAAAACAAGCCTTCTGTAAATTCTGTAAATTATAACATGAAAAATATCCCCTTAGCTCATAGAATCACATTTCATAGGCTGACAATTGTTTTCTTTTCTGTGATCCTGTTTGAGTTTTCCAAATACCTAAAAAAAACCAACCTTGTAACTCATAACCTTTATGAGTTACTAAAATAGAAATGAAAAGTTAAGCTATTAAAACTGTGTGACTAGATGGAGAAAAAAGACATTGCATGTTAATAAACATAGTCGTATGGGTTCAAGCTAATGACATGTCATGCATTCTTGGCAAATATTTTTTGGTCTGGCAGCATACACACAAATATGACTTGGTAAAAATATAGTTTTTCTTTCATGTATGGGTAGCTAGTAACAATGTTCTGAATGAACAATAGATATTATCATAGTAACATAGTAACATAGTAACATAGTTCATAAGGTTGAAAAAAGACCAAAGTCCATCAAGTTCAACCTATATACATATTGTGTCCCTACTGTGTTGATCCAGAGGAAGGCAAAAAAACCCTTATGAAGCAGATGCCAATTGCCCCATACCAGGGGGAAAATTCCTTCCCGACTCCAAATATGGCAATCAGAATAAATCCCTGGATCAACGTTCTGTCCCTATTAATCTAATATCCATAACTTGTAATATTATTGCTTTCAAGAAACACGTCCAGGCTCCTTTTGAACTCTTTTATTGAGTTTGCCATAACCACTTCCTCTGGCAGAGAGTTCCATAATCTCACCTTCTTTCCTCCAACCGTAGAGGATGTCCCCTTGTTATAGATACAGTCCTGGGTATAAATAGGTCCTGGGAGTGATCTCTGTACTGTCCCCTTATATATTTATACATAGTTATTAAATCCCCCCTAAGCCGTCTTTTTTCCAAACTAAATAACCCTAATTCTGATAATCTTTCTGGGTACTGTAGTCCTCCCATTCCCCTTATTACTCTGGTTGCCCGTCTTTGAACCCTCTCCAGCTCCACTATATCTTTCTTGTACACTGGTGCCCAGTACTGTACACAGTATTCCATGTGTGGTCTGACTAGTGACTTGTACAGTGGTAGAATTATTTCCTTGTCGTGGGCATCTATGCCCCTTTTGATGCACCCCATGATTTTATTTGCCTTAGCAGCAGCTGCCTGACACTGGTTGCTACAGGTAAATTTACTGTTAACTAAAACTCCTAAGTCCTTTTCCATGTCAGTCGTCCCCAGTGTTTTCCCATTTAATACATATTCCCAGCCTGGATTTTTCTTCCCCATGTGCATAACCTTACATTTATCTGTGTTGAACCTCATCTGCCACATCCCAGCCCAAGCCTCCAACCTATGCAGATCCATTTGTAATCGTGCACTGTCCTCTATTGTGTTAACCACGTTACAGAGCTTAGTATCGTCTGCAAAGATTGATACTTTACTATACAATCCCTCTACAAGGTCATTAATAAATATATTAAAAAGAATAGGACCCAAAACTGACCCCTGTGGTACCCCACTAGCAACAGTAACCCACTCAGAGTATGTACCATTAATAACCACCCTCTGTTTCCTATCACTGAGCCAGTTACTTACCCACATACACACATTCTCCCCCAGCCCAAGCATTCTCATTTTATGTACCAGCCTTTTATGTGGCACCGTATCAAATGCTTTGGAAAAATCAAGATATACGACATCCAGCGATTCACCCCGATCCAGTCTTGAGCTCACCTCCTCATAAAAGCTGATCAGGTTAGTTTGACAGGACCGATCCCTTGTAAACCCATGCTGATATGGAGTCATACACTTATTTTCATTGAGATACTCCAAAATAGCATCTCTTAGGAAACCCTCAAACAGTTTACACACAACAGAAGTTAAACTAACAGGCCTATAATTCCCCGGGTCACTTTTTGTCCCCTTTTTGAATATTGGCACAACATTTGCTATGCGCCAGTCCTGGGGAACAGACCCTGTCACTATAGAGTCCTTGAATATTAGAAATAGGGGTCTGTCTATTACATTACTTAACTCCCTTAGAACGCGGGGGTGAATGCCATCTGGACCTGGTGATTTGTCTATTTTGATTTTTTTTAGGCGGCACTGCACTTCTTCCTGGGTTAGACAGGCGACATGTACTGGGGCAGTTATCTCATCCTGCTGTATATTACCTGGCATTTCATTTTCCTCTGTGAATACAGCAGAGAAGAATATATTTAATAGATTAGCTTTTTCCTGATCCCCGTCTATAACTTCTCCCTCATTACTTTTTAAGGGGCCAACGCTTTCATTTTTAACCTTTTTACTATTTATATAGTTAAAGAACATTTTGGGGTTTGTCTTACTCTCTTTGGCAATGAGTCTTTCTGTCTCCACTTTTGCTGCTTTTATCTGATTTTTACATATTTTATTTTTTCCCCGATAGCTTTTTAGTGCTTCCTCACTGCCTTCCTGTTTTAGTAGCTTAAATGCCTTTTTTTTGCCATTTATTACCCCCTTTACATTTTGTACGGTACGGTATGTACCTTTCACATTGAGAATTTAAGATATCCTTAAAAATCTCCCATTGAGTGTCTGTACTCTTGTTTTTGAGGACATTTTCCCAATTTACAGTGTTAAGGGCTTCTCTTAGTTGATCAAACTTTGCCTTCCTAAAGTTCATGGTTCTTGTGGCTCCTCTAAGAGTTCCCATATTGAAGGACAAGTTATAATGTATCATATTGTGATCACTATTTCCTAGATGCCCCCTGACCTGCACATTAGTTACTCTGTCAGGTCTGTTGGTCAATATTAAGTCCAGTAGGGTGCCCCCTCTGGTCGGGTCCTGTACCATTTGGGACAGATAATTATCCTTACTTATAGTCAGAAACCGGTTTCCTTTATGAGATTCACAGGTCTCTGTTTCCCAGTTTATGTCGGGATAGTTAAAGTCCCCCATAATAACCACCTCATTGTGATTTGCTGCCTTGTTTATTTGCTTTAATAATTGATCTTCTGCTGCTTCCATTATATTTGGTGGCTTATAGCAAACCCCGATCAGTATTTTATTATTTTTCTTTCCATATATTTCTACCCATAATGACTCCACATTATCATTTCCCTCACATATATTCTCCCGCAGTGTGGCCTTTAGGCTGGACTTTACATAAAGGCAAACTCCTCCCCCTTTTCGTTTTTTTCGATCCTTCCTGAATAGACTATAACCCTGTATGTTAACCGCCCAGTCATAGCTATCATCCAACCATGTCTCTGTTATACCCACTATGTCATAGTTTTCTTCAGACATTATTAACTCCAGTTCGTCAGTTTTATTGGTCAGACTTCTGGCATTAGTAAGCATACAATTTAGAGGTGTATGGTTTTTTTCCCTATGAAGCCTATCCCTATTGACTATTCTAACCCCTCCCTCCGCTCCACCCCCAGGTACTTTTATAAGCCCCAGCTTTCTATCTACACCATCTTCCCCTTCTATATTGTAGTTTCCCTCCCCCCCTTTACCTAGTTTAAACACTCCTCCACCCTTCTGGCCATCTTCTCCCCGAGCACAGCTGCACCCTCCCCATTGAGGTGCAGCCCGTCCCTACCGTAGAGCCTGTATCCGACAGAGAAGTCGGCCCAGTTCTCCATGAACCCAAACCCCTCCTTCCTACACCAGCTTCTGAGCCACTTGTTTAGCTCCCTAATCTCCCGCTGCCTCTCTGGTGTGGCACGTGGTACAGGTAATATTTCAGAAAATACTACCTTGGAGGTCCTTGCCTTAAGCTTGCTACCTAAGTCCCTGAAATCATTTTTAAGGACACTCCGCCTACCTCTCACTTTGTCATTGGTGCCAATGTGCACCATGACTGCTGGGTCTTCTCCAGCCCCCCACAGTAATCTGTCAACCCGATCCGCGATGTGCCGAACGTGAGCGCCAGGCAGACAACACACTGTTCGGCGATCCCGGTCTTTGTGACAGATCGCCCTGTCTGTCCCCCTAATAATTGAGTCCCCCACAACCAGCACCTGTCTGGCCTGCCCTGCGCTCCTCCTTCCCTCCTTACTGGAGCAGACACCCCTCTGGTGGTCAGAGGCAGTGACTTGCTGCAGTACTGCTAACTCTGAACTAACATCCCCCTCATCTGCCAACCGGGCAAACTTGTTGGGGTGTGCTAGATCAGGACTAGCCTCCCTGGCGCTTTTCCCCCTACCCCGCCTTCTAACTGTAACCCAGCTAGCTGCCTGACTGTCCTGCACCTCCATCCCACTATCCTCCCCCACCTCTACCCCCGAGAGAGCTTGCTCAGTGAGCAGCAGACTCCTCTCCAAGTTGTCAATAGATCTCAGTTTTGCCAGTTGCTCCTCTAGACTCAGGATTTGTGCTTCCAAATGAGCAACCTGCACACATCTCGCACAGCAATATGCACCCTCGAAGCGCTGATCAAGGATTGCATACATTGAGCAAGATGTACACCTGACCGCATTGTCAAACATGGAGGACATCTTGGCAATGGGGATAGCTCAAATAACTGGCAAAAACAGACAGTAAGGTGCAATATATATATATATATATATATATATATATATATATATATATATATATATATATATATATATATATATATATATATATGGAATCACAAGGATTTATACTTTACCCTCCTTCTTGCTTTTTAACTCCTTCTTTGCTTGTAACTCCTCACTTAGAGATGTCACTTAGGAGATTCGCCCCAGCTCAGGATTCGCTTGTGTGTCCAAGCTAAATGCAACTGCAAAAGCCAAAAAAATCATGCGCATCATTATCTAGAGAACCTGTGATTAAAGGCATTAAGAAGCCCAGAGTTTGGGGTGGGATTTATTCCATCAACCTTAATAATATTAGAAATAATGTATTGTGTTTTTTCATTCTGTCAAACATATTACACTACAATTATTTATAAGACTGGTAACATGAGATATTACTTATATTATCTCTTATTTCATATCTACTGGTAGGAGAACACAAGAATATTAAATTGTCTGAGCCGGTTCAAGACTATACTAGGCTTCTGTAAATATACCACCAATAAAGATGGAAAATAAAGTTTATCAGTAAAAAATATCCAATATAAAATAAACCAGAATACACATATAAATATTTATAGTATTGCCTTAGCGAAGTCACCTTATCATGTGGGATAATATGTAGTGTCCATAATATGTTGAAGATGATTAGGTAGTTTTGGATTTTTACCCAAATTAAATCACATTTTAATATGTTTACTATATATGAAAATCAAAGCCCATACAGACAGAAAGGAGAATATATTTAACCGTATAATGTATAGTTAATATATTTATTTGGAAAAGGGGAAAGAGGGAGGACTAAAGCTATCTGAAACCTTATTGCAGATAATAGACATGTGCAGGAGGCCCAAAATCATTGCGGACACATTTTTCATTATGTTTTTGACTCTGTTTCTACCCCTTTCGGTTGTAACTTTTTGTACTTGCTGTCAACCATCCCACAAAATTTGTGAGAGGCAGAGCAGGCCAAATGAATCTTAACAAAATCTCAGCTATTTTCCCCCATTAGTTTTCATTCGAACCCTCTTCGTTATCGGAGAATCGTAAGAACACACGAAATATGGTCACTTGAAATCTAGGCATCAATAATCTGTTTTAATTATTAGTGAGACTGTCTTTGGAGAAAGTGCCATAAGATATAACAATGGTTCTTGTGATAACAAGGAAGGAAAAGGAACACAATATAGGCTTTATACCCATAAGTTTCACCATAATAAGGCAACACTTACAGCAAGGATATATTAGCCTTAAATCTTGCTAAATATACGTTCTGTTTTTCTTTGAAGAAGTAATTGGTGATAAGTGAATCTTCTGAGACATGTTTCTACAAACTTTAAAAGGAACTCCTACATGTGATATTTAAACTAGGTGAACGCAAGCCAGAATATAGATATCACCTTTGTCTGAGATGAATGGACGATGGATGTTTTTGAACTCTTTCCTGTTTATCTCTTTATTGACTGTAAAAAAACATTCTCTAGACTTAACAGTTTTAGTTTTTACCATAACTGCTAGACTCACACAAGCTAAGAACCTACATGTAGTCTATATTTAGTTTAAGGAATAGCTACTTAGGAATAAAAGTAATTTTCCCTTGCACTTTGTTTTTCACTCATGGTATCATGTTCTAAAGAGGTGTTTCCTCCCTGGACTAAGCTTGTGTAAACTGTTGGAAAATGGTTCTGTTTGCAATTTATGGATGTAGAGCCCAGAGAAAAAGTGTTGCTTCAAAGGATTAATAGCTAATTTGAAAGAGACAGGTTTCATACTGTTATCCTGTATGAGGCTAAAGGTTGGCACTGCAATTTGGGTCCAAACCAAACTTATATTAAATAAAACACGTCTCTCTTCATGGCTCAGAGTCTTTGGTTTTATCCTTTTTTTTTAAATCAAGAATGCGTTAAATAAAACAGGTAGCACTGACCAGCTATTTAGTGGGAATATTACACACGTAAATTGAACTGTTTTTTACATCCACTTTGTAGTTATATGCTTTAAGTTTGTAATGTTTTATTTCCGACATACAGTATACTCCTATATATTTTACAATATAATGGGATACTTTCATGACATTGCATTCACAGTAGGCAATTTACTAGCCATCAGAAATTCAGTACTTATATTGTATTATGTTCCGTTATTATAATCGGATGTTTAATTTTATCCTGATAATAAAATAAAATATATATAAACCAATAGACAGTTAAACATAGGAATAGTTTTTGTATGGAAATGAAAATTTGTAATGAAATTTGAATCTGACCCTAGTATACAAAAGAGAAAGAACTTGAGACAAACCTAAGCAAAAGAAGAGGAAGGTGGTAGTAGAAATACTGTGACCTCATTGTCCTTGATCATCAGCTTCCGTTTGTTCTTACTTGTGTGCAGATTTTCAGAATGGTGGCAGTCCATTTATACATGCCAAGAGAGTGAAAATATGGGGGCCAGCCCAATGGCTCATGCTGCCCATAAATTTATAGCCCCCTTATATTTTTTATCGCTTTGGTCTAGAAATACACCCTGCGTTAGCCTAGTTTATCCTTCTTGATGACTGGTCATGCTTCAAAATAGTTTGTCACAAATCACCATGAATCAGATATTTAAGATATAAAAGAGCTATAAAAGAGATATAAAAGATATATATATATATATATATATATATATAAATTTACAAGCACATATACAGCATAACTCTCTCTACTTGCAGCACTGAAACCTACAATGCCCGTGAATGTCGTCATTCATTGATTGAAATATTCATGAAGCATACATATAAAGCACCCTGTTAACACTTCACCCATTACTTACACCATTATGGAACTATTCATGAGAAGTTAAATTAATAGCTTGAACAATATAATTCTAATTAGCCACCTAAGTGAGCAAAAGACAAACTCAGTGGCTTAATATGCATAATAGCCCATGATAAAATTGCATAGCAATCTTTGAAGTTGTTTGTGTTTAGTCATTTTAATATTGGGAATGTCATCATCTTCATTATTTATTCTATTTAAAATACTCTATCATATTGTAGTGTTTAGTGAATATACAGGATTTCTTAGAGCGGAATGTACCCTAGATTAGCACTCTGAGATTTAGAGGTTAAATGGATTGGAAATTGTCAGCCTTTGGTGATTTACTTTCCGCCTTAACGACAAAAAGAGATCAATATTAATATCGATATCTCTTGAAAGAACAATTTTGGAACAAGCCCATTTGTATTGTCAGCAGAGAATGGGATAGATGCAGTTGGGTCCCTGCAGCTAAATACAATTATTTGTGTTAGGTCTGATAAATTAAAAGTCAGTTAAAGATTAAAATGTATTCATCTTGAAAAAACGACGTATTCGGTAGAGCTTAGTCATCAAATTCTTCAACATTTTCTAGTACTTTATTAGTAAGATTCATGGTATAATACAAAACCTTTTTCTTAATGAAAGTATCATAAACATACAAGTATATAACACATAGTGAGCATGCTTGTATAGCAGTATTGCATATACATTTTTACACACTAAAACATATGGGTAGAAACATGTTACCCCAATATCCCACGCAAACCTTACTACAATCGCACAGACTAACAATATATAAATGGTCTTCTGATGGGCTATTTAAACCAAGATTTAAACTTTGGTTAGGTATTGGTCAATAGGAAGGGGGATTCCAAGGAAGGTCAAGGATGGTCAAACGTCTTGACGTCTTGAGATCGGCAGACTGGTCTAGCACCTTTTTACCACAATAGAGGAAAGTGCACGATTACAAATGGATCTGCATAGGTTGGAGGCTTGGGCTGGGATGTGGCAGATGAGGTTCAACACAGATAAATGTAAGGTTATGCACATGGGGAAGAAACATCCAGGCAGGGAATATGTATTAAATGGGAAAACAGTGGGGACGACTGACATGGAAAAAGACTTAGGAGTTTTAGTTAACAGTAAATTTACCTGTAGTGACCAGTGTCAGGCAGCTGCTGCTATAGCAAATAAAATCATGGGGTGCATCAAAAGGGGCATAGATGCCCACGACAAGGAAATAATTCTACCACTGTACAAGTCACTAGTCAGACCACACATGGAATACTGTGTACAGTACTGGGCACCAGTGTACAAGAAAGATATAGTGGAGCTGGAGAGGGTTCAAAGACGGGCAACCAGAGTAATAAGGGGAATGGGAGGACTACAGTACCCAGAAAGATTATCAGAATTAGGGTTATTTAGTTTGGAAAAAAGACGGCTTAGGGGGGATTTAATAACTATGTATAAATATATAAGGGGACAGTACAGAGATCACTCCCAGGACCTATTTATACCCAGGACTGTATCTATAACAAGGGGACATCCTCTACGGTTGGAGGAAAGAAGGTTTCTACACCAGCACAGACGGGGGTTCTTTACAGTAAGAGCGGTGAGATTATGGAACTCTCTGCCAGAGGAAGTGGTGATGGTAAACTCAATAAAAGAGTTCAAAAGGAGCCTGGACGTGTTTCTTGAAAGCAATAATATTACAAGTTATGGATATTAGATTAATAGGGACAGAACGTTGATCCAGGGATTAATTCTGATTGCCATATTTGGAGTCGGGACGGAATTTTCCCCCTGGTATGGGGCAATTGGCATCTGCTTCATAAGGGTTTTTTGCCTTCTTCTGGATCAACACAGTAGGACACAATATGTATATAGGTTGAACTTGATGGACTTTGGTCTTTTTTCAACCTTATGAACTATGTTACTATGTTACTTTCGCCCGGTGTCTCATGTCACGTCCTCTTTGCTTGAGCCATAAAAAATGCAAATTATGGAGCCTCCTGTCTTGTGGTAAAATTTTAGATTATTTTAACCTCGGTGAAGGCATAACCTAAATTTTATTAAAGACAGGATGCGATTATTCCCCCCGTTCCCAGTTGTCTCTCTTTGGGGTAAATTGTTTCATTCTATTTCTCTCTCTCCTGTGTCGGTCTCTAGCCTTTTCGCTCATTTACAGTGTCTTGTGTCTTCATTGAATTGTTGCATGGTATCTGTTCCTTCACTGTATTGCTGACAAGGTGTTATTGTTACATTACCTTGTCTCCAGTTACTGTTATAGTTTTCTCTCTTTACAGTTTAATGGTGATTATTCGGGGGCCTAGAGTTCCTGGCGACTACTCGGCTGTTCATATTCAGTTTCGGTTGGCTAATTGATCTTCAAGTTTCCATCTGACTGTGGTTTCGCACCAAAGAAGAGGAAGAGTAGTGACAGTTGGGACTTTATATACTTTATGTTGATCATTCATTGGTTATGTTCCTCTTTTTGAGTTTTTTCTTTGCTGCTATTGGTGGTACAATAAATGTTTATGCAAATTATGAAGCCTCCTGTCTTTAATAAAAGTTAGATTATGCCTTCACCGAGGCTAACATAATCTCATATTATATGATGAGCTTTTATATTGCACTATTAACCCGATAGGTAAACTTGATCTATACGGAATTCCTTTCTCCTTCAAGGAACCATCAGTTCTTCAAATCTTCTTAACTGTCCGGTAGCGATAGATGCATCAGAAAAAAACGTATTTACATTTCTCATCGTTTGATGTGTTCTACCTAGAGTCTCTGATTATTTGGTCTGTTTACATGGAAATTCGAAAAAAAACATCCAACTATGTCTCTAGGTATAGCCTCTATATCCTCCTCCCCCAGTGATACATTTTTATACAATTGGTCCATTATTCCTAGATGTTGGAGATACAAAATAAATAGGAGGACTTTCATTTATTTGATTTTCTCTTGTGTTTGGGTTGAAACTTTTTCTTGAACGGTATTTAGCTCTCCCTGCTTTAAATTGTTCATGCTTGCATGTAAGTATAAAGTCTTTTTTTTTATATGCATGGTCGTATTTCTAAATTTTCTTTCAAGTAGGCAAGACATAGAATTTAACTACAGGCAAATTGTATTTTTGAATCAGCACCATAAATAGGTCTAATTTGTCTTCACTGTTACTTATATCCTATTGTTTCTTTCATAAAGAAAAAAACTTTATATCATCTGGGTGGAAGGGAAACAATGATGCGGATATGAAAAATGAGTTTGTGTAAAAGCTATCTTACTTCAAAGGGACTACGGAAATAATGTTTCAAAACAAGGTTTATTACTTTTTCCATAAGATATATGAAGCTGTGTTATCAGTTTAATACAAAAATTGGATTTATATTGAAAAAAAATATGATTCAAGTACTGTCAAAGTTTTTCACAAAATAAGAAAAAAAAATGAGAATATATTACACATTTTTATTTAATGGAAACAAATAACATTCAGAAAATGCATTCTTAAATAATAAAAAAAATAAAAAATCCTATCATGTTAAGCGCATATTAGAGCCTATTTTGCGGTGCATTTTACTGCAAACCAGTGCTGGTATTATGTAGTTACTGGAGTTAGAAAATGAGGATTGTGTCTCATTTGACTCTTCCCCTGGTTGCCCCTACTGACCAGGGCGGGACTGGCCTCCCAGTAGTCTGCCTCACATGGGCCACACCGAGGGATGCACTGCACCAAGGTGCCACGAGGACTGGTCTGGGTAGCAGGCGCTGAGACAGTGCCTGCTCCCCGATGAGCAGGACCGATTGTGGAGATCACAGATCCCCTTCTAACCGGCCCAAATTGAAAGAGAGCACAAGGTCTTTCACTTCAGACCTTGACTTCCATATTGCCTACCACTATCCGCCTAGCACTATGCGGCCCGTTTGGAGGATGGGGAAGAGGACGTCCATCACTGAAAGCACTGCCATATTGGCCTCAGTTGACTTTAGGGCAAAATGATGACAGCGGTGATGTCCTCTCCACGTACGTGTTGATGGACTTGTGAGATGTGTATTATGAAATGCCATTAGGACCCTGAAGAAAAGGGATGTCGACCACAACTCAGTAGTAATTATTATTATTATTACTACTACTATCTTTTATTTATATAATGCCAACAATATACACAGCACTTACAGTACATACATTTTAAGTTTATGACAAAACTATAATTGACAGACTAAGACAAACCAATACAATGGAGAAAGAGGGCTTTGTTTGCAAGCTTTCAATCAAGCAAAAATACCATTTAACTATTCAGAATAGAGTAAGGAAATTTAGACATGCATGGGATAGGCATATGGCTATTGTGAGACAAGACCAAAGACTGATTGAGTTCTGAGTCTTCCCACACCCTTTTCAATAAAAGTTAATCCTATGACCCTTACTTACTTAAAAGCACTGTCAAACTATTGCTCTACTCCTTTTTCAAAATATCCTCCAAACTTTCTTTGCTCCACTCACTTTGTCTGTCCTTAACCACTATACTAACATCTCCAGGCTTTTACTAGTGCTTTATCTATGTTCTACCACATTCTGCCAGGAACTGCACTAACTATTGTAATTTGAAACGTTCACTAAAATTCAACCTATTTAGAGAAACATAAAATCTATCCTCCTAATACCCACAATCTGGACTCCGGACGGAAATCTTTATTTTTTTCCACCTTCAAAATCCACATTGCTGCCTTTACACATCATCTTTGCTACAATCATATTTTATCTTCTGTCTCTTTCCACCTCAGCTTCCAAAGTAAATTTCATAACTTTGATTTTATTGTTAATTTTGTTTTCTACAGTATCTGCTGAAGCTCTATAAATAACATCTATTAAGAATCATGTAATAGTTTAATATCTTGGCTATGCCTTTGGTGGCTGTCGCATAATAATGTTTTTCAGTGTTGGGTTTAGTTATGGTTTCATCTTAGATGCTATAGTTCTCTATTAATCATAATATTATACAGTATGCAATAAAATACTTGAGAATGATGGATCCCCAATATTTTTTTTGTTATAAATAAGGGATGTTGGGTGGAGAATCATCATATTAATTGTAAATGACATATTATGAGAATATATTTATATTTAAAAAGAAAAAAGTATGCTTTTAAGAAAAAAATAATGAAGCACTGATTACACTTAAATGGCATTTGTTTTGGCACTGACATAACGCTGTTAACTCGAACAATTAATATACGTAGTAGTCAATTAATTCCCATGCCAGATGGACCAGACCGATACTGCAATATGCTTGGTGGCCCTCAAGGCGGGTAAAGAAGGTTTAATTGATAGGATGGTAAGCAGGACACATTGTGTCCCATCTTGTGCTTAAAACCTCAAGCACTTTAGAACAATCTTTTGTTCTACGAATAAAACAAGCAATAATTCTGTTTGCATTGATAAATTATTTGTAAAAAAAAAAAAGCTCAAAAAGCACAAGTAAAATGGTAAAATGAAATGTTTGTTTGTACTTTCAGTAAATCTCACAGTACATTTATTTCCTCTGTAAACTTTTCCTTTCTAAAAAAAAATAGCAGCAATTTTACTGGTATGATCATCATATGGATTTCATTTTTTTATCAAAACACTCACAAAATTCTACTTGGAAACATCTGCTAATAAATCAAATGCAGGATGTGTGTGGAGAGAGAGCAAATGAAAAGAAGAACAAAAGAGAGACTATGAGCAATAAAAGCAGAATTGATTACCTTGGGAATTAATTATTGACCAATACCTATAATGACATACAGTATAGAATATGCAGTTTTAGAGGTTTTATGCTTTTACACAGGGCATACATTTCTTCCATGAGAAGACCTTGCATAAAAAGGAGTTAAAACCATGAGGTGACTACTGCAATTTGAAAGAAATAATATGCAGGGCCAATCGAGCTCTTGTTTCCAGAGATGCTTACTGGACTTAGTCCTTCATAAAGCATGGTACAAACATGGTACAAACTTTGGCACATAAACACGTTACTAATATGATTTCATCAATAATGATCAAGAAAACCAGTGGCTCAAAATCATGGCAGTTTTGGCTCACAGTAGTCAGAGGGCTAGAGGTTGCTCATGCCCGATAACCAGTACAGTCATAGAAGACAAATACACATAACTAACATCTCAATAATAACAATAAGTGCCAGTTGTAAGAGCTCAATAATTGGTTTGCCAAAACTGTGACAGCAAATGCTGACACAAGCTTTGACCTTTCTGAGCCTCTCAGTATGGGTCTGCAGTCATCTCATTCCGTTATAGTAATAGACATCTATTATTTCAGATAGGTAGCTTGTCATGCACTTTTCAATGTGAATTTACAGCGCAAAGGCAGAAGAACAATGTTATAGGAATCTCACAAAAGACTGAGACAAATCATCACATTTTACAAAATACTGGAAACAATGCATTTTAATGATTTAATTTAGAATAGCTGGCATTTCAAGGGAAGTTTAGCCTCAATTAAAAACATCTCTTCTCTGTGCTTTTAATTAAATGTGTGATGGTAACCTCATATGCTTGTCTCTGACCAGAGGCTAAATCTGCTCGATAAATGAATCTGGGAAATCAGATGTTGAATAAAGGTTTACATTGTTTACCAGCTTTGAAAAAGATAGATAAAGGGATGCTCTTCTGGCTCAATATTGCAAGCAGTTTTAAGACTTTTTTATTTAAGCTTTAATGCTGTTTTAAATCATAATGTAGGCAATGCGCCAATATTTCATTAACATACTTTTAATAACACGTTTACATACAAAATACCATATGACAACACATTATACATTTCCGGAGAAAAGGAAAATATCCATGGAAATCAATACAAAATAACAGAAAAAGGTTAAGTTGCTGTAGAACACAAGGCTACTTGGATTCTAAGGTTTGTCCAAACCAGTACTGCCCCATAGACACATGGTGTAAGCTTTTGAGCCTAGCTCTCTTTTTTGCACGTTGCAGTTTAGTTCATGCATACAGCAACTAACAAAATTCTTCCATCCTCTTAAAAAATGATTTCAAAACATGAACTGAAACATTGAGGTCCTGCCCTGTGGTGGGACCTATTAATTTTCTCCCATAGAGCCAATGTTTGCCACCCCCCCATTCTGTGCCCAGCAGGTTTAAAAATAATAGAATAACCCATGTGGAAGCATGTAACACATCCACATGTCCTCTCCACCTCCATATTTTGCCCAGTGAGATGTGTGGGATAAAATTTAAAATAACTCTACAAAAAGGTATGAAGCCAAATCATTCACTGGTTGTGGACAAGAAACGTGAATTCTGGAAATGTTGTAGTTGTATAATTGTAAACATGGGCTGGTATTGCCACATATCCAACAATATTATTGTTATTTCCTTATAACTAGACAAAATCAATAGTGTGACATGTATGTATAGATCAAACAAATATTCCCATTTAAAATTTGAAATGACGCAGTGATTTTAATAAAGCATACAAACAGTATATTTCATTTAAAAAGGGTGGCTGCACTTGTGCACCACAAAGCCAGTCAAGTTCATCCACACAAAACTCATCCAACCATGTCTTTATAGACCTTGCTTTGTGCACCACTATATGGACAACAGCATTGGGACACACCTCTTAATTATTATTCCAGCATGACTGTGCCCCCGTTCACAAAGCGAGGTCCAGAAAGACATGGTTTGATAAGTTTGGTGTGGAAGAACTTGACTGCCCGCACAGAGCCCTGACCTCAACCACATCGAACATCTTTGAGAACAACTGGAATTGAGATTGCGAACCAGGTCTTCTTGTCCAACATAAATGTCTGACCTCACAAATGCTCTACTGAATTAATGGGCAAAAATTCCCACAGAAACACTCCAAAAACATATTAATGTCTAGATATTTAGAATGCTATGTCATCAAAGTCCCTGTTGGTGTAATGGTCAGGTATCCCAATACTTTTGTCCATATAGTGTATATATATATATATATATATATATATATATATATATATATATATATATATATATAGTCTTACAATGTATAGATAAGTCCTTTGGTATCAATACCAAACATCATTTTAAATTCTGAGCAAATTCATCTTTATTGTTGATACCAAAAAGTAATGTTTTGATTGTATTATAGCATACTCATTTTGGTGATGCTTAAAATGATTTATAAAAAAAAAAAAAAAGATTTACAATGTTGAAATAATACACAACAATAGAGAGAATATACTCAATCAGGTGCTAACCATGTGCTAAGAATCCAGGTAAGGGTAGGAAAGGGCTGCTCCTGGCCAACACTCTTTGGGAACGTATTTTACTAGCAAATCCTCTTCAGCTCAAGAAATCCATTTTCAAACGTTATCACGTTATGAATGCATATGATCTGTTGACTCCTAAGGGAAAGTAAAAATGCAGCATGTCACATAATTAAAATTTTGTAGAGAGAAAAATTAATAATTAATGGCATAGTCCTAATTCAAGAATATGGCAAATGTAATGTTAAATGAAATATATGTACTCTATCTCATTTGTTAGAAGATTGTCTAAAGCATATATTTTCCTAGCTGTGGGGCATTAAAATTGTCCTTTTTTTTATATGCAGTCATTCATCCTGAAAGAAACATTACGTTATTCATTAGGAAACAGCAAATGCTGTATGAATACAGAAATGTCTTATAGGGTTTATTTCAATTTGATTTCACCAATTAATTCTACATAAGGATATATTCTATTCTGCATGATCAATACTGTGATGTCACCTTAAATGACATTTTGCTTTCGCATCATTTGGTTCATAATTTTAATGCACACATGTCAAATAAAACTGGTCTTTTTCTTACAGTTGATTTTGTAGTTTTATGATTTAATGTGATGTTGACTGTGGAAAAAAAAAGAGATTAGTTAGAGAGGACACCTCTAATAAAATCTAAGGAAACGTTACTTTACTGAGGGGTTGGTTAATAAGTGAACAGCTGTCAAGCAGAAGCGGTAGAGGTAATACATAGAAGGCCAAGGACCACACTTTTTGGGCTCTCAATGAGAGCCGAAAGTTGGACCTTCACCAAGCTAATAAACCTTATAAAAAGAAGACCCGCTGAGTGCATCAACTTTATTTGCTGTACATACTTTTTGGATTGTTAGCACCCGGGCATATTACAACTGCTTTCAAGTGAGTGCGTTACATTCTATATCTTTTGTTTATATATATATATATATATATATATAAATAAATGTGACTTCCTGAGTACTAGAAATCTTGGGTGGGTTCAATGAAATCAACACATCTAAATTTCCTAAATTCTGTATCAAACTCTAGGACAGTAACTTCAGAGAATTCCCCTACTTAGGAGCTTCTGAAGTATAAGCCTTGTCTCTCAGCTATTCTATAACTGTCATTTGTGTGAAAAAGTGTAAGACAGATGAGCATGGCAGACAGAGACACGGACGTGCGTACAGAAACACATATTAGCAGTTACAGCAGTGCTTCAGAATCCCAATGGTCAGTGTCATCTCTACTTCCTGAAAAAAGCTGTTAAGACCATTTTCTCCCCGGCGGGGGCCCTTTGAGCACCCGATATGATTCATCCCTAAACAGAGAAATAGAGAGACAATTATGTTAAGGGTTTATTTACTGTTCTTGTAACACTTTTTAGTGCAGCTGACTGGGAGGTAATGACTCTAAAAACTGTATTTTATAAAGTAATAGCGGTGGGCATCAGTTTTTCTCACATAAAGGTCACGAATGTCTACAGGTCTCGGGGGTCATAGAGCATTTGTACAATGGCTTAGAGGTGGTAACATAGAAATGACATATAACCCAAAGGATTCACATTAAAGCAAAGATGGTCAAACTCCTACTCAGATGTATGGAGCAGCAGAGGAGGGGTCGGAGTGGTCCCTCTGGCTAATACACTCCGTGTGCTAGATTCATTTATGTTGGAGACTACCTCTTGTTGGGACATATTTGAAAAAAAACCCCATACCATTTTCAAAGACTATTCATATATTTTATACTATTTTTTTTACTTTCCCTTTAAGTTAACAATGTAGAACACTCACCCAAGAAACATTCAGCATTGTTGTGGCCTTATGAATAAATGATACTGAAAATATTCTGTGAAAGTACATTTTGTAGGGAATATTATTAAGTCTACACTGTGATTTATGATATTTTATGCACCTGGCAAAATCATTTGTAGGGAATATAATGCATGCTTCCACTTCCAGTGGTTTAATGTAAAAGTTGTGATTTTACAGAAAATTAATGTTTGTAGCAAGATCTACTGAGCAAGTACTGCAGTGACATCATGAGTTATCGTCTTAAGCACAAGAGTATAAAACAAGTGTGTAATCAATAATGCAAAAGACCTGTTATGAATCAAGGAAAATGCAACAATTTGCCAGCGAAGCAAATCGATGTTTTAGACTAAAAGAAAAAACCTGTAAAATAAATGAATCATTGTTTTGTAGAGTCACTACTCAGGGGGGACACCAGTGGGAAAGGTTATATAAAGATCCCTCCTTACTTAACAAAGAGAGACCATTAAGAAGCGGATTGTTTCCTTCACAAATTTCACCATAACTATTTTTTTTTTAAATTACATTTAAAACAATGAACAACTATGTCAACTATGTGTTTTATTTAAACAATGCATCAGCTTGGCTGATGGTGATGGTAGCAGTAATCCAGAGAGAGTCATCAACCCATTTCTTAAACAAAACAAAAATAATAAACATAAATAACCAAAAATGAATAGCATTATCTAATCAATTTCCTGTTTCCTGTCTCATTTTGGTTGCAATGACTGCCCGAACCAATCAACAACAATGAGCAACTCAAGAGGACAGAGATAACATAACGACAAGGAAGAATCACATAAATCCCAAGAAAAGGAAGTAAATATGTCCATTGTGGTGATATAGATCTTTTACACATATTATATTGTTTATTGTAATCTGTATCCACACATCATATAGGTTTATCTAACAGGTAACATGTACCTAACATAGGTTTTGGAAAAAGTAACAGATCTGATTTAAGTGTGAGAGCATGTCTCACAAGTAAGATAATTTTATGGCTATATTACCTGACATAAACAATACGCTTTTACCTACCTTGTGTCTTTTTATGTTATAGAAACCCAGACCAGCTGTCTTTAATAACAGTGATTGAATTGCACGTAAAGAATATTATGTATTCAAAATGCTGTGCCTGCCATTATTAGCTAGTATTTTAAAACTAAATGGAATAAGTCACATTGTATCAAGTACTTTTCAACCAGACAGGTTAATTTAAATTGCAACCTGCAAGTTGCAGAATTTCTAGAGCAAAATGTTACCATCTTGGTATATCTTGAGTTTGATTATGTGACATTAACTTGTAATCTATAATTTCACCCATAATTAAGATTATAATATAGTTTTAACTAATGTAATCTCATAATGTCACCTTATACTATAATTTTCCATGTGTCTCCATTTAACAAATGCTATTTGAAAAGAGTAAGTCTATTCTTCAAAATGTCTAGAGTGTGGTATGATCTTAACTGAAACATCTTAACAGCTTTCACTCAGCCCATATTCATTTTTGCTTGCAAAACTCTATCAACAAATTGGTCTAATCACACCCACAATGGCATTACAGAATCAAAATAGAAGGCAAATGTTCCCCACACAAAAGAACCACCAACCCCAGGTGTATCTTCACATGCCTGTAGGTACAAGTGAGGAAGGTGGTCTACATGTGGACTCACCAGTACACTTTGGGAGAACCTCAAGGGGACAACGTGAGTATAATGACGTATGAGACTAATCCACTCACTGGCAAATAACGCAAAATCAATAGATAAATGTACAACCCAATCAATGCGAGCAAGGCCTTCAGATGCAGCTTTTATCTTATTTATCAGGAGATGTAAGGAAGACACTGAGCTTCATCTGTTCTGACCTTTTAAAACCAATTTCTTCAATTAGCTTTGAGCATGAAAATTTAGTTTTCTAAGTCAGACCTTGTAGAGCAGGGGTGGGCAATTAATTTTCCCATGGGGCCACATGAGAAATTGGAATGGTTTTAGAGGGCCAGACCTCTACAAACTACAAACTCCGAAGCCTTGTCCATTTTGTTAACTTATGTGCTGTTTAATAAAGTTATTCAAGCCTACGTCATTGGTAGAGGTGCTTGAATAAGTAAGGCCTGAATAACTATTAGCACAGCACAGAAGTGAACAAAATGAACAAGGCTTCGGAGTGCATACCGTATTTTTCGCTCTATAAGACGCACCTGCTGATAAGACGCACCTAGATTTTAGAGGAGAAAAAAAAGGAAAAAATATTTTGAGCTAAAAAATGGGCTAAAATATTTATTACAATAACTGAATAAGCTATGAACACAGTAAGACACACGCAGTAAGACACACACAGATACAGTAAGACACACACAGACACAGTGAGACACACACAGACACAGTAAGACACACACAGACACAGTAAGACACACACAGACACAGTAAGATACACACAGACACAGTGAGACACACACAGACACAGTAAGACACACACAGACACAGTAAGACACACACAGACACAGTGAGACACACACAGACACAGTAAGACACACACAGACACAGTGAGACACACACAGACACAGTAAGACACACACAGACACAGTAAGACACACACAGACACAGTGAGACACACACAGACACAGTAAGACACACACAGACACAGTAAGACACACACAGACACAGTGAGACACACACAGACACAGTAAGACACACACAGACACAGTAAGACACACACAGACACAGTGAGACACACACAGACACAGTAAGATACACACACACACAGTAAGACACACACACACAAACACAGTAAGACACACACACACAGTAAGACCTCCCTCCCTAACCCCCCTTCTCAGTATCTCCCCTCTAACTCCCTAACCCCCCCTTCTCAGTATCTCCCCTCTAACTCCCTAACCCCCCCTTCTCAGGATCCCCCCCCCCGCCCCGGTCACTTACCTTAAACTCCTGTGTTGGAAGCGTGAGGCGTTTGTCTCGGGTGCCGGCGCTTCACTGCTGATCGCCGGCGTCTGACGTCATATGCCGGCGCCCAGCGTAAAGCGCCGGCACCCGAGACAAACGCTTCCAACACAGGAGTTTAAGGTAAGTGACCGGGGCGGGGGGGGACACCGGACTCATTGGTGAGTCACCAGGACACTCTTTGCGGGCCGGTCCGAGCTATTCAGCGGGCCGGATGTGGCCCGCGGGCCGTGCTTTGCCCAGGTCTGTTGTAGAGGGTACAAACTATTTAGGTTCAAAACACCTTCCCTCAATAACCACTCTATGGACATTGTCACAATATATTGCAATGAAAAAAAATCATAACAAGAGATACATTGGCCCGGATTTATTAACTGAGATACATGGTATTACTGTTTTTAATATCATTGTTCCATTGCAATCTATATGAACATTGTAATTCAATTATTTATGATGCATTTCATGCATTTAATATAGACCAACATTTTTAATTGTACCACATTATCATGAAAATGAGAAATATAAAAACTTTTTAAAGTTCTAATTTTGATAGATACGTCTGTTTGCCTATAATTATTTTGCTAATAATAAATTCCATTATATCATTTTTAGGGGCTTGCTTTGTTTTTTTCCTAGTACAAGTTGTTCACATATACAATATAAAGTACTCTTTCCAGTAGACCATGAGTGTCATTGAGACCCTAAGTTAAAGATCACTGAGGCTGTCCAACAAACAATGGAAACATTTTGTAATTTATCTTAGTAATTGCAAAATGTGTATGCATATAAATGTTAAAATAAAAGACCAGATTGTCTTGCAAATGAGATTTGACTCTTGCCTTTCCTTTGGGTAGAAATTCGGTATTTCAGAGCCACCAGCTTGTCCTATCTGCTTCAATGTCTGGTTTGCTTGATTAATTGAATCTGATGGCTAATTCTTTTATTGTGCACTATATCATTCTTGTGGTAAGTTATGCTTGTAAAATTTTCAATTTCACCTTGGTATATGAGGTGGCACATATTTCAGGGAACATCCTACATGAGTTAAATCTTAGTGTTTCCAAAACCGCTATAAACACAGATAAAGTGACTATAAGCTCACATGGCTAACATTAATGCCAACATGTAGATAAGGTATAGATATTTGATGCAGCAAAAGCATTGAGTGTGCTGTCCTTGTCCTGTCATAAATTAAGGTTGTGAGGACATTGATATATTAACTGATACCATGCTATGTGGGAAATACTGCAAAAAAAAAAATAAAAAAATGATCTTGTGAATACTATGTTACCAACTAAAACCAGGATTTAAATGTTGAACAGAAATAAGAGAAGGACAAGCTGCTATAAAAATAGGCATTATTATTAATTATATTTCTAAATTATAGTAGAGTAGCATAAAGAAGCATGAATAGTTAATAGATAACATCCACTTTTGGAGCATCAACATTTCCAATGCATAACCCAAGAAATAAAAAGACTGGTGTACTTAATGACATTCTACATAATTAATCAGCATACGGATACATATAAACGATGAAGGTCACTTTGTGAAAATAAGAATTACTTAACTTTTTGTGTGCTTAAGGCATGGGTAAAGCACTACAAGTAGCTAAATAATTGAGATCATGTTGGCTCAAAAATAGGAGTCTTGATTCTATCTATCTATCTATCTATCTATCTATCTATCTATCTATCTATCTATCTCTCTCTCTCTCTCTCTCTCTATCTATCTATCTATCTATCTATCTATCTATCTATCTATCGGTAGCACTACCATATTACAGTACTAAATATAGCTGCATAGGGCCTTTATTGTTCTAATGGGCCCTTCCTCTTAATTCTTTCATATTGGTGCACCATAATTTACATAAACTTATCATTGTATCATGACTGTTTGAGATGAGGGATCCTGAAAATCCTTTTGTTTAGGGCCCCTAAAATCTTAGAGTTGCCTTTGTCTGGCAATGAAGATGACAACAAAAAGGCCCATAGTGGTCAGATGCCCTGTGGGCTTGTGGCCAATTGGACTGCAAACGTATGTATACTTCCACTCCAGTGAGAGCATAAAAACATAACACCAGTTGGCAGCTGCTGGCCTCGGTCTACAGTCTGTCCCTGACATCCAATACTTTCCACGTACGATAGAATAATAGCTTGTTCTGAAATGTAAAAACTATTGCCTACCATCCTTTCTTGACAGTTGAAATGGCTCTAAAATTCAATTCATACAGTTTTTCTAGTCCTGTATTAATCCATATAATTGCATACCCCTTTTATACTGGCCCTAATGCTTAGTTCAACCACTTTGTACTTCAAACAAAGTGACATTAATGTGATCAAAACATGTGATCAAATGATTTTAATGTCTACTTAATGACCGCCCTAGGATTTAAAAAAAGGAATCTTTGCTCTTCAGTCAAGAAAAGCCTTGTATATTGAGCAAAGTGTAAAGGTGAAGCATCTGATACATTAACAGGACACTGTTTTGAGAAAATAATGTATTATGCAATTTGTCATATGCTCCTATATTCAATTTATGTTTCAAGCTTGTATTAAAGCATCTTCAAAAACAGAAGAATTGCTTAAAAATACATAATTTCAATATCAGGATGCTTAGTGGCTGTGATAGGTTTCTGCCCTGCATATAAATGTATTTTATTTAAAAGTATGTCATTAGGAAAAAAATATAATTTATTATGTCTGTTGGAATAGTTATGATCATTAGAACTTCTAATATCTAACATCATTTTTAAGGTGAGAAATGGGTACAAATGTGTTCAAGCAAAATATGAGGCCTTCTGTTGAAGACCTACACATCTACCATTTGTCTGAATTTAGTGGGCGTTAATGGTAAAAACCTTTCTTTTACTAAAAATGGCCTTTAATTAGGAAAATCTGAAGTAAAGAAGTATGTGGGTTGCATCTTAATTACGTTAACTTAAGACCTTGTGTCCTTTGTAAGTCACTATAGTTCTTCTCTTTCTCTAGTCACATATGTACATATCCCTTTCAATATGTTTCTATGTGTATTACATGTCACCTACCAATGCTTTTTATTACAAGGTATAAATATTTATGTTTTGCACCTAAATCGTGCAGTTAGACGCATCTAAATCTTGGTATTTATGCCCTGACAAATCCCTCAAATAGTGTGGTTCGAAAAGTATGTTGTATCTATGTGTAAATAAATATTTGAAATATATGAAATTTGTATTCTGAGTATATCCCAAGCCTGGGTTTTTACCTTTTAGTTTTCCTTGTAAGCTAAAACTTTTGGACCACCAAACAGTGTATCTAAACCTCAAGATCAGTGACTGATGTAGAAGGAGACCTTAAGCAATTGCCTATGGCCGTCATATCCTATTATCAGAATTTAAATGTTAAAATGTTGGAATCCATTCAGACACATGAAATGATTAATGAGGGTAAAGCCTTAGGGTCGCTCTCTCTAAGATTCAGTGGAAATCTTTTTGTGTGCCACCAGAATGGAGCTCAGGAAAAGTTTATTTTCTGAAATGGATACTGGACACTAATCTTCAAACCCTTTCTCCTGACAAGTGGGCGTCCATTAATTAAATCACCACCATCCGTGCCATGTTTTGCTTAGACCCCTTTTTATAATCTTTTATATAGTCATGACATGTGTCCTATTGGAGAGGTTGACAGGTCACTAGTTTTTGTATTTATGGGCTTCCTTGCAAATATATGGAGACCCTTGTTATCCTGCTAGACACTTTTTGGAACTAGAAATATATGTGGATTGAAATGTAATGTGACCATATTATGGACCCAGTTTGTAAAGTGCAATTCATTTTTTTTGTTTCCAAGTAAAAAATGTCAGCCTCACCCTGCATAATTGTTCACATGTAGATATAATGCATTGAGTAGTGGTGGACATTAAACTTTAGAAATAGGGAATCACGATTAATAATGAACTTCATTGAAAGAGGACATGTTTTATTATGAGAACATCTCTGATCAATTGCTTGATAGAATGACCTCGCTGGTTTAATTTAAAGGTCAATTTTATGAAAATCATTGTAATATCCATTTTATGATATAGCTATTAACTTGATACCTCACAATAAAATATATAATGCACAAGGTTTTTTACTTTGTGAATAATTTAAGTCATTTATTCTTTTACACCATTGGACTTTGCAGGTGCAATAACACTATTGACAACCCAATGATTGATGAAAGCTTTAAATCTACATTATTACAAATTCCAAATCCTCTTTTTACTTTTAGCCTGCTTCCTAAATGAAGAGCCTCAATCAACGTCTGCAGGGATATTCTGGAACCACTTTTGGCTATACCAAGCTGTCCCTTCAGTAATTACTGTCTGAACCATATGCAGTCAACACATTTAGTATTAAGCTTTTCACCCCTGTAGATTCATTTAGTGAAATATTAATTGGTCCTTGAAAAAAATACCCAAATCTATATTAGTAGAGTGGTTGTTTTACCGTTATTCCCTCATTTAGCAGGATTTATTGGTGGAGTTAAATAGCTGTGTGTACTGACAATAAGTCAGTCTTTAAAAGTATGTACTAGATAGATTAGTTAAAAAGGTTTTAGTCACTGAATTGAACCATGCACAGACAAAAAAGATTTAATTGGGAATTTAAAAAAAAGATATTTAATTGGAATTACATGCAGATTGGTCTCAAACAACTAATTCAGTGGTTTGCCTTTGGCTGATGTGTAAAAATGGCTGGCATTGGTTTGAATATAAAAGAGGGTTTTCACACTCTCTGTTCCTGCTGTTTGTGAAAATGTCTGCTTGTGGCGAGAAGTCTTTTATTC
This sequence comes from Sceloporus occidentalis, assembly GCA_023333645.1. Taxonomy (NCBI): domain Eukaryota; kingdom Metazoa; phylum Chordata; class Lepidosauria; order Squamata; family Phrynosomatidae; genus Sceloporus; species Sceloporus occidentalis. The sequence goes on along the minus strand of JALMGF010000034.1, from coordinate 3,340,736 downwards.
CTGAGCTGCTCATATGTGAGTTGGGTTGCTTTTCAACCCTTAAGGAAAGATGCAGTTTAAGTCCTGCAGTGTATAAAGACTTTAATAATAAAGTGATTCATCTTTAAATAGACCAGGAACCAATTACGGTTATATGCTTAACATGCTATTCCGATAAACAGTACTTGATCTTTGTCTGTGCAAGTTTCTGCCAATATACAAATGCCAAATCTTCCATTTATCGAAAATGCTTGCAGTCAGTTTCAAACGTTAACAATCTGGATGCTATGTTGTCCAACGCTCCACCAAACATTGTGCTTTCAAAGGGGAGTCGTCACATTCCAGATTTCAGTTTCATCATTGGTGGTAGTGAAAGAAAAGCTATTAGATACGTGTCAGACTGGATTAGAAAAAATGGAGAAAAGAGAAATAGAGAACTAGGTAGACTGTGCAAGAATACTAGAGGCACTGGCAATTCTAGAAATATATCATAGACCCTAGGCTAATATTTAATTGTGCTGCATATTGATATTAAATTAGGCAGACTTTGGGTTCTACATTGCAATGCAAGGGTTGCTCTGTGGCCCTGACAGTTTTTAAATGAAATTATTGTACCTTTTATTTATCCTGGTACTTTATATTAGTAAACTCATTTGTGACGTTGGAACATACTAATACATCCTAACGGGAAGCTGCACAAATTACCCTTAGGATGTAATAGTACATCCTAAGTATTTTTCCTGCTGGGCAATGCCCCCAGTTGCCTCCCACTCCATGGTCTATGTGTCTGATACAATAAAAGACCCTGCACGCCTTTAAGAGGAGCAAGGACAGAGACATGGAGGTGGGGCTTGCTTTCTTTCCCCATTGGATTGGGACGGGGTCCATACAGATGACCCAGAACTCCCAATGATGGTATACAGGAGTTATTGCGCAGTAGCAGAGTCAGACAGGGCCTGGTTCAGGGGACTGCACTCTCCTGGGTGTTGAGCAAGGGAGACTTAGCAAAAACTTAACCAGACAAGACATACATGGTACAGGACACAACAAAGACAGGGAACAAGGCAAGGAACACAAGGGGTGGCGTGAGGAGCCGAGATCCTCAGACGCTTCTCCTTTAAGCAAGGATAGGACATCTTAAACTGAGACATGGGGAGAGGAGAGAGGAACCGAGATTCTCAGATGATTCAGGGAAAAGAGGGCAAAGGTACATAAAATACAGGACTAGCCTAGGACTATATGATAACAATTGGAGATTTAGTCACATCATATGGCCATAGTATGATTAGCCCACCACTACGCCAAAGTATTCCAATATTCGGTGAGTCCTAGTGCTAAACCCTGCCTACTGAATTTCTAAAGCTGAAACTAAACATTAAATCTAAACACAGAACAGAGATAAAACATACCTAGAGACTGCAGACTGACACAAACATAACAAATGGGGGGGGCACAACTTATTCAGATGCTGAAGCTAAGAACAGGACTGGAATCGAAGAATCAGAAGTAAATGGCAGAGCATAAGGAAATACAGGAATGGATACAGCAAACGGGGAACTGTAGCGAGACAGGGGAACTGTAGCGAAAAAGGAAAAACCAGCTCCCCGGCCTGGATGGGACCTCACACATTGCAGTAAACAATGTATTACATGTATTACAGGCATGCATCGACTTTTTATGAAGTCTATGTAGGTTGTGCTGAGTCAGCACAACCTCCACAATGTAAATAGTGTAAAAGATCTCCCTTGCTACCGGCTCATTGTGCAGTGGGACTTGATGGTACATGAGGCTATAAATAGGAACCACCTAAGCTATCAACATGATATAAGTACTCACTGTTTCCAAGAGAGATTCTTAAAATCCTCAAAGACCTCAAAGTAATCGCCAGTAAAAAAAAAGTTAAAAAATAAAATAAAAATAAAATCTCTCTCTCTCTCTCTATATATATATAAATAAAAAGTGTATCGAAAGAAGTGGTCAAACACCTCATAACTTTTCCATCTAATTTAAAAATCCTTTGCTGTCTTAACTATAAGTTTTTCTGCTTTTTTTTTTTTTTTGGAGAATGGTTTGCCGGTGCTTTCATTAAGCTGTAAGAACCTTTTGCATATGTTATTCCAACTAGTTTGAAAGTCATGTGAAATGGCCAGAAGAACACATTTAGAAATATCAAGAAAGAGTTGCTGGAACCTGATTGCAATTGTTGATGTCAATCAGGTAGATTGATTACAGGAAGCATGCAGACTGAGGGAAACATCAGGCTGATATGTCTGTCTCACGTCTGTCTGCAAAATTCTTTCTGGTGTGATTTATGATTTGCTTCCTAGAGGGGAACTCATCTTTGAAGGAAGGAAAATCTGGAAATTACCAAATCACTATACGTGATAATCTAAGGAAAGAATCTTTGGTCTCTCTGTGTTTACAATAAAAAATAGTTGCAGTAATGATGCTAACCTTTGACGCTTGCATCTTTGCATAGCTCAAGCTGAGTGCATTTCTAAAGTTACAATATTTCAGTTCTATGAACATGAAATCAAGCCGTCATTGAGAATAAGAAAGTGGCTAATGTGACTAGATAATGATGTGATAAATGAAAAAGGCATGTGAGATCAGAAAAGAAGATGGCAAGCAGGTGTATAAAAGTTTATGTTCACATGTTAAAACTTGAAATCTAGGAAGAACTATTTGTTTAAATCGACAACTGAGAATAGTATCCAAAGCTATTTTTGTTTTATTAATATAAATTCAAAGTTTTGTAGGAGAGATGAGAGCTGATAAATTAAAGATTTCAAAAATGTATTAAGTAGTTCAAAAGATGTTAAAGAGTATTAAGGAAAATATTAGGTCAGGGCAACCATCTGGTCCCATTGCTCCCCCCAGTAACACACATACTAGCACACACACTTACACACACTGAATATAATAGATAGATGAGCATGAATGTGTAAGTTTGTGTGAGAGAGATTATGTGTTAACATGAGTTAACATAAGGTGTTATATTATGTGTGTGCATATGCGTGTGTGTTTGATCATCATCAAACATCATAATTCACATTAGTCATAACCCCCAACCACCATAATCATATCTTCTAATAATAATAATAATATTAATTTAATAATATTTCTCCCTATTATAATTTCCAAATATGATATATAAAATATGGTTTTTATCCAGTGTTTATAAAAGTATTTTTCTTCTATACTTTAATCAATGTATATATATACTGCTAGCCACTGCTAGTTTGGTACCATTAACATGATCAATATATTTCATGACACTAAATATTCAAACCATTATTTTGCATTTACTTTGTTTTTGCACATTCCTTTGACTAGGTACTTAAATTCTAGAACTCATATAATCTGTTTGTCGAATATAGACTGTCCCCAAGCTTTTCAACAAGTTCTTTCATCAGTGTTTAGTTTGACGTATATGTCACTAAGGTTGTGACATATATATCACAAGACTGCTTCTCATGTCACAACTCATGAAGCTATTAAAATAACTGTGCTTCTCTGTATTTTAAAGTGCAAAGAAAAAATTTATGGCGGTCAAAGAAAAGGGCAAATTTAAACCAATGTGAAATAATATTATATTATAATATTGACTATTCATTTCAGCGTCATTCATCTTTAATGAATTATATTGATTATTGTCTGTTTTATGTATATCGCATGGTAATTTGATCATTTCATAAAAGTGTATATTTTTATTGTCTAATTATTTGATTTATACAAATTCTGGTTTTTTCTGTATAAATGTTACATTACTTTAAAGTTTCCTGTTAAGTCTAAGACAACATCTATTCCAAGACAATTTTGAGTCAAACTATACACTTTGTTAAAGTGGTGTATTGCAAATTGAAAACTCTTTAGTCTATATGATTATAGACATGAAGATAATATATGATCAAACCTGTACTTGGCATTCAATCCTGCTATTCTAATTAAATAGACAAAAAACAGAATAACATAAGGCTACATTTACAGCAAGTGTTACAATACAATACAATCATCTTTTACATTATATCCTTTTACTTTTTTACTTTTAAACAGATATAAAATTGAACTCAAAATGCACAGCAAATAAAATTCAAGAAGGATTTTTAAGGGAACCTCACAAAGCTTTTCTGCAAAGTAGTTATATGCACAGCATATCTGCTGAAAGCACTAGAATGAAATGTAAAATTCAAGGCAGCACAAAAATTCTAGTTATTGGCTGTACTGGTACATTTATTCCAAGCTTAGTAGAAAATGTGTTATTGTTCATAAGTTGAGTGCTCAAGAAATGCAGTCTCAGAGTTTATGAATGAATGAATTGCTGCCTTCGGTTTTGAAAAAAGCTTCTATATTCTCCTATACCGCTTACAATGCATTTTTTTAAAGACATGTCTTCTCTGCTTCAGTGGTAGGATAAGATTGTAGGCGATCTTTAAATATTTTACTCTGTATCTGCCAAGCCATTTTTCTCTTCTAAAAGCCTTTTAACCTTGTTCTCCTTTAAGTGCTACAGTCAAGTATTCATTAGTTTGCTAAATATAGTACACATACAACAAAAATTATAAATGCATTCAGCACTTTATTCAAGAATTTTTAAGTAGCAGATTAAAAATGTATTACTTCATTAAGCATTTAAAAAAAACTAGGCAAAATCACAGCTCATGGAGGGCCATCAAGATTGACCTAGTAAATAGTAGCTCCAAATGTTCTTTTGCAAAATGTAAAAAGAACCCCAGAGAATTGGATTTATTTTTATATCTGCCTTGTGCCTGATTGAAATTTTCCATCTAACTTGAGTGAATTGAACCTTTACTTTATTCAACATTGTACATATTTACTAATCCTTCTGAGAATGTCAGTCCTTGAATACACTTTCCTTGTAAGATCCTATTTTATGGTCATTTGTCCCTGCTATTGAATAGATGCATAGACAACCCCAGAAATGTTGTTGAGGGAAAGCAGCTCAAAGTAAGTACTGGGGTCAATTGAGTTTTAATTCCTCTTACATGTATAACCTTTGTCTAATTTCTTGCAACTTTAGACTTCCTCTTGACTTCTTTACATGTCTCCAAATAGTCCTGGACCAAATTCAGTAGTGGTGAGGAACAAGTGCCCATAGATAACAGTAAAGTGTAAAAAATGTTTTTAATCCAACACAACAATGGTGCTTATACTCCTGACATTCTTTGTTATAAATGTGGCTTAATCATTCCAGTTCTTCAAAAATAATAGTAACAGCGAGGTCAAGAGGTGTTTCTTTATTCAAATAAATATAATAAGATTTAGTAAAAATAAAATAACTAATATACAAATAAATATAATACATGCAGTATTTGTTCTCCATAGATACATATTTTGTGGAATTGTGTATAATGTGTGAAATGGGTATAATTACTTTAATTGTTATATAAAATCTAAAAATAATTATTTTCCTATATATGTTATATATGTGTGAGACTAAAGGTCTATCAGCTGAGAAATTGAAGGAGCAGCTGGTTTAACTTTACAAAATATAACATATAACAAGTATTTTGCTGACTAAACAGAGAAACAGATCAATACCAAGCAAATTCTCATTAATAAGGTTTGGATTTCTTGACATTTTCAATAGATGTTCATTGAAAGCAACAGAGAAAGGTCAAACGGCAGTGATTCAACTCAAAGCTGTGTAATAACAAACAATTTATTTTGAAGCATGAGGTCGCAAATTGTTACTTTACACTGTTAAATGCAATTTATTTTCCTTAATCATAGATAATGATAGAAATTATATTTAAATCCCTATCGAACTGCCTTTATTAACATCTCAACATGCGAAGCTATTGAAAATTGCTGTAATATGAACAATAAGTATAACTGTTTAGTAGACTTTTCTGTTTTAGTCTTTTTTTTACATTTAAATGTATAGTATGCACATCATGTCAAATTATCTTTGAAAGTTGAGGTTTCAGACATGAGGTCATTAGGCATTAAAAAGTGTGGTCAAAACATGGCAACATGGAGCACTTAGAGGCGTTGTGAGTCCCTCCAGGTCTTAGCTAAGTTAAAAGTTGGAAATTTGGGAAGATTTAAAGTACTACAACAAGTATAGCTTTTGGCTGATAAGAATACCCGGGTGCTTCCCACAGCAGATGAATTGGAACGTTCCATCATCTAGTGATGGCAAGGAAAGGGCTAACAGTGCATGTGGTGGGGCTAACCAGACAGTGTTCTGTAGGAGAAAAGGTGGGCATGAATTAGACATGGTGAAACACTACTCCCCCTGCCCTGAGAAAGAGGAAAGTGACCTATAGGCCGAGGTCAAATCCAAAGAGTTCCCAGGTATAGTGATAAACATAGACCCATAACCTGAAATGATACATTTTTAAAAGCGTCTTAAAAGCATCATCATATTACAGCACTACCTGCCTGTTAATTAAGTACAACTTGATTGATAAACTAGATATAGTAACATTGTTGTCTAGGAGGTCAAGAAAACAACTCATATGTTAACATTTGAAGGCCAAACACAAGAATTGTCTTCTAATATGGCTTACGTATTTAAAGTAATATACTTTTTTAACTTTTTAATGTTATCACTTTATAACTCCTTACATTTTGCCCAGTCGCTCGTTATCTTTACAATATTGCTATTCACTTGTCTATTTATACATGTTTCTGTGTGCATTTATGATGCCAACAAACTATTTTGAAATACATTTATAGATTCCCCTATAAGATATTTTGCTGTTTTGTGGTTTTAATGGCCAGTAAAGTTTATAGTTGCATTGACAATGTGGAAGGAAGTTAATGGTCTGGTATATACTCAAATGTCTTTCTCTCTATTTCATTTGTGTATTTTAATGTGAGAGCAGATTCCGTAATATGTCCTCCTACTTTTCTGTCAAAACAACTTTTGCTGGATTACATGAAACATTAAATGATTATTAAGAATTCTAAACTTTCAAAGTATCTCTTACTCACCATTAGAGCAAAGACTAAATACATTTTTGTTTTGCTCATAAGTATTTTTTTTGCAGGACAAACAACACTGTAGATGTAAACCCAAGCTAGAGGATGAATTCAGTCTCAGTGAATGCTGCAAATGTGTGTCTATCCAGACTCCATGTGCACGCAAGGGAGAAAATATCGGAACACAAAGGAGGAGGGCAACTGCAGCAATAGGGAGGCAATTTCTAGGTTAGTATTTGTTTTGTACTTTAACATGCCTTCATCGTAAATCTCGGAAGGGATACTCACACCAATACACATGTACACTCACACTAACACAATCACAAACTCATGCTAACATGCAACATACCCAGACACATACAATAACCTATCCAGACACACACACTAACCTACCCAGACACAACACATACGAACATACCCAGACATACACAGCCTCATGCAAATCACATACACCCTCATGCAACTCATTTATACTACTCAGTCTGTCCTTGATGCAGCTTGCACACAGCAACCACCGTGAAGTCATGTGACGTTACATGAAACCATTGAACCTCACCTCCTTCTGGAGTTTAGGGACATTACTCAATAAATCTGGGACTCTGGACTTACCTCTTTATGATAGGATACTCTGGGATGTGTCCTCCCTCTTGATCTACCAATGCAGACAAACCATCTACCATCATTGCAATCTTGGTTTGAAACTTAATTTCATGAGAAAATCCTGTTAAAGTTTCAGCTAAACAAGAAATAAAAATATGTTTTTGCTGTTTAATGCTGTTAAATAAATTAAAAGGTACTTTAAAACTGCTATTGGATTTATAACTAGCAGATGAAAATCATAAAATTAATCAAACCAATTAATAAATGGGAAAGAGTCTGATCTACAAACACAGAGATGCGCAATTCGTATCCTCCGAAGTCGGGCAGCTGTTTTTTTCCATTTAGCCCCGCTGCGGGCAAGCGTGCTGCAGCGGACCTGGATCCTCCTCTCTGGCAGCTGGTGACCATCTACACAATGCGCGTAGACTGCCTCCACTGCTGCCCGGCACTTCCCCCGGGGGTTTCTATGATGGACTCCGGCGTGATGGTGCTCATAGAAGCTCCAGCTGAAGTCTGGACACCAGCGAGTCTGGAGCACGGGGGGCAAATCTGAGGATGCATTAGTAAGTCTGGGGGGTTAGATGTGCATAACTGGGGGGCAGGTTGGCAAATAAACTCAATCAGTTTTTATTACATATGAAAAAATATTTTACACATGAATTTATATTTACTAGTAAAACTTTTTTAGGTATTAAAACCTAGTTTGAGAAATATTGTGTATGGGTTCTTTACCTTTTAAATATATATTATTATTTTATTATATAGTAAAATAAGAAGGCAAATAGAGAAATACTGTTGTGATAGAGCTAAAAGAGTACAATGACACATTTTTTATTTTGCTGTTTATTTTTAACACCGAGTTTGTTCATTAACTGGTGTTAAATAAACAAAAACATTGCATATTGTTTTTTATCTGATTAATTGAAAAAATAATCGGCCAACTCATCGATTATGAAAATAATAGTTTGTTGCAGCCCTAAGGATATCCTTCAATTAATGGCAGGTCGCCACTGAAGCCTCTTCCTCCACGCTGTGTTGTTGCTGCGATGATGTCATTTCATACCCGGCGCGATGCCCTCACGAAGCCCTGTTTGTTTCTGGCTGCGGTCACCAGAGCTTGGAAGAGGAGGAGGTCCAGGTAGTCCAGGGAGCAGTGAATGTAAGGAGAAACTCATGAGGTGAAGTCCCCATGATGATGGGCTCTGTATGAGGAGGACTTTTAAGTTGACATCTGGTGATATGGTGTTATTAACCCCTTAATGACAAAGCCCGTACATGTACGGGTTCAAAATGCATTGTTTTCAATGGGTTTAGGGACTGCCCATTGTCCTTAAGGGGTTAATAGAGCTTTAATATAACATTATTTAGCTGTTAATACAAGTATCTAATTTATTTAATACATAGACCTTATTTAAATACAGTTTTGATTAAAACTATTTTTGTATCTGGAAACGAGGGACAGGTAGGTTGGGCTACCATTTTAGTCCCTTGGACAAGTAGATTTTTTTAAAATTTCCACACCCCTGAAACATTTAGTATATTTCCCATTTTCAGGATACTCTGTACATCACAGTTAACTGGAATTCCAAACTGACAATACCTTGATTTGTTTATCATTGTAAAAACATCAATGCTTTCTGACAACTTTGTAAATTACGTTACTTTAGGGAGCTTCACTTGATGATAGTGAAGATATTTTGTAATTCATTCATGTACAATAGGTCACTGAATTGCTAAAAATTATATCACTTCTTATTACTTTATATGCTGTCATATGGCATTCTATGCTTTCACAATTGATGCACTTTGGTTTGGATATAACATTTCTACCTGGGTTTTGAGGGTATGGGCAGATCTAATTTATCATTATTATTATTTGTATTTCAACATATTACGTAGCACTGTTACACTAACATTTAATAATACCAATAACATTAAGATTCATAATAATTTGAGCAAAGAGTAAGATATACTGGTACAGAATAAGAAGTGGGCCCTACCCAAAAACACAATGGTCTGGTGGAAAGAGGTGATTTCTTATTGCAATGGGGTTGTGAGGGTAGGAAGGAGATCTTATAATAATTAAAAGGGAAGAGAAGAAGAAGGAAATAAGGAGGGAACCATGATAAAACTTTAAAGGGAACTGAAGTTAAAACTTAAAAAAACCCATTGTAACGTGTAAAGATGTCTTGTTTAAGACACACTTTTATAGTAAGTTTATTATATTTTTGATTGGACTTTTTCATGTTACAGTTTAAATGGCCAATGATGACATTTTATGGGGACCGATCCCCCTCCCTTGAAAAAATATAGGAACGAAGAACTGTCCAGTTTTATCCCCAAATGGGGAATTTGATAACACCTTTCATAAATCAAGCAAAGATTTGCAGTTGGGTTCATGATAACTTGTATACGTTTAACAGATACTTTTCGCAAAGTTTATTGTTGATAAGTTATCATCAGTCATTTGTCCAACACCAGAGCAAACATATTCATGGACATATAAGACTGATAACCCCCTCACCTGCTATTGCGTTGCCTTAAGTGAGCATTCCGTTTATGCCTTGATTACCCTTCACTGTTAGAAATCCTAAGAAAAATAAACTGAGAGGCCCTAAAATGAGTAGGAGCATAAAAAACAATTAGTCGTTATATTTATAAAATAGAAAATAAAGTGTTAGAAATCTGCTTGCTTGGGTCAAAAAAAAGTCCAAGTATGCCATAAAAAAATGTGTTGTTTAAAGACAGCAGACATTCTCTTGGCAATGACTTAAATTTCCCTTCAGTATAAATTTTGACCTTCACTTCGGACCTTCTGTTAAATGATGGGTGACATCTATTTAATATGCTGCATAACAAAATGCTGATGCATACATACTTTTTATGAATATTAGTAGAGCAGTTTTGATGGGTTAGGATCTATCAGCCAAGCTTAAAGGGAGGCTCTTCATTTTGTTTCAAACAAACGTTCCATTAATAACAGAGACAAGAACTTTGCAAATTCTTTTTAAGCTGCAGTCATAAATCCTGTGTGTTTCTCATTATTGCTTGCAAAGTCATTAGGTTCATTCATTGTGAAACCTTAATGCTGTTATGGGATATATTTCAATGGAATCCCTGAATCTGATACAAGACAATGTGTTATAAAGACAAAGGAGGGCATAGACCCATAAAAAGGTTGTTGAAGGTATAATTTGTTTTTCAAGATGACAAAGTGAGAATGTAAAATCAAATCCAGGATGAGATGACCTTTTCTAAACAATGGTGTAGATCAATGTACTTGAGGTTAATACCATATTTCATTGTTCCTTGCAGTTTTATTTTAATTGACATTTAGAACCTATCCCACTATTTTTCCATATACTGATGTTGCCACTTCAATAGTTGTGTTTTATATACATCTTTATGGGGATTATTCACTAAAGGGAGAGTGAACCAGAGAGTTGTGCATTCAACTCCCTCACTTTACTATGCATTATTAAACCCTTGCGAGTTTTTCCAGTAGGAGCTGAACTTGCCTTGTTGAACTCAAGTGAGGCCATAATAATGGCGCTTTCAGTGATATCTTCTCATCATTCCTTCAATCGGGGGAGAGGACGTCACTGAAAGAACCGTTAAATAATAAAAAAGGAAAAAAAGAAAATAAAAGTTACCCAGCTGTATTTTCGGCATTCATCAGTCTATTAACCCAAGAATACTTACGCTTTAATTGTTCAACATGAAAATAATGAAAAACAATGTGTGCCTATGTCATGTGGCTGTTTCTGTGCATGCAAATAAAAAGTATATCAATAAGAACAAACTATATCAATAAGGACATAATGTGTATGATCAGTCTTTTTCAAATGCAGTTTTGCCAAATTTTTATGAACACTTATTTTTATTATCCTGATCATTCAAGCAACACCAAGTTTGCTTTGTGTTTGCGACTATATACAATTTCTGATTTAAAAACCTTCAAGAATGCCAAAATTCTTTACCGCGCACTGTGTGAGTTTACAAAGTTGAGTTCCACCGACCACCAATAAGCATACATTGATAACTTCAATGTCCATAAAAAATCTTGATTTTGTTCAAGCAGTCAATATAACAAAACAGAGATTCTAGAACCAGACGAAAAAGCAAATATTTGTGAGCATATGTCTGCTCAACATCACATTAACAAAAAGGGAATTACAATACACAAAAGGTAAAGGAAGGGAAATTAATTCATCAACAAAGCCAATTAGAATAAAATGTCTTTTGCAACTTGTTTCGCAAATGTAAATAAAGACTCATTAATCCTAATCATGTGAACCTGCTAACACTATTAAAATCACAATAATGAAACTAGTTACAGATATAAATGTTCAATTCTAGGATCAATTAAGGTTTGTCTTATAAATAATTTTTTAAGTGTGTGGAAGAAGAAAAGGAATAGGTTAAACATGCCAGGAGTTCCAAGAGACATTACAAAATGATATTGTATGGCTTATACATGGATTATTCTATACTGGAATCCATATTTTGTATTTTTATATATGTTTTCCCTGTATATGTACCAAATATGTATTTTGAGGACATTGTATTTTATTGTATAATTTTTGGCGCCTCCGGCCTCCTACAATCAAATTTGTATTTCTCTTTCCCCTCTTTTAGCTATCCTGAAACATACCAAGCCCTCTGCAGACCACCATCGGATCCAAGCACTAGAAGACCCACACACCCCTCTGTTTATTTTATTTATACATCTTATTTTGCATCCTAAACTATTTACCCTTAATAAGTGCTACAAGAGAGCTACAACGCCCTCGTTCCACTCCACCTTTTGTTTTCATTACCCATGCTTTTGTTAGCTCATGAGCGTGGCCCTCGTAAGCCCACCATTTCTGCCAGGAACCTTTTATAATGCACCATAAGGCTAGGTGGTAAGCTCACAGGCAGGGATCTCATCCCTGATGTTTCTGTATGTATTAATGTATTTTTATATGTTAACTGCCCCAACTATAATGTACAGCCCTGCGTAGTTTGTTGGTGCTTAATTAATAAAAGGTAATAATAATAGTACTACTACAATAAACACCCTTTTGTAAGTATAACTTAACCAACTTTAACAATAACTTGCTAAAAAGCAATACCATTTTTTCAATGACTTTATTTTATTGGTCTTATAAAATCACAGGACTACCTGGCTACCCACAAAAAAGGCAAGTGACAGGAGATACTACACATTATATAGATGGGATAAACCGACCCCAATAGAGTCAAAGACTCTGATCCACTTAGACAAAACCCTTGGACTCCCTAGCATGTTGAATGCTGTGAAATTTTAAATTAAGTGATGATTTGGGGATCTAACTGTACTAGAAAATGAGTTTTGAATGGTACATTAAGTTATGTGTTTTATTTCAACACAATCAGTGGGATAGCATATTACAATGCAAAGGAATCAACAAAACCAGGATAGTTTGCACTGATGGTATACTTGAAGGAGCCAAAGGACTTGTTTTGCCTGGCTCTTTAATGGTAGAAGCAAACCACTTAGAAAACTGTGATACACAGCAACAGTCTCTCCTTAGATGAAAACCAACCTCCGACTAAATATTAACCATCTAAAAGCTAAAATGCACTTTTTTTGTTGATTGGAAAAAATTAATGATGAGGCAAGCTAGATTGAATGAGTTATAGAAACAAACAAGGCAGCATTCTGTGCCTCCCAGCACCCATATATTACTCAAATTTGAAAGGAAGCTTAACAAACTAATAAGCATTTTAATTGTATATGACTTAATTACACAATAGTGAAACATGTCCATATAGAAAATAGTTAGAATGTGTTTGTGTGTAAGATTGGCAATACACAGGTAAGACTCATGAAACCTACCAGTGAACAGAGTTACATTAAGGCCAACCAGGGGTAGCCTGGCCCCTTATAGTGAACATACCTGTTCATAAAAATACTTATTAAATAGGTCATATTCCTTCCAACACTACTCTTCAAATTGGTAACATCATTAGTTGTGCTGGATAGCACATGATTAATATTCTTAATAGTCTTGTGTAAAGCTTTAATGAAGAGACCCATATCCCTATTTGGTTTCTGTGAATAATTAACACTTAAAAGGGATCATTGGCATTTAAAGGGAAATTAGTCTAATAACTCCATCTGGTTGGTGGGAAAATGGATGGAGCTTTTTTGTTAAGTTTGGGTAGTCCGGTTATTTTTCTTAACTGTGGTTACGATTTTAGGAGGTACAACAGAGGCATGCATGCCCGACTGGTCAAAAGTGATAACAGTGGGCTACTCTCTTCTAAGATTAAAGTGGGAACTCAGACTACATAATGTTAATGTGCACTGGAACCTCGATTGAGGATTCAGAAGAAAGTAAGGAGGAGCCACCTCTTTTTTGACCAAAATGGCAAGAATCTATGCAAAGGCTTTAGAACACCAGTCCTCGAGGAACGAAAAACAAGCTGTCATGGAACAAGTTTGTTTATTTTGTTATTCCCCTTTTTCCCTTTAAGTGGCTGGTTGCCCTGGCAACTTTCCAATTCTCATAGCTGAGATTGGGCTATTCCTCCTCCCCTGCAACTTTTCTGTAGTTGGTTTGTTCTTGGTGTTTTTCCTGTTCCCCTGTATCTCTCCCCTGGACATTCTATCTCAGCAGCCTCTGTGAGTACAGGTTCTGATTATCTTCTCCCTTGCAAGGCAATCCGTTTTTACCTTCCCCTTGCAGAAGCACTTCCACTCATAACAAAGCACCTTCTTCTAGAGAAGCACTTTCCCAACACTATACAACCAACAAGTGCCTTTATTTCTGTGACTTTTCCAATAAAGCTAAGAAAATACAGAAGACTTTGTGTGCTTTTATAGGGGACGAGTTAAGCTATCTGACCTTATTCATTTCCTGGCATTTGACATTCATATCCAGGCATCTGACCCTGGGGTTCCAGAATAGTAAAAACGGATACCATGTGCTTTGGGAGCAGCACAGAAAGCTCCAGCTTTCCACAGCTTCAATATAAAGGCACCAGCGCTGCAACCCAGCTCAGTGTATTACTCACAGAATTATCACTCTTGTGTCTTGCCTGGGTTAACCTTCTGCCCAGCTACTAAGTTAGAAACAACAGTTATACTTACCCCTGTGCATGTCCCCACGGTTAAGGCTACCAAGGGCCACGCCACTGGACATCAGCCAAGATAGGGATCAGAGCTACGGATACCTGTGAGTACAGCTACCTCTACGCCGACTGCTGCAGGACACCAAACGGCTCCAACCGCTGACACAGGTTACAGACCGCACGCCACACGAACTGGCTAAAGGCCTACACACACCTGCAGCATGGAAGAACTCAGACCCTCACCAGACACAACACATAAGAGTGACAGGTCAGACACTGAAACAGCGACACAACTGCAACAGATGCAGGAAGGCGCAAGGCCTAAGCGAACAGTTACACTGACACAAAAAGCCTGTGAAAAATATGAAGCTGACATTGAGATGCACCGTGCTAAGTTGGAAAAGGCATGGGAAGAAATCGAAATTGAAATGAGTGATGCCACAAATGTTGGCGAACAAGAAAAGGACATTAAGCGAGCCATAACTCAAATCAAGTCATGTCATAGACATTATGTAGCATTGTCACAAGCATATTTCACCTATCTGACAAGAACCAACACAATTAATAGCCTGAGGGAACGCGAGCTGCAAAAAACAATCGATAGGGAACGCGACGGCATTGTGCAGACCGCCATTATGGAGGCGCAAAGTGAAAGAAAGGAGCTCCTCCTGGAAACTGCATCGCAGCGCTCCAGCACATCCAGGCATTCTTCCAGGTCAAGCAAATCAGTGAAATCTAATGTGTCTAGTGCAAGCGCGAATGCCACCAAGGCACGAGCCGCCGCAGAGGCCGCGCGTGCTAGGGCCGAATATGGTCGGAAAGAGGCGGCCATAAGGGCAGAGAGAGCCCGCATAGAAGAGGAGGAGCAGGCAGCAGTGGCCGCCGCAGCAGCCACCAACGCTGCCATAGCACGTAGGAAGGCAGAGTTAGATGCAAACTTGGAAGCCCTAAGCAAGGAAGAGGATGCGGCCGCCGCCATAGCGCAAGCCGAAGTCTTTGAAGCAGCCGCACTACAGGACGGCGGGGAGCAGACCTATGACCAGACAGCTCCAGAAGATATAAATCAACGCACCGCAAACTATGTAAGGAGCCTCCTCAGCATCAATACCAGTACACCATCTCGGAATTGCCTGAGTGACATCTCAGACGCTGAAGACTCTCTAGGTCCACAAAGAATAGACGCTGTTCTTTCAAGGGTACGCACAACCCGGGATAGCCAGGTTCTCAGCGGTGATCCACACGCCAGTAGGCATATAGATATACTGCAACAGTCTCACAGCTCAGGTAGGCCCACGCATAGAGAAACAGCTCCTCACACTGATCAGCGATCATCAAACATCCAGGCCAAGGAAAGGGAGAACACAAGGCCCTTCCGTGAAACCACACCAGAACAAGACCGACATATCGATGTATCAGGCCTATCAGACATGGGCAAGTACATGATCCGGCGTGACATGGTGCAGACAGGTCTTACCAACTTCGACGACCGTCCGGAGAATTACAGGATATGGAAATCCACATTCAAAGACGCTATCAAGAGTCTGGGCTTCTCGGCAAGAGAAGAACTTAGTCTACTAACCAAATGGCTGGGGAAAGAATCTGCAGAACATGCAAAGAGGCTTAGATCAGCAAATGTTAACCACCCCGAAGTGGGTCTTGATTTAGTATGGGAAAGACTAGAAGAATGCTATGGTAGTCCTGAAGCGATCGAAGACGCACTCTTCAAGAGAGTAGACAATTTTCCCAGAATTACAACCAAAGACTTCTCAAAGTTGCGAGAACTTGGGGACTTGCTGCAGGAGCTGGAATCTTCAAGGACAGACCAATCCCTGAAAGGGCTCAATGTCCTTGATGCTGCTCGTGGAGTGAAACCCATCTTGGAAAAGCTACCCTACAGCCTCCAAGAGAGATGGACTTCACAAGGCTCAAAATATAAGCGTGAGAAGCAAGTTGCCTACCCCCCTTTCTCATTCTTCTTGAGTTTCATTCGCGAAGCAGCCCGGTCAAAAAATGACCCCAGCTTCATGTTAGATACACATACTGCAGCCAGGTACAATAACACTAGAACACCCATCTCCGTCCACAGAACGGACGTGTCCTCTATGACTCAAATGAGTTTAGACCAGTCGGTCGATGGAAACAAGAAACCAAAAAACCCTAACAAAGAATGCCCCATACATAGAAAGCCACATCCGCTTAGCAAGTGTATTGGGTTCAGAATGAAGCCCATAGAGGAGCGTAAGGCCCTACTCCGAGAATTGGGGATTTGTTTTAAATGCTGTGCTTCTACAAGTCACCTATTCAAAGAGTGTAAAGAAGCTATAAAGTGCACAGAGTGTGGCAGTGACAGACACGTAGCAGCTTTACATCCAGAGACATTTAAGACTAAAACAATCAAGGCCCCTAACCTTGTTACAAAGCAGGGCGGGGAGGAAGAAGATCCAAGCACACACCCCCTATCTGTAGCATCTAAATGCACCGAGGTCTGTGGGGAAGCCAGTGATGGCAGATCTTGTTCTAAGATATGTCTTGTAGCCGTGCACCCAGACGGACAACCTGAAAGAGCCATAAGGATGTATGCCATCATCGATGATCAAAGCAATCGATCGTTGGTCAGGTCAGAATTCTTTGACCTTTTCAACATACAAGATAACACCTCCCCTTATACTCTCCGGACGTGCGCAGGGCAGATAGAAACAACAGGGAGGAGAGTAAATGGCTACACCATATGTTCAGTGGACGGCAAAGTAAGGATGCCTCTCCCCACACTCATCGAGTGCAATCATATGGCGGAGGATAGAAGCGAAATCCCTACACCAGATGTGACACGCCACCATCCCCATCTGCAGGCGATAGCTGATCGCATTCCACCACTAGATGGAAGTGCCCAGATCTTGCTGTTACTTGGCAGAGACATCATGAGAGCACATAAAATCCGTGAACAACGAAATGGGGAGCATAATGCTCCGTGCGCACAAAGGCTCGATCTAGGATGGGTGATAGTGGGCGAAGTGTGTATTGACAAGATACGCAAACCAGATAATGTAAAAGCTCTACGAACAAACCTACTGGAGAACGGTCGTATATCTCTCTTTAAACCATGTCCATATCACTTCCATGTCAAAGAGAAGCTTGGAAACAAAGATAAACAAGGGTATACGATCAAAACACAAGGAGACATTCTTCAGTCAGAAAAATACACTGATGACCTAGGATGTACAGTGTTCCAGACGACAGGGAAATCGACCCAACCAAGCCAATGGCACTACGTGCCCACAGATCAGAATCCTGCTGATATCGCCACTAGATCAGTGCCTGCAGCATATCTACAGAATACGTCATGGTTTACCGGACCAACGTTTCTGACACAACCCGATAAAACACTGTCAGCCGTAGCTGATCACTTCGAACTTGTGGATCCTGAAAGGGACCTAGAAATAAGACCCCAAGCATCCGTTCTACTGACGAGCATACTGCCCAGAAACATGTTCGGATCACAACGATTCCATCGCTTTTCAAGCTGGACAGCCCTTCTCCGAGCAATGGCACACCTTAGACACATACCCATCTCTTTCCACCATATGCCTGATGATAAAACGACCAGCTGCCACGGTTGGCACATCTGCAAAAGGTTACATACTATAGATGAACTCACAAAGGCAAAGGAGACTGTTCTCCGTCATGTCCAGAGAGAAATGTATGCAGAGCAGATCAGTTGCGTTTATGAAAAGAACAGCATTTCTAAAAAAAGCCCCCTTTGGAAGTTGGACCCCTTTATTGATGAGAATGGCCTCATGAGAATAGGTGGTCGCCTCAGTAAGTCAGGCCTATGTAGGGAGGAAAGCAATCCTCTTGTTGTGCCAGGTCAACATCACATCGCTACTCTGTTGGTACGTTACTATCATGAACAAGTCATGCATCAGGGACGACATTTCACCGAAGGAGCTATTAGAGCGGCGGGAATATGGATCATTGGTGCTAAAAGGTGTGTCGCTAGAACCCTCCATAAATGTGTTAGGTGTCGGATGTTGAGGGGCAAAAGCCAAGATCAAAAGATGGCAGACCTGCCACCCGACAGATTCAGTACAGAACCCCCCTTTACTTGCATAGGACTTGATGTTTTTGGGCCATGGACAGTCATCTCACGAAAAACGAGGGGTGGATTAGTGGGCTGCAAACGATGGGCAGTGCTTTTCACCTGCATGAGCACACGGGTTATACACATTGAGGTATTAGAATCAATGGATGCATCGAGCTTCATAAACGCCCTCAGAAGATTCTTTGCCATCAGAGGACCAGTCAAACAAATACGTTCCGACTGCGGAACCAATTTCGTTGGGGCTTGCAAAGAATTACAAATAAACACTAAAGACATTGAAGACAACAGCATCCAGAAATACCTGCGCGACCAAGGATGTACGTGGATATTCAACTCTCCTCATTCTTCTCACATGGGTGGAGCATGGGAACGCATGATCGGAGTAGCTCGACGCATTTTGGATTCTATGATGTTGAAAACTAATTTGGCTCAACTGACTCATGAAGTGCTAACCACGTTCATGGCTGAGGTGTCAGCAATCGTCAATGCAAGGCCTTTAGTCCCACTTTCCACAGATCCAGAATCACCAAGCATTCTGACTCCAGCAATGCTCCTTACGCAAAAGGTAGGAGACATTCCTACTCCAGTCGGAGACTTTAACTCAAAAGACATGTATAAACGTCAGTGGAGGCAGGTGCAGTGCCTCGCTAACACATTTTGGGACCGTTGGAGGCGTGAGTATCTTGTGACGCTTCAAGAACGCCACAAATGGCAAGCTATCAAACAAGACATCCAAGAAGGAGACGTTGTCCTGTTAAAAGACAAACAGGTGGCACGAAACGAGTGGCCTATGGGTCTTATCGTTAAAACCATCCCAAGCACAGATGGAAGGATCCGCAAGGTTGAAGTAAGAGTTGCCAAACAAGGGACCGTGAAAACCTTCATAAGGCCTATTACAGAGACTATCCTTCTAGTGTCCAATCAGGCCCAGGTAAGAAAAGAAAAAAAAAAAGGAAAACTGACCACCTATCCGACGGATTGCGAAGCGCACAGGTAGTCTGAACTGTGCACCCACCGGATATCCCTTGCCGAAGGAACCCTGGAGCCAGTGGCATTACATCACAGTGAGAATGTGGACTTGTGTATTGTTGTTGTGTATTTACATATGTTCCACATAAGTTTATATATAGTGGTATCTCCAGATACCAGACGGGGAGTGTCATGGAACAAGTTTGTTTATTTTGTTATTCCCCTTTTTCCCTTTAAGTGGCTGGTTGCCCTGGCAACTTTCCAATTCTCATAGCTGAGATTGGGCTATTCCTCCTCCCCTGCAACTTTTCTGTAGTTGGTTTGTTCTTGGTGTTTTTCCTGTTCCCCTGTATCTCTCCCCTGGACATTCTATCTCAGCAGCCTCTGTGAGTACAGGTTCTGATTATCTTCTCCCTTGCAAGGCAATCCGTTTTTACCTTCCCCTTGCAGAAGCACTTCCACTCATAACAAAGCACCTTCTTCTAGAGAAGCACTTTCCCAACACTATACAACCAACAAGTGCCTTTATTTCTGTGACTTTTCCAATAAAGCTAAGAAAATACAGAAGACTTTGTGTGCTTTTATAGGGGACGAGTTAAGCTATCTGACCTTATTCATTTCCTGGCATTTGACATTCATATCCAGGCATCTGACCCTGGGGTTCCAGAATACAAGCCATGGATTATGTATATCCTTGCCTGAAAACAAGTAGTAAAATTATTTTTTTAATGGGCACACCTGTGCTCAGGTTGGAATATTATAAAAATGTTTCCATGTTGTGGGCTGAATCTTGTAGACAACAAACCAAAGAATTGTCTCATACTAAATAAATCATTCAATTCCTTTCACTACTATTCATAAATTTTAATATCAGAGGATAAAATATGTGATATGAGATGTGGTCATATATTGTTTAACCCTAATAATACATTTTGGGGGAACTGCATTACCCCTGACCCAGGGCAGAACCCAACTTGCTTCAGTGCCCACCTAGAGAAATATGTCTCCTTGTTCAAGCAAATAAACATTTCTTGCCTACAACGTGGAAAGATATTTCTCCATGAATTCATAGTTTTTTTATTTACTACCTCAACTAAAACAGATTTCATAGTGAATTCCAAAATTTACTATAAACCAACAAAGCAGAGCATGTCAAGTTTCAAAAGCTTTTTAAGGTTGTCCATGAGACCTCCACCTTGTCATCATCAAAATGTTTTTTTTTAAAATTACCGGTAATAATCTCTACTGTAGCAATCAACTGGATATTGCACAGCCTTCATAACACTCCTAATTTATTATAACTATTATAACACATATTCCTACTATTGTTACTACTTTAAATTGAAATTCCTTTAAAATTAACTATATAACTATATTAGTTTACTGTTGACTTAGTGTGTAATTATGTTAAATTGTGCACTACAATGTAATGTAATTTTAATCATATATTATTTAAGCACAGAGCCAGTGTGTTTTTCTGCTTTATTCTACATAATTTTGTATATATTTAACAATTTATATTCCAAAAATAAAATATATTTTAAAATTTATAATAATACCACATTGAACTTTTGGCCATAATGATTGATTTCACAGAGACTTATTATAGCCTTGCTGTTTGCTCAAATCATTTGTTTGATTAAAATATGTAATCCTAGGATTCATGATGTATAAACATTTTTTCCCCAGTTTCTAATACGCACAGAGGGATTCACACTGTAAACCTCTTTAATATTATAACATAACCAAAATTATAACCATAATACAATTGCCTGTATTCATTTGTGTGTACTCATTTTGGCTAAATCTCAATAGCTACAAAGTGATGCAGGGAATAGAGGATATATGGGCTCATGCAGTACCGAGAAAGGAAAAAAGATGACTATGAATGGAGATGGGGAGGAATTGTTAGGCAGAGGAGTGAAAGATTACACATTTCTCAAACCCTGCCTTTTATACCCTCTAAAACAAATCCGGTTATAAGCATCTACGGTCAATACAGATAGTCCTATCTGTCATGCTGTCTTTCTGACAAACCTGCCCGAGCTAATTAAAACGATTTGCAAAGATATATTAAAAATCTGTACCGCTGGGATGCTAGGAGATGACATTTGGGGCCTATACATTACGAGATCTGCAATGAAAGAAACAGGGCAGGGTGTTGTTAAAAACAGAGTAGTGTGACACGAAGCAGATGTGTTTAAATATGGATGAGGAGTTTATTGAATTCCATCATGTTAGTTACTTACAGGTTGTGACATCAAGGTGTATCACTATTTTTTTTTCTTTTGTAATTTTTCCAAACAACCTGCTTAAAAAGTATGGTCAACAACTTGGACAACCTCTTTCAGTTATTTATATTTCTAGAAATCTGAAAAAATAATTACTTATAAATAAATGTAAAACATTTAAATAAACAACATTTAGTGAACAGATAAGGTACAGCATATCACTATATACTGAGCCAGACATTGACTGTTGTACAGCATAACCCCCATCATTATATACTAAGCCAGACATTGCTGTGGTAGGCCTCTGCCCCTGAAGCAGCCTGCCAGTGTCACCTCTGCCCTCTTAAGCAGCCTGCAAGTGACACCTTTGTCCACCTAACAGCCTGCTATTGCCACCTTCTCCCCCTTAACAGCATGTCTGTGCCGTTTCTGTACCTTAAAGACTTATGTTCACTCACTCCCTCGCTCACCCATTTAGTCAACCATGTGTGTGTTGTGTCCTAATAAGCTTGTAGTGTTTCAATATTACACTTATTCTTATGAGTGGAAGATAAATATATGTTTTATTGCAAATTGAGTGTTCGTCCTTCTGGAGTTCAACATGGTTAATGCATTTGTGCAACAAGGACATAATATAATGGATCTATAGTAATATTCCCTGCTTAAACATATAACATAATACAGCTAAGGTACTTCTTATACAAGGGGTAAAGCGATCCATTTCTCAGTTACCTGGAAAATAATCATGCACTCCATTTGTTCATGTACAAAGCTCAATATATAGGCACCATTATTGACCAAATCATAACATTTTCTGTGCGCTTGTGCCCATGGGCCATAAAATGACATTTAACAGAATTTATGTAGCTGGAAGATAATTAAAAGACCATATTGTACCTTTGTATGCAACACACTGTGTAGTAGATCTGGCAAGCGTTAAGACTTACAATAAATATGATGGTTTGAAACAGTTAATCTTATTTGGGGCTTTAGAGGTTCATCTACCCCTGACATAATAAAGGAATGTGTTCCTCTCCTGTGTTTTACTAAAAAGATCTTGAGCAAATCTATTGTAAAATCAATACAAAAGACTTTTTCGTGCTCCATCGGAGAGAGATTTGTGCAGGCTAACATTTGCCTTCTAAGAAATACACTAGATGGAACAATATTTGCTCGTGATTAGTAGTAGTAAAGGCTCATCCTGTGGACTGCCTTTAATGATGCCTGTGCTTTATTTCACACGAGTAGAATGTGAACACATTTTGATGCATTCAATTGCTTTATTAAATCATTTAATGTGATTAGAGAAACTATCATATGTTAAAGACAAAATATTGTCATTAAATTGATTGAAGAAGGTGCACATTTATTAACTTTAACGGCTCCCCTCAATATCCAGAAAATCAAAGGTTTGACATATAAATAAAGCTGAACAACACATTTAAAGGTTAATAGATGGCTGTGTAGTAAATTCATCTTATATGACAATTTCTTACATATTGTATGTTTAACCTTTGATTAGTGGTTGCAATGTGCACTGCATGCAGAAAAGCAAAAGCGTCCAATTCCCACATACTTTTGACTTATTTATGTTAAACACCGTTCTATGTGAGTTAGTATATATGAATCTATACACAGCATAACATGGATATTTGTAAGTATATGTTTTCTATGCATCAAAAATCATACACGTGTTTTCCACACAGCTGTCAAATGTTTGATCACAAATTTGTCTCTTAAGCACTACTGCCATTTTAGTGTTTTCAGTTACACCTTGTATAATTCAGAAAAAAAAATCTTTATGGCAAGCCAGATGTCAAACCTTGGAGTCCACGGAAAATATTCAGCTAAATAACAGCTGTTGGTATAATGTGATATGCTTCAAGTCACAACAGCAGTCAAATATGTATGTATAGTGAATATGGTAGGTATTAACTCAATTGTTACCTCTACATTTGAGAAGAGGCGCATTTACCTTTGCTGCTGCCCTAGCTGCCCCCTCCACAGCCACTGTCCTCACTGCAGAGCACCAGAATATAATGTCATGACTTAAAAGTGCCCAGTGTCTTTTAAAGCACTAGGCCGTGTCAGCCCAGCACAGCCTCCACATCAGAGATCTGCCCAGTTGAGCAGTGGCACATTGGTGGGGGTCTGATCCCCCAAGAAGGGACAGAAAATAAATTGCTTTACAAAAAATGGTACAAATCTATTATTCTTTTACACAATAGCCTTTAGACTTAATACATATTTTAATTTTAACAAAGTTTGCCAATTTCGCCAACTTGTACGAATCTCTGAAAATGAGGAGTGTGGCCCCTCTGGGCACACCATCTCCCCGTTCCTCCAATTGGGGGAGAGGCAGGCCCGGACTGGCCATCGGGCACACTGGGCGTTTGCCCGGTGGGCCGGGCCACGGCAGGGCCGCATTGACTTAGGGGCTGATGGAGCTGCAGCTCCAGGCCCCTACCCTACCTACGGCCGCATTAACGCAGGGCATAAGGGGCACCTGCCCCTTAAGCCCGCCGCAACTGCGACCGGGTCCGCCACTCTAAGGGGCCGGGAAGTCCCCACCAAGGCCGACCTTACGGGTCTGCGGCCGCACAGGGTTTAAATTAAAACATCGGGGTTTTTTTAACTTCATTTAACATCCTCCATGTTAAATAAAGTTTTTTTTAACTTTATTTAACATGGAGGATGTTAAATAAAGTTGAAAAAACCCCCCGATGTTTTAATTTAAACCCTGTGCGGCCGCAAACCCCTAAGGCCGGCCCTGGTGGGGGCTTCCCGGCCCCTTAGAGCAGGACCGGCCTTTGGGGTGTGCGACCGCACAGGGCGTCACACTCTAGGGGGCGGTCCGCACCGGGTGCCGCTCATCAGGCGGTGCCAACTTGCGGCACCCGGCACCCCTCCAGAGACAGACAGTAATGTCCGCCGCTGGAGGAGCAGGCTCGCAAGGGAGCGGTATCGGAGGTCTTTAACAGACCTCCGGTTCCCTTGAGTGATTTTAAGCCGGGTTCAACCCGGCTTAAAATCACTCAAGGGAGCCGGAGGTCTTTAGCAGGGGTACTAAAGGGATACCGCTCCCTTGTGATCCGCGCGGCAACAGCTGCTGTGCGCCGGGGTTTGTTGTTAGATCCCGGCGCACAACACTGAAGCCTCGCCCACCGCTGTCCGTGCCCTCTGAACCGGAAGAAGACAGAGAAGACAGAAGAACTGAAGAAGAGGAGCGAAGAGGAGGAAAAGGAGCTGTAAGGAGAAAAGAGGAAAGGTAGGAAAATATTCAGTGAGAGTGGATTAGTATATATGTGTGGATTAGTATATATGTGTGGATTGGTATATATGTGTGTGGATTGGTATATATGTGTGTGGATTGGTATATATGTGTGGATTGGTATATATGTGTGGATTGGTATATACGTGTGGATTGGTATATACGTGTGGATTGGTATATACGTGTGGATTGGTATATACGTGTGGATTGGTATATAGGTGTGGATTGGTATATAGGTGTGGATTGGTATAGGTGTGGATTGGTATATGTGTGTGGATTGGTATATATGTGTGGATTGGTAAGTGTGTGAGAGTGATGGGTGTTATGCTGTACCATTTCCAATGTCTTTTTCATGATCTAATTATGCTCTAAAAGTACATCATAACTCCCATCACTCTATACTGTTCCATACAGTGGCAGAGCTGGGAGGCAGAGGCCTTGCACCCTCACCGCAGGACTCCTGAAAGGTAAGTGAACTTCAAAGAGGGAGAGGGTAGATAGTTAGGAGGGGGTAGATAGGGAGAAGGGCGTGAGACGGGGGAAAGGGGGTAGATAGGGGGAAAGGGGGTAGATAGGGGAGAAGGGAGTGCGAAGGGGTAGATGGGGCAGAAGGGAGTGAGAAGGGGTAGATAGGGCAATCATACTCCTATCATGCCAAGTCTGCGAGTACATCCTGGAATCTGGGTATGCCTGGGCATGATAGGAATGTGATTGCTGTTAACAATCATATATATATACATATAATATTGTTTTTTAATTGTTTTGTCCTATTTTGGTGTGTTACTTACTTTAAATAAAAGGGTTTTTTTATGGTGTGGGGAGGTCATATTCGGTTTCGGACAGGTAAATGCTGCATTTTCGGTTTCAGTCCAGAATTCGTTTCGGTGCATCCCTACTTCTAAGCCAGACAATGAAGTGGTAGGCCTACACCACAACAATGTTTGGCGTAGTATATAGTGATTGGGGTTATGCTGCACTATTGTCAATGTCTGGCTCAATGTATAGTGATAGGGATTACGCTGTACCACTGTCAATGTGTGCCTCAGTATATAGTGATAGGTGTTGTGCTGTACCACCGTCATTGTCTGCCTCAGTATATATTGGTAGGTGTTATGCTGTACCACCGTCAATTTCTGCCTCGGTATATAGTGATAAGTATTATGCTGTACCACCGTCAATGTCTGCCTCAGTATATAATGATAACAGTGAGAAGAGGCAGAGGTGGTAGATAGTGATACAGGGGGATAGATAGTGAGAAAGGGGAGTTTTGTTACAAGTTTTTATTCCTTTCTTTTTTTGGGATGGGGGGGCACCAGAGGAGTAGTCCGCACAGGGCGCCAGAACACCTAAGGCCGGCTCTGCCTTAGAGTGGCGGATCCGGTTGCAGTTGCTGCGGGCTTAAGGGGCTCTGCCTTAATGCGGCCATATAGGCCCAGTCAGTCCGGTCCTGACTGGGCCTATTTTAAGGTAGGAGCCTGGAGCTGCAGCTCCATCAGCCCCTAAGTCAATCCTGCCCTGCCACAGGCGCGGTCGCAGTTGCTGCTTGCTCTGGCAACAAGGTAAATAGGGTGAGGGAAGGGAAGGGGCTGCAGTGAGAAGGGGCAGATGGGGGTTAGGTAGTGAGAAAGGGGGAGAGGGGATAGATAGAGGCGGTACATATTGAGAAGTGGGGAAGGGGGTTACATAGTGAAAAGGGGGAACATAGTGAGAAGGGGCAGATAAGATGATGAGAGGGGGTAGTGTGAATGCGTATGAGAATGAATGAATAAATGTGTGGATGAATTGTGTGAATGCGTATGACAATTAATGAATTCATGTGTGGATGAATTGCTTGAATGATTTGTGAGACTGCATTAATGAATGTGTTAATGATTTGTGTGAATGATTAAATGCAAAGATGGTACATGAAGGGTGGGCTTTAACAATAAATAAATAAATAAATATGGGCTGCTCAGGCTTAAATGCCCGGGCCTATTTTTTGTCCCAGTCCGGGCCTGGGGAGAGGGTTAGTTCACTGGGAGTCCAGGATAATGAAGACAGATTCCCTGAGAAAGAAAACTGTTTCTGCACCTCTCTTTCTCAGTGAATCTGTCTTCATTGTTCTGGCCTCTTTATGGATTTCCTCCAATCAGGGAAAAGAGTGTGCCCTTTTGCGGAAGTTTCCCGAAAGGCCATGTACATTTGTCCACAAAATAGTGGACAAAAAAACAAGAATTATTTGGAGCAGTGAACTAAAAAGAAGATAGAAGACAGAAAACAATAAGCGACAAGGAGACAGGGAAGTGGTTGACGGAGAGGATAGAGAGACATTCAGAGAGATTGTGAGTGAGTCAATGAGAGTGTGAGCGAACGTGAGTGAGAGTATGCATGACAGTGAACAAACTTATTTTCCGAATGTAAAAAGCCCTCCAATTTTCTTCCAAACCAAAACGGCAGGAAACGAAATCCATAATCCGAAAAACAAACAAAAACAAAATGGAAAATTTGTATGCATAAGCCTACTGAACATATAAACAACTCACTAAAAAAAGGTTTTTGCCAAGTACACAATATGTTACACTTTGATCATTTCATATACATTCTCTGTGATGAAACATATTCAATTCTCAAACTTAGGTTATTAAGACTTACAGAATTTGCATAAAAGAAATATCCATTATGACTAGTAAAGAATGCATATGTAAAAGGCATGCACTTTGACAAGATTGATTTCCCCTTCACATAGTATGAAGTAATAATTTGTTTCCTTTGCATTACAGAATTTAGCATGGAAACGTCTGAATAGTGTCCATCAGTGTATTGTTAAAGAAAACAGTAACTAAATGGAGGTTAATCTAATTTTTACTATTTGAAGATTTGCAGCGTGACTTTCTTTGTAATTCTTATTTCACTTGTCTTTAAACTCATTTGCTACAGCTGAAAATAATGAGTAAAATATTATTCTGACCATAGAGATAGGTACCAATGCCTTGGATATTTATTTGAATATAATATAATAGAATACATAGAATTTTATGGCAGTTAAGAATGCTAAAATCATATTTAGTCCTTGGTGTTGTATTATAATCAGGAAAACCTTATGTCTATCCAATGCAGGTTTAAATTCCATCACTGTCTTAAGTTCTACCACTTCTGTTTTAAGCCTTTTCCCCTTATCCGCCACCCTTTCACTTAAGTGAAACACGATTACATTACCGTTCTATACTGTTCTATCATTTGACCATCTAGGTGACTCAAACGACTGTAGCTTAGAGCCAGGGATGTCATTAGCCTCTAAGGGGGTTCCAGATTTACACTCTTTTTGGCAACAGCGTGGCCAGAGCAAAAGTACAAGAACATTATTGTCTACATCACAGCCACACATACATGTGCTTGAGTAGGTGAGCAATCAAGCTGTTGGTGAGGCACAAGTCAACATAATTAAAGTATTTTTCTTTTAGATGAATGTTTTTTGAGATTCTGTTCTGAGACAGAGACAAATATTTTGAAAGAAGAATACACGTAAAATATAGTGAAAAATCAGTCAGGTATTTTAATAGTTTTTAACCCTCTGGATAACATGATGGCCTTCAATAAACAACAGAATTTCTTGATGAAAAATTTGCAAAAACAAATAAGTGAATACATATTCTACATATCCTTTCGTGGTTTGAAGTTTCATTTTAGGGTTATTTACATATAGATATAGTATATTTTCACATACAAGCTGCAAATGTATTGTTTATAGAATAAAGTGTTTAAGTCATTCAACTCAGGGCAGTATTTTAAAATTAAATCATAGTGGTTTAATGTGTGTGGGATATTTGTTACACCACAAATGTGAATTACAATGAGCTAGTGAACTACTCAGACTTTGAGATCTTAATTTGAACAACACAACAGAAGCATATAAAATCAATTTCCATTACTTACTGTAGTGTTCTGGACATTATTCAATGTGCTATGAGGGTGATCCTGTAGGTATGCCATTACTCTTATTGAATTAATTGACCCTTCACCAAACTATGACAGATTGGAAAGTTTCATTAATAGTAAGTCATTTGGAGTATCAAATGCACAGTTTGGTTTATCTTAGTATAAAATTTACCAACTTATTGTTTATGCACAATTATTTCCTTTATAGACATTTTTATAATATGTACCCACATGCTTTTTATATGTTTATTTAATAACTGTTCCATTGTGTTCTTGGTATATAACCATTAAAAAAAAGGTAAGTCTAATTCTTAAGATATTACTGTGTTCTATATATTTTTTTATAATTTAATTAATGATCTGTCATGTGCATTTTAGTACTATTATGTACATGCCCTTATGAACATTAAGCCATTTCAGGATCAGGAGCTACTTGGTTCCACACTATTTGAAATGCAGCCGCAATGAAACAAACTCAACCTTGTACGCAAATTTCAAAAGCTCTCTGAAAACCCACATTTTTGAGAAGCATACAGCCTTTCTTCCGAATACTCAGCCAGCATCCTAATCAAACCACCTGAATGACCAACAAAAATAAAGGGTACCCATGCTCAGTGGAGTATACTTGGCCTATGGAAAATTTCTCTACAATGGTCTGAGTTTAGCCAGTCTAGTTTCTAACAATGTATTGTATCTGGCACCACATGTCCTTGTGAGGTGGAAAGCTGGGATATGATATCATATACAACCTTGGTGGAGACGACGGCAGCTGCAGTGGTAGGCCTGGGTTAGACTTATCAAGGCACATTTCTGCTAATGCTCTTCTGTCCATCCTCGGCTGAACCATTTTCAGGCTTTAAAAGTTAATGTCCACTTTTGGGGGAAAAAGTTATAGACTTTCTTTCTGCTTTGTGTTTGTTAAATGTTTTTTTTTCTTTAAAATATAAAAATGCAGTTGGCATTGTTTAAAACATAATACAGAATGTCCCACATCAATAACATGAAATGATATACCAAACTCTGTAAATAGAAATATTCAAAGAAGATGTTTTAATTTATTGTACTTGGCTGTCTTGTGATTTTTTTTATGGGTACAATGTAACTTATTTTAATAAACAGTACTACTTTATTATGCTTCTGTCAACAAAATGCCTGTTTGTTATAAAGCAAAATGTGTAAATGGCAGCTTCATTATTTCTTTGGAACTTGGTAATTTTCCAGACTGTTTTATATACAATGAATTCAGCTTTTCCAAAGCCGGAAGGCGACGCCTGTGCAGTATGTTTAGGATTAATTGTTGCTTATTAAATGTTGGGAAAGGCTTTTAAATCTAGTGCTACTTTGCAATAATAAGAAAAGAAAAAAAACCCAAACATTTGTTATACCCCCCCAGGAATTAATGGGTATAAATAATAACTATATTATAAAAAGAAACAAAATAATTAACTTGAACAAATAGTCGATTCAATTGTATTCCAATGTGCTTTATCATTTATATGAGTGTTACCTGCTTTAGTTTCAATTCACTTAACAACACAATGAAAATTAAACAAGTATCTTCCTGACCTAATGTTCTATTCTGAAGTAACCAAAACAATTTGTGCATAATTTTTCTTTGTGTGATGTCCAACGTTACCTTACATAGTCTAGTCTTGCTGTAAAATCACTTACCGTATATTTCGGCGTATAAGACGACTTTTTAACCCGAGAAAATCTTCTCAAATGTCGGGGGTCGTCTTACACGCCGGGTATACTTACTTCCGAGCCGGAGATTCCCCACGAAGCCACGAATCTCTAGGGGAGGGGTGAGCGGAGACCAGCAGGGCTGGTTGGGGAGATTACGACCTCCCTCTAACTAGCCCAGCATTAGGGAGCTCGAGGTCTGGCACTAAAGCACTAAAGGAAGCAGTAAAGCAGAGGTCTGAAATGACAGACGTCACGCTCCCACAACAGGATGGAAGAAAGAAGATAGAAGATGAGAAAGGTAAGAGATGGGGAGAAAGGGGTGTGAGTGCAGTGTATGTGTCTATATGTTGGAGTGAGATGGTCAGTGTATGTGTATGGTCAGGTGTGTGTAAGAGCAGTGTAGGTATTTGTGTGTTTGTAAGATGGTGTGTATATATATATATATATATATATATATATATATATATATATATATATATATGTGTGTGTGTAAAGGCAGGGGTGTGTGGTGAGGGCAGTGAATAAATGTGTATGTATGGACAGGCGTATGTTAGTATGTGTATGTATGCCCAGTCGTCTTATACGCCGGAATATACGGTACTTCTGTTTTAAATGCTATATATTTTTTTTATTGCAGAAGTAAAACTTTTTTGGATTAAAAAAACGTCCTGTAGTTTTAACAAGAAAAAATGGTTCAGCACTCAACTCCCAGGAAGCTGGGTGCTAGCAGGAAAAGGGGACAGCATAAACCCTCTTGAAGTATACGAACACAGAGAAGAATCCCTGCACTCCAAACAGCTTCCAATCCTTAACCCCTTAAGGACAATGGGTGTCCCCTAAACCCATTGAAAACAATGCATTTTGAGCCCATACATGTACGGGCTTTGTCATTAAGGGGTTAAGTTACTGTATTCAGAGAAAGCAAAACAAAGGCCCTGTTTGGCCAAAACGTTGCTTTTTTTGTTTTGCTTTCTCTGGCCAATGGTCTCACCAGGCCAAGTTCCGCCTCAGGAGTTAAAGGACCATGCGACCGACTCTATTGGTCGACTTTGTATTCTCAGCTCTTCCCGTCTCAGAGGGTGACCTCTTGTTCTTTGTACATTTGGTCACTGAAGAGCTCTTTATATTGGCCCTGTGTATATTTATATAATGTTATCATATCCTCTCTAAGACGCTGTTTTTCCAGTGTGTATAATTTTTACATTTTTAGTCTCTCTTCATAACTAGTAACTTCCAATCCCCTTATTAATTTTATAGCCCTCTTTTGCACTTTTTCTAGTAGCATAATGTCCTTTTTAAGGACCGGTACCAAGAATTGTACCGCATATGTAAGGTGAGGTCTTACCAATGACCTGTAAAGAGGCAAGATGATATCCTCCTCCCGTGAATCAATACCTTATTGGCCCTTGCAGCTGCTTGCTGGCATTGCGCACTGTTGTCAAGTCTGTTGTATACCATTATTCATTCTCATTGGTAGTTCTCCCATTCATAGTATAGGTTGCATTTTTATTATTTTTACCATAATGCATAACTTTGCATTTATCTATGTTGAACCTCATCTGCTACTTGCACGCCCAGTCCCCAACTCTAAATCCTCCTGCAAAGAAGAAACATCAAGATTAGTCTGAATTACCCTGCCTAATTTTGTGTCATCAGCAAAAACTGTGACAATGCAGCTTGGGGGATCATTTATAAATAAATTAAAAAGAAGAGGACCCATAGAGATATGTGCCAGAAGATCTGTACCACTATGTACTCTATACTAGACTTGTGCATTCAGATTTGTATGAATTGCAAATGTAACTTAATTTGCCAATTTCCTCTATTCGTACGAATCTCCAAAAATGAGGCCAGATCCCAGCAAAATAGACAAAAATGAAGCAAAAAATCCATGAATTTTTGTCCGAAATTCACGGGCCTTCAGTGACATCAACAATTAAGCAACAATTAATCCTAAACATACTGCACAGGCTTCGCCTTCCGGCTTTGGAAACAAATTTAATTCCCAAATTACAAATGCTTGAACTTGATCAAGGCACTAGATACATTTGTGGGTCATGTTAAGAATATAAGATTAATAAAATAACGACAGACACCAATTGAATTTTGAAAGGCCACAGTTTTATTTATGGTAAGTACTGTGACACGTAAAACTTTATTCAAACTTTAAAACATACATTTCTTGAAACTTGTGTAACCTCCAATCTTAATGTACAAACCGCCAGATTTTACCCTTTTAGAACCAAGGAGGTTACAACCACCGACCGTGCGACAACTAAGTGACATAACATCGATACCTCATCACCGGTAACTCACACAAACATGTTGCCGCGTACACCAACCACGAGCCGTAAAGCCGCACTAGCCCGTGGTGTAATACGAAGGCCCCTCTTTCCCATGGGACCCTGCCCGTGGAAAAAAGGCCCACCATAACTCTCAATAACCACGGATTCCATACCTCGGATGAAAACCACAACAATTTTACCTCGTACCATGAATAAACCAACCATAAAAACCTGACGGGAACCTCAGTTCCCCGCCACAGCCAGCGCATTTGACCCCACTTGAATACGCTGGCTCCACCACAAAGAAACAGCTTTTTCCATGCCACATCTAACATCTAACAACCATATGTCCGATCCAATGTCGGTCAGGTGAACACCATCCTTGCGGAACAGAGCCGCATTATCCCCCTCCAGGTCAGAGTGAGGCACCACAATACCCCCAAACCTGGACACAAATCGAAACACCACCTTGTTAACCTTAACCCTGGCCATATTAACACCATGCAAGGACCTGGCACCGCGCCAAAAAAGCCGAGGAGTGATATGGGACCACACTATCACCAGTCCCGGAAAACACGTCCACAACCGCAACAAATCACATTTAATGTTCCGAATTAAAACCCTCAATGGAACTCCACAAATGTCATTACCACCGCCATGCAACACTAAAACATGCTGAGGAGAACCGGACCGTACCCCAGCATAAAATTCGACAATAACCTCCCCCCCCTAAAACCGAACCATCTAACCTGAGCATCGTCAACAGAAAGGCCCAATTGAGTACCCTGCACCCGAACAACCGCCCTCCTTTCCACCCAGTAGACAAAGGAATGGCCAAAAATCCACACCTGGCAGCAGGTACAATCTGCAAAAACAAACAAACCAAAGACCGGTTAAAAACAACACCCAGCATAAAGGAGGGGGCAAAAACAACAACATCAGACGAGCTGAGGCCGGACATAAGATCGAAACCGAGACGATCTCCACCGCCCAATGCGCTGAATGGTCTCATCAGGAAGGCCCCACCTAGCCGCCTCCGTGGCTGCACCAATCCGGAACGAGTGAGAAGCGAACTCACTAGGAGACAATCCCATCAGCGCAAGCCCCTTATGAAAGATCGCTATGAACTGATAGCGAGATAAAAAGGAACCATCAGCGTGCACAAAAAATGGTCCCTGTACACTAGGACGCAATTGTAAAAATCGCGATAAGCATACAACCAGACATAAGGACGACCCTGACAATTGAAACAGAGAGACAGTAAAACCCTTATCCAACTGATCCGTTTTGGACCGCCGAATAAACAACCTCACCACGTCAATACTGACCAACACGTCCTGAAAGCGCATACCACCACCGACCCCACGCGGTGGACTAACGAACTCACTGATGCGTAAGGCTCCAAAAAAGGCCACCACGAAAGTGGCACGAAACAAGACTTCTTCATACGGGTCCCTGCAAATCGCGCCCAAACCATCGCAAAGCCCGCCCAGGATCCGAAAGGTAACCGGCTGACGAGAATCCCTCGTCCGGAAACCCTTACGGAAACCTTTTAAAGCCTGCTGAACCACAAAGACTTTACAAAAATCAGCCTCACCCATCAGTTTACAACGTAACGAGAGAGCAGAGACTAACTGGTTCACCTTAGAAACCGATACCCCTCTCTCAAGCAATTCACCCAAATACCTCAGCAACACCAGCACCTTGTCTTCAGCAGAGGAAGGGTTTCCACAGGACCCCAGGAAAGCATCCCAGTACGTCCAAGCCCTCTGATAGGCCGTCCAAGTAGAGGGAGCCAGCGACCGATGTATCAAGTTCAAAGCGCAACATCCCCCATCGTCCAAAGCCAGGACGGGCAAGGCAAGCCCACCTGAAGGGCTGTAGGTGCCAGCTGCCGAAACCGCGACCATTGCTGTCGAGACAAAGCATCAGCAATAGAGAATTCTCAACACCGGGTAGATGGACTGCCGTCAAAAACATGTTAAGTTGCAAACAGCGCAAAACAAGATGTCTTAACAATTTCACGACCGGGGGCGAAGAAGCCGAAACTTTATTAATGACCATAACCACACCCAAATTGTCACAGTGCAAACACACCCGCTTATTCCGAAAAAGATCGCCCCACAATACCATGGCCACAACCACTGGAAAAAGTTTGAGGAACACGAGATTCCTACAGAGTCCGGACCCCTTCCAAGCCGCAGGCCAAGTAGAGGCACTCCACTGACCCCCCAAGAAAAACCCCATAACCGTCGCCACCAGCAGGATCCGTGTAAAACTCTAGATCCACATTGGAAACCACCTCATCCATCCAAACAGCTCTCCCATTATATTCACTTAAAAACACGTCCCAGACCGCTAAGTCTTCCCGCAAGTCATGCGTGATCCGGATAAAGTGATGGGAGGCCTTAACCCCGGCCGAGGCCTTCGCCAACCGCCTACAAAAAACCCGCCCCATCAGGATTATGCGACATGCGAAATTAAATTTGCCCAAAAGAGAACTGTTTTAAAGTCACCTTTTTTACCGAATGAAAATGACCAACCAAAAAACTCAAGTCATTCACTTTATCCATAGGCAACTGGAAAATCATGGCCATAGAATTGATTTCTATCCCTAAAAACTTTAACTTAGTAACCGGCCCCTCCGTTTTGTCGGGGGCCAAGGGAACCCCAAAACGCCTCATGACACTTTGGAGTGTAGACAGAATCATCGCACAGACTTGCGACCCCGGGCGTAGGAACCGGGGGGGACGGGGGGGAAGGATCCCCCCCCAGGAAATCATGTGGGGGACCGATAATAGAGAAATCCCCCCCAGGGCTGTAAGTGAGGCGAGTGCCCTCGGTGCACAGCTGCCCGATCAGCAGCTGCAGCGTGCAGGACTGGTTGGGGAGATCACGGATTTCCCTAACCAGTCCAACATTAATGTAACACTCTCTGTCACTGAGAGCCGGGGGATGGGATATGACGTTTATATCCAAGCCCCGGCGCTCAGCATAAACAGCTGCGCGCAGCTGCACTCCACTAGAGCGGCAAACCAGAAGGAAAGGAGGAAGAGAAAGCAGAAGGAAGAAGAAAAAGCAGAAAGGAAGAAGAGAAAGCAGAAAGGAAGAAGAAAAAGGTAAGAGATGTGAAGAACAAGGGGGGGTTCTGATGTGCAAAATGAGGGAGGGGGGTCTGATGTGCAAAACGAGGGAAGGGGGTCTGATGTGCAAAACGAGGGGCGTCTGATGTGCAAAACGAGGGAGGGTCTGATGTGCAAAACGAGGGGGGGTCTGATGTGCAAAACGAGAGGGGGGGGTCTGATGTGCAAAACGAGAGGGGGGGTGTGATGTGCAAAAAGAGGGGGGTCTGATGTGCAAAACGAGGGGGGTCTGATGTGCAAAACGAGGGGGGGTCTGATGTGCAAAATGAGGGGGGTCTGATGTGCAAAACGAGGGGGGGTCTGATGTGCAAAACGAGGGGGGGTCTGATGTGCAAAACGAGGGGGGGGTCTGATGTGCAAAACGAGGGGGGTATACACAGTGTACATGTGTGTATATAAGGAGTGTATTTGTCTTATAGTGTATACGTCTGTGTAAGTATGTTCAAGGGCAGTGTATATTTAGGGGTAGGCATGTGTGTGTGAGCAGTTTATGTATGTTTGGGCAGTAGTGCATATGTGTGAGTACTGGCAAGTGTGTATGTACAGGCAATTGCATGTGTTTTTGTGGGCAGGCATGCCTAAGAGCAGTGCATATGTGTGTGTATGAGCAGGCATGTCGTACTTAAAGAGAAGAGAATGATTCCCTTTAACACGTTTAACTCAAGGGCACCTAGGGTTAAATCCAGGCCTATTTCTGGTTAAAATGAGTGTGTGTCACTGTATGTAGCATTTGGACACAAGAGAATATTGCGGGGTGTTACTTGGTCTAGGGCATCACTAATACAAAGTGCCACGTGTTAAATCTAGGGGTAGGCAGAGTAAGTGAAGGATGTGTTTGAATGTGTGTCTGGGAGTGATAGCGTATGTTTGTGGGTATGTTATTGTGCACATCTGTTTTAATGGGTATGTTAGTATGTTTCCAGGTGTGTTATGGTGGGCATGTGTCTAGGTATATTAGGGTGGGATTGTTTTGGGGTGTATTATTGTGTGTGTGCATGTGTATGTATGTTATTCAAGTGTTTAAGTGTGTGGATATGTTCCTGTGTGCATGACGTGTTAGGAGTCTTAGATGGATCCTTCAATACATCACAGTAGTCTCTGTGGCCGTGTCCAGTGGGGTCCATCTGTGGTTGTAAGATTTTTCTGTTTCTGTGGGAATTTTCTCCCATTCATCTAGTAGAACATTTTATGAACTGAAGGTGATATACCAAGACATTTTGGACAACACTATGCTTCTAACTTTGTGGAAACAGTTTTGGGCAAGGTCCTTTTCTATTCCATCATGACTGTGCCCCAGTGTACAAAACAAGGTCCATAAAGGCATGGTTGCAAAAATTCCCCACAGAAACTCACCAAAATCTTGTGGAAATCGTTCCCAGAAGAGTGGAAGCCGTTATAACTGCAAAGGGGGACCAACTACATATTAATGTCTATGTATTTATAATACAATGTCATAAAAGTCCCTGTTGGTGAAATGGTAAGGTATACCCTACCAGTAAAAATGCTAACCCCCCCAGATTTTTAGGGGTTCTTACGCCCATGCTTGCGACCCCCTAGGGCAGGGGTTCTCAAACTGCGGCCCTCCAGCTGCTGCAGGACTACATCTCCCATACTCCTCAGCCAGCCCCTTAGCTGAAGGAGCATTATGGGAGATGTAGTCCTGCAGCAGCTGGAGGGCCGCAGTTTCAGAACCCCTGCCCTAGGGCCAACACACAGAAAATCGTCCAAGTAATGGATGACAGAGGAAACACCAGTCTCTTCCCTGACCACCCATTCCAAAAAACAACTAAATGTTTCAAAGTAAAAACAGGAAATAGAACATCCCATAGGCAAACACTTATCCACAAAATATTTCCCTTCCCATAAACAACCCAATAGGTGAAAACAATCTGTATGAACAGGAAGGAGCCCGAAAAGCCGACTCAATGTCGGTCTTAGCCTACAAAGCCCCTTGCCTGTAACGCCGAACCCAGTGCAATGCCGTGTCAAAGGAAGCATAGGAAACCGTACACAATTCCTTGTCAATCCCGTCGTTCACGGAACCCCCTTTAGGAAAAGAAAGGTGATGAATCATCCGGAATTTGCCGGGTTCCTTTTTGGGAACTACACCCAAAGGTGAAACTCGCAAATCCCCCACGACGTCAGGAAAAGACAGGGCAGGCTTCAAGTTTTTGGGAACGCCAAAAACACCAACTTCATTAAACGGAGTGAAAAAACCTTCAGAAAAACCGGCCTCCAACAACCCCACAGCTGTTCTATTAGGCTAACGAGACAACCAAGGTAGCATCTCACTTAGTCTCACTGGAGTCATCCCCTTTTGTGCCAGACCCAGACCCCTTTCCCCCCTTTCCCTTCTTAAAACATTTGGACAGGGGGTGTGAACCAGAGCACCCAGAACACTTGTGCTTGAATCTGCAACTGGTACCCCACTTGCACTGCCCTTCATTGAACTGCCAGCAATATCTCTTTTTGAGCCCTGCTTGCGACGAGTTGCTGGCCCCGCCGGCAGTCCCTGAAAAGGGCTGCGTTACAGGAGCCGTGACTTTAAGCCATAAGGCAATGTCCTTATGATCCCACCGTATGGACGAACGCACCGCCTTACGCTGACGAAACTGTTCCTCATAGCGGAGCCAGGCTAAGCCACCATAGACCCTGTGAGCCTCCCCAATACTATCCATGTAGCAAAAAAGTTGAGAACACTGGTCAGAAGCCTTTTCCCCAATCATGCTTGCTAAGATAGCAAATGCTTGCAACCAGTTCTGAAAAGTTCTAGGTATCAGGCGATACCTCCGCTTTTCCTCGCCCTCCTTCTTTTTCTCATCAGACTTAGACAACCTATCCAGCTGAAACCGCTCCAACGGCAGAAGGGTGAAAATATCCACATATTCCCCCTTCCAAATTTTTTCCTTTACTTCCTGTTTTAAATTAGCCCCTAAAGGACCCTCAAAACAGACGTACACCTCTCCCTTTGCAGTATCAGACAGACGCGCCTGGTCAGCCACAGCGGCCGTCGCTACCATCAGAAACAGGCACAGAAACCGCAGACGAACCCGCCCCAGTAACCTCAGTCCCAGATGACACAGAAGCCACGGAAACAGTAGCCGCACCACCGATACTGGTACCCCCCCCCACACCACCAACAAAAGAACCCCAATCCCCAGGGTTAACACCAGACACATCTTTAACCCCCGTCACAGACTGTTGTAATATTAAAGGAGCAGCCAACATAACCCCTGCGGGACCAGTATCCTCTGAAGACTCACCAGGCTGGCAATGGGGTGCCTGCTCAGCCATTCCCGAAGTCATCAGAGAGCCCTGGGCAGGAGTGGTGAAGAGGTCAGGTGTAGCAGCCAGCCGTTGAGAAGATGAGGCCCTGCAGCCGGTCCAGAGGAAGGAGCAGCCGTGTTATAGTGGCCACCCGAACTGGAGTGTGGAGGGAATGCATGCCGTGAACAAGACCGCCGTGAGGAGCGTGTCCTGCTTCGGCTCCTGCCTCTCGAAGCTGTGGCAGACGAGCGGTCACGTGACCGGGAGGGAGACCGCCGTTCTGCCGGGCCGCCGAGCAGCCCGCCTCCTAAACGCTGGCTCCGCCTCCATCCGTCGAGATGAACTTAGAGCCGGGGACAACGATACTCGCCGTCCCCGGCCGTCACGCCGCACAGCCGTCCTGGTGCTCCTGCGAGCCGCACGGGGCTCCTGCTCTGCCACGCTCACCTCGTCCGGGCGGGATCTTCGTGGGCTGACATCTGCACGTCCTGGGACACGGGAACTCTGCCGCCTGCCGCCTCGCGCTCTGGTGGTCCTCTGTGTCGCCACGGGAGATCCCTGCGCCGCTCCGTCCTCCGTCTGCGAAGGTCCGCCGGTCAGCTGCTCCAAACGCTCCTCCAGCCACGACGTCCCCAGTTGAAGAGCTGAATCCCGGATCCTGGACAGCAGTACCTCCAAATCAGCCATGGTAAGTAAAAAAAACCGCTTCTTTCTGCCTCTCCTTCCTGCTTTAACGAAAAAGGTAGAGGACCAGAAAAACAGCCCTATTTAAGGACCTTTAACCCCACGCCCACTATAACCCTGACCTATAGCAAACTAGCCATAAGGTGATCATGCCCCCCTAGCATGATCCAGGCCTGATCATGCGGCCCCTTCTTTGATGCTGTGTATCCGGGGCCCACTTTTCTGCCTAACCGAATGGCAGGGAACGTAATTTGTTGCCCAAAAGGAATGGGCCAAAAACCAACTGAAGGATTTGTACCTTAGGTCACTTATATATCGGTCTGTTCACTAAGAGTTATAGTTAAAGGAATAAATTAAAAAGTGGACCCCTAGATCCCCTATTATATCCTCCACCTCATGTGGCATAGAGAGTAATTACCCTTCAGGGGCTGTTTATTAAATTAAATTTTATTTTTTATTAAATTCATTTCTATTTTTAGGAGATGAGATGACTCATGTGCTACTCTAAGAAGTTGAGGGGTTACTTTCAAGCTGGAATTATATTTCAGCTTGCAATTTGTAATTTGATGAATCTGTTGCTTGCTTTTTTTCAGCTTGAATAAATAAATCCCCCGGCAAGCACCATGCAGACTTATATACAAACTAAAACATAATGACATGCAAACTCACTCACACTCACTCACTCACTCATACATTAATATACAAATTCACTCTAATATGAGTCAACATGACCCAGATGAGCATCTCTGTTACAGGTGTGCCTGGCTGTGGTGCATATGCTTTAGTAGGCCCTAAACAACTACAGGTCACTGTAAACTAAGGTGGCAATTCATTCATTAGGTTTAGTGATGGGAAGTTCGGATCATTAAAGTGAATCGGATCATTTTGACTCGTTCATTGAAATGATCCGATTCATGATCCGAATCTTCGGATCATTCAGTGTGACTCACAGGAGTTACTGTTTCCCAGTCCCTCCCTGTAGTCACACTAATGATTGGCCCCGCTCCTGCCTGCCTACTCTAGTGATGTCGCTGAAGGCAGAGATGCGTTCAAAGATTCAAATCTTACAGGGATCCGGATCTTACAGGGATCCGGATCTTACAGGGATTCGGATCTTACAGGGATTTGAATCTTACAGAGATTCGAATCATTCAGAGAATATCACCATACTTTTATAAATAAATACATTAATAATCTTCACTGCCCCCAGGATTTAGATTCCCCTTAGTTTGCCCCCTTTACCTCTAACTGCACCTTAAGTTAACTTTATTAAATAAACAATAAGAATCATACAGACTAGCTCTAGGACCTAACACTAATGCAAAACATGCAAAGCTTTAGGTCAGCCGTCCCCAACCATTTTGGCACCAGGGACTGGTTTGTGGAAGACAATTTTTCCACGGACTGGGGGCAGTTTGTTTTGGGTTTGATTTAAGTGCAATACATTTATTGTGCATTTTACTTCTATTATTATTATTAATATATGTATTATTATCTATTATTATTATAGTTATTATTATTTATACCCCCTCTGCCCCCCTTTTCTCACTATCTACCCTCTCTCCCCCTTTCTCACTACCTACACCCCCATTTCTCACTATCTACCCCCCTTTCTCACTATCTCCCCCCTCTCCCCCTTTCTCACTATCTACCCTCTCCCCCCTTTTACAGTTCACTTACTGTCCAGGAGTCCTACGTGGGAGCAAGAGGCCTCTGTCTCCCTGCTCTGCCACAGTGCACGCTGCTTCACTGCTGAGTGCCGGAATATGACATCATATTATGCTCAGCATGAAAACACCGGCACCACGATGATTAGGTGATCATATGGTTGTAAGATGGAAGATTGCCACCACTGCACAGGACTTCACATTGCATAAGTCCTAACCCGAACCCTAAACTAACAAAGCCAACACCTAATCTAAAGCCAGGAAACAGAACCAAGGTGCTTACATGCAGCAAGTAAAAACCAAAGAGAGGTATAAACTGGGACAGGTTAAATTTAAGAAACTGAGGAACACAACCTAAGGCACAGATATACAGGAAACTGGTTTTGTACTA
Source organism: Sceloporus occidentalis (assembly GCA_023333645.1). Taxonomy (NCBI): domain Eukaryota; kingdom Metazoa; phylum Chordata; class Lepidosauria; order Squamata; family Phrynosomatidae; genus Sceloporus; species Sceloporus occidentalis. The sequence continues at coordinate 3,298,497 of JALMGF010000034.1, read as the reverse complement.
CTGCGGCAGTTCGCAAGCAAGTCGCAGAGCCTAACACCCTCCAATATAAATGTCTTTTATTTGTCAACTTATGATAATAGCCCATAGTGAGTGGACTCCTTTTAGCAAATATACTTAAGAACTATTCTTAATACGTAATAAGTAGCTTGGTTTTGCTATGGGACACCAGTAAATCAATATATTGTATAAGAAGATGTGCTTCAATGTGCATGGGGCTTTGCACTCCAACCTATTTCTGTATATCATATTCTTAAGACAATATATTAGCTAGTTTGTGTTTATACCATCACACCTATACAATCTTAGCCTACATGGTATTAAAATATTAAATACATTGGAAATGCAAATTAAGATCTGACAGAGTTCCTAGTACCAATGGAAATATGTGTTAAAAACAAAATGCTTTGGAGTTTTCAGTAGCCTCATTTTTGTCTGATTCAAAATTATGCTAATATGCATTATTTATAAGGATTCACATTGAAGATTTTCAATTTGCAGCATGACTGGTTCAATTTCTTGATATGGTACTATTCCTCCTCAGATTAATTACAGTTTAGATGTGCCTCTAAACCACTGGTTTATCTGAACACAACTGTTTTTTTCTGCAATGACATTTAATCTTACATTCCCTAAAGTACATTGAACACACTATTTCAGTCTGGACCTCTCTGACTGGAAAGCTTAACCGTACATTATCCTTCAACGAAGTAACAAAATATCATATAAATTTGTATCTGTTTTGAAAAGTAATTTTTTTGTATGCATATGTGAAATATTAACGCTTCCATTCCATAGGTATTCCAAAAAGCAAATGTGAATAATAATTCTGTATGATCTTCAAGCCCCCTTGACAACTAACCTTCTAGAACGTTTAATTAGCCATTATTCACGGTGACCCACATCCTGTACTTTTATAGGCACAGTTTACTGTGCGCACAAAGATTTAAAGGCATTATGATTCTACTTCTGCAACCATAAAATGTATGAGAAAATAATGTTATAGCTCAATTTGTACTCTAAATGTGATATTTATATGAATTCCCAATTTAAACATACACATTAGATGTGTTTAATTTTATTTCGGATATCGGTGATATTAGATGTGTAGAATACTGAAGGCTCTTGAGAATCACCATAGACGTTAATATTCAACTCTTTCTGTGGCATAGAGACAAATGGTCTTTTTTCTTAAAGCCCAAGGTAGCCCATGCTTCTCTGGTCTATTGCTTTGGAGTTATTGCCACACATGACCAGTAATGATTTTTCAGCAAGGTCACGGCAGGATGACAACCTTGTTCCTTTTGATGCGATCACTTGGGAAGAGCGGCAGTTGTTGAGAACATTGGTTTCCTTCCTTGGAGCCCAGCTGGAGACTTATGTGTGTCCTCAGCATGCAGGGGTGTCCCTAATGGGATGAAAAAATATTAAGATAAGAATATGAATCTTTGAAAATGAGAAGATGTGCATTTTTATGTATTTGAACTTCATCTAATATGTAAAAAAACATATTTTAAATTATTATTGTATAGGTTGAATTAGTGCACTGAGGAATGTAGGACTTGGAGAAGTGATCAGCTGTAAAAAAAAAAAAAAGATGACAAGTCATGTTGTAAGTTATAAATGCTGCAAAATATGTCTTGCATAAATCATTGCACATTAAATTATTAAAATTTGGCACAGTAAGCAGCAGTAAGCACTCGTAAAGATTGCTTACTGTGAATATTTTCCAGTTTGGACCACCATGCTAGACTTGGAGAGGCTAAACAATCCATTTATGTAACCTTGGTGTTGGCATCATACACATTGTAGTTTTAAAACGGATCTATTGTAGAGTTGTTCAAATAAACATTAAAGAAAATCTATCTTAGCACCATATGCTACACCATTACTGAAATGACTATGTCTACTATAGAAAAAAAGCTGATTTTGATTTTTCTAACTTTTCCATGTATCTATAAAGTAAATTGTACTGAGACATTGTATTGTCGCCAATGACATGCTATTGTTAAGAAAATCATTACATAACTGACAATGAAAGCAAGTAGCTATAGAAATTCACCAAGAAGAGGCAGATAGGAAAGTTTCAAATATTGCTGACGCAAACTACTTTTGCAATACTATATTTTAAGGACATGAAAAGAAAACACCACAGTTTTTCCTTTGCCAGAAAAAAAAGTCCATTGAATTCATGTAATTAACCACATCTGCTTGTTTGGTTCATAATGATTTTTGTTTTAATGAGATTTGTTTTGATCCCTCTTGACAATTGCCTCTTTATTCACAAGCATGAAACTGGTTAAGGTTTCCACTTGATCATTAAAAGGTACTTTAAACCTTTAAACCTATATACATCTAAAATTACCCTTTCAATCTGTCACATATCCCCCATATACTTTATAGCCTCAACTAAATAACATGGGTTTCAGCCACTTAGAGCATCTTTAAGCGGATATTAGATAACAAGAATGTTAATCTGCTATATTGTACACCTGGTTACATGTATTGTGAGTTTTGATTTGGTGCTTCAGACAAAGGTATTGACGGGAACAACCTGTAACTGGACTGGGTACACACGTCAGACATTGCTTCCTTCTGCTTATAGTCACCAGGAATACAAGGCTTGGTTCCTCAAGTGGAAATAGCGTTGACGACAGCAGGAAATACAGCCTCTCAGGAACCTACAATACAGTGCTTTCCTGTCCTGACAAGGGCAGCACCGAGGCTTACCCCAATAACAAGACGGAACTCGTATTGAGGTAAAACAGGAACTGCTTTATTTAAACATAATACAGAACTATATATACAAGTAAGAAAAGGGGCAAGACAAATATCACAGGATCTAATTACCATGCAACACAGCAGACATAGAATGATGACAGACATATACCATATTTGCTCGATTATAAGACAAGGTAAGATAAGGGTAAGGCATATGGGGGGAGTATAAGGGTTTTCTGGAGGCAGAGTGGCATATAGGGGGTTAAAAGGAATATCAGGGAGCAGTGGAGGCTCCTCCATAGGAGCACATGCACACGTGAACCCCCAAGCGCAAAAAAACATTGAAAAATGAATCCTGCAGTCACACTGACGATTGGCCGCCCCTTTCCTTATAGCATCCACACTGCTCAGCAACTCATCTAACAGTAAGTATAAAATTAATATTTGGGCTGCTGAAAGTTAGGGGAGGTGGGTGTTAATTTAAGGGCAGTTATGGGTAATGGGGTGTTTAGGGTTAATTTAAGGGCAGTTATGGTTAATGGAGTGTTTAGGGTTAATTTAGGGGAAGTTATGGTTAATGAGGTCTTTAGGGTAAATTTAGGGGCAGTTATGGTTGATGGGGAGTTTAGGGTCAATTTAAAGGCAGTTATGGTTGAAGGGGTGTTTAGGGTTAATTTAGGGTCAGTTACGGTTGATGGGGTGTTTAGGGTTAATTTAGGGAAATGTATTTTAACCTGTACATTAAGTCGTAAATGTACATTTAATTTTCAAAATGTATATATTGTGAACCCCCATTGGAATTATTAAGTGCATGTTTGTAGGAACCCCTAAAAATCTGGGGGGATAGCATTTTCCCCCAGCAGATACCCCCTTTTTTCCCCAATATCCCCTACCCCACTTTTTCCTCATCTCTTTTTTTGCAAACACATACAATAATATATAACTTGAAACACTGGTAAAATAATGTACGTTTAACACATTAAATATAGGAAAAAACAGCTAATCTTTGTAACAACATTTTTTTTTTTTAAATATTGAAAAATTGAACCCCTCCGCTCCCACACACACAAAAAAATACTTGCCACACTGACCATAGTTTGGCGGAAGACTGTGAGAGTCAGTGCAGTCTTCCCTCCTTCTGACCCTACTGTGGCATTGAGAGGTCCTCTCCCCTGTAATCATCCCCAGAGTCCCTTTGTCCCCTCATTCACTAAGCCACACCTCTCTTTTACTTAATCCCTGTAGTTCAGGTATAGATCAAATCAACAAGACATGGAAACAGCACGTGCATATGTATAGATCAACTGAATAAGACATACAAACCCTGTATTTGCAGGTATCTATAAATAATGTATGGAAACATAGCATAGCAGATACAGATCAACAGAATAACACAAAACCCAGCTTTGCTGGTATAAATCAACTGGAATTCACATAACAACTCAGCATTAAAGGTAAAGATAGAAACCTCCCTAAATTACAGGCATAGATCATAAGTTGCACACCCCAAAGGCCAGCCCTGGCATCCCCAAGCAGCCCAGCATGAGCCAACTTTGTCCTTAAACAGCCCAGCATGAGCCAACTTTGTCCCCAAACAGCCCAGGGTGAGCCAACTGTGTCCCCAAACATCCCAGTGTGAGCCATATTTGCCCCATAAACACCCTGTTTTTGCCATCTTGGTCCCCAAGGCTCAAACACCCTGCTTGAGCCATCTTTGCCTTTCCCTAAATCACATCCATGATACACATATACATTAATGCATTCTGACAAATAATCTACCCCTCTCTCCTTCACACACTATCTACCCCCTTCTCACACTACCCCCCCTTTTCACATTATCTACCCCTCTCTCCCCTTCTCACACTATCTACCCCTCTCCCCCCTTCTCACACTATCTATCCCTCTCCCCCCTTCTCACACTATCTACCCTATCCCCCCTTCTCACACTATCTACCCCCCTTTCTCACACTATCTACACCTCTCTACCTTCTCACACTATCTACCCCTCTCCTCCCTTCTCACACTATCTACCCCTAAGGTGCAGATGTCTTAATGAATCAGATTGTATTGCAAAAATACTATTACAAGGAAAAAAACATCTGAATATTAATTTAGGATACTAAAACTCCTACTTTCTTCTTATTAATATGTGGCTTTACAGTTTTTTTCGTCCACAGTATGGCAGTTTTTATAGTTTTATTCCTCTTAGTACATATTATAGTCTCATAAATTACCAATATATTCCCATGCAGTCTTATTTTATTCTCAGGTCAACGCAAGCCTTCGCAAAATCTGATTATATTTCATTTACATTTTTTTACAATTTTTTTTTAAATAAAAAAAGTTAAATTTAAATAAGTATGAATTTTAGTCTACTACGAAATATTTTACTGTTAAGAGGCTGTCAAGCCTGTGCATGAGAACAAATAAACTCCAACTGACAAGACATCACATTTTTCTTACTTAGGTTATCAATAGATTGTCAAATAGTTTTGAATTGGAGTACATGCAGTATCACAGCCTCATGTTCCAAAATAATTTAAAATACATGTATTACCATTTCTACCATATATAATTTCTACCATATTATATTGGATCTGTTAAATTGATTTTGACATTCCCATGTGCATAACTGCACATTGTCAATGTTATTATATGAGATAACATTTACACTAAAATCATTCTGCTTATTACAGTGTATTGTGAACAATTTATTTTCAAAAATTACCTTTGTCATTGTATATAATAGTACACATAGTTTTCAAAGAAGAAATTCATCCTCATTTATACTTGATCTTTACATAACTAAACAGTAAATGGGAGAATTATTTTATTTATTAATAATAAGGTTCTCTTTTTATTTTTAAGTCTTATCTCCATGTGGGATTTCTCCTACAGACATATGCATTCTTTCCCTGAGGTTTGTCGGTAGGGTTTTGGTATTCCACTAGGTATGTGTTGATACCCGGACTAGCCTTTTACTCGTATACAGAGACTCTAAAAGCTTTAAAATGCAAAATGTGTTTGAATGAAGGCCAACTGAGAATAGAAAAAGTCAACATTTTAGACCATCTAAAAGCAATTCTAATGACCGTTTTCTTACATCCCAAAACATATTATCCACCCTATTCAACCAATGTATCTGAATAGATGACTTTTAGCGTGGGCACAGAAGAGATCCATCATTGTAAAGATAATCCATAAAGTCTTTGTTATTCCGATTACAAATATAATTGCGTGCAGATGCCTTAGTATTCCATTCAGAGAACTCCAGCCCCAGCCCTACTTGCCGCATACATGGATATATATGTCCAGGGTGTAAGAACATTTTTTCTGTGACTATGCTTTATGTTTTTTTTTCTTTTTCTTTTTTACATAATTCATATTAACTCAGATTGGTAAGCATTTTGAATGACAATGTAATGTATTTCTACATGTATCAGCACATTTACAGTAGAAACATTGTCATTTCTGATATAGGCTGCGAGACTTAAATCCAGCTTGGATTAAGACAGTAATCTACAGCATATTGTATAAAAAACATATACATTTTAAATAATTATCTCATTTTTTACACAGCCATATTAAAGGAACACTCCAGCCTTTTTATGCAATTGAGTGAATTTGATGGCTGAGAAGTTCCTTTAACTTTATGTGGAGTCCCCATTTATTTTCCATCCAGAAGTTCCGCCAAAACCATTGATTCCAATATGACATGAGAGGGTGGGAAGCTGCCACTTTGTAGCTTCTTCCTTAGATAAATACTTTTAATTTGAACAATGCATATGATAAGGAAACATCCCTCTTTGCACAGATATTATTGTTTTTCACATCATACTGGGTACAGTAATTATGCATGTGTCCAAATATTATGAATGAAATGTGTTTCTAAAACTATGTAGAAGGTAATTCCATTTTGAAAGCGCTTATGATTAAGTATCTGGTGAGCGAAACGCATAAAAGCTGTCTTGTAAAGTTGCTTGGTGCCTCCTTTCATATTGCGGTGCCGCACCTTTTCTACTGCTCACTTATGGGTGATTTGTGCAAATAATGAAATTACTTGGAGATGCAGAGTGCTGAATCCCTTTGTCTTTCGCTCAAATTCCACTTTAATGTCGTATAAGCCTAAAAACATTATTGAATGCTGGTATATAGCAAAGCCATTCATAAGGTACACACATTTGTTCATTCTTACACATAAAATCTCAGCCACTTGAGATTAATGACTTTGGTCCCACTAGAATTGAACCTTTTAATTTCCATGCATCAGGACACCTTTCCGGTAATGAGACGTTCAGCAGGAAGAAGTATTTGCATACATTCATAGACCTAAAACATAAGCTCAGCCATAAGCAGATGATATCCTACTCTAATTACTTTTCAGTGTGCTGGCATTGGCAGTTAACTATATGGCAATTCTGCAAAAGTGCCTACGTAATGAAAATAGCATTGACCTTCAAAGCTCTGGTGTGAGCTGTTCACGCTTTAAAAATGAATAGCAAATACATTCAACTCCCTGGATTTCAAAAGGTGTGTTTCTTACAACGCAAGTGTGTTTTGTAAAGCCCACTGATGCTCAGGATGGTAAATAATTAAAAATCGTGCCAAAAAAGGTTCTATGTGACAATGACTTATACATAAATATGCATAAAAGTCTGAATTTAATTTTTTAAAATACTTACATTGCTTTTAGTATTTTGTGTTCTACAAGCTATTATTTTATCCAAATAATATATATACACAAGGTTTGGGTGTATAGGGAAAAGGTGCACCAATACTGCCTATATAATGCAAACATTATTCACCCAGTAAAAAGGCCATACGTCTAGGTATCTGTAAATTGTAATTAGTACTCAAAAAGCATCATTCTTTATTTTACTTGAAATAAATTAGTGGAATTACTATGGAGCATCACAAAATGACTCATCAGGTTCTCAACCCTCACTAAAATGCACTCAATCCTACAAAGTTGCAAATTAGTCAAGAGCATATTAGTTTACAGATCACTGTACACTTAAACAACCTATTTTCTGATGATAATGATGACGAGCATGGGCGTAGGAACCCCTAAAAATCTGGGGGGGACAGCATTTTCCCCCATCAGATCCCCACTTTCTCACACTATCTACCCCCTCTCACACTTTCTTACTATCTACCCCCCTCCCTACCCTCCCTTCTCACTAGCTACCCTCTCCCTACCCTCCCTTCTCACTAGCTACCCTCTCCCTATCGCCCCCTTCTCACTAGCTACCCTCTCCCTACCACCCCCTTCACACTAGCTACCCTCTCCCTACCCCCCCTTCTCACTAGCTACCCTCTCCCTACCCCCCCTTCTCACTAGCTACCCTCTCCCTACCCCCCCTTCTCACTGTCTACCCCAGGGGTGTCCAAGTTTTTTCTGCAGTGGGCCACTTCATCAGAATTGTATACGTGCGCGGGCCGCACTCATTTTTCACTGTGAGAAAATATGGCCTTTAATAAAATATGCAGATTAAAATAAAGTAAATGACACAAAATGTTTACTTTTCCTCTCACTGATTTCTGGGCCTAGAAAGTTTTGTGACTACAAATTCAGGACTCAGGATAATTAAAAATGAAATAGTTCTATTTATTCTAGGGATGCACCAAAATGAAAATTCTGGACCAAAACATTCACGGTTCACTTAGCCAAAACGAAAAATGACCCCCCACCTTTAAAAATAATAATAAAAGCTCACATTTTTTATAAAAGTAGGTAACACACCACAATTGGACAAAAAAAATTTGCAATATGACTTGGCATGATAGGAGTGTGATTGCTAACAGCAATCACACTCCTATCATACCCAGGCAGCCAGTACATGCTGGTACAGGGTGGCTGTAAGTGATGTGCAGACCCCATACTGCTGGCAGCATCAATACACAAGGGGGGCAGCTAGCTAGGTTTCAGCATATACTGGCTGACTTGTCATGATAGGAGTGTGATTGCTAACAGCAATCACAGTCCCATCATGCCTAGGTTCCAGCACTTACACATCCAACCAGTAAATGCTGTAACCTAGGCATGATGGGACTGTGATTGCTGTTAGCAATCACACTCCTATCATGCCAAGTCAGCCAGTACATGCTGGTACACGGTGGCAGTAAGTGATGTGCAGACCCCATACTGCTGGCAGCATCAATACACAAGGGGGGCAGCTAGCTAGGTTTCAGCATGTACTAGCTGACTTGGCATGATAGGAGTGTGATTGCTAACAGCAATCACAGTCCCATCATGCCTAGGTTCCAGCACTTACACATCCAACCAGTAAATGCTGTAACCTAGGCATGATGGGACTGTGATTGCTGTTTGCAATCACACTCCTATCATGCCAAGTCAGCCAGTGCATGCTGGTACATGGTGGCTGTAAGTGATGTGCAGACCCCATACTGCTGGCAGCATCAATACACAAGGGGGGCAGCTAGCTATGTTTCAGCATGTACTGGCTGACTTGGCATGATAGGAGTGTGATTGCTAACATCAATCACAGTCCAATCATGCCTAGGTTCCAGCACTTACACATCCATTCTATCACACACACACTCATTCATTCATATACTCATTCATTCACAGATTCATTGACTCATTCATTCAAACACCCTCCCCACCCCCTTACCTGCACTGCAGCTCCTCGATGCCACTCACAGTCTTCAGCAGAGGGCGCGGCCTCCCTCTGCGTTCTCTGGTACTGCACAGAGGATGTGATGTAATGTCACGTGAACTCTGCTGGGTTCCGGTTCCTCTGTGCAGTACAGAAGACCCTCCAACAGGTAAGTAGCAGGGCTCGAGGTGCGGACCGCGTAAGATCGGTTGCCCTGGCTGCCGATCTTACGCAGGCCGCACCTCGAGGTATCGCGGGCCGCATTTGCGGCGTTTCTATTGGGGGGTTCCTACGGCCCTGGGAGGGATTTCTTAATTATCGGTCCCCCCCGCATGAGTTACTGGGGGGATCTGTCCCCCCCGTCCCCCCCGGTTCCTACGCCCATGATGACGAGGATGATGGGCTCCCTTATGTTTGGAAAGTGACATTCAGCCTTACAAAGACACATCATTCACTGCTTCAGCAGAAAAGCATTTAAGTGGAAGTGCAGGAGAAAAATCTGTACCTGTCTCAGAGGTTGCAACAACACCTCACTCACATAAAACTTCCTCTTTTATGAACTCTCTGAGCCTGTTGTGAGAAGAAAATGATGCCATGAAAAAAGGAAATGTATCTACAGTAGTTGCCATGACCTTGTTGTCATCATCATCACTTTTGTCTTTATCAACCACTGCTTCTACAACAATGAGAAATGTTATAGTTCTACTGTTTCTAATACAGGAAAGCAGGCACAGAATCAAGTATTTCATTGTTCACTCACAGGCTTCTCAATTGTTTTTATGTGTAAGAAAAAGGTACTCAGAGGAAAGGGAGAGGTACACATAAGTACACACTCACTGAGATGTCAAATCATACCCACATAGTCTAAAAAGCAGACACTGGAAAAAGATGATTGAGATACTTTCAGGACGGTGGATACCCAAGGTTAAGCCAAAGGTGCAATGAGTGCTCTTCTTGATGGTGATGTATGTACACACTTTAATGAGACCCCCACCCCATGACTCGCACACCCTTGTCACTGCCTAATATGTAGTGATGTCCGGATCATGAACGAATCGTTCATTTGATCCGATTCTTTTTAGTGATCCTGATCAGTAGACTGAACGATTCATTTGTAGCAGTGCCAGTTCAGTCTGTGAATCATTCAGCTGTAACCTGATCCTAGAGTTAGTCATCTGCAGAGCACTCAGACACAGACTCTGGGGTCAGGTTACAGTTCATTAATTCACAGAGGAACGATGACTCATAGAGTCAGAGAGTCGTTCAAATATTCGAATGATCCGAAGATTCAAATGATTCAAATGATTCGAATCTTACAGGGATCCGGATCTTACAGGGATCCGAATCTTACAGAGATTCGAATCATTCAGAGAATATTACTGATACCATACTTTTTTAAATAAATACATTAATAATGTTCACTGCCCCCAGGATTTAGATTCCCCTGTGTTTGCCCCCCTTTAACTATAACTGCACCTTCAGTTAACTTTATTAAATTAATTAAATTAACCCTCAGTCATCAGCATAAAATTAACCCTTATACCCCATCAACCATAACTGCCCCTAAATTAACCCTAAAGCCCCATCAACCATAACTGCCCCTAAATTAACCCTAAACACCCCATCAACCATAACTGCCCCTGAAATTAACCGTAAAGACCCCATCAACCATAACGGCCCCTGAAATTAACCCTAAAGACCCCATTAACCATAACGGCCCCTGAAATTAACCTTAAATACTCCATTAACCATAACTGCCCCTAAATTAAATTGCATGTACTCCAGATAAATTACCTAATAAATTGGTATGGTTGATGGGGTCTTTAGTGTTAATTTAGGGGCAGTTATGGTTAATGGGGTGTTTAGGGTTAATTTTAGGGGCAGTCATGGTTGATGGGGTGTTAAGGGTTAATTTTAGGGGCAGTCATGGTTGATGGGGTGTTAAGGGTTAATTTTAGGGGCAGTCATGGTTGATGGGGTGTTAAGGGTTAATTTAATGGTGAGGGTTAATTTAATAAATTTAATAAAGTTAGCTTAAGGTGCAGTTGCAGGTAAAGGGGAATGTAAATCCTGGGGGCAGTGATTATTAATGTATTTATTTATAAAAGTATGGTGATCTTATTTGAATGATTCGAATCCCAATGAAGGCAGAGAGTCGTTCAATCCCTGTAAGATCCGAATCTTTGAACGACTCTGCCTTCATTGACATCACTCGAGTAGGCAGGCAGGAGGGTTCATTACCTAATGAAAGGGGCGAGGCCAATCGTTAGTGTGCCTGCACGGAGTTACTGGAAAACAGTAACTCCTGTGAGTCACACTGAGTGATCCGAAGATTCGGATCATGAATCGGATCATTTCAGTGAACGAGTCGAAATGATCCGATTCACTTTAATGATCAGAACTTCCCATCACTACTAATATGTTGTCTCCTTACTTGAACATCCTCAAATTGAACCAAGTCTCGTATGCATAAACGTATCTTTGAAACTAAGCCTATACTAAACCGATTGGGTAGCTGAAGACACTGATACTACCTAGACTTCCTGTCCATTACAGAACTGTAAAAATCATGTTTTGTTAAATTGACAGCCTGAACTTAACTTTGCGCAGGGCTTTATTCCTGTGTTTCTTAAATAATTTTTCGACAAATGAAAAATTCACAATATTTAGTATGACTGCCATTTGTCTTATTGACTACAATGCAAATTAATAATCCTTGCTCTTCCTTGGACTTCAGATATGCTTGACACAGTTTTGATGTGTATTTTTTCCCACTGGAAAATTAATCCTCTTCTCACAACAAGTCAGAACAGATGGCATACCTCTGCACAGTACAGTAATACTCCTGTGGTCACTGTGTGGTCACTTTAGAGCTGTCTGTACTTGCTTTAGATGAAAATTACCATATTTGCTCAATTTTAAGATTATAAAACGACCCCCCAAAATGTGAATATTAATTTAGAAAAAAAGAAAAAGCCTGAATATAAGACTACCCTATAAGACAAATGTTTTACTAGTAAATAATAATTCACATGTAAACAATTTTTTCATATTTAATAAAAACTATGATTGAGAAAATGCATTTTTTTGTTTTTATTTCCTTTCTACTCTGCCCCCCAGATATGCCTTATATCCCCTATATGCCACTCTGCTTCCCTGATGTGCCTTATATCCCCTATATGCCACTCTGCCCCCTCATATGCCATATACCCCCTATATGCCACTCTGCCCCCCTCACGAGGGGGCACATAGGCTGAAGCACAGATGATTAAAATGTAGCATTAAATGTAGTGATAGAAGTTTAATTTATCTTTGTGAAAATCTAAAGTATAATACTGAAACGCATAATTCTAAGCAATACTGCCTGACAAGTTAAAAGGACTCAAGCAACTCGACCCTCTGGCCATTAGTTATATTTGAGTTAAATGTCACTTTTTGTTGGCGCCTATACAAGTTGGTAATAGTGAATTTGTGGATTTCAAATTATTCATATAAATTTTTGCCCTGATGTCTTACTCCACATATTAACATCCATAAATACATTTTCCTTTATGTAATAGAATATATTGGGATACCCTAAATTAATTTTCTGATTCCATCTGGTTTTGATATATGTTAGCTCACCGTTTATATATATTTCTTAAGGTATGGTAAGTAATGTTGTGGCCGCCTGTTTGCCGCAGTTTCTGGAATGACTGGTAAAAATAATTTAAACCATCTATTCGATTTCACACAGCTGCTACATAAGGAAATATTGAGCAACTGTTGGTCTGCACAACATCAGGAAAATTAATTAAATAAATGGTACCCTTATGTCCTAGTCTGTGTTTTTGGACACTTTGCATAACACCGTTTTATTCCATAAGTTTCTGCATGGCATCTTTTAATAGTATTGTTTGCCAGGGAGCCAATCTCTAGTGAACAGCTTGTTGCAACTTTAATTAGAACATTATCACACACAAACAGATCAATTGAAGTAAGCTGGTGTTGCATGCAGTGAAAGATAGACTTCTATTCAAAGAATATTTTGACTAAAACAGCATGATGTTTATGTAAAAACTTTCTTATAAACTTCTGCCTTGATATCTCTTTCTGCATCAAATCATTTGATTTTTTAAGTATGGTTGTTTTTAATAAAGAAAGAGTACATTCCGCACATAGCACAGTTACAGCCTAACGTGTTCAGGGTGGGCAAATTTCACCATCCACCAGGGTCAGGCACCCCCCCGCCTAATAGAAGCAATGAAAATCAAATTTAAAAATAACAGGGGTCCCTAGGACCCCCTATTAACCAAGGAGGGAGGGTGACGAGTCCCCATGTGTAGTTGGGGAAAATGAATGGATTTAAAAAATAATAAATAATTTTTATTAGGGTGAAAATACAGAATACAAAAGACACTAATGATTGTGTCGGTGATCATTGAGGAATGACTGAACTAAAATATGAGACAAACCCTCCTCCTCTCTTTTCGTCTTTCCCTTACAGGTATAGAAGTCCCTGCAGCCACCAAAGGAACTGGAAGCCATATATCTGGAGTGACCATGAGACGGGGTGGCAAAGACAGAACATTTACATTAACGATTACATTCAAAAATGTGTCATGAGCAACCCAGTGTCAAAGTTTTTAAACTTATTGAACTCATTAAACATTAACCCTTCAAAATCACGCTAACGCTGGATATCCCAGTCAGATGATTAGTCAGATGTGACAACATTGACCAGTGATTTGTTAAAAATAATTTGTGTGGAGTACTTTGCTGTGTAGTGGAAGGTTAGTATGATCTCTTAAGGTCATTGTTTGTGACATTAATAATAATAGTTCAGAGTGCAGCAAGGGAAGCAGGGCTCCTCGTGGATTCATTGATGGAGGATTGCTTTCTCTCGCTCCTGCAACAAAGATTCTTAAAATTACTTTATTTACCCTATAAGAGTCATCGACAATGCCCAAGATGGGAGACTTGGACCTCATCTCATGCTGCACTCTGTGCCCCCTGAAAAGTAATAAAAATACCACTGGGAAACATAGAAGCCACCTATGTCCCACAAGCCATTCCTGTCTCCTTTCCTTTATCCTTATCCTATGGGAAGGAGGGTTTATATTGTGAATTTTTTAAATATATGCAAGCATGGATATATATATATATATATATAGTCACATACACTTGCATTACCCACTTGGGTTTAGGGGTAAAGGGATTCTGTCTCCTTTGTATGTGTTAGATCTGCAAAAATAGACAGATTTGTTGTTTATCCCCTTTACAACATCACATTGTGGCACCATTTGCAACAAATTTAAAGCACTTGTTTATGTTGAGACGCAACTTTGCTTCCAGTGTTACCAGAATAACGTATTTACTGTTTATTCTGTAGTTTAATAATCTAAACAATGTTTAGTTTACAGAGTCCTTTGAATATTTAGCTACAGTAAGCACTCCATCATTGATAATTATTAATCAATGCATTTTTAAATAACATACAAATGCAGAACATATGCCAAACAGAAATATTTCTTCTTTCAGTTGAGCGACTTATGAAAAGAAGGATTCTTGTAAATTGGCAATTGACCAGTGAAGCAGGACTTAAAAATAATTGCATTTTTTTATCCCTTCAGACAAACACTGTGATTTCAGCATGGGAAACATTATGACGATCATCTTTAATTTCAAGGATAATTACAAATGTCTCTAGCATAATTTACACTATTGTTTTCAGATATTATGATGTTCTCATTACTAGACTTGTGCATTCGTCTTCGGGCGAACATGAAAACGAGCACGAAGAGGCCGTTTTTTTGTTCGTTCCGAAGACACGCCGAAGAGAATACAGTGCCGGCAAAACGTAGGAGAAGACGAAGACTCACAACCACGAAGAATCGAAATTTCAAACAGGAGTGAGCTGATCTCGTCTGTCCAATCAGCTCACTCTTGTGACGTCACGCTAAGGGTCTCGTCCAATGCCTGTGCTGCTGTTTTTTTAATTCTGAAGGCGCCTTTATAAGACCAGAGCTTGCCTGAGAGATCCATTCATTTTTCGCTGTGACTGCTTTGGCAACACTGCTGTGCTGCATCCGAGCGTTACAGAGAGAGATTGTTCTGTTCTGTGTGAGACTGGTAAGCCTTAGCCTGCCATTTCTCACAGTGTACTTCATCCTCACTTCAGTGCTACTTAATATAATTAATAATAATAATTTGATTAATTAAATTTTTTTTATTTAATTTGTCATCAACTGTAGTGTAAGTGCTGTTGAGTTGACAGTGCACCCAGTGCCTCAGTGGCACTGGGGTGCCCTTGCCCTGGGCTGGCACTAGTGCCTATTGCCTGTCCTGCTTAAATAAATTAAATAGAATTTATAAATAATAATTTAATAGAATCTATAATTTAATAGTTCATTATTATATATATATATATTTGTCAGTCATATATATATATATATTCTATAGTATACTAGTGTAGAGTGTACTGTAGACATTCATCTACTAGTGTCTAATTTAAAATCAGTAATATTAATTAATATAATTAATAATTGAATTCATTATAAAATTATATATATATTTGTCAGTTATAGTTAGTAATAGTATACTAGTGTAGAGTGTACTGTAGACATTCAAGACATCTACTAGTGTCTAATCTAAAATCAGTAATATCAATAATTCTATAATTCTTTCTTGTCTTAATAGTTAATTAAATTAGCTATAAATAAAAGTAATAATATTAAATAATTACTACTAGCGTATAGTTCAGCTAATCTTATTAGTACTGGTGCTGCAGCTCTATAGTTTGTGCTTTGTTTTAGCAACAGCAAGAGACCAAGTCAATTTTTCTTAATTAATAATCTTTCATTTTATTTCATTTGTTTTGCTCACCTCAGTCCATCAGTGAAGTGAACTTGTTGGGCTAGTGAGTGCAGCCGCATAAGTGCTGTGTTTTTTTTTGATCAGCAAGCAGTGACGTTAACTGTTTTGCAAAGATTTTCTCATTTATTCTACATTTTATTTCAATTTTATTAAAAGTACCCTTAGTGTTTTGCTCACCTCAGTCCATCAGTGAAGTGAACTTGTTGGGCTAGTGAGTGCAGCCAGCAGTGAAGCTAACTGTTTCGCTGTGACATTTTATTTTATTTCTAATTCTTTTCAAGAAAAATTGACTGTGACGAGCTGTACTAAGCAAAGCTTCAAGCTACTAGCTGTAGTACTAAAATAATTCTAATCTTCTTTAATCTTAATCTATAATATATTATAAATAATATATAACAATATAAATTCTAATTCATAATCTATAATATAAGTAATTCTAATTCTAAATTCTAATTCATAATCTATATTCTTCTATCTATAATACATAATATATAAGTAAATTATTTCTAATCTATTAATATTATATAACTTAATATTAATTAATAAATCATATACTGAATCTGATTTAACCTCACTTTAGCTTAGTGGGTTTGAGAGCGTCTGCCTAGAGGTAGACTTATAGTAAGGAAATATAGCTTTAGGCTAGCATAGTAGTAGGCTAAGCTCTTAGGCCCGTGTAAATTCAAATTAAAAATAAAATACTGCTAGTTATTAAATAGTTAATCTTGTGTTAATAATTTAAATAACTTTAGCACTTTGGCAGATTGCACACAGCACAGTGCAGTAGTGCATAGTTTTACTTTTTAAGCAGTAGCACTGAAGAGAACTTCCTCTAATTTTTTGTCTTTAATTCGTTTTTCCTTTTTTTTTATTTTTATTTTTTTTATTTTTTTTATAGTTTTTTAAACACTACACTACACTACACACACAACACAAAATTTGAAATGGATCCTCCTTTTGGGACTAAGGAGGGACAAGCTCCATCTACCACCGCCACCACCAGCACCACCACCAGCACCACCACCAGTTCTAAGATGCAGCCTTTGCGTCAGTCTAGTCGGCCAAGTAGGCCAAGCTCTCGCTTATCATTTGGGGAAGCATTGCTTGAAGGATCATCAAGTAAAGGAAAGGCACCAAAAGCAGGCAGTAGTAGTGCGGCTAGGCCCACAAGCTCTATGGTTTTTTACGGAAAGCCTAAAGCACCAGAAGCACGTTCAAAGTTAAAGGGTAGCACAAGTAGTACCAGCCCAGTGACTAAAAAGAAGTGCCTTTTGCCCCAAGCAGCATCTTCCCCATCCACCAGCAGCATGCAAGGTACCAAGCAGAGCCAAATTAGCAGCAAGACTCAGAGGGGTCCCAAACCAAAGCGATCTCATTCCTTTGTAGGGAAAACCACCACCACCACCACCCCCACCTCTACCGCCTCTACCACCACTAGTGCTGCGCCTACTGTTCCCACTGGTACCGCCACGCCATGTCCTCCTAGTACCTCTAGCAAGCCACCAAGTCCTTACAAAATTTTTGTAAAGACAGTTAGAGAGAGGGCTACACATAGTGGAACTCCACCTAGCGAGGTAGCAGAGGAGCCTGAGACTGAGAGGCCAAGTGCAGAGTCTATTCTTCCTGCTCGCACTACTACTAGTCACGAGTCTCACGACGATATCAGTCTTAGCTCCAGCCTAGCAGGAATTCCATTCGATCTGGTTAATGAAGAGCTAGACTATGAGCCAGAGGAAGTAGAGGAGATGAGTGGTCAGGAATCAGATTCCTCAGGGAGCAGTGTCCAAATGACTAGTGCACAATTTTCCCCTGAGCCTCCACCTTCTCCGCTACGATCATCACCACCACCACCACCACCAGCAGCAGCAGCAAAACCTAGCAAATCTAAAGCAATTAGCAGTCCCACTATGGCCAGTACTGTTACCACCAGTTCCACCACCACTAGTTCTGCCTCTGTTCATCCACCCCGAGCAGTAGGAGCAGCACCCAAGGCACACTCCAAGGCTATGCGCGCCCCAATTTGGGAGCACTTTGAAAATGTTGAAGAAGGGCGCTATGGAAAGTGCAAACATTGTGGGAAGCTAATAAGCAGAGGGAAAGTGTCTGGCCATTTTACCAGTGCTAGCATGAAGCATCACCTCAGCACTCAACACAACGCTGTGCTATTGGGGAAAGATGCAGAGGGAAAACTTAGTGCAGGCAGCATAGCTGGTGGCCGTGGAAAAACCCCAACAGCTTCTTCTTCTGAGCCAA
Source organism: Sceloporus occidentalis (assembly GCA_023333645.1). Lineage (NCBI taxonomy): Eukaryota > Metazoa > Chordata > Lepidosauria > Squamata > Phrynosomatidae > Sceloporus > Sceloporus occidentalis. The sequence goes on along the minus strand of JALMGF010000034.1, from coordinate 3,280,051 downwards.
TAGCAGCAGCAGCAGCAGCAGCAACTAGTGCTGGCAGCCAGAGACCAAGGCAGGTTGGAGCACTGCATGTCCAGCCCACCCTGGAACAATTTGTGGCATTCCAATCCAAAAGGTCAATGCCCAAACAGCAGGCCAATAAAGTAACGCGACTGATTGGTCAGTTCATTGCTGTTGGAGGGGCATCCTTCTCTATGATCGAAGGGGAGCCTTTCAAACAATTGATGGCGGCTGTGGCTCCACAATATACAGTTCCGTCACGTTCCACTTTCAGCAGGAACATTGTCCCCTCATTGTATCGGTCCTGTGTTGCAGCAGTGAAAGAGGAGCTTTCCAAGGCTGCTGGTCAGTCTGTTCATTTCACTACAGATTTGTGGAGTGCACCTAGCGGCCAGCATGCCTTTCTTTCTTTGACAGCACACTGGTGGCAGCCCGGTGTGTCTAAGGAAGCTGCTGCAGCAGGCTACCGATCTTTCCTTCTCCATGCAGAAGTGATGGATGAAAAGCACACTTCCCAAAACATTCTGCATGCGATGAGGAAAATGTTTAGCCTTTGGGTGGGAGCAGAGGCGGGCACCAATGTTGAAGTTGGTTTTGTGGTAACTGACGGAGGTGCCAATATGGTGAAAGCGCTGCGAGATGGTCATATTGTTGGTGTGCGCTGTGCAGCCCACATCATCCATCTTGTAGTGAAGGCAGCAATGTCAGAAGGAACTAATGTGGCAGCAGTAGTTCTGTCCCGCTGCAGAAAGATCGCTGGGCACTTTCACCATAGTGTTAAGGCTAGCCAACTTTTGAGGGAAGAGCAAGAGAGGTCAGGTCTTCCCGTACACTGCCTACGTCAGGATGTCAGTACACGGTGGAACTCCACGTTAGACATGCTCGAGAGGATTTTGGAGCAGCAGAGGGCAATCCATAATCTTGCCTCAGAGCACAATATTGGGATTACCTCTCCATTGAATAGGGAGGATTGGACAGTGATCGCCCAGCTAGTGGCAGTCCTTAAACCATTCAGGGATGCCACAGAAAATTTAAGCTCAAACACTGCCAGTCTGGCCCAGGTAATCCCAGTGTTCTCCCATCTAGGCAGCAAGATGGATGTGTTCCTTGGAAACCGTGAGGCTGTTCAAGGTGGCACTCTACATCCTGACGTAGCAGCCATAGCCAGGAAGCTGAAGGATCTGCTAAAAGTACACCTTCGCAAACGAATGGAAGAGAGTCCCGAAATGATGCTAGCGTGCCTTTGCGATCCAAGAATTAAGGGAAAGCTAGCTTTGAAATTTAATGTTCTCAGTAGCTACCGGGAGCAATTGGTCAACAAGGTGCGTGACTGGCAGCGTAAAATGGGAATGCTGTCCGAGGAGGGAGAGGTGCAGGAGGAGGAAGAGATGATGTGGTCTGCTACTCCTAGCAGCAGCATCAGCAGCAGTGCCACAAGCAGCACAACACAGCTGAGTGGAGCAGCTGCGTTTTGGGAAGAGGCACTTGGGAGTATAGTTGGACCATCTGACAGAGCTAGCAGCAGAAAGGAGAGTAGTGCTGCTGAAATGGTCAAACTTTACCTCTGTGAAGTTCCTTCTGCGCCTAATGTTGATCCTCTTAGCTACTGGGATGAAAAGAAGAGTGTGTGGCCTGCACTCTCATGGGTTGCGCAGCAGCTACTATCATGTCCGCCAACCACTGTTCAAAGTGAGCGCGTGTTTTCTATGACTGGAAACATACTGAGTCCACAGCACTCACGCATGGCACCTCATCTGATGGAGCAGATTGCCTTCCTTAAATTCAATCTGCCCAAGTTGGGTTACCCAGCTCTTAGCTTGGAAAGTTAATTTTTTTTATCTGTAATGTTTAAGGTAGTTTCTCCCCCTGGTTGCACGTGTTTGCGGTGTGGCAATGCCTGCTACCTCCGCCGGTGTAGCCAATTTACGCTAGGGCCTAGTGTCTGAGTTCTGGAAGTCTGCTCCCAAACTCCAAGGACTGACAGTCTTTGGATGCTTTGCCCTGGGGTGAAACAGGTGAGCGGGTCGTCAATTGCCCACTCATTCGCCTTTTCCAATGCTGCTGCTGCTGCTGCTGGTGGTGCCAGCGTCTCTTCTCTGCCAGTTCGCTTTCTGGCTAGTGTCATGCCTTAAATGTCCCTAATGGAAAGGGTAGTTTCTCCCCCCCTGGTTGCACTTGCTGCGGTGTGGCAACGCCTGCTACCTCCGCCAATGTAGCCAGCTTACGCTAGGGCGTTGTGTCTGAGTTCTGGAAGTCCGCTCCCAAACGCCAAGGACTGACAGTTTTTGGATGCTTTGCCCTGGGGTGAAACAGGTGAGCGGGTCGTCAATTGCCCACTCATTCGCCTTTTCCAATGCTGCTGCTGCTGCTGCTGCTGGTGGTGGTGCCAGCGTCTCTTCTCTGCCATTTCGCTTCCTGGCTAGTGTCATGCCTTAAATGTCCCTAATGGAGAGGGTAGTTTCTCCCCCCCTGGTTGCACTTGCTGCGGTGTGGCAACGCCTGCTACCTCCGCCAATGTAGCCAGCTTACGCTAGGGCCTAGTGTCTGAGCTCTGGAAGTCTGCTGCCAAACGTCTAGGACTGACAGTGTTTGGATGCTTTGCTCTGGGGTGGAACAGGTGAGCGGGTCGCCAATTGCCCACTCATTCGCCTTACCCAATTCTGCTGCTGCTGCTGGTGGTGGTGCCAGCGTCTCTTCGATGCCAGTTCGCTTCCTGGCTAGTGTCATGCCTCAAATGTCCCTAATGGTAAGGGCAGTTTCTCCCCCCTGGCTGCCTCTGTCTGCGGTGTGGCAACGCCTGCTACCTCCACCGGAGTGGCCAGCTTACGCTAGGGCCTTGTGTCTGAGCTCTGGAAGTCCGCTGCCAAACGTCTAGGACTGACAGTGTTTGGGTGCTTTGCCCTGGGGTGAAACAGGTGAGTGGGTCGCCAATTGCCCACTCATTCGCCTTTCCCATTTTTCAATGCTGCTGCTGGTGGTGGTGGTGCCAGCATCTCTTCTCTGCCAGTTCGCTTCCTGGCTAGAGTCATGCCCAAAATGTCCCTAGTGGTAAGGGCAGTTTCTCCCCTCTGGCTGCGTCTGTTTGCGGTGTGGCAACGCCTGCTACCTCCGCCGGAGTGGCCAGCTTACGCTAGGGCCTTGTGTCTGAGCTCTGGAAGTCCGCTGCCAAACGTCTAGGACTGACAGTGTTTGGGTGCTTTGCCCTGGGGTGAAACAGGTGAGTGGGTCGCCAATTGCCCACTCATTCGCCTTTCCCAATTCTGCTGCTGCTGCTGGTGGTGATGCCAGCGTCTCTTCGATGCCAGTTCGCTTCCTGGCTAGTGTCATGCCTCAAATGTCCCTAATGGTAAGGGCAGTTTCTCCCCCCTGGCTGCGTCTGTTTGCGGTGTGGCAACGCCTGCTACCTCCGCCAGAGTGGCCAGCTTACGCTAGGGCCTTGTGTCTGAGCTCTGGAAGTCCGCTGCCAAACGTCTAGGACTGACAGTGTTTGGATGCTTTGCTCTGGGGTGAAACAGGTGAGTGGGTCGCCAATTGCCCACTCATTCGCCTTTCCCATTTCCTTTTCCATTTCCATTTCATTATTTTCCTTCTGATACACAACCAACCAAACATAACACACACAATAACACAAATAACACAGTGACATAACACATAACACACATAACACATATAACACAGTGACAAGTGACAACACACATAACACACATAACACATACACGTACAATGCAAAAATCACAAGGACCTTTCCTCTTGTTATTTGTCCTGGCCTTCATTTCTACACTCACTAGCATTAACGCTATAACTCACACTTCATACTATAACATTTTTCCATCCACATACCTGCCAACAGACCCAACTTTTTCAGGGACAGTCCTGCTTTTTTCCAGTCCTGTCCCATCTAATTTAGCTAAACTAGGTATGCAAATACACGTTGGTAGTTATAGCTCGGTAGGTAGCACTAGTATAAACATTAAATAAATATAATAAAGTACTAAATAATAAATCTAACTTTAAAATACATTTAAATAAACCCCTAATTTTTTTTTAAAACCCATTAAAATTAAATTATTATTTAGACATAATACATCTTTAACCAAAGCAGTGCACTGCTACTAATCTTAAACATAACCGTACATTAACCCTAAGCTATTTTTTAGTTCTTGTCCAACATTTTTCCATCCGCATACCTGCCAACACACCCAAGATTTTGGTGGACAGTCCTGCTTTTTTCCAGTCCTGTCCAGTAAAAGTTGGGTTGTTGCAAAGTATGCCATTGTAAATAGGTAGCAAATGTTAGGCATGTATTACAAGTGGTCCAAAATCAATTTAAAAATGTAAAATAATCCCTATTCTTTTATAAAACATCTATGGATGTGTGATTGTGTATGATAAACGGAGGCCAAGTTCCTTGGAGCATTTGTCTCTAGGTCATTTTGTGTACAGTACACCTCAGTACGTGTGTGCAACTCTATTGGTCGTTTCGGCAGGGGGCTGGCCTGCCATCAACGAATGAACTGCGTTCTGCAATTCACTAGTTGATGCCAGACCAGCCCCCTGCCGAAACGACCAATAGAGTTGCACACACGTTCCTTCACGGCAGCTGCTGCTGCTCCGATGTGTTGTTAACCCCGTATTAACCCCTGCAAGGCAACCGGGAAGGAAACGAAGATTAAACGAGCACGAAGAATGTCCGCGAATATTCGCCCGAAGAGAAGACAGGAACGGGCGAATATTCGCGGAATACTAAGGTTTTTTCCCCCCCGAAGACGAGCACGAAGACGAACACGAAGAGCCCCCTGGTGCCCAAGTCTACTCATTACCAGCTGGAACAAAACAAAGACTCCCATTTATTATTATTTTACACATTCTTTTTCTAGCAAAGCATGAGAAATGGTGACTCAAAATGTATTACATCCTATTTTTTTGTGACAGAGTTAGAATTCAGTTTCCGCTCTGTCCATCTAGTCTTACATTACCCTTCTCTGACATTTCACTTGTGTCTGGATGGCAATCTCCGTCTTAGATTATTAATCTTTGCTGATGTAAATGTGATCACTCATACATCAAACAGAATTAATCAAATTAATTTTAGTTACAGTATTGCTTGATTCTGCAAAGTCAGTTAGGACTTAAAGTATCAAACTAAGGGTGATGTAGGTCATTTAGGTGGCATTTGCTGAAAAATGCTGTTCTTATTATATCCGCTTTTCTCACCCGTTTATCTGGTATAAATTATTTTAATATTACTGTTCCTGTTCTTAATGCTTGAAGATACAGATTACTGCATCAGCTATTGTGTTTCCAAAGCTGTGCTGTACATAATGTTAGCAAATGGCAGAAGCTCAGTATGTCTAACATGATAACCACTAGAAAAATGTTACTGATTGGTATACTTTATCTTGACATTAACTTTGAATAACACTGTTCTAGTGTTGTATTATTCTTGCACTGGTAAACATTGGAAGCATTTTTATAAACACAGAAGATACTCAATATACTCAAGTTTTCTACTATCCATGATCCCATCCTACCAATGCTACCTTTTTTAAATCAAGAGTCTTAACAATTCCGGGGAAGCCCTTTTAACTGAAACACATCAGTTTTTTTTTGCAAACGTATTTAACTTAATATATTTTAAAATAGAGTGTGATTTAAACACATTACATTTTATATGTGTACTGTTCACAAAATTATGGATTAAAAGAAATTGTGTATAATTTCATATTACCGTATTGGCTCGGATATAGGCCGCCCCCGTATATAGGCCGCACCCTAAAAGTTTGTTGCTTTTTTAAAGAAAAAGTTTTTTTCTTTAAAAAAAGCACCAAAAAACATGCTGCCACTCTGTCTCCCCCCCCGAGATATGCTACCACTGTCCTCCCTGCCCGAGATATGCTGCCACTGTCCTCCTCCTCCTCCCCCCCCGAGATATGCTGCCACTGTCCTCCTCCCTGCCCGAGATATGCTGCCACTGTCCTCCCTGCCCGAGATATGCTGCCACTGTCCTCCCTCCCCGAGATATGCTGCCACTGTCCTCCTCCCTGCCCGAGATATGCTACCACTGTCCTCCTCACTTACCGGAGCAGACTCCCGGGTGTCTTGCGGGGCCGGCGGGGGACATCTACGCAATACGCGTATACAACTTCCGGTGCCGGTACTGGATGTGCCGGCACCGGAAGTTGTATACGTGTATTGCGTAGATGTCCCCCGCCGGCCCCGCAAGACACCCGGGAGTATGCTCCGGTAAGTTGGGGGGGGCAGAGGTAAAACGCATCGTGCGGACGGTCCGCACGATGCACTTAGACAACCTCCCGTGCCGGCACCCCCCCCGTGGGAAGTGCTGGCAGGGGAGGCTGTCTGAGCGTATCGGGGAGTAGGATACGGGTCCCCTGCACCGCTGCGGGGGATCTGTATCCAAACCCCGCTGCCTGCCCTGCTCCCGGGACTGCATGTCCCGGGCGTCGGGCGCTAGACCCCGAATATAGGCCGCACCCCCACTTTAAAAACTTAAAGTGGGGGGAAAAAGTGCGGCCTATATTTGAGCCAATACGGTATATATCTGTATATTTAAAGGGGCACATTTTTTTTACAACTAATCTTTTTTAAAGACAAGGGGTCCCTTCGTGTTCAGAGCAGCCTTTAGTGGAAACACTGAGAGGATTCTCAGTGTCATTGTAGCAGCAACCTGAAATCTGAATGTTTATGTCTTTTATGCCTTTTAGGTTTTGCATTCCTATAGTTTGCATTTTTTTGCTATTATATAAAGTATTCAGCAAGTGACACACAACCCTGCATACTTATCTGTCTGACAAAAAAATTTGTCAGACAATTGGCTTGTAAGCATTTCCAAAGCGTGAATTCGGAACTTCATGTGAATGAGATTTACTACACATCAAATCAGGAATCTCTCTCTCACTCACTTTATTATGGTCATATAGCTTCAGATCTATATACCGTATTTTTCGCTCTATAAGACGCACCTGCTGATAAGACGCACCTAGATTTTAGAGGAGAAAAAAAAGGAAAAAATATTTTGAGCTAAAAAATGGGCTAAAATATTTATTACAATAACTGAATAAGCTATGAACACAGTAAGACACACACAGTAAGACACACACAGACACAGTAAGACACACACAGACACAGTGAGACACACACACACACACACACACACAGTAAGACACACACACACAGTAAGACACACACACACACAGTAAGACACACACACAGTAAGACACACACACACAAACACAGTAAGACACACACAGTAAGACCTCCCTCCCTAACCCCCCTTCTCAGTATCTCCCCTCTAACTCCCTAACCCCCCCTTCTCAGGATCTCCCCTCTAACTCCCTAACCCCCCCTTCTCAGGATCTCCCCCCCCCCCCGCCCCGGTCACTTACCTTAAACTCCTGTGTTGGAAGCGTGAGGCGTTTGTCTCGGGTGCCGGCGCTTCACTGCTGAGCGCCGGCGTCTGACGTCATATGCCGGCGCCCAGCGTAAAGCGCCGGCACCCGAGACAAACGCTTCCAACACAGGAGTTGAAGCGCTGAGGCAGGCGGCGGTGGCGGTGGCGGCGGCTGCCGCCAGCAAAGGATTCCTGTATATCTGTCAGGCAGAGGGGCCCGAGAGTTGCCGAGCGGTTGTCTTCAGCAACCGCTCGGCACCCCTTGGGCCCCCCTGACTGGCAGAAATCCAGGACTCCTCTGCTGGCGGCCGCCGCCGCCTGCCTCAGTTGCGACCCCGGATTTATCGGCGTATAACACGCAGGTAGGGTTTAAGCTCCGGATTTTAGTTAAAAAAGTGCGTGTTATACGCCGATAAATACGGTATATCGTTGCCCCCCCTCCCTCCCTCCCTCCCTCCCTGCCTGCCTGCCTGCCTGCATGCATCTTCGCTCCATAAGACGCGGCTGATTTTTCATCCTACTTTGGGAGGAAAAAAACTGCGTCTTATGGAGCGAAAAATACGGTATGCTTCATAAATGTACAAATATGTGCAAAAAGCCCTGGGTTATTTTAATTATTATTATTATCTTTTATTTATATAGCGACAACAATTTACGCAGCGCTTCATACAAGGGGTATGACAAGATTAGAATTGACAGACTAACGCAAACCGATACATTAGGTGGAGAGTGCCCTGCTCGCAAGCTTACAATCTTGAGGGGAATGGGGTGACAAACATAAGGAGAAAGGGTGAGAGGTAGTGTGGTGGTTGGATCAGTAAAAGGGAAGTTCTAGCAGCTAAGATGGTTGCGGCTTCTCTGAAGAAGTGAGGTTTGAGATGTTTTTTGAGATGTTGGGAGGGAGGGTGAAAGCTGAAGGTTCGGTGGAAGTTGATCCCAGAGATATGGGGCATCCCGAGTGAAATCTTGTAGATGGGAAAAGGAAGAGGCAATAAGTGAGGAGGAGAGCCTTAACCCATGGATCAGAAATAATATGGAAATTCCTAAATTCCTATGATGATAATACGGAATCCACTATCCCTACTAGTACCAGTAATATATATAATATAATATAATAATATGATTGTGGGGTATTTATTATGGGGGGGGTAAATTATTTTTATTGTTTAACTCCTTCCATCTCACAGGAGGATAAAGGAAGGGAGAGAAAACATTTTGCCTCTCTAATACACTGTATATAGAGGCATATAGGGATTATAATTTTTACCCTGCCCCATCTGATGGTAACAGAATGGGGGATGACAAAGGTTTTAGGTATGATAAGCTAGAATAAAGATCCAACTTGCATTTGGAACTTGTGGGTTAATGAACCCTATGCTTACTTTTACCAACTTGTATAAACTTGACTAGGCCCTGCAATCAGGTGCATGGCGGTCGAACATTAATTTATGCAAGCATTAATATTGGTTAGCAGAGGTTAATTAATGAGCTAGGCATTGTTTCTGTAGGAAAAAGAAGTAAGTTGTAAACAGAGCATCAGTGTATGTTATGTTTGATTCTTATTAAAGACAATTTTAATGGAGTGTGCAGTGTATCCCCTTCATTATTTGTGTTCTTGCACTAAAGTAGTTAACTCCATGTTAAAGGATTAGATAGGGAGCTTAGGAAGATCATCTTGTCACCATATATACATAAGTATCTAGTAAAACTGTTATTAATAACATTAATAATTTAAAATCTGTTGTTATTATAAATAAAAAGATATGTTAAATTTTTTCTCGTAGACAGTGCTTTCATGGTGCTGTATTGATATACTCCTCTCTGCTGTTATTTTTACTTTTTAAGGTGAGCGAAATTTGTTTTTCAAATGTAAAAATGTCATCATGATTCATCAGAAAAGTGCTAATTTCCTTGTCATTTTTGACATTAGCTCACATTAAGCCTTCACTCAAAGTTCTGAAAATATAAAAAAAAGAAAAAAGTTTGAAGGGAGGAAAATGCGATACCTCAAAGTAATGTGCACTTAAATTTTTTTAGCAGTATAAAGGGTAGAAAGGAGCCACCATCTGGAATTTTACGGTTTCTTTATTTATTCTTGAATATACACAGTAAAAATAGGAATTAGACTCTTTTTTGAATCTTTTGCCTTGCTATATTCTTGATTTGATGGTGTGTCGATCATGAAACACATTTATTAAAAAAATTTGACCATTTTACTAAATGTCTCGTCTTGCGAAGCCTATGGCTTTCTTACAACTCCAAAGTAAAATGATTTTTGCTTCACATAAGGCTGTGAAGTTCACCAAGGCTAAAATGTGCTTATTGTAAAGAACCCTGAAATCTTTCACTTGCATCCTTGCTAATATTTTTACCGGCTAACAGAGTTACAGAATTGCATGAAGGATTGCTCTCATCGCTAATCCTGTATAGACAGTGACCTAAGAGTAGCAAAACTTTTAAATGCCAGTCTTTGAACCTTGAGAATCAACTAAATTTTCAATACTTGATAGAGATATCTGCCTGATGTGACATCTTTACAAGATTATAAATGTCAATGCAGTTGTGTACAATGTGAACACCAACCTGTACTTGTTTGAGGTCCAGTGAATACGTTTTCTGTTTTTACTTTAATACTTTAATACGTTTATTTTACTTTAATACATTTTCTGTCTTTATTCACCGTATTCATCTTATTATTTACCTTAAAATTATGCCAAACTGGAATTTTGTTGGAATCAAGAGAAGATAGTCGATAGACTCATATCTGTCCCTAGGGGTTAGCAAACGAGTCTTACTGATCGATGTCAGTGGCCTAAACTAGTAACACTTGGCTAAAAGTGATCAGACAGTAATCAGCAATTATGAATTAAAACAATTAATGAAGTTAAAAAACATCAAAAACTGAATTTCTTAAAGGATCTTAAGAAGTGACCAAAATATAAAATGGGTTAATGGTGATTGCCAACACCAGCTAGTATTTCCTGTGAGAGAGGCTGAATTGGTACTAGAACAGATTTTTGGCTAGTTTACAAAAATAATAATACTAAAATATCATCTCTGTATGTCATTTTATCTAATGGAATATTATTGTGTTTCGCTTTAAGATGAAGCAATATAATTTAAACAAGTCTGATCAGGAAAAAAAAATGTCAATATCAATGTTTTTCACAATTTTCTTTTTCGTAGTGATAATGGGACCCCCAAGATGTTTTAAAATGCATTGTTATGGTATGGCACTAATGTAATTTCACAAACTGGTTAATAAAGCGGGAAAGCATATTTTCTCAATTAAGTACACATAGCATGGAGTCACAGATTGCTCACTGTGTGTAAAAAATAAGTGTAATCAGCTTAAGAGACTAATTGGTTCCAAATGCTATGCAAATTAGCTTTCAAACTCTAATAAGTCAGAAAAGAAAAAAAAACTCAACCAGCAACACTTTGCTCATCTGCAAAATTATTAATGTTGTCTACCTAATTATGTATTATATAAAACAATAATAAGTGAATAGCTATTGAAATCTCATTTTATTTAGGTGTTTATATTATGATTGTTTATAATAGCTCATTACCGTATTTGCTCGATTATAAGACGACCCCCCAAAATCTGAATATTAACTTATGAAAAAAAGAAAAAGCCTGAATATAAGACGACCCTACAGGAAAAAAGTTTTACCAGTAAATGTTAATTCATGTAAACTATGTGAACAATTGTTTGTTAATAAAAGCTATGATTGTTTTTATTTCCTTTTTTTTTTCAACGTACCCCGCCCAGTTATGCACATCTGCCCCCAGGCTTGCCACTCTGCCCCAGAAATGCCTTATACCCCATATATGCCACTGTGCCCCATGATATGCCTTTTAACCCTCTAAATGCCACTGTGCCCCATGATACGCCTTTTGACCCCCTATGTGCCACTCTGCCTCCAGAAATGCCTTATACCCCTATATGCCACTCTGGCATTTAGGGGGTTAAAAGGCATATTATGGGGCAGAGTGGCATATAGGGAGGTAAAAGGCATTTCAGGAGGCAGAGTGGCATTAAAGGGGTTAAAAGGCATTTCACAGAGCACTCTGCTTCCAGAAATGCCTTACAGCCCCCATTTAACACTCCCCCTCCCTCCTCCAAACTTACCGGTGCTTCTGAGTGTGGGGGGGGCGCATAACACAGGAGGATCCAGGTCCCCTGCATCTGAGCCCCCGGTGCTTAGTCCGGGCAGCATGTAGAGCTCCACGCGAATCGCGTAGAGCTCTACACGCTGCCCGGACTAAGCACCGGGGACTCAGAAGCACCGGTAAGTTGGAGGGGGGGGGCATTACACAGGAGGATCCAGGTCCCCTGCATCTGGGTCCCCAGTGCTTAGTCCAGGAAGCGTGTAGAGCTCTACACGATTGTATCGTGTAGAGCTCTACACGCAGCCCGGACTAAGCACCGGTAAGTTGGGGGGGGGGCATAACACAGGAGGATCCAGGTCCCCTGCATCGCTGTAGGGGATCTGGATCTTAGTCTCATAATCAGACCTATTTGAGGTCTGATTATAAGACGACCCTGATTATAAGATGAGGGGTATTTTTCAGAGCATTTGCTCTTGAAAAAACCTTGTCTTATAATCGAGCAAATACGGTATATCTTCTCCTTAAACTAAAAATATATTTGGTGAAAAACTGGTTGAAAAGCAATGAGTTAAGAATTATAAGCGTTTTCTTGCAAATAACTGGATGCAGTTGTATGGATAAATAGTAGTGGCTCAGTGATTTTAATTGAAAATATATATATTTTAATATTTTAATTATTTTACAACTAGTATGGATTTTAGTATGGATTTTGGCTAATATGCAGATTTAATGAAAACTGTAATATAATAAATGATAACAATACCTAGGGTGGGAAGCAGAAGCCAGCCACATCCACTCCCTGCAAATTCCCTGTCACTCCCCACCCACTAAACGATATTGGGAGATTGCTCGGCACCTACAGGTGACTAGACCTACACCTTCAGGAAGCCACTGGGTCGTTCCCAGGTATGATTATCTCTAATGTTCTTAGATTAGTATAAGGTCTGAAATTCTTGAGACATAAGCAAGTCTTGAAATCCACTCCACATTAAGCTTAATGCTTTCTACAGTACCAACACTATAAAAATGTTACTACTATTTTGTAAATGAAACAAAATAAGAGTCTGCAGGGCAACCAAGAGAAATTGGACTTAGTTATAGAGACATGGCTAGCCATGGCATTGAGCATACTAACACTAGCCCCTGAAAACTGGGTGATGACATCTGAGATTAATATACAAAAGTAAATTGGTAGAGGCTCCATCTTCATTTTAGGAAGGCCCTTTCTCGTTTACTAAAGAAACCCCGGAAGCTCATTGGCTGGAACAACCTGTTCTCCAGGAAAACACAATAGATAAATAGATAAATATTATTCATACTAAAGTCACTAAAATACACTTTTAAACTGTACCCCTGGGAAACAATTATAAAAGGAGCAAAGTAAAACCACTGTAGCTTAATAGAAAGGTCAGCCAGGAAATAAAAAGAAGGAAATGCCATTTATAATACATGTCAAACTGATCAGCAACATAATGTATAAAAATACATAAAAAATAAAGATACCAACACAGATTGGAAAAGGCTTCATATGAACTTATATATGTATATATATCCCTAGAACTTATAAAATGAGGCAACCATAATGAGGGAGACTCACAAGGAATATACTTGGTCAGAATATTTTTTCTCATATGAGGATGCCAGTGGAATAATTTCAGGGCCTCTAATCCAGAATCAGCTTGTATATTTGTAGCCTTTACAAAGCCATAAAACACAGTAATTTGTTTACTGACAGATTTCAGTAAAAATCTGGTCTAATGGTCTGTTTCTGGAATTGCGTAAGACAATCAAAGGAAGAGAATGCATTTTATTATATTAATTTGAAGGAGGGTAAGAGGAGATGAAGAAAGAGTGATTGGGGATAGAGAAGGGAAAGAGCCCCAAAGTGTTTGATAAAAGCGGCATCTTTCTGTGTTGGTAATTGTCTCCCGTTGGCTATGGAAATTGGTGACCTGTCGTGGCCACACTGAAAATAAACCCTGGCTACACTTTTGTTAAGAGTAAATTAAAGTCATTTTTAATGTGTTATTCCGCTTTCATGGGGTTCATGCCACAAGTGCTAGCTATTCAACACAGCACATCATTTCTGGCATATAATGCAGTCTCCGAGTGCTGCAAAAATGCTTCCTGTATCATTATCTAAAATCAGATTGTGCCAAAAAGCAATATCTTAATTTGTTTTGGCACAAAAACCAAGACAAATGATCCCAATTCAGCAAATGTGACTGCTTATTTTTAACTTTTATTTGAAAATGTCAGACGAAGACAATGCCTCTGTACATGCAAAAATAGTGATTTTCTATGAATTTTTTAAAAATGGGCAAAGTTAAAGACAAAAGAAAATTATTTTATTTTTCATTGTGAGCTGGAGAAGAAAGAACAAGCTGAGGTTATAACTAAATGTTAGAACACAAACCTTTCCCCAGTATAACGACTAATTTCATTGCATTTGAACCAATACAAATTAAATCAACATGCCATAATATGGACACTTTACTTGAGTCATATTGGTGGTTATGTAAAGAACAATTCTGGTGCAATTACCATAACAACCTATGAAATGTCCCTTTTGATTGTGTGTGTCACACCTGAGGTTCCACGCACTACTCATCATAACAAATGCTTCTTTCTTGGGTTTCTGGGCTAGTATAAGCTATCCTTGGGCAGCGGTCACTCTAAGCTCCATCCTGTGAACAGCTAGCCACATGACTTTGAGATGGCCACAGCCCCTTCCTGCCGTGACCATGGGAAGGGGAGCTCTGACCTGCCAGCCCAGGTAAGTTCTATGATGTTCCCATGAGTACAGTGCCAAAATGTCATTGAAATATTTTTTGGGAATGTGCTTAGTTAAAGTTTGAACGGCACTGTGATAATGCAGAGTGGTATTTTCTCTGCTAGTTGAAAGGGTTGTGCAGAATCTCTTATAAAATAGCCAGAAATTTTCCCAAGTTCAAAGTAAAAGATTAGATGGAAGCTTTCTTTTCTGACTCTGGAATGAGGGAAAAGTCTGTAGAATACATTACATACTGTCTTTCATCTCTGGATTGTTATATCAGATCTTAAGCGTTCTGCCAATGCTTTGGAAGACTAATGATTCTATATTCTAACATTCCATGGAAGGTAATTTTTAGCAAGGATTACAGAAAAAAAGGATTTTAACAACTTAGATGGAAAGGGGAAAGAACCATACAACAATACTGTATGATTTCAGTATCTAATATTGATATTGAACAAAACATATTTCCAATTCATCCAGGAGACCTTAGATAATATTTGGTGTTGTGAACAATTATGATATAACAGAATAGGGATTTTGTATAACAAGAAAATACTATTCTCTGAGATGAGCTAAACCAAAAGTTGAATGACAACAATCTTAGTATATATAAACTATATGACCAATAGTGTATGGACACCTCTTGAAATAATTAAGTTTAGGTTGTTCAGCCACACTCTTTGCTACGGGTGTATATAATCAAGCACGTAGGCATGTCATCTCCATAGACAATCGTTGGGACGTACTAAAGACCTCAGTGACTTTAAACATGGCATCTTCTTGGATGCCACATTTGCCACAAGCCTGCCCTGCTAGATCTACCCTGGTCCACTGTAAGTACTATTATTGTGAAGTGGAAGTGTCTAGGAGCAACAACAGGCCAGCCACATAGAGGTAGATCATGGTTAGTGAGCAATTATAAATCACCTGTCATCCAAATGGCCTCTGGAAGCAATATCAGCTTAAGTAAGTAAATCAAGTGCTTCATGAAATGGCCATGAAGTGATGGGTAATGCTAATACTAAATGGTTTTCTCATCCAACATTAGTGCCTGACTTCACGAATGATGTTTTGTCTGAATGGGCACAAATTCCCACAGACATGCTTCAAAATCTTGTGGAAAACCTTCCCAGAAGATTGGAAGGTTTATAGCCGCAAAGGGTTGGGGAACTCCATATTATGCAAATGGTTTTGGAAAGAGATGTCCAACTAGCCGTGTGATGGTCAGATGTACTTTTGGTCATATAGTGACAAAGGACATCGCTGCTTTTTAGTTTCACCAATGCCTACAACAGGTTGATGCAGACATTTTTATGACATTACTATACATTACTCAGGGGGTACATAAGTGATGGGGATCAAAATCCTAGGCGGCCAACAGCTGCTGCACCACCTAATTCCTCGACATCTTGTCTGGAACTACAATCATCTGCGCACCTGGATACTCAGAGCACCAGTTAATGATGTTATAAGATGGTATTTTGGTTCTCGAAGATGGACCTTTGGGCTAGGTTGGAGCAAAAGATGCATGCAACCAGATCTGTCTGCTTTCTGACTAGTCATCAGAGAGGCCTGTCCTAGTAAACTACTCCTATTTTAAGTTCATGAACACGGCAGGATGGGTAGAATGAGGATGGCTGGGATCCACTGCAACTTACTTATGCTTTTTTTCCTGACCCAAAAACCACAACTGAAATGAAAGCACAACAGCCTGAGGGCCCTTAAATTCCCACATCATCGAAGTTGAAGGGAATATGGAGATAATCACTACAAGTCCAATGCAATAATGATTATACTTTAATTCCAAGATGTAATGAGGACATGTAGAGTGTGACACGCAATGATGAGCACTTAATCATAGACTCAAAGTAGGAGGTCTGGCGCATGCTCTATGAGGTAATAATTGCTCTTTACAGATAGTACAGATAGATAATAATAGGGAATAAACCCTTGCAATGTAAATTAAGCAAACGTTAGACCACTCACTTGGTAAGGCAATTGGTTACAAGCAAACATACATTTCAACAACATGGTTCTTTCTTTATTACAAAAAGTAAATAAACTGCAATAAAACATATATAATACATATAAGGTAATGAATTATATTACAAGAAAGATAACAAGCTTTGAGAGAGAATATATTTCCATGTGAGGTAACAAGTGATTCAATGAATAACTAAACAAAAAGTAATTTTGTTAGTTAAATGTATTCTTTAATTTGACACAAATACATTGTGGCTATTTTTGCTGTTGGTAAAATTAAAATTAAATCATTGGCTTAGCCATCAAGTATTCCCTACTGCTAATAAGCTCTATATGGTTGTGGCTATTGGATTTAACTTTTTAGACGTGAAAACTTTTTATTATATCAGTGAACTGAGTTGTGTCAATTATATCATTTATTAGACAATAAAAGCTGTGCGTTGGTATTCTGACACAAGCTTTTATTTACATGCACCTTAGTAGTGATGTTATCTCAAATTACTGTTTTCAGGTGATCACATCCATTTCTTGTAGATGTCTTCTCAAGGGTGACTGTTAATTTTTTCGCTTGCTGAAATCCAATAAAGCTGTTAGCAAACCCACCTTGAATCCTGTGTTTTACTTGACAGTAGTTTAGAGTCTACACACCCCACAATCTTTGTAGATAAACATGGATGAATCAATGAATGCTTTCGTCTAACATATACAACTCCGTTACTGAAAGCCATCTGTGCTTATACAAGGCGATCATGCATTTTGACAGTTTGATACACGTGATTTAATGTGTTACGGTGTATTTCTTCTTCAAATTCCTACAACATTATGCAAAGATTTAATATATAAATTGTTTTTTTTAAGGATGGGCAACAGCTATCAGATCTGTTAGGCTATGAAACATTTACGAGAATAAAAACCTACCTGTTTTAATGAAACATGAGTCTGGGGGATTCTCACATCCACGACTAATTCTGTTACTTTAAACTGTGAAATGACTTTATGTAAATGACACGTATACCTTGACAAATTCAACAAGCGTGCAAAAGGCCCTGTGGATTTATTATACATTTCTACTATTCTGTTTTCAAACAGCTGTGTTAAATCTAATATTTTCCACTCTTTATGGGTTTTTTTTAGACAGATTTACCTTGTAGTTTCTGTCCTCGATATTAAAAATGTGTCAAACACTTGATATTTTACCATAGGAATTGTTTAACTGATTTATATAGATTTTTCACAACATTTAACATACATACTAGGTCATCCCTATTTGTAGATCACATGTATAACTTTGTTACAAAGCCACTCTAGGAAATATATTTTTCCATTGGCAAATATTATTGTTGGCACTAACTTCATCAATAAAGGACGTTACACTGTTTTTTTGTGATTTCAGAGTCAAGAACGATATATTATTGCTGTTTTGCTTCAATATTAAACTCTTGAGCTGTTACAAGAATTCCCAGGCCAAACGAATTCATGTGTCAGGAGCAAAACAATCTCACAATCAGGTTGCAGTGCTTGGAAACTAAACATGCCAGTATTTAAGATGGAAGTGAGAAATCGATGAACAAGTACATTTGAATCCTATGTGACTTTGGCATTCATAAGTACAAACAAGCCTCATAGTGTAACACTATGAATAATTGGTGGATCAGTCAAAAAAATCAGCAGTTTTTTTAGTATTTTTTAGTGAAAAAATTCACTGAGCACCATACAGAATTTCCATTTATTTTATCCTAAAAGAGAATTCCAACTTTATCATTGTTTTCTGCAAGGCATTGCTTGGCTCATGGACATTCAGGCGTTTGTCCCATAATAGAGTTAACAGAACATTAAACCTTTATCATCCCCAGGACACCGTTTTACATCGTAAAGTGGCCAAAACAACCATCTTTCCAGTTGGTACATAGGAAACCAAACATGAGCCTGGACTTTCCCCTATCAGAACAAAGCCAGCATCACTGCTAATAAAGATTAATAGAAATTTACAAATAATTATATGGACCACAGTGACGTCGCCATGGCATTATATGGGATATTATATGGACTGGTCAGAAAAGGGATCCATAAGGTCTGTATATACAAAATTGCTTCCCTCCAACTGAAAATCTTTAAAATATTATTTAAAAAAAATAGCATTCAAAATTTAAAAGGACAAAATGCTCCCTTACATTCTATGATAAGTACTACTGTACTTAGGAATGTTGTTGAACATAAAGTTTTTGTTTGTTTGTTTTTTATCAGCGGCACATAACCTGTAGAAAATCCTAAGTAAAAATAAAATTTTCCTCCACTTACTAAATATTGACTGTGCATTTGTTGAACATGTGTAGTAAAAATGGCAAAGGATTAATGGATCTACCGTAAACCCACACACAGTATAAATGTCCCACAAACAAACACTATTTAATGCTCCCAATACCCGGTGTACCCATCCCATTTCACGCACACAGATTATAACTTTTCCTCTGGATATAGTGTAAGATCTCTGTGACCTAATCGGTATGATAAGGACATGGCCATACATTCTGACTGTTGTTATTTTCCTTAATGCACAAAAAACAATCTAACTTTAGTGTGCTTATTATAAAGCTAATGAGTCTCCAACATATTGGATCATAAATAAGTAAATTATGAGTCCTCATACCTCTTTTACAAAATATGGCTAAAACACATTCAATTATTAGACATTGAGATCAAAGTTTTCTCATTTCTTGAGCTTCCAGGTAAAGAGGATATTACTCGTAGAATTGCCAAGAATGAGATTTTGAGTATAGCATATTAGATATAAAATAGAGTTTATTTATTTTGCCTTAAAATGTAAATACATTGATAATAGCAAATCCAGGAATTGTTTCTATATGTGTGCCCTTCTTGACTGTGCACAGTGATTTACCAATTTGAGTTTGAGGTTAGTATTTGAAAAAGAAAAACACAACATCTTATAACACAATATGGAGACATTGAATGGCAAAGACATAATAGTGCCCCATGAAAAAAGGTTTTGTGTGAATTAAACAATAAACTGTTCATCTTGATATTGAAGATGGGTATATTGCATTCAATTTACTCTGGACCTTTTGAGTTTGTGGTGTCACTCTTGGCTCGGAAAGATAAATGTTCATAAATACTGGTCTTTCCCTCCTATTTCTTTTGTTCTGCGTGTGAATTAACACAGTACGTGAGAAACACTTTGTACATAGAGGCTAATAAACAGTTACAGACATCATAAGTTGTAGTCCCTGATTTAAAGGGCCCATTAGTGGACCGCTACAGTCTGCTGGGTCTGCAAGGGCTGGTGTTGCTACATTGCTATCTGTCTCTATCTAACTACAACTTTATAGTCTGTGCTGCAAAGTTACATAATTACTCAGGTTGAAAAAACATATACAACCCATCTCTTTCAAGCATTCCAGGTAACTGTATCCAAGACAAACCGATACATTAGAGCCGTGCTCTCAAGCTTACAATTTAGAGGGAATGGGGTGAGACAAAACATAAGGTACAGAGAAAGGTGGGGAGGTAGTGTGGGGGTTGTATTAGTGGTAGGTAAAATCTAGCTACAAAAATGGTATGCTTCTCTGAATATTTTTCTTGAACATTGAGATTGGGATGTTGAAAGCTGGAGGTTAGGTGGAAGTAAGTTCCAGAGGTACAGGGCAGCATGCGCGAAGTCTTGCAAGTGGGACAAAGGAAGAGGTAATAAATGAGGAGAAAAGCCTTAGCCCCCCAGGAAGAAAAATATAAAGAAATAAATAGTATTTTGTTATGAGGAGTATTTTGTTATGAGGACAGAAATGTATTGAGGAGCAGTATTATGTTGGGCTTTACAATGATTTTAAATTGAATTATTGAGGTAATAGGGAGGATTGGTCAGTGGGGGCCTTAATGAGTGGGGAAGCAGATAAAAAGCATTGTGTGAAGAAGATAAGCCTAGCAGCATTTAAGATGCATTTTACTGCAGAGGAAAGGGCCGAGGCAGTGGAATGCCAACCAGAAAACCATAGTCAAGGTGGGAAATTATAAGCGAATGAACCAGAGTCTTTGTGGCCTCTTGGGTGAGGAATGGGCAGATGCAGCAGGTACAAGCAGCAGGATCTGACTAGGGACCAAATGTGAGGGATGAAGGACATATTTGAGTCAAAGATGACACCAAGGCAACGATCCAAGTTAGTAGAAGAGATATTGGTGTTGTTAATGGAAATAGAAAATTCAGATACTGGGGTAGACAGGGAAGAAAGGAAGGAAGATTTAGATAGATTAAATCATTGCTAGAAAGACATTCATACTTTTTTGAAAGTATTAAAATAATCTTCAAAACAACTTCACTTGATGTGAACTCCATATCTTAACTGCACTGACAGTAAAAAAAAACCAAAAAACCCTTTCCTTTGCCTCATCTGACAATAGAGGCTGACCCACAATTTTCTTGGAAGTTACATGAAAGAAAAGTTCCCAGGTAAATCTTTGTATTGTCTTTGCAATGCAATAAAGCATTTAAATATGCAAACAGGGTGCTGGGTTGTATTGCTTGAGCATTAGTAACAGGAAGATGGAGGTGGTTCTGCCACTTTATAGATCTCTGGCCAGACCTCACCTAGAATATTGTTTACAATTCTGAGGACGAGTTCACGGGAAGGCTACAAAAATGGTGAATTATTTGCATGATAAAGATTATCAGGAAGAACTAAGGGATCTCCACACTTGGAGACAAGAAGAAAGAGGGAAGATGTGATAATAATGTTTAAAGAGTTGTATCAAAGTACAGGAGGGAAATCTATTTTAAAGAAATGTTAGAACAGTAGGTCATAATCAAGAGGGTCGCAGGCTTCGATGCAATGTAAGGAAGTTTTACTTTAGCGAGAGGGTAGTAGATAAACAGAAAAACCCCCAAGCAGAAGAAAATAAGTTAAAGATGATCACTACAGCACAGCCTGTCTTACTGCCTTTCTGTGCAATAAAATGTGTGATGCACTTTGTAGGAAAGGCTTGTTTAGCAGCTCCTTTGAGATGGAATTTCTTCCTTGGGATGGCTTGATAGGACCACAAGGAGCAATTATAGCGTGTTAGATAAGCCTGGTGGGTTGAAAATGGAAGAACAGTGAGACTACTAGGTGATGGAATTGAGTGTATAGACGATTAAATATAAATGACAGCTTTCCCCACTCAAGTGTGCAATCTTGTTTCTGGATGGGGTTTCTCTTACTGCCGTTGGCAGACAAGCTAGATTTATTTAGAAAAATTAAAGAAAGAATAGGATTAAATAAGATAAAAATCTGCATTGTATTGGAACATGCATTGCTTTATTTGAAATGGGGTCAGGGGTTGTGGAGGTTTAGGTTGGTTTATTTTTTAAGACTGTAAACATGTAGAATCTCAACACCCTATGTCTCAACACATTATGTCTTCTTGATTAACAATGTGCACAGACACAGACTTAAGAAGGTTTATCGGTACACTCCAGCCATTATACGCACTTTAATACATATGATAAACGAGACGTCCCTTTAAATTGAAGAATCCCCCCATATGCATTTGACCCTTTGTCTGTTCTCTAGTTTCAAGCAACCAATTAATGGTGAGAATCATTGGGAGCTGTAGCTCCTACTATAGTTATTTTTATATGTGTTCTTCTAAGGTGGGGCTGCTATGGGCAGTAATTTGTCTAATTAAGGGTGCTCAGTTGGAGTTAAAACAGAAATTTGAGTCAAAATCACTGGTCCTCTTTTCTGGATAAACCTTGATATACCTCTGTCTTTAGGATTACTTACCTTAGTATACCTATTTAACCATGAAGTATAGCAATTCACCTAGCTACTTGGACTTATTGTGTGCTGGCCGTCTGTTTTTGGTTGAATCCTGGACTCAAGGGGTATGACTAGACGAGAATTGACAGACTAAGACAAACCAATACATTAGGTGGAGATAACCCTGCTCGCAAGCTTACAATCTTGAGGTATAACCATTTAAAAGTTTTATTGACGAAATAAAGCTTGTTACTTACTTAACAGAAAATTAATCATTTTCAGTTTATTCTGTAGACCCATAATATGAACCAAAGATGGCAACAGATTCATAATGTAAAAAATGCTACAGGAACCCAACAAAACAATGTCTACCTATGTAACTTTTAGAATATGTTATGTTATAAATTGTGCTTATGCCTTATTTATATAAATGTAAGGCTGTCACAAAGGACTGTAAAATTATTAGGCATAACTGCAATAACCTTGAAAACCCATAAGAATTATCTCCTTGAAAGGAGCTTGGTAAAAGTGATTTTGGTTGTAAAATGAACATAGTCTGTTACTTTTGTTTATCTGAGAAAATTACACATTCTATTACAAGTCTGGCAATTTTCTTTAGCCTAGAAGATAGGACATTATTATGACAATATGCTGGATACTGTACTTCAAAATGATGAAAGGCCATACTGTGAAATTCTCTATCTGGTTTCAAAAATATCCACATATGCGCAATCTTGGAAAAATATTTATGCCGTAATTCTTCTTTTACTAGTCTTCAAAGACCTTGATTAGCTTTAAAAACCTATGCACAATGCTATAGTAAATGATATCAATTAGGTATAATGAGAATTGTGTGTTTAGCTTTGAAATATATGACTTTTGAGGGATTTGCAGGGAGTCTGTGTCGTAGAAAGCTATGTCTAAAGTGACAAATCCTGCAAATTTTCATGAATTACTGAAACTAACCATACATTTTATGTTCTATTTAGCCAAAAAATGGAATACAGTTTTAGCATTGGGGTGCTTGGTGAGCATGTGATGTATGACCTGTGTATATTTTATTTATTGGTGAAATGTTTCATTTTCAACATCTAATATTTTAGACAATTCAATTAATTTAAAACTGGATTCAAATTCCAGGTACCCCTATGCACAAAAGCCCTTTTTGCTCCATTCTTTAAAGAATTTATATTAAAAAAAATTACGAGCTGCATTGACATGGAAAAGATGGGGTATAAGGAAAGGTTGCAAGAAGCCATAGCTTGGTCAAAATGTGTAGAGCAAAGATGGGAGCCGTTCAGGCCAGCATTAACCAAAGCCTTTAGCATCCTTCTTAGCAGGCTATGTGCATGCCTAGTCTACCAAATAGGAAATCCAGCTCTAATTAACATTATAATGTGTACATATGACAATTCTGTTCAGTAATATATTCTAAAAACATATTCAAGTAAAATATTCTAAAAACTAACTGCCCCTTCCAATATACTGACATTGGGAATAATTATTTTTTTCTAAAACATTGCAAGCCATTTAGTGATCCGAAGGTCAGCTGCTTTCATTTACTGATGAACCCAATTTGCATAAAGTCAAAGACTGTCCATTGTTTCAGGTTATTCAATAGAAAAGGCCCATTAAACAAGTAATACGGAATAAGCATGCATATACTAAACACAGAACATTATGATGACTATTTTAAAGTGGATCAAATAGAAAATAAGTAATATTAAAAATGCACTTTGTGTGTATATTTCTTTAGGATCTGTATGATACACTTACACGTATAATTATACTTACAAGAGAGTGAGTGTGTGTAGTATACTGTATGTATGTATGTGTATGGTATTAGAGTTTGTGAGTACGCATAAGTGTATGGTGTTAGAAGGTGTGTTAGTGTGTGAGCATATGGTTTTAGCGTGAGTGTGTGTTACCATATAGTGTTAGAGTATGCACATGTGTATAGTGTAACCATGTGGGAGTATATGGTGTCTGCATGTGTGTGTGACCATGCTGTATATAGCTAGTGTGTGTGTGTGTATTCTTGTATGGCATTAGCACGAGTGTGTGTGTGTCAGCAGATGGTGTTAGAGTGTGTGTATCTTAGTGTATGGTGTTCTTATGAATGTATGTGGGCTTAAAAGTGTCAGGAGTTAGTGGTCTATGGTTAGTGGTACGTGAGAAGGTGATATACTATTTATATGTATGTATGTATTTGCAACTTAAAAAATGCAGTCCCAGGCACTCACAGGCACTCATAAACAGCGTATATAATAATAAATAAATTAGTTGCTTTGCAAGTTGTAGCATGAGTGATTGTGTGACTTAAGTCAAGTCCCATCAGTCAAGTTAACCTTTAACTTGACTGTTTAGTGAAACAACCCCATTGGCATTTTTTGTCCTTTCAGTGCATAAATAAAATTAAAAACCAATGCATGTGCAAAAGTAACTACTATTTGATTAATTGGCGTAATTATTTTGTAAAATCCTCTATTGTCTAATGTTAACAAATATCAATCAATTAAATCATCTACCAAGTAGGTCTACAAACCCTTTCCTATTTTATCTAAAATGTTTTAAGGGTCGCCTAATGAGATTGCAAAAGTTCATTAGTACATCACCTAGTGTAGGGAAGACCTCCCTAGCACCGCAACAACTAATTGTAATCTCCTATTTAGCGCCCAGACTCAGCTGACATTATAAATTAATGCTGTAGCTCCCAATCTGTGCTGTGGACTGACAGATTGGATGAGTGTGTGGCGTTGTCAGCCGGTAGCCCATCAGTTTTTTGCCCAGTGTGAGAGGTGGTCAGACGGAGGGTACGCCCAAAGCACAATCGATTCACAATCGCTGCTGAATTGCTTTCTGTGTTTTTATTACACCATTGAGACCAATTAAGATTTGGTCAAGTCATTGAATTGAGGTTAACGTATCCTTATCTCCTTTTTAACCAGGTTGTTATTGTGTGTGATTTTACACTTTTTTTTAGTGGCTCCATAACAGCGCTACGGAATGTAATGTAATGCAAACAAATGTAAAATAACTTTGGCTTCTTTTAAAGGATAATGGCCATTTACGGTGTTATGAATTATTTTTTTTTGCATTGCAGTGCATATTGTTTCCCCTTTTGTAGTGGCAATGTTTGTTATCACAATTTGTGAAGATTGTGACAACAAACATCTCCAAAATAGTATTGTCTTTAATTTGAGGTAGAATACGTTTTTTTTATCCAAAACTATAAGTTATTTTACGAATAGATCTTGGCTTTGTCTGAGCTCTCAAATTCTGGGTCCACCTCTCAATAAGTGATCACCTTTAAGGTCACTGTACAATCTCCTGTGTAGAGAGCTCATGGAAGATCAACTGCTTGAAGATAAAGCATCAGGTCATCTTTTATGATGCTTTAAAAAGGATATCAGTCGGTTCACTTATGTTCCCATTTTATATGGAGCTACTAGAGCTTGGAGGCCAAGTTATATTAATGGATACCTATAATAAAACAGCTGACTGAGTCAAATTCAATGGCATGGTGTGTGCCACTTATAATAATAAACTGAAGCAGAGACTGAATCAAAATGAACTTCACAGCAGGTGGCAGTAAATGGCAATCTTACTTCACTGCATAGAAATGGTTAAATAAATTAGTTTATGCACAATTAAATTGTTGACGGACTTGGCCTACCTTATGCTTCCACACTTATGTTACAGAAGACGCTGAAAGGGTTAATGAAAGAATCGCTGTTAGTTTTTGCATGGAAATTACTGGGTTTGCCAAATGCGAAAGAACAAACCTGCCAGGGTGCTTATTTTCATGAAATTTTCTATATATTCACTCTGAATTCTATTCATACATGAGTCATTTTAAATGCATTAATAAAAATTTTGATTGCAAGATTTAAATATTTACGGCTAGATTTACATTTTTGGCATTATTAGGCACAAAGACAGTGGGTTTTATAGATAGAGATTAGGTTATAATGGGGCGAGCACTTGCATAAAAGACATAGAGTGCGGTAAGCAAAAAAAGGACATTTGACCAGATATTTATTATTTATTAGTTCTGATCAAAAACATCTAAATGCAAGAAAAAAGAACAAATGGCATGTACATGGTAAAAAATGGTAAATTAAATGTCCATGTATGTTGCACACTAGCACTGTCATATTTTGATAATGCTTCATGATATCTGCAGAACTTCACAGAGAAGAAAAAGGGGTTGCTTTAAAACCCAGAACTTTTGTGCTGGTCATATAATGATTTACAAAGTTCTGTGTTATCATTCTTGTTCTTCTTTAATTAAATTATGTTGAAATGGATTTTGGCCTCGTTGAGACTGTATTATTAGGTACAGGTATGTGAAGGCAGCCAGTTCCCTACTAATTGGGAAAACAAACAATCCGTTATCTTCACCAGTACAGATATTTTGTTTGTAGACATAATTTCCTTTTATGAGTAATAAAGAATGACAAAAGCACAAAGCTCACTAAGCTCTTCTTAGCAGAAAATGTTGGCAATAACAACTTTATCAGGGCAGTGCATACTCACAGTATTTGGCGCTGTATTAATTTGTTTAACCGATGAAATTAACTACCCGTCTACATTGCTATTCACTTGAGTTATATATTCAGACAACTGTCTCAATGGTACAATTATCTCTTCGATAATATAATGTGCTAATTTGTGGGACACCTCATTGTTTTAGGCCTCGGTTATTTAATTTTTACAAGAAAAAATTCCAAGGTCACACAGTGACTGTTTAGAACAGTGTTAGTAACAAACATTCAAAAACATTCCATCAACAACTAAAACAACTAATAAACAAATCTTTAAGGCAGTAGAAAAAAAAGTTGCTGAGTTGTTGCCATAATTGATAGCCTATTAAACACTTCATCAAGATTTTGATTGATTAATCTACTTTAATGGAAGTTCCTCTCTGGCTCATCTAGACAGACATGATAAAATATACTTAATTTGTTTGCCCCTTGTTAAAATACTGTCGTCACAGGCAATATTCCTGGAACAGAATTTGTTCTGCATTTCTGTTCAGCATTGTCTGTGAGTTTCCTTCTGTGGCAAAGAATAGCGCAAAACTAATCATACAGTCTGTCAGCTTTTACGTTCTACTTGACAGGTTCACAAGTTCTTCTATTGACGGATAAAAAATGAATGCGTTTTTAGGGAGGGTGATTAGTTTCTATAATGCACTCAGAGACAGGCATCTGGTGTAAAAGATGCTCTTTTTGAAATATTTGGTTAAATTTAAATTTACGGTTTCCATGTGAGTGACAAAAGTCTGAGGCAGCTTGATATGATAACAATTTTAGTAAATAGGAGTGACATCTTAAATTTATTGAACTAAACTTTACTTCAATGGCCAAATATAGGTCTCCTTAAAAGGGATATTCTAGAGAAGAAGGTATGTTCACAGAACCTAAGGTTGGCTTTAACCACCAAGATGTGTGGGACATTTCTTCGATGTCTCAGAAAACCATGTTTTTTTAAAATGAAAAAGAACCCTGCATTGGCAGGGGAGGTGGATTTTCAGATTAAATCTCTATGGAGGTTATTTCTGATGTATACTTCCAAGGCCAGTGACTCAGGTAGAGAAAAGAGGAAGGTTCTGACTATAGGAGAAACTGTAGCAGGTAGAAGGGCAATCGTAAGAGCAAAGAGGTTGTAGTTGCTCAGCCTGATTCTGGTCAAACACATCTTGGTAGTCCTGATAAGGGTATGACAGCACCAATAAAGGCAGACTCTGAAAACTTTTTTAGACAGCGTGATTGGCAGGAATCTCCCCAGAATCTGGTGTCTCCAGAACTCCAGTCAACCATGGGGTTGTGCAACTGTAGCCACAGAAGGCCCAATATGATGGGGGAACTAGGAGAGGAAATTACATGAAACAATAATAATTCAAGATAAAAAAAAGAGGCCCGCATGAGGAAAAGATGCAACGGATATCTGTCAATACTGGTAATGGTAATAGGAGGAGACACGGTAGCAAGAGAGATATTAAACATGCTAAAAAAACACAAAATATCCATGAAACATTCTGCAGCACCCAAGTTAAGCATAGCAGATGTGGGGACCATGTTGTATTTTCATTCAAGGATGACTGGTACCAATAAATGTTCTTTTATATATGCAGGAGGAGATAAAATGATAAGCCCCATCATATTTTATTATTTTTTTTATTAGGAAATTAGATATGATCACAAAATGGTATCTTAAGCAAGCCTTATAACAATATATAACTTGTGTAGGTACACTAAATGAGTGAGGAGAAAATTACATCTAAACAGGAGCACCGCAAAAGTGTTAAAACAGCCTTGGTCCCAAAGGGTACAAAAAAGTAAAAAGCAGCCTGGTCCTTAAGGGGTTAAACCATATATACATCATTTTAATACCATCACTCCTGATACAGACCAATGAAAACCAGTACATTAATTAGAAGTGTTTTGGTTATGGAACAGAAAACAGACTGTACTAAATGTACTAAACATTATGATTTAAATTAGATATGTTCTTGAGATCTGTAATGTTTCATGGCACAGAGATCAGATTTCACCATTCTGTTAATAATGAAAGTTCATTTTCAAACATTTTTTTAATGGAAGCAAAAAAGGAACCCAATGTCTTTGAAAATGTAAGATAAGACTTTTTTTTATTATTAATTCAATATGTTTCAAGGCACTCCCATGAGCACTTTGACAAGTCTGGTAGATTGCGACTACACTGCTGGGAGATTTTTTAAATAAACATTGGCTAAAAAATAAGGTAATGACAGATTTTAATGTGCATGTGAAAAACAACTAAGATGGGAAAATGAAAAGCATTTGCTAAAGGCTTAAATAGAGCTTTCTTTATTTTATTGTCAGGTTGTGTTTACACTAAAAGAAGATTATAAAATGTTTTGGTTTTTTTTAAAAATCCACATTGTTGCGTCATCTTACTTTGTCCTTTCAAAAATGAAACATAAATAAATTTCACATACAAAGGCAATCAAAACAAAACTATGCTTATTTGAAATCTTCTTATAGTGGTTTTATCAATCAGTTGAAACATGAAGGATAAAGTTCAGGGCTTTGCGGTGACCCATCTGTCATATTAACAACCCAACTGCTCTCGGAAAATGCCAAGAGATAAGTTCAGCAGCAAGTGTTGTGAACCTTGAACACATTCAATATAAGACAGTGACTTGCATTTTCAATAGCACACAGACTGACATACCCAGATAATACATTCTACTTATTTTGTACCTGGTACAGCTTATTCCCCATGGTTGGTTAGTTGGCAAAGACCTACAATGTCTCTTGAGTGTTGTATTTATTTTGTTTCTGCTAATTTTAAGAAAACACAAAGCTAACTGCTATAAAGATTACTTTAGAGTACTTGATCTAACACTGGTCAATGTGGAAAGGTTGACTGCTGACTATGTTTTATTTAATAACCCCCTAGTATTTGATTATATCTAGAGCACTGAAATATTCAATTAATTATTTGGTTACTTGTAAATTGTTCACTTCATTCATAATGTTGCATGAAACACTTATGACAGTGACTTTTTCATAGTCTTTTTTCATAGTCCCCATACCCTAAGACTTTCTTCTGTATTTATTCTGCCTTAAGCAAATCAGATTATTGTCCTACGACTGGTAAATTGGCAAAAACCTGCAATGTCTCTTCAAATAGTGTTGTATCAACCTGTTGGCTTGAAGGTTACACTACATTTTATGTAATAATACTCCCCCCACACTTGTAATTGATTAGATCTACACCACTGGGATATTAAAATCATTAATCGGTGATATGTTAATCATTACCTCAATCATAATTTTGCATGAACCACCTAAAGGAGGAGTCTCACAGGAAAATAGTTTTCTTCTTAAGAATAAAATATAGTAAAAGTATTCAGTAATGAAGATTTACACTGATAAACAAAATCATATTACCAATTTTGTTCCAATGTTTGTCACTGTTGAAAGTCAGGTGATACTTTGGTGATATTTCTTTAAGGGAATGCTAATCAAGTTATTTTTCCATAGAGTTTCATCCATCAGACTGTCAGGCTGGGTGACTAAAACAGAGCCATTCTATTGTTTACCACAAAACATATGAGCTTGCTGTCTTTACCAATAGGTAGGTTATGAGGGAGCTGTTCAGTATCCAAAGTCCTGAAAAATAAGACCATAAACACACTGAAATGTGGTGGAACAGAAGTAGTCAAATTAACATTAACATGTCTTCAAATTAATATGAAAGATCATTTACGTTTGTGGTAGAAAATCAGGGGAAAAAACCCCGAAAACAATCTTTTAACCACAAATCTAATGAATATCAGTTTTTTTTATTGTTCAACAGGAATAATTATGAAATCTTAAGCAACTTTTAGCATCATCCTGCCTGCTTTTTCAAGGTGAGGAGTAGCTAGTCCTGACATTCTGTTAATTTCCTTGTCATTGAAATGCAGCCATAATGAAGAATGACAAGTCCTCAAAGGACAATTTAAGTTTGACAGTTTCATTAAGTAGTTGCCAATCACTTGAATATTGTATGCTCCTTAGAGTTTGATAGAATTTGTTTCATCAAAAACTCTTAATAAAGTGTTTGAGTGATTAAGTTGAATGGACAGTTAGCGTGATCGCAGATGTATAATTTAAATGCTCTACAACTCAGGTCTCGTGCCATGAGCAAAACATGCATTCTTAGAATCAAATGTTGCAATTGTAAATCTTTCTGTTATACATAAACCCAAAATCAGACATTTTTATACAAAAGCCAAAAACAGATCAAAGTTACCCTTTTATACATAACTTTACATTATATGTATCAGACTAAATGCATATGGGCTCATATATCCAAGTAAATCCTTTCCTGGTCTTTTGGAGTGTTTCCAAACAGTTATTTTTAGTCCTTGATATGGGTATGCATTATAAAATGCCAACCCCACTGAGCTTCTGCTGCAAAACAAGCTGTGCCTATATAATGTATAGCTTATGAGGAATAATGACTTGCAAGTCGTTCCACTAATTTTCTTAGGGCTACCTCAACCTGTCTTGCAGGGAAAACTAGGGCTGTCCCTTCACAATGCATTGCAAAGTCAGGGAGTTGAAACTTCCCTATAGACTTTCAGGTTAGCCTGGAGTTTCTGCAGAATCTTCACTGTTAGTGCATATTTCTTATGTCAACTATATTTTTGGGCCTTGATATTATTAGGCTATATGACCTGTGTTACTTAGAACTAGCCTGTCACTAGCTATAATTGCGATTATTTTTATTTTAATTGAAAAGTATAGGCTTTTCTCTATTGCCACATATTAAAATGATAAAGTCTTCACCTCTTATGTATTTACAAAGAAAAAGTAAGCACCAAATCTTCTAACACTTTTCTCTATTATTTAAAAATAAACCACGCACTCCATGTACTCATGAACACATCAGTGTATTTTTTTTTTTTTAAAGAATGAACTACAACGCCCAGCAGTGAGTGAATTATATAATTATAGGTTGCCCAAGATGAATGTTGCTTTGTCAGGTTATTTACTAATGACACTTTTGACATTTGCATTAACAAAGAAAACTCATACAAAATATTTTTTTCCAGTGGTTTTTGCAGTTTCTAAGGAAACATTGATGTGCAACAAACACAGGAGACTACCCTTTTATCAAAATAGTATTTTTGTTTGATTTTGTTTATCTATTGTTTTCTGCTCCACATGTAGTCATGTGATGTTTTTTCACTTTATATCATTTTAGTTCTGTTATAAATAAAAGGGAAATGGTAAGTTTAATGAAGCATGTAAAGTAAGATAAAATAAAGAAAAAATAAATGTCTATTTTTTATGAAGTTATTATCAAAGCCCAGGGCAGCTCCTCAGCTTCATAGCCGTTGACATCAAATCCCGCCTGTTGCGTTTTAGGGACACAAAACGCAGAGTAGGTTTGCTATAAAGACTCTGCCAGTTAGGTAAAGTCCTCCATAGTGTACATGAGATGGTTATAGAGGAGATCTCTGACCTCCACAACTTGTGCGGACCTAGCCCACAATACATCACTAAAAGTTGCATATGTATGCTCGACAGAAATCAAAGTTAGCTGTGACGAGGTGGTTGTCGCTTCCATGATTGCCATGTGTGCTGCAGAGGTCTCTAGGAATGAAAGAGGTCTATTGAGGCCCACTAATTCTGACTTGAGCAGGGTCACCTCCTCATGGAAAGCCTTTCTGACCTCTACCACAAGGTTGCTAAAGTCTTCTTAAGTGGGAAGCCACAAGTATAGCTGCCAGAGATCATCAGTGCTCCCTACTGATGGGTGTGCTGTGGGAGAGGGGGAGAGCTCGCTCTGGTAGTTGCCAACCTCATGGGTAGAACTGCTGGGATAACAAATTATTCACAGAGATACTGGGTATCTCAGGCTCGCCAGCGGGCTTCCTGCTTCAGACCATGTGTGAGGTTTTCCTCTTGGAAGCTAGTGAGAATGGAGTCTCCTTACAAAGCACTAAAACTAGACTTACTTCAAAGGGGCAAGCCACACACCCCTAAACTAGACATTAGGTGCAGAAGTAATATAATATGAGGAGCTGTAGAATCTAGTTTTTTTAGCCATATGACAGCATAGAAATCCCCTGATGATACCTTAGGGATAACTACGGTGAAATGCGTGTAGGGTTAATAATATTGGATTTAATTATTTTTTTATTCATCCCTCTTGATATATTACACAGGGTTTAGGTAGTTAACAAGATATAGAGGCAGGTTGCATAGATACACAGGACTATTGAACAGGAATCTGCACCTGAATTTATAGGGCCTGTAGCTGCATCTCTGCAGGACTAATTAGCAACCACTAGGGATACTACTATCTGTTCAGAAGGAGGTTAATGAGGGACAAATTGTCTTTTTTCATGTGATCATGTGATTAAGTGTTGGTTAGACCCGTTTTCCTTTGGTTTGACATCTTTTGGTTTCTATATACTTTATACACTCACTGGCCACTTGATTAGATACACCTTGCTAGTACCGGGTTGGAGCCCCTTTTGCCTTCAGAATTGCCTTCATTCTTTGTGGCATACTTTCTACAAGGTGCTGGAAACATTCCTCAGAGATTTTGGTCCATATAGACATGTTGGCTGTTCCACCACATCCAAAAGGTGTCCTATTGGATTGAGATCTGGTGACTGTGGAGGCCACAGGAGTACAGCGAACTCATTATCATGTTAAAAAAACAGTTTGAGATGATGTGAGCTTTGTGACACGGTGCATTATCCTGCTGGAAGCAGCCATCAGAAAATGGGTACACTGCGGTCATAAAGGGATGGACATGGTCAGCAACAATACTCAGGTAGGCTGTTGCATTAAAACAATGCTCAATTGGTAGTAAGGGGCCCAAAGTGTGCCAAGAAAATGTCCCCCACACCATTACACCACCACCAGCCTGAACAATGATACAAGGCAGGATGGATCCATGCTTTCATGTTGTTTACGCCAAAGTCTGAATGTCATAGCTGGAATCGAGACTCATCAGACCAAGCAACATTCTTCCAGTCTTTAATTCTCCAATGTTGGTGAGCCTGTGCGACTTGTAGCCTCAGTTTCCTGTTCTTAGGTGACAGGGGTGGCACCTGGTGTGGTCTTCTGCTGCTTTTAACCTATCTGCTTTAAGGCTCGACGTGTTGTGCGTTCAGCAGAGATGGTATTCTGCATACCTTGGTTATAACGAGTGGTTATTTGAGTTACTGTTGCCTTTCTGTCATCTCAAACCAGTCTGCCCATTCTCCTCTGACCTCAACAAGGCATTTTCATCCACACAACTGCCGCTCACTGGATATTTTCTCTTTTTCGGACCATTCTCTGTAAACCCTAGAGATGGTTGTACGTGAAAATCCCAGCAACAACCATGCCATGTTCAAAGTCACTTAAATCCCCTTTCTTCCCCATTCTGATGTTCGGTTTGAACTTCAGCAAGTTGTCTTGACTACGTCTACATGCCTAAAAGCATTGAGTTGCTGCCATGTGGCTGATTAGCTATTTGTGTTAACAAGCAATTGAACAGGTATACTTAATAAAGTGGCCAGTGAGTGTATACTAAGGACTGATACTGATGTTGACTGCAGGACGCAGTGAGATAAAGTCAGAGAGAGAGAGTATATATGCCTAAACAAACGCTGTATGTGAGCTGTATGTGAGCTGTATGGCTAAACTAAAGCAAACCTCAGTTTTATATTCATTAAACTACGGGTGTTTAACTATACATACAAGGATATGCTTTTTGTTTCTTTCTTTGTATGGATACACTACATGCCACTTGATGTAATTTGGAGTTGAGCCATATTGTCTTTTGTTTGAAAAGCCACAAACCATGAAAATAAGATTCTTATACATAAGGTTGTGTGAACACCAGTAAGTGACCACTTGTGTAAAAAACAACTTCACCAGACAGCTATTTTTTGTCACTTTCTATTCGGGGTACAATTCATAGTATCTTCAAGCAAAATGACCACACAAGTTACACAATTTATAAGTATATTTTTTATATTTCTAGATGCTTTGTTTCTTTTAAAAGTGGATAGGGGGGTATCTACTTGACTAAGTGAGTTGCATTCAATTATCTACACCTATTTGATGTAGCGCCTTATCGTCTTTTTCATTTATTTATAACTGTTGGATAACATATTAATGAAGAGCAATCAATAAAGCTTTTTTAAAAAAATTTGTGCATTAAATATTTACCGGATAAAATGTTTAAAATGCCACGAATAAAATATGTTTCATCATGGCACTCAAAACATTTTCAGAAAAGTCTGTGGCTAAACAATGTACCATGTGATTCTTTAGAAGCTTGTAGATTCTTTTAGCTCAGGAAAAATATGATTTTGGAAATACTGAGTTAAAATGCTTGTTGATATGGCAACAATTACAAATGGTTGGAATAATACTGGAAGGAAGAAATTATGTCTGGCACATGGATCAAAATCTTTTTTTAGCCTGGAAAAAAATAAATAAATCTTCATTAGAAGAACAAATTCATTATACAAATATGTTGAAACAATCAACGTAGAAATAAGCCCTTCAACAGGTTGATTTGCATTGTACTGCATATGCAATTACTGCAAATTCCCCGCTAGAATAATGGATTAAATGACATAATAGACATGAAGTCTTAATTCCATGGTTTAATCCACTACTGTGAGCTATTCAATAATAATGGCACCATTAAATCTAACATATTTCAATAACAACACAACACATGGCTAGTTGAAGTGCATATTTTTTTGATGTTCCATGATTATAAAACATACATATACAGTATGTATGAATGAAGATATAAACAGGACCATAAATGAGTAGCGCATGAGCAATACTTGGCTGATCTGCGATTAAGCACATCTTTACTTGTTTCTAGGAAACCTGCCTCTCTTGTTAACTTAGCTGGTCCTTCATTTTAAAAAATAGAAGTGGCTCTCTCTCAGTTGAGACTTTTTAGTGTTATATAGCTTTTTAATGTGTTTCAACAATTTAGTCTAATTTTAGTAGAAGCAGGGGTCTCTCCTTCGCAGCAGCTGCTGCTGTGAGTTAGAAGCGGGGGTCTCCCCTTTCTACGCAGGTAGGTAACAGTAGGTACATAATTTACAATCGATAGTTAAAAAAGGGATATTCTATTTTGAACTGACTGCAACAAAGGTCTTCCTTTCCTTTTTAATAAATTAAACAACCGACTGTTTCTGTCTATTCATCAACCTCATCAATTATGCAAGTGTAAGAGATTTAAAACATATTTTTCTTCACAAACAACCCCTACTCTTATTTGGAATGATCCTATGAAACATTTACTTCAACACATTACTTGTCAAACAATCATAGCTGAATATATGAATTTAAAGAGATTATCACCTTAATGGAATTACATCTGCAAATACTGTGAAATTGTGTTCAGTTATGCATATAATATTTTTGTTTTAACATAGCTCACACTGGATTCAAGTTAATCCTAATATGTTAAGGTTACATTCTTTTGTTTGGATCTCACCTTTTTACCTTTTTGGGCAATATCTATACCAATCTCTGCCATACCAGTTTGTAGTTGTACTTGTCACGACCATATTGGTGGGGCCACATGAAGATATGGTACAGTCCGGGGACAACAATCTCACAAGGGTCCTCTCCACTATAATAAGAACTGTAATATTATACCGTATTGGAGAGGAGCATTGTATATCTGTCTGTCTCTCTATCTGTATCCACCAAAGCACTGTAGTGCAAGGGCATTTTGCTCAGTTGAATATGCATATTTCCTTTCTACAATGCAGGACCTTTTTTGAAAAGCATAAGTGACAGACATGACACAATTCAGCCGGAGGAATCGAAAGAAAGAAAGAAAGAGACATTGTGAAAATAAATATTTACATGACTGCTTAAGCCCATAGCCCGAGGTCAAGTAACCCAACACCAAGCTTAACCCCCACATATCCCCCCAAATAAAGACACAGACACCATTAGTGGGGTAGGGCTTTTGCCACAGTTTTAACATTTGTATAAACATTCCCCAGGCCAGCGGTAAAACACACAACCAACCCTAAAACGACCTACCAGCTGTTAAGCACTAAACCCAACAGGCAGATAATTACCACATGAACCAAGAGTCCTAGCCCCGTAGGTGCCATAAGCCGCCCACGGGACACGCCTCCACAAGCCCATTATGGGCAAACATACCATGCTTATTTTAAATCCTTGCTGGCCAGGGGACCCAGACCGCAGCTGTGACAATAAAACAAAAAACATGTTGAAATAAAAAAGGTAACAAACAGATAAGTATGTCATGATCCTACCCAGGCTGCGGAGCTGCATATCTCACTCTTGTTTCAGTTTCCCCGTTTTGCTTGAATCCATTCCTGGATTTCTTTTTGAACTGTTCTGATCTCCCATTCCTTGCTTCTGCTTCAGCTCTTTGCTTTTGCTTTGTATCCTTTATAAGGTGTGCCCCTCCCGTATGTTCTGTTTGTCTCAGTCTGCAGTCTAAAAGTATGTCTCAGTGCTATGGGTTACATGTTTAGTTTGTTTCGTACCTCTGTCAGCAGGGATTAGCATTAGGACCCACCGTCATTGGAGTACTTTGGCGTAGTGGTGGGCTAAGCATACTATGGCCATATGATGTGACGGAATCTCCAATTGTTATCACATAGTTCTAGGCTAGTTCCTGTATTCATGTTTGTCTGTCTCTTATGTACCTTTGCCCTTCTTCCTTGTATCATCTGAGGATTCTGGTTCCTCTCTCCTCTCCCTTTGTCCTAGTCAATATGGCCTATCCTTGCTTAAAGGAGAAGCGTCCGAGGATTCCGGCTCCTCACTCCTTCCCCTGTGTTCCTTGCCTTTTTCCCTGTCCTTTGTTGTGCCCTGTATCATGTATATCTTGTCTAGTAATGTTTATTCCTTTTCTGGTTCACTGTAGTGCCCTGTAACATGTATATCTTGTCTGGTTATGTTTCGTGCCTGGTCTCCCTGTCCCTTGCTTGTTATGTTTCTGCTATATCCTTTGCTTAGCTTCCATACTCCCAGCCTGCAGCATCCTGCACATGATTCCAGTGATATGTTTCATGCCTGCTCCAGGGTGCCTGCAGGATATCACTTTGTTTCATTCTGGACTTCATGCGCTGCTATATCAGGGCGCTGGTGTTTGGCTGCACAACCCTAGGTGCTCAACACCTGCGTGAGTGTGGTCGCCCTGCAACCAGGCCCTGTCTAACTCCACTACTGCACCGTAACTCCTGCACACAATCTTTGGGCGCGCTGGGTCCTTTCAGTCATCTGTTTGGACCCAGTTTGTGACAAAGTAACCTGACAGACCAGAATGAGCGTAAAATAACCATCAGATTGAGAACACAAAATGAGGGCGGGCGGGAGGGGAACATCTGCAAGGTAGCTGGTGACAAAGGAGAAAGAGGTAAGATTCACCTCTTGTCCCCAATATAACCCTAATAGCTGCAACAATGTTGCAGCTACCCACCAATGACAAGGACCCTGACTTATGCTCTGGGCATGAGCCAGCAGTCATGACCCCCTTCCCTATTGGTCCAGGGGGCCCCTTTACAGGGAAACATGGATATTGCCTCTCTCTCCTTTTTCTGCTATTTTGCTACACTCCCATACATAAAGGCATTATGCATATACCTGCATACACACATATACATATATCCAGTCACTTGAGATGCACAGGCATGCATACAGATACATCATCACATAAATACATAGATACACAGGTGCACATCTATCCTGTCACTACCTTTTTTTAACAAGCAGGGAGCCATTTGGCTTCCACTCGACTCTAACATTTGAATACAACAGCTGCTTCTTACTGACTGATCCTGTAACAAGACAGGAATTGAGAAGCTCAGTCTACCATCACTGTTTATACTCCCAAATGGAGTCTGTGTGTTTCGGTAAATACCGCACATCACCAGGAACAACAAGAATAAAATCTACCCAACATTGTTAATCAACCTTTGCATTCTGAGTGGTTTTATTGGACACGTGTCTGATCACATCTATTTTGAACCAAAAATGTGAACGTATGTATATTATTTAAAAAAGTAAATGTTTGCATAATAGCTTAAAGCTACAATTTTAGTTTACTTTACATTCACTTCCAAAATGAGTGTTACTGAAATAAAATATATACATATTTATGCTTTAATCATTGTGCTAATAAACAGTAAAGTACAACCATCATTTGTGACTAAATTCAGGGTGAAATGAGACAACACAATAGCACTCTTCCACATAATTTGGGAAAAATATTTTAGAGCAAGAAGCCTTTTAAAACATACAAGTCATCAAGGACTTTTATGTAGGTCTCACAGAGCAGGTTATTCCAGCTGTAGCCTTTTAATAAATAATTGGCAAGAGTAGTGAGAGAATATATAAATAATATAATAATATATAAATAATTTGGCAGCGGATAATAAGGATATGGATTTTTACTTTAATAGTGAGTGGATGAAGAAATGAGAGGAAGGGTCCAGCGTTTTTTTTTTTTTTACAGTGCATGATGTTGGTGGGCATTTATATACTGATGTAGAAAAAAACAAGGAGAGGTCTGCATGACATTAATATTTTTGTCAGAGACAGGTTATTTCTAAACCAGTAAATTTACCCTTCCATTTATCTTATGTTTGACCTGCAAGCAGAGCCGTAGCTGGCTCCTTTTGCACCCGAGGCCAGAATAGAAAATTGTGCCCCCCTCAGCAATTTTTTTTTACAGAGGTTATTTTATTTACACTGCCCTTACACACTACCTTTACACACACACCTGTCCATTAACATGCATATACACATACACTGCCCTTACACGCCTGCCCACACACACTGCCTTTACAGGCACCTGCCCATAAACACACATATACACATACACTGCCCTTACAAAAAATTGCCTTTACACACACACACATATATACATACACTGCTCTTACACACACCTGCCCATACACACACAAGCTTACAAACACACACATATATACACATATACTGCCCTTACACTGCTTTCTCCCCATCTCATACCTTTCTCATCTTCCATCCTCTATCCAATTTTGGGAGCGCGAGGTCTGTCACTCCAGGCCACGGCTTTACTGCTCCCTCATCACTATGCGCCAGCTATTGATGCAGAGCGCAGGGATGATGTCATATCCTGGCGCTCAGCATCTATTGCCGGCGCATAATGATTATGGAGCACGGAAGCCGAGGCCTGAAGTGACAGACCCCCCGCTCCCTAATGTTGGGCCGGTTAGAGGGAGAGAGTGACCTCCCCAACCAGTCTTGCAGGCTGCAGATGCTGATCGGGCGGCTGTGCGCCCCCTCACAGCTGCACCAGAGGCAAGTGCCTCTCTAGCCTCACCCTTCCTACGCCTCTGATTGCAAGCGGAAAGTAAAGAATATTAAACAAATGACAAAAAGAGCCTTTTAACAAAACATTATCCCGTTAATAACAGAGAAATGCCAAAAATTTTTTTAACCAGGAGTAAATATTATAATTTATTGGGGCTCACTTTTTATTGTGTTTGCGGGAGAAGCATCTTGCTTCAGAACGAAAGGATGGACTATATTATAGGGACATTGTATTCTTTTTATAAGATCCAATTCAATTTAGAATGCAGTCATAATTCCAGACAGCAGCCATAATTTATAGGAGACGATGAAACATTTCATTGGTATTAAAGAGTAATATTTTTTTCTATTTATTAATTAATATTGATTAGTTTTACACATATATAACTTTATCCATGTTAGCTATATGTCACTTCAAACATAATATACAGTTGATTTATGGAATTTATTTTGAATCTTGCACATATATTGTTAGTTGGATCTTTTTTATTTTAGATATGGATTTCAGAATATATTTTCTTCTTGTTTGTGACCTTATTCAAGAGCCACATACCGTGTTTTCTCAAGAAGCTGAGACTGATGGGAATAAACATCATTTTTTTCATATAGTGAGAGCAGTAAAATTATAGTCAAAATCAGAACAGCACAACGGCTTATTTATTTGCTTTAAATGGATACAAATTTCAGGTTTTTTTTTATAAACCTCCAATTAATGTTCTGTATACAGACAAAGCTAGATATGTTTCTTTTGAATCTCAAATGGTGAAACTTCTAAAATCTACTTTTTTTGGCAGCTAGTATTTCTTAGGATCAGCAGACATGCTTTAATTTAACCACTAAACACAGACACATTCCTATTAAGATTATTTGATGACATGTTCTTTAGTACAAGGGGAACGGCCTAAAAGTTCTGGAATTCTTTCACTTAAAAAAACTGGAAATATGTATTAAATTGGTATCATCATTTAAACAAGAAACTTAATTTTTTAAGAAAATTGTAAAATTATGTTTTAACTAACTATTCAATTACTATGAATGAGAAAGCTGGGTTTCATCCATTTTTTTTACCCAGTTTATTATACAACACCTATGTTATTGTAGTGGATAAAAGCAAAATATTTTTGACATGTTAATGTAATGAATTCTACCCAGAATTAGGACTTCACACTTCTCTGAGTGTAAAGCTGTGTGTTAGTGATAGTGTAATCATATTTAACACAGATGTAAAATGCCTGCCAGTGTGTCTCTGTTTTGTCTGCTCGTGATTGCTTTAGTCCTACTTGATATGGCTCTCTCTTTGACTATGCTCTTCAAACACTTAGCTTGCCTATATATGTTCCTGAGTTCCATTCTCTCTGTTTTTCTCTTTCAAGCTTTGTTCTGTTTCCTTCACTGCAGAACAACATATTCTGCTTTTCAAGTAAAAATACCGTATTGGCTCGGATATAGGCCGCACCCGAATATAGGCCGCACCCTAAAAGTTAGGTGCTTTTTTAAAGAAAAAAAATTCTTAGTAAAAAAAACAAAACACTTACATATGCTGCCACTCTGCCCCCGCGAGATATGCTGCTACTCTGCCCTTCCCAGACATGCTGCCACTCTGCCCTCCCCATATATGCTGCCACTCTGCCCCCCCGAGATATGTTACCACTCTATCCCCCCCTGAGATATGCACTCTGCCCCCGAGATGTGCCCCCCCCGAGATATGCTGCCACTCTACCCCCCCCTGAGATATGCTGCCACTCCGCCCCCAAGAGGTCCCCCCCCAGACTTACCGGTGCAGACTCCCCGGGGTCTTGCAGGGCCGGTGGGGGACAGCTACGCAGTACGCCGTGGGAAGTGCCGGCAAGGAAGATTGTTAGCGTACATCGCGCAGACGTTCACCGGCTGCGGCGATGCAGGCATT
This sequence comes from Sceloporus occidentalis, assembly GCA_023333645.1. Lineage (NCBI taxonomy): Eukaryota > Metazoa > Chordata > Lepidosauria > Squamata > Phrynosomatidae > Sceloporus > Sceloporus occidentalis. The sequence goes on along the minus strand of JALMGF010000034.1, from coordinate 3,238,254 downwards.
AACAACCTCCGCTGCCGGCACGTCTGCACGATGTGCTTTAACAATCTCCCTTGCCGGGACGCCCCCAGTGGGACTTCCCGGCAAGGGAGATTGTTAAAGCACATTGTGCAGACGTGCCGGCAGCGAAGGTTGTTTATGCTCGCATCGCCGCTGCCGGTGAACGTCTGCGCGATGCGCTTAGACAATCTCTCGTGCCGGCTTTCCCCCCGTGGAAAGTGCTGGCAGGGGAGGCTGTCTGAGCACATCCGAGAGTAGGATACAGGTCCCCTGCACTGCTGGTATGTCCCGGGCGTCGGGCGCTAGACCCCGAATATAGGCCGCACCCCCACTTTAAAGACTTAAAGTGGGGGGAAAAAGTGCGGCCTATATTCGAGCCAATACGGTATACACATAGAGAGTTTAAGATTATAAACTAAATTTATAGGTATAAATATTCTAAAGGACGACTCCTGGGAGCTGTTTTGTTGTCCTCAGAATACAGGTATATTTTGTTTTTAGTTCAGTTCCACAAATAACAACAGGGGGCATGGAATATGAGATATAAACCTATACAGACATGAAAAATAGTAATAATATGATATAATAAAACCCGAAGTTATAAGATTAGGGGAAAAACAAACATAAAACACCCTTTAGGAAATAGAATGTTACACTCTTACATTAATCAGATTACGTGAATCAGGATGATATAAAATATTTCTGATAAACCGAATATCTTTAACAAAAAAACATGTATACCTTACTTGTTTAGAGTAGATAGCAAGACATGTTTTTTATTCTGTTGCATTTTACATACTTCTTAAATAAATGGGCAAATAATATGAGATACAATATATTTTTAGAAGTACATGTAAATAAGGAAAACTATTGTTCTAATATTTAGAACAAGAAAATCCAGTGACCTGGATCATTAAATCACACCTGGGGTTTCAAGTTTAACGTTGGGGATAGTTTGATACTCTTCTTTGATTCAAACTGATGTGTCTTGCTTTGAGTCTGGTTTTTTTTTTTTTTCTTTGAACCTTTCATCCTCCCACCACCAATCACCGTAAGTGAACGCATCAGTTTTCTGAGAAATGTGTCAGTGCCAATGAAGCATAGGGCCAATAGTCAATTCTATTCTGCTTACAGTGGGTAATTTCTGCAGTAAACAAATAAATACAGTGGAAAAGATACTGACAAGTAAATTAGCACATCCATATTCAAATCAAAATAAGTAGATCAAGAAGAAAAATGGAAAACGGCAAGGAATTGCCTTAGAAGACACATGGCTTTCTCATTCCATTTGACTACAGAAAAAAAATCTAGAATTAATTTGCCAATTGTTTATTGATTGCTTTTGTGTATGTGTTTCTGTGTAAAGATTATTATTTAAAGAGGACAAACCATCATAAAATGGTCTATATGATGCTTTAACATTTTTAAAAATAGTACAATAATTTCAAAATATTCTTCAAAACGGATTCTTATTTGCGTATAGAACATTGTGCGCCCAATTGTCCATAGGCAAATAGCACATGTTTAATTGCTAATAACATTCTAGACACAGAAAAAACACATCTAGAAACACATCATGCAAATGAACCAAAAAAGATTCAGACACATTTTTGGTCTCCTTTTAGGGTCATACCCTTCAGTTTTGAAAAAAATTGGATTGCTTTTTTTTTTTTATTCGGAAACAAAGTTCACTTTCATTCACTCTCATGCTCTCTTACAATGTCTCCCTCTGTTCTCCGACAATCGCTTCTGTATCTCTGCTCCTCTATCTCCTTCCCTGCAGCTTCTCTTCTTGTTCTCCTTGTTCTTCTTCTCCCAGCTTTCTGCTGCTCCTGTCTCTCCCCTGTACTTTACTTGCCTCATCTGTGTACTTCCCCAACAGGGGAGAGACTCAGTGCACACTAGATCCCTGCGCGGGACGGCTTTTTTAATCCTGCTCCCGCTGATTTTTTGCCCAATCCCACCCGCTCCCGCAATGTGGGTGTTCCACTACCGCCCGCTCCCGCCACATTTGTGGCCGATCACACCCACCCTCCTTACTTGAACTGCACATTTTCCATGCAGTCCCGCAAGGCTGCTCTCGAGTTGCTCCCTCGCAGCGTCTCTTCTCTTGCTCCGCCCAGAAACAAGCCGGAGTCACGGGAAGTGACGTCACATCACGTGACTCCGTTTTGTTCCTGGGCGGAGCAAGAGAGGAGACACTGTATGGAGGAGCGAGAAGGCAGCCTTACGGGACTGCGCTGGACTACCGGGACCCGCAGGTACAGTGCCTGACCGCCTGCTCCCGCCCGCAACCCCAGCAAGACCGCCCGCGCCTGCAAGTTTTTTGGCGGGTCCTGAGGGACCCGCGGGACCCACCTCCCAATGCAGTCCTCTAGTGCACACCATCACCCCTGATTGGAGTAATTTGGGAAGAAGCTGTCCGCTGATGCTCTGTCCTGTTGTGGAGCTACTACACAAGGTTAGAATAATGCAGACAGATCTGTGGAGAAAAAGAAGTGTAGAAGTGCTTTTATTTCTCCATGGATCCATCTGGGTTATTGTGACCTGGTGTAGACTTTTTGTCCAGCACATCCCGCAAATGCTTTATTGGATTGAGATCTGGGGAATTTGGAGGCCAAGTCAACAACTTGAACTCGTTGCTGTGTTCCTCAAACCATTCCTGAACCATTTTTTCTTTGTGGCAGGGCACATTATTCCGCCAATTCCATCAGGGAATACCATGTCCATTAAAGGGTTTACATGGTCTGCGTAAACCTGTCCATTAGGTAGGTGGTATGTGTCAAACTACTATACACATGAATGGCAGGACCTAATGTTTCCCAGCAGAACATTATCCAAAGCATCACACTTGCCTTCTTCCCATAGTGCATCCTGATGCCATGTGTTTTCCAGGTAAGCGTCGCACACACACTCGGCCATCCACATAATGTAAAAGAAAACGTGATTTATCAGACCAGGCAACCTTCTTCCATTGCTCCGTAGTCCAGTTCTTATTCTCACGTGTCCATTGTAGGTGTTTCGGCAGTGGATGGAGGTCAGCATGAGCACCCTGACTGATCTGCGGCTTCACAGCCCCATACGCAACAAACTGCGATACACTGTGTGTTCTGACACCTTTCTATCAGAACCAGCATTAACTGCTATTTGAGCTACAGTAGTTCTTCTGTTGGATTTTACCCCATGGGCCAGCCCTCATCTCCCACCTGCATCAACGAGCCTTGGCTGCCCATGACCCTGTTGCCCTTTTTCCTTCCTTTTGATAGGTACTGACCACCACAGACGGAAACAACCAACAAGAAGCTCTGACCCAGTCGGGTAGCCATCACAATTTGGCCCTTGTAAGTTGCTCAAATCCTTATGCTTGCCTACTTTTCCTCCTTCTAACACATCAACTTTGAGGGCGCAATGTTCACTTGCTGCCTAATATATCCCACCTGCTAACAGATGCCATGACAACAAGATTATCAGTGTTATTCACTTTACCTGTCAGTGGTCATAATGTTATGACTGATCGGTATTATTTCACATATTTCTTCTGTTAATTATTAAATGCTATTGTTTACCACCATTTATCCAAACTTTCAGTTACAATACAACTAAGCTGAACTCATTTTCCTTCTCTTCGCATGTCTTAAGAAGAGTGGCTTCTCATACTGGTAGACGTTATAAGTATTATAAGCATTATTATTAGCATTATTAGCATTGGCTTAAAGTCTAGTGCCTCAAAGACTGGAAGACTAAATGTATTTACTCTTTTAATTTTCCCAGAAGCTAATTATAGTAGAAGACAGATTGATACATTTACAAGTTATTCAAGACCCCTTTAAAGCAACAAAAACATGTTACAGGGAAATATATTTTCTTGTTTTAAATTAATTTAACATATCCAACACATCTAGTTAACATTATTACTCATACTAATTCCACAATCACCACCACAAAATATAATAGCTGTTTCTATGTGTCTGACTAGGGGTCTTTAGAAGAGTAATAAAATGTTACAGTTTACAAAATACCTTTGCGTTACATATTGATTACCATTGCAGAGTCAATTTCCACTTTTATCTCGGATATAGTGAAGGCTTATGATATCACTTAGAACACCTAAAAGCGTTTTGTGCAGTCAGTAATGCTCCCTAAAGAAGAGAAACACATTAAAATGGTTTCAATATTCCAAATTCCATATTCTTCTTCTTCTTCTCATGTTTTTTAATTTAACAGTGTCTTCCCTTGAAAATTTTAGTATTCATACATTTACCAAACTGTGAATTAACTAAAGCAATAGCAAACACTCTTAGAATTGTTAATGGTTTCAAGGACCCTGGCATCAAACATGTTATATATAAACAACAATAGTTGTTTCCTTTTGGAATAGGAAAAATTCTAGTATTACATGCAAGATTTTAACGTGTTTGATTCAAAGTAGGGTCATTCTGATGCTAATTGTTCAGCTTCATCAACCACCGCCAAAATATTTTTTCATAATGATTTTTCGAAATACGTTTTGTCAAGATTAATGCGGTCAATTCAATTTTATTCTAGTTCAAACCTCAGTACTTGCCACTGGAGGTGTAAATGAATAAATGCCCTCTCCTCAATTAAATCAGTCGACTGGTTTTGGTGGACTCATGCAGGCTATTGTTAAAAAAACAGCATTTGTTTTTTAGAGGGGAAGGGGGTTCATTAAAAAAAATCCAAATTTTCTTTAGCACAAAAACATTAGCATTTTTGGGGTATTTGATATATATATATATATATTTATATATTGTGATAATCAGGTTTTGAAGTACCGTATTTTCCCATGTATAAGACGCATTTTTCGAGCAACACAGAGGGAAACAAAGTCTGTGAGCGGCACCAGAAGATCTGCAGTTCAGGTAAGGGTGGGGGAGGGTTTATGAGTCTGGGTGAATGACGGAATGAATGAGTATATGTGTGTGTGATAGCATGGATGTGTAAGTAGGGAGGGGGCAGAGCACAGGGAGGCTGAAAGTGATGTGCATGTGTTGGCTGCTTGTGCATGATAGGAGTGTGATTGCTATATTAAATATACACTCCTCTCATGCCCAGGCATACCCAAATTCCAGCACAGCTAACATCACACTCATCCTGGAACCTGGGCATGATAGAAGTGTAATTTTTGGGCCCCAGAATTAAGGTGCGTCTTATACATGGGAGCATCTTATACATGAGGAAATACGGAAATTAACATTCTTATATGCTACTGATATGAACCCTAACTGCAATGTAATAGCTCAATCATAATAATTGTGTAAAATATAAGTAGGAGTTGAAAAACATAAAAAATACGGATTTCATTCCATGAGAATTTATCTTAAAACCGTATTGTGTAGATTTCCAGTAGTGTTGACATCAACCTGTCTGAATGCAATGTGATATTAATTTATAATTATTAATTAAATAATGATATATTCAAACAGTAAATTCAGATAGGTACTATTAACTTTAAATGTTTTATTGTAGGATTTAAATATTATTTAATATATTTAAATGATTCCCTTGGTACATGGCGATCCAGCAATTGAAAGCTTTTGTAAAAAAATATCTGTTAGGTAGAAATCAAATATAACCACTATTAACCTGGAAGAAGTGTCATATTTCACCATTTACCAGTCATTCAATTTGCTAAAATGTAGTCGAATTTTAAGCTTAAAATACTTACGTTTTCATCCCATTGCAATAGCTGAATTCTCTCTGGTGTCAGCAGAGGTAGTTTGAATAGTACAGTGCAACAAGCATGATGGATAGCTTTAATTTGATATTCTTAGATTGTCTTTGATGTTGCTTCTCTACCGGGGAGAACTCACAGCAGAATTAAATTAGCACTGCATCTGTTTTGTATTTCTTCTTTTACAGCCAGAGGGCATTTAAGCTTGCAAAAAAAGAAAATACGTAGATCAAAAATGAAACAATCACTTATACAGGAGAGTATAAAATCTAATTTCAGATGTGTACGACTTGTAGACTGCTTTTAGCTATTCCTTGAATTAATAGTATTTTTTTTTTATGAATTCCACTCAAATATTTTTTGTTACTGGACCAATGGCTGTTGTAAAGCTTTTTAAAAGTGATCTTATAAGCATTTATATATTTGGAATGTTCCAGCTATTTAGATTATTGTATTGGTTTCTATTTGGGCTTTAGAACTATTTGCCTATTTGACTGTATTTAGGAAGCACAGCCACATTGTTTTGTTGTTAGCTAACCATCACTCACTATAGTTTTTTTGTAAAGTATTTTTGTAAACGTGTATATATATAACGTATTGGCCCGAATATAGGCCGCACTTTTTCCCCCCACTTTAAGTCTTTAAAGTGGGGGTGCGGCCTATATTCGGGGTCTAGCGTGTGACGCCCGGGACATGCAGTTCCGGGCGCCGGGCAGGCTGCAGGGTTAGGATACAGATCCCCCGCAGCGGTGCAGAGGACCTGTATCCTACTCTCTGATATGCTCAGACAGCCTCCCCTGGCGGCACTTTCCACGGGGGGAGTGCCGGCACTGGAGATTGTCTAAGCGCATCGTGCAGGCAGCGGCGATGCACGCGTAAACAACCTCTGCTCCCGTTTGCTTACGCGCATCGCCGCAGCCAGTGAACATCCGCACGATGCGTTTTACCTCTGCCCCTAGACTTACCAGAGCAGACTCCCGGGTGTCTTGCGGGGTCGGCGGGGGACATCTACGCAATACGCGTATACAACTTCCGGTGCCGGCACTTCCGCTGAGTGTTGGCACCGGGAGTTGTATACGTGTATTGCGTAGATGTCCCCCTCTGGCCCCGCAAGACACCCGGGAGTCTGCTCTGGTAAGTCCAGGGGGGGCAGAGTGGCAGCATATCTCGAGGGGGGGAGGACAGAGTGGCAGCATATCTCGGGGGTGGGGGGGACAGAGTGGCAGCATATCTATTACAAAACTTTTTCTTTAAAAAAGCACCAAACTTTTAGGGTACAGCCTATATTCGGGTGTGACCTATATCCGAGCCAATACTGTATATATATATATGTTATAATTATAATTGCTATAATTACGATAGCTAGAAACTGGAAATCAGAAAGTATGAATGGTTGGGATACCATAAAATCTAAAATCACTTACCAGTGGAAAATGGAAGGGCGGAAGACTTAAACAAACAAGCAAATTAGAAAAAAAACAAATTGATAAATTCGGAAAAATGGATAGCGAGATTAAATATAATTAATTGAGCAATGTTACACATTATTTGCTTTTAAATCATATGTAATTGTCACGAACCGAGGACACAGGTAGATAAGGAGCCCAGGTGCAGGGGATACGAGGGGCTCTGTCTGTACCCCACGATGCATGATGGCTGGGGGTTGGTACAGACAGGCGCAGGAAATAACTCAAAGACTTGGGATGCGGATTAAGAGTTGTATTGCATATGATGGTACAATATATATATACAAAGAAAGTCACTTGGCAGGAAGTCCTCTGGTTGGGGCACACACGGCAGGAAGTCCTCTGGTTGGGGCACACACGGCAGGAAGCCCTCTGGATGGGGCACACACGGCAGGAAGCCCTCTGGATGGGGCACACACGGCAGGAAGCCCTCTGGATGGGGCACACACGGCAGGAAGCCCTCTTGCAGGGCACACACGGCAGGAAGCCCTCTTGCAGGGCACACACGGCAGGAAGACCTCGGGTTGGGGCACACACGGCAGGAAGACCTCGGGTTGGGGCACACACGGCAGGAAGACCTCGGGTTGGGGCACACACGGCAGGAAGACCTCGGGTTGGGGCACACACGGCAGGAAGACCTCGGGTTGGGGCACACACGGCAGGAAGCTCTCTTGCAGGGCACACACGGCAGGAAGCCCTCTCGTTGGGGCACACACACGACAGGAAGCCCTCTCGTTGGGGCACACACACGACAGGAAGCCCTCTCGTTGGGGCACACGACTAGAAGCCCTCTTGCAGGGCACACGACTAGAAGCCCTCTTGCAGGGCACACGGCAGGTTGCCCACTTGCAGGTCACACGGCAGGTTGCCCACTTGCAGGGCACACGGCAGGTTGCCCACTTGCAGGGCACTCAACTTGGGAGTCCACTTAGTGGGGCGCTGGCTGCAACTCAGGAACACGGCAGGTTGCCTACTTGCAGGGCACACGGCAGGTTGCCCACTTGCAGGGTACTCGGTTTGGGAGTCCACTTAGTGGGGCGCTGGCCGCAACTCAGGAACATGGCAGGTTGCCCACTTGCAGGGCATACGGCAGGTTGCCCACTTGCAGGGTACTCAGCTTGGGAGTCCACTTAGTGGGGCGCTGGCCGCAACTCAGGAACACGGCAGGAGACAAAGCAGGAGCAAAGCAGGAACCAAAGCAGGAACCAAAGCAGGAACCAAAGCAGGAACCAAAGCAGGAACCAAAGCAGGAACCAAAGCAGGAACCAAAGCAGGAACCAAAGCAGGAACCAAAGCAGGTAGTCCTCAAACGTCAATGTCAAGGCCCAGACTGCAGGGCTGGGCAGGTTTATAAAGGTTGTCTTGATCATGAAATCAACTGCAGCTGGACCTGATAACCAGTCTGAGTGGTTCTGAGTGGCAAGGGCAGCCACTAGTGGCTGAAAACGTAAAATGAGTAGCACAAAGTTTAACGAAGTCCATACAGCGAAGGGTGAACGTTACAGTAATACATGAGAAACAGTAAGTAAGCAGACATTATTTGTTGTTTGTCAACAAAACCATTAACAACAAATTAATAATTTTACTTATTTTATAGTATAATAGTTAGATGCTCAGGACCTACATCTGCAATGTGTTAATGTATTGAAAATAACTGAATAAGTATCTTTCCATGTGGTGCCAGAGTTTTGACCATTGACCTTTTTTAATCTTACAAATAGATTGCAGATTTTTCCAGACTAGACCACAAGCACCTTTTGGAACAGAATGCTGACAAATACAGAACATATTATGCATCAAACAGTAGCAGGAGGTGGGTAATTCTAATGGGGGTTCACATGCTGCTGTTCCCTCTCCAGGAACACACAGAATAATGATGCTTCGCGCCTTGCGTCATCAGCCCCGCCTCTCTGCTCACATCAGTCACTGGGGAGGGCGGGGAGACTCCCGGCTGGGCGGTGAGTGTGTTGGCTGGGAGCTGACGGCTGGGAGCTCCTCTCCCGTTAGCACAGCCTTTACTGTGCGAACGGGAAACAAATGGGCGGCTCAGCCGGCGCTTCTTCTATCGCACGTGCACTGCCGCAGTGCAACAGAAGAAATAGAAACATAGAAAGTGATGGCAGATAAGAACCAGTAGGCCCATCCAGTCTGCCCAACCTCTGAATACTTTCCTTTAGTACTTGCCCTTATCCTATATCTAGCTTGGCCTTATGCCTATCCGATGCTTGCTTAAATGACTTTACTGTATTAACATCTACCACTTCTGCTGGGAGGCTATTCCATGCGTCCACTACCCTTTCCGTAAAGTAATATTTTCTGATGTTACCATTAAACCTTTGCCCCTCTAGTTTATGCTTGTGTCCTCTTGTTGTGGTAGTATTTCTCCTTTTAAATAAACTCTCTTCCTTTACCTTGTTGATTCCCTTTAAGTATTTAAATGTTTCTATCATATCCCCCCTGTCCCGTCTTTTTTCCAGGCTATATAGGTTAAGATCCTTTAACCTGTCCTGGTAGGGTTTATCTTGTAATCCATAAACCATTTTAGTAGCCCTTCTCTAACATTTCTATATCCTTCTGGAGATCCGGTCTCCAGTACTGTACACAATACTCCAAGTGAGGTCTCACCAGTGCTCTGTACAACGGCATGAGCACTTCCCTCTTTCTACTGCTAATACCTCTCGCTATACAACCAAGCATTCTGCTAGCATTACCTGCTGCTCTACTGCATTGTCTGCCTACCTTTAAATCCTCAGAAATAAATCCCTTTCCTCACACGTTGAGGTTAGGACAGTACCAAATATTCTATACTCTGCTCTTGGGTTTTTATGCCCCAGGTGCATTACTTTGCATTTATCTACATTAAATGCCAATTGCCACAGCTTTGACCATTTTTCCAGTTTTCCTAGATCGTTTGCCATTTTGCTTCTTCCTCCAGGAACATCAACCCTGTTGCAAATTTTTGTGTCGTCAGCAAATAAACATACCTTTCCATCAAGTCCATCTGCAATATCACTAATAAAAATATTAAAGAGAATGGGTCCAAGTACAGATCCCTGAGGTATCCCACCGGTAACAAGACCTTGTTCTAAATATATGCCATTCACTACAACCCTCTGTTGTCTGTCACTCAGTCACTCCTTAATCCATTCAACAACATTGGGATCTAAACCCAGAGATTGCAGTTTATTTATAAGTCTTCTATGTGGGACAGTGTCAAAGGCCTAACTGAAATCCAGATACGCAATGTCTACTGCACCACCTTGATCAATTACTTTAGTCACCCAATCAAAAAAATCAATAAGATTTGTTTGGCAAGATCTTCCTGAGGAAAACCCATGTTGTTTTTGATCTTGAAACCCATGTGACTTCAGATGTTCAACAATCCTTTCCTTTAAGATTGTTTCCATTAATTTCCCCACTACAGATGTAAGACTAACTGGCCTGTAGTTGCCCGACTCCTCCCTACTGCCTTTTTTGAGAATGGGCACAACATTCGCTACTTTCCAATCCCCAGGGACAACTCCCATTACCAATGATTCGTTAAATATATCAGTTAACGGTTTTGCTACTACACCCCGAAGCTCTTTTAATAACTTGGGGTGTATCCCATCAGGCCCCATCGACTTATTTGTCTTTACCTTAGACAACTGAAGTAGAACCTCCGCCTCGATAAACTCACATATTTCAAATGATTCAGTCTTTTTTCCCAGCTTAGGTCCCATTCCATCATTTTCATCTGTAAAAACTGAACAGAAATATTCATTGAGGCAGTCAGCTAAACCTTTATCCTCTTCTACATACATTCATTTTGTTTTTAGTCTAACTAATCCTTGTTTAACTTTCCTTTTCTCATTTATATATCTTAAAAATGTTTTATCTCCATTTTTTACTGAGAGGGCAATTCGCTCTTCTGCATGTGATTTGGCAGATCTTATAACTTTCTTTGCCTCTTTCTGCCTAATTTTATAGATCTGTTTATCTTCCTCACTTTGGGTATTTTTGTATCTACTAAAGGCTAACTTCTTGTCTTTTACGATTTTGGCCACTTCTGCAGAGTACCACAGCGGTTTCTTTAATTTTTTACTCTTACTGACCAGCCTAATACAATTTTCTGTTATCTTCAATAATACAGCTTTTACAAAATCCCATTTCTCCTGAACGCCATTTAACCCCTTAAGGACCGGGCTCATTTTTCGTTTTGTACCCTGTGGGACCGAGGCTGTTTTGACACTTTTGTGGTGCTTGTGTTCAGCTGTAATTTTCTCCTCACCCATTTAGTGTACCCACATAAGTTATATATTGTTTTTTTCAGGACAAGATGGGCTTTCTTCAGATACCATTATTTTGATCGTATCATCTTATTTACTATAAAAAAAATTAAAAAAACATGGTGAAAAATTGAAAAAAAATACACATTTTATGACTTTTATTTGAAAAATCTTTTACTCACCTAAAAAAGCAAGTAAAAAAACTAGCTAAATAGATTCTACTACTTGTCCTGAGTTTAGAAATACACAATGTTTTTATGTTTTTTTGCTGTTTTTTGTAAGTTATAAGGCAATAAGTACAAGCAGCGTTTTATGATTTCCAAATCTTTTTTAACAAATCTGGTCATTCTGCCTCCATCTCCTCTTTGGAACATCTTTGAAGCCGGTTAACTCAATTTAACCCATTCAAACCATATATTTTTGAAAACTAGACACCCCAGGGTATTCCAAATGCTGTTATTTTAACCCTTTCCATGCACCAATTATACAACTACACTTTGTCAAACTTTGTAATAGTAATTTTTTTTATTTTTTTTTCACACAAATTGTACTTTAGTTATAGATATACAGGTCCTGGTATATGCCACTGTCAAACAACACGCCAATGTGTGTTCAGGAACATCTCCTGAGTGCAGTGATACCCGACATGCATGGGTTTGTCGGGTTGTTTCAGATTTAAAATGCCACATTTGGGAAGTGCGCTTTTTTTCTCCATTTTGGTCAGTCTGTACCTATGCCCTATCTTTGAGCTAGGCCACTCCAATTTACCCCATCAGCCATTTTTTTTATATATTAGACACCCCTTGGGTATTTGAAGTGCTTTTATTTTAACTCTTTGTTGAGATTTTTTAGAAATTTTAGCACTTGCTCAAAATAATAAACTTTATTTTTTAATTTTATTTTATTTTTTTAATACTTTTTTTATATTTTTTTTTACACATTTTGCTGGTACTGGATGGTTCATCTAGTGACATCACTGCATAATTATTTTTAAATGTTAGCACATTTTTTTTAATTTTTTTTCCATTTTTTATTTATTTTTATTTTTTTTGAATATTTTACTAATCACATAGTGATTAGAAAGCTGGGCTCCATTGACTTGCATGGTTGAATGCAGTACCTGTATTCAACCAGCAAGTGGAGCCAGTTCTCTAGAGGGTCTGGAGACCCTCTAGCGAACTTTTTCGTCTTTATTGTTTTATTTCCAGGGCCGCCGCCATCTTGCTTGATGGCGAAGATCACCGGCAGCGGCGGCTGTGACCGCTCTCCGCAGCGGTCACAGCCCACCCAGAAGTAAGTGTTTGGTGTCGCTGGATGCCTCCTGATCGAGGCATTCCAGCGACACCATTTAAGTTTAGGAGGCGATCGTTGATCGCCTCCTAAACGCTTTTAAAACGGGCGTCCGCCGCCATACAATGTATGGCGGCTGTTGATGCCCCGGGGAGGGGCCAGACATGGCCCTTGATGCCGATCTCGGCCTTGCTGAATGCCTCGACATCGAGGCATTGCAGCAAGGCCGTTTAAGCGAAGAAAGTGATCCTTGATCACTTTCTAAGCTTATTTAATTTTTTGACGGTTCAGGACCGTCAAAGGTCATTTAGTGACCTTCTTGTTATGACGGTCCTGAACCGGCAAAGGTCGCGAAGGGGTTAAATTGTGCCAGTCTGATAATGACTCCTCTATACATTTTCTCATTTTAGGAAAGTCAGCTTTTCTAAAATCTAAAACTTTTGTTTTTGTGTGGTGTGACTCAGTCACTGTTCGTATATGAAACCACACAGACTGATGATCACTAGATCCCAAACTTTCACCTACAGAAATATCTGTTAACAAATCTCCATTTGTGAACACTAAATCCAAAATGGCCTCCTTACGAGTTGGTTCCTCAACTACCGGTTTTAAAGATAATGCCAGTAAGGAGTTTAGAATATCCGCACTCCTGGTACAACCAGCTACTTTCGTTTTCCAGTTTACATCAGGGAGATTAAAGTCACCCATGATTATAACATCCCCTTTCATTGTCATTTTAGCTATTTCCTCCACTAGTAGATTATCTAGTTCTTCTACTTGTCCTGGGGGTCTATAAATCATACCTATGCGAGTTACTTTACTTTTGCCAAATTGTACTGTAACCCAAACCGACTCACCAACTTGTATTAAGTTAGATTTTATGTTATTTTTCACATATAGGGCCACCCCTCCTCCTTTCTTGCCCTTTCTGTCTTTTCTATATAAAGAGTACCCCGGTATTGATATGTCCCAGTCATTTTTCTCATTATACCATGTCTCAGTAACAGCCACTATATCAACATTCTCAGTTGCCACAACTGTTACAAGTTCATGGATCTTATTCCCTAAACTGCGAGCATTTGTAGACATGTATAACGATGAACAGGCTGCCTGTTCATAGCTCTTTCTTGCATAGGCAGGCAGGCTACTTCAGGGGACAGGAGGCTTCATATTAAATATATGTTTATTATAATACACTCATTATTTCTACTTAATTTAGATTAAAATGGATTTTCGATGAATTTAGCAAATTGTTTTTTCCTTTTGTGCTTGGGGGTTCACGTGCGCATGTGCTCCTATGGAGGAGCCTCCATTGGTATCAAAATGACTCTGTTGTATAGTTTCAGAATGGCCTTTTAAGCATTGCTGCATTTTCTACATTTTCTGTATGTAGCATTAACATTACTCTCTATAGACACATATTTGTACAACCTTCAATGTAACTTTATGAGCAGCACAAACCAGGGATCATGGGGATGAAAAGAAATCAAAGGCAGGCTTTCTGTTGTGCTTTACAAAATAGCAGTGTTGATGCTTTCCTGCAGATTCAAATGTGAGATAGACTTTCCTGGTTAAGGCAATTCACTTAATCTTCTTTTTGTTTATTTAAATTACAATTTAAGGCAAAGAAAAAAACCCATTTACTTTGGAAGTCTTCGTAAAAGAATTTTAGAATGTATTGTGCTGTACAATTCACAGCTGTGAGCAATATAAACTAACCATTATGGGGAAGCTAGTGTGCCTTTTTTCCTGATACCTATCACACCAAAGCACCTGCAGTCATTTAATTTTTTATGCATGCTTTTATCACTAAGTATATATCTGAGTATAAAAAGCACAATGTCTGAAGATTATAATGAGAAAAAGTCTATTAATCATATATTTCTTTTTTTTTTCCTTTTCTAGTTTGTACATCTTCCATGAGAATACTGGCAATTAGAGGGATGCCATTTTTCATGCTTTACTCTATCTTTGTCAAGGTAATGAGTATAAATGGTGAGCATTATAGTCTTCTAAAATATAGCCGCATGCAATTCTTCTTCCAGCTGCTTATTTGGATTGATTACGAATGCTTTCAGTACAAAATCACTAAACAGTTCAACGGCTGGAACCTGCTCTAGGTTCACAATCCCTCCCTATAGTGACCTTGAACATATCCAGTCTGAGTATGTGAAGGGAACATATATTTTTAATACATGTATTTATATAAAACTACCAGTTAGCTTCCAGTGTCCTAGAACTCTGTTGAACCAAGTCTAAGAGAAATGAAGTTAATATGAGCAAAACTTCCAGTATTTGCTAGCACCAATAGTTAACTAGATCTGGCTTGATACACTTGTTACCTAATCCTCTATAAGAGCTGGCGTGGGAATGTAAAACAAAATATATATATATATATATATTAAAAATAGAATGGCAAAGAGATAGGGACAGAATATTCGATGATTTTAGTCACAGAAAAGGTAAAACTCCGTTATCTTTACAATGTACAGCTGCAAACATTGATGAACTGGTATTCTCTTTTGAATGCTCTGTTGACCCTAGGAAGTCTCTGAGACCAATTCTCCCAGCTTGCCACCTTCTCCTGTAGCATGAGCTTTCTTGGAACATTGACATAAGCTCAGTTGTTTGTGCCTATGAATGTGATGAGTTACAGTTAGCCAGATGGATACACAACAATCTAAGCCCTGATTTAATTTACTGTGAATTTAAAATTAACACGTATTTAAAATATCAAAATATGGTCAACAATAACATGAATTTTCAGCATCTCCTAAACAGGATCTCTCAGTTTACAGTCTGATGTTTGACTCTATATCCTGAGTCATACCATGTGATAAGACACAGGGCCAGATGTCCCTCCACTCTTTTGTGAAGTGCCTCAGAAGAAGTGGACAAAGATAGGAGACAGACAAGGAAGAGGCACGAGAAGAAGTGGTCACCCCTTACGCAGCCCTCCCCGCCTAACACCAACAACTTTCTACTTTCCAGGACATGTCCTTGGACGCTGAAAGTATGGGACAAGCTCCCAAATCCCAGGACTGTACAGGGAAAAATGGGACATTTGACAACTATGGATCTCATGTTAGACTTCTGGCCCTGAGGCAGTTCTGGAAGACCCCTGTAAAAGTTTTTTTTAATCCTCATTAATGGTGGAATGCAAATTGACCATTACCTGTAAATCATACATTTCAAGTGACCAAAGAGGGACAATGATTTTTGGAGGTGAGATCCCACAAGACAGCGGTGAAGTGATGCAAGAGGCGCATTATACGATGTGTTCCTCTCTATTAGTTTGATTAGTTATTAGTTATTTTTTGGAATTTTACTCTCCATTCCACAATGTATAGGATGGGAGTGTGGAGGGGTGGGGCACAGGATGGGGTTAATGCCTCCCATAGGGAATATTTATATATTTTTAATCACCTTCCATCCCATTAATCATGGAAGGAGGAGTGAGATGTTGGGCTGTGATGTTGGAGAGGCAGTTAATGCTCTTAGCATCCTAAAATAGCAGCCTATATGTATACACAGCAAAAAACAATATCTTAACAATACAACTGCAGATTAAAGGCAAAAATATATATTTTCTTTTTTGCTGATGCTGCCCCTTTTAAGAAGTGTTCCACAATTGGCTTACAGTATTCATAGCTGATATTAACCATGCCAAGTATTGTGAATCCAAATTTGCTGGTAAAACACACACACATATAAATTACTGTAAATAAAAGATGTCGCTAAAAGCTTACAAACTTAATTTAATTGCAAGAAAAAAAGTATAGATGTTGTCTTTGTTATGTATTATTAAAATAATAATAATTGGTAACATAAGCAACAAATAAGAGGTAGGTATTTAAACATGCATTACATAAGAAAGTAGATAGCCAAATCCTCATTAATTCTTATGAGGAAAGAGATTCTCCAGGGACTGTTTTTATCATGCGGACGAAATAAACACAAATAACATCTGCTGCTGTTTCCAAAATACTGTGCTTTGGCAAACTCATTTCAACAAAATATGTATTTAGTAGGTCAGTAACTACAATGTTCAGATACATATCTTGTCATCTGGAATAATAGATGTCTCAAGATACCTGGTCATTCACTTAGAACGAATTCAAACAGATGAATTCCTCATTGGGCAAACTGCTCATTTTTTTTGCCATTCAGCTTTTTGAGCAGAAAGTGTATGTCTATCTGAATTTCTAAAATAAACACAATGGCTTAATTAGAAAAGATGAGAACAAGATTGTTACTTTATTCTTCTTGTGCAAAATTCCTTTGAGGTATGTGTCGACAATGATTAAAAATAATGATAGTTTTAAGGCAAACAATACAATTTAGAAAATATATATTTCTAATCTTTTTATTTATTTTCTGGAATTAACAAAAATGGAATACTCTTAATATACACTGATAGCAACAAAAATGTATACAGTGTTACTATAATACAAAGCATATTAATCTAGTTTGTCCAATGACACATTACAAAGCATTGTGTTTTAATGTATTGTAATATGTTGATTTCTCAGGCAAAGTAGTTACTTAACACACTAGACATGTGCAAATGGGCAACGAATTACATTCCCTGGCCATTCGTTTCGGCTAGCGTATGTTGAACTACACTTCTTCCATTTTACAGTATACTATGTATGTACATTTTTTATTTGAATTCCCCAAGGACCAGGGGTATCACTATATATACCTGAATAAATATATATATATATAACACATAATTGCTTTAAGGTATCTTTCAAAATGTGTTATTCTGGAAAGAGACACATTTTCTTTCAGCGTGAGCATATTAGTAACCAGCTTCTGAATTTGTTTAAGCCAAATGTCACAACATAACAGAGTTGAGACAGATGGGGCAGTCTTCTAACTTATGCCCATAACTGAAGTAGAGTAAACAATTTTACTAACACTTTTAATTAAGTATCTCCAATAAGCTTTTAATTGAGATTTAATAGGACAGTGATTGTGTGTTAAAATATTCAGTGTTCAAGCATAGTAAAATATATTTAACAAGGTCCAATTACTATTTTAAGAGATATAACTAGATGTGGAATCATTATTTAAAAATTATGTGCAATAAAAGTCTGAGGATTTTTTACATTCTTCTACATTTCAATCTTTTCACTGGAAAAGACAAATAGCACATCAAATAACCCTGTCTGCTGGACTTAACTTTTCTTCAATTTGTTGAATTTTGTTTAGCCAGTCATTTGTAGTGATTTGTGCTTAGTCTACAATATTTATATTCATTAATACACCAAGATTTTAAGATTTATGTGCAATATTGATGTTTGTGAATGGTTTGCTAGAAATTATTATTTTAGCTTATTCTGGTCTACTACTTAGAAAATTATATTTTGTTGTTAGTTTATATGTGTCTTACAACATGGTATAGGACCTTGTACCTCAAATATTTTAATATTTCTGTGGCCTTTCTTGTTTTCATGTATAAAAAACTATATTTGCAGTCTAATAGTTGTGGTGGTCTAAAAGGTGGAACAGGGCGATCTGTGATCATTTTAGCAGAAATCTATTTTTATTTAACCTCAGGCCTCTACGGGGGAAAATTTCTTCCTTGGTATTTACAATGAATCACCATCAGGTGATTGTCTCCTTTCATTCGATAAAATTCTGACTTCTCACAAATGGTGGTTCAGGAACAGTTTCAGAAGAACATTCCACTGAATTATTCTATACACAATTTCTATATAAAGACAGATTTTTTGCCACCCATCTCAGTTTAAAAGCTAGTTGGCATGAATGAATCAGACATTTAAACAAATGAATAGAAAAAAGAAAATTTGAGCTATAAGTTAGTTGCCAATAAGTTGACAAAGGTGGTTGGCAAGTCCACCCCCAAACGCACTAAAAAAGTAGAGGAGGTATGTCAGGGGATAGGAAAAACAGAATGAGATTAGAATGGATATGTATTTGGTTCTAGTCAAAATAACTAATTAAAGCAGTTTTTGTTTTTGATGTACACAAATTTCTCCAGTTGGAAATTAATTTGAAATTGAAATTGAATTTAAAATATTTGAATTTTGGAAAATACTTTTCTTTGAAAAACTCACTTAAACAAAAACCATTTTTGACCAAGAATATGCTCCTACCTGATCATCACCACCATTACCACTACAAACTGAATTTGCCTCTTGTGTCAGGAGTGGGACTGGTGTGTGTTACTAATAATGTTCACTCATCAACTTCACCCCCAATAAAGCTTCCGCTCAAATGCCCCCACCGACTTACAATGTGTCCACTAGTTCTACTTCAGCAGTTGATTATGCAAACTCACACAGCAGGACTGCCATGTGTTGAAGTGCGTATTGAGTAAAAACCAACTCTACTCTGTTGCATCACTCACTAGAGAGTTCAATATTGCCTATGGAAGCAACATTGTCAGAAGCACTGTGCATCTGGACCTTCATGAATTAGGTTTCCATGGTCAACCAACTGCACACAAGGTGAAGATCGCTTTGCGGAATGCCTTGCAGCAGCTAGAGTAGTGGAAAACACAGCGACTCTGGAGTAGTGGAAACTTGTTCTCTAGAGTGATGAATCATGCTTTACTATCTGGAAGTCTGATGGATGAATCTGGTTATGATGCCAAGAGATTGTAAACTCGTTTAAACAGGGCCCTCCTCACCTGTTGTTTCTGTAAAGCAAATTGCTATGTCATACACTACTTATTATGTCCTATCTATACATTGTACAAAGCTATGGAATATGATGGCGCTATATAAAACAATAAATTAAAACAACATTAATAGTGCCTACTATAATGGTTGGTTGACGAGGGATGGATTCCTAACCTAAGCAAGCCAGGCCTTCTCATTCAACATCAGTGCCTCACAAATTCCCTTTTGGCTGAATGGGTAAAAACTCACACGGAAACACTCCAAAATCTTCCCAGAAGAGTGGACGCTGTTATTGCTGCAGAAGAAGGGTCAACTACATATTAATGACCATGTTTTTGTAATAGGATGTCCAACTAGCTCATGTAAGTGTGATGGTCAAGTGTCCACATACCTTTGATGTATACAGCAATGCACTTGCTTTATATGCAACAAGAATAATAGATGCGGTTAAAATGAAAATAACAGACTGCCACCCCAGTAAACAAGGCAAGTCAGAGGATTTCAGGCAGCTATCTTAGGGAGATATGTCTGGGAGACATGTTTTGTTTAGTTAAACACCACCTGATAGGAATGTGTATTGCAGGAACTTTGTGCTGGGCACGTGCCTTGCGGCCACCACACACTCCAGCTCACTTACTTCCACGATGGGAGGGCAGCTGCTTAGCAGGGTCCTGCTTCTCTTTGCGGTGTTCATCTTAATGTCTGCCTTCTTCCCTTTCACTGCCGCGTCTTTGCATGGAGCAGGGAGGCATGGCGAGGGGTCAGTGGTGGGGTCAACGGGAGAGGCGAAGCTTTAACCTACAACAAGTCTAGACATGGAGACTCAAGGATTTTTATAATGTTGTATGACATTATAACATGATGCCGTGAGGTTCTAGTAATGTGTAGAGTGTCACATTGCGCACCCTCACTTTTTTGCACTTGAATGCTTATGTGTTATACCTAAAACAGCTAGGGGTTTTGCTGCAGATTTAAATAATTATTTAAAGTATTTTATTTATGTTAATATATTCATACTGTTATTAGTGTAAATAAAATATCTTGAATAATCTTTATTTTGGTATTTTCTTTTTATAGTACCCCAGCATGTATTTGTGGCATGCACATAAGTCATGTAAATATAAAACATTGAACATGGATTTGTGTGGATAGAAATAAACTCTGATTCCTCGGATTTGTCCAGATTTTCTTTGGAATCCCAAAAATAGTCCAGCTTTTATCAGATATTAAGAATTATCAGTTAACATTTTTGAGTATATAAAGGCAGATGGCAAGTAGATAATTGTTTAGAGGGACAGATGGCTGTTCCTTCTACCTCCTTTCTAGATTTGTTATTTATCAGCATGGCATAGTGATGTGCAGCATTTATAAGGCTGTAAATCACTAACCACTTCATGTCATCAGAACAAAGATTCTCAGTGCAGAAAAACACGTACAAAACGTGTGCAATGATATCATGAATATTTAATTTAATTTTTCTAAATGGGTGTTACTTTTAACATCGCATTCTGTAACTAGAATTTACTTATTTTTTCCTGGTTTAGTTTAATGCTTACTTTAATGCATATGACACTAGAGTGGTCTCTTTAAATACGAATTTTACCCCCATTCAAATGGATGGATTCTACGGAATACCCCTACCCATACATTTGCCTATTTCGGGTGAACACATCTCCCGCTCCCATGTCATATACTCAATGACCTCCTCCTGTGGAGATTTAATGACCCTATGCAAAAAGTACTGCCATTGATTTCAATGGGAGCGCTTTGCTGCCACTGTTTAGTCAAGCTGTCATTCAGTGGCACAAAAATAGAACCACAAAGAGGTGGCTGCAGCTTGCTAGGTAAACAATTTTCTTGTTTTTTTATCAGGTTAAATAATGTATATTAAAGAATGTATATCACAAATCTACTTTTTTAAAAAATATTAAAATTAAATGCAATTCTCACTTTTCTCATTTAACAAAGATTTTGTTTGCCATTGTATCTTCTACACCATGTGATAATATTAGGTGGCATACCATTTTTTAAATACTTTTCATAAGGGCATAATAAACCAGGTAGTACATTGACAAAAGCATTGTTGAAGACACGTAGGACTGAATGAAGCTGCATCCATTGGTTACCATTTAAATGTAAAATAGTCCTTCATCAGAGTTTTGTCTTATCTCAGAAAATATCTTTAAAATGGTCAAATATACAAATATGCATGTTTTACCACCAAACATATCATTTTTCAATTTCAAAAAATATATAAATATACCTGTATGAAATTCTACATGTTTTGTGAATGATTACTTTGCATCTACATAGTCATAATCTGACTTCATGCACACACTATTAAATGATAATAAAAATATACAAGGCACATAAACAATTTAATGATAACATCTAGTATCTAAAGAGAAATATTGTCAACCTCTAACAAAAAAATATTCTTTGCATAGCACAGTCTTGGGCTCAAACACCCCAGCTGTTACTTCCCCCATAGCTGCAACAGGATTCTAGAGCATCTACAACTGGAGAGACTGTAACAGTGCTTTACCCTGAGACTGAAATAAAGAAAGTCAAGAATATGTTGTTATATTGTATGTTACAAGACCAGCTGAATTATGGTACTTTGGCGTAGAGGAAGACCATGAAATATGTTGCCATAATGAATACTAGACTTGCGCATTCGTCTTCGGGCGAACATGAAAACGAGCACGAAGAGGCCGTTTTTTTGTTCGTTCCGAAGACACGCCGAAGAGAATACAGTGCCGGCAAAACGTAGGAGAAGACGAAGACTCACAACCACGAAGAATCGAAGATTCTTCGTGATCGTCTTCATTTTTGCCGCGCAGCCGCCAAAATTTCAAACAGGAGTGAGCTGATCTCGTCTGTCCAATCAGCTCACTCTTGTGACGTCACGCTAAGGGTCTCGTCCAATGCCTGTGCTGCTGTTTTTTTAATTCTGAAGGCGCCTTTATAAGACCAGAGCTTGCCTGAGAGATCCATTCATTTTTCGCTGTGACTGCTTTGGCAACACTGCTGTGCTGCATCCGAGCGTTACAAAGAGATTGTTCTGTTCTGTGTGAGACTGGTAAGCCTTAGCCTGCCATTTCTCACAGTGTACTTCATCCTCACTTCAGTGCTACTTAATATAATTAATAATAATAATTTGATTAATTTAATTTTTTTTATTTAATTTGTCATCAACTGTAGTGTAAGTGCTGTTGAGCTGACAGTGCACCCAGTGCCTCAGTGGCACTGGGGTGCCCTTGCCCTGGGCTGGCACTAGTGCCTATTGCCTGTCCTGCTTAAATAAATTAAATAGAATTTATAAATAATAATTTAATAGAATCTATAATTTAATAGTTCATTATTATATAGTTAGTAATAGTATACTAGTGTAGAGTGTACTGTAGACATTCAAGACATCTACTAGTATCTAATCTAAAATCAGTAATATCAATAATTCTATAATTCTTTCTTATCTTAATAGTTAATTAAATTAGCTATAAATAAAAGTAATAATATTAATTAATTACTACTAGCGTATAGTTCAGCTAATCTTATTAGTACTGGTGCTGCAGCTCTATAGTTTGTGCTTTGTTTTAGCAACAGCAAGAGACCAAGTCAATTTTTCTTAATTAATAATCTTTCATTTTATTTCATTTGTTTTGCTCACCTCAGTCCATCAGTGAAGTGAACTTGTTGGGCTAGTGAGTGCAGCCGCATAAGTGCTGTGTTTTTTTTTGATCAGCAAGCAGTGACGTTAACTGTTCTGCAAAGATTTTCTCATTTATTTTACATTTTATTTCAATTTTATTAAAAGTACCCTTAGTGTTTTGCTCACCTCAGTCTATCAGTGAAGTGAACTTGTTGGGCTAGTGAGTGCAGCCGCATAAGTGCTGTGTGTTTTTGTTCAGCAAGCAGTGAAGCTAACTGTTTTGCTGTGACATTTTATTTTATTTCTTATTCTTTTCAAGAAAAATTGACTGTGACGAGCTGTACTAAGCAAAGCTTCAAGCTACTCTACTAGCTGTAGTACTAAAATAATTCTAATCTTCTTTAATCTTAATCTATAATATATTATAAATAATATATAACAATATAAATTCTAATTCATAATCTATAATATAAATAATTCTAATTCTAAATTCTAATTCATAATCTATATTCTTCTATCTATAATACATAATATATAAGTAAATTATTTCTAATCTATTAATATTATATAACTTAATATTAATTAATAAATCATACTGAATCTGATTAAACCTCACTTTAGCTTAGTGGGTTTGAGAGCGTCTGCCTAGAGGTAGATTTATAGTAAGGAAATATAGCTTTAGGCTAGCATAGTAGTAGGCTAAGCTCTTAGGCCCGTGTAAATTCAAATTAAAAATAAAATACTGCTAGTTATTAAATAGTTAATCTTGAGTTAATAATTTAAATAACTTTAGCACTTTGCCAGATTGCACACAACAGCACAGTGCAGTAGTGCATA
This sequence comes from Sceloporus occidentalis, assembly GCA_023333645.1. Classification (NCBI taxonomy): domain Eukaryota; kingdom Metazoa; phylum Chordata; class Lepidosauria; order Squamata; family Phrynosomatidae; genus Sceloporus; species Sceloporus occidentalis. Next base: position 3,214,399 of record JALMGF010000034.1, on the reverse strand, counting down.
GTTTTACTTTTTAAGCAGTAGCACTGAAGAGAACTTCCTCTAATTTTTTTGTCTTTAATTCATTTTTCCTTTTTTTTTTTTTTTTTTTTTTTTAATAGTTTTTTAAACACTACACTACACTACACACACAACACAAAATTTGAAATGGATCCTCCTTTTGGGACTAAGGAGGGACAAGCTCCATCTACCACCACCACCACCACCACCAGCACCACCACCAGTTCTAAGATGCAGCCTTTGCGTCAGTCTAGTCGGCCAAGTAGGCCAAGCTCTCGCTTATCATTTGGGGAAGCATTGCTTGAAGGATCATCAAGTAAAGGAAAGGCACCAAAAGCAGGCAGTAGTAGTGCGGCTAGGCCCACAAGCTCTATGGTTTTTTACGGAAAGCCTAAAGCACCAGAAGCACGTTCAAAGTTAAAGGGTAGCACAAGTAGTACCAGCCCAGTGACTAAAAAGAAGTGCCTTTTGCCCCAAGCAGCATCTTCCCCATCCACAAGCAGCATGCAAGGTACCAAGCAGAGCCAAATTAGCAGCAAGACTCAGAGGGGTCCCAAACAAAAGCGATCTCATTCCTTTGTAGGGAAAACCACCACCACCACCACCACCACCCCCACCGCCTCTACCACCACTAGTGCTGCGCCTACTGTTCCCACTGGTACCGCCACGCCATGTCCTCCTAGTACCTCTAGCAAGCCACCAAGTCCTTACAAAATTTTTGTAAAGACAGTTAGAGAGAGGGCTACACATAGTGGGACTCCACCTAGCGAGGTAGCAGAGGAGCCTGAGACTGAGAGGCCAAGTGCAGAGTCTATTCTTCCTGCTCGCACTACTACTAGTCACGAGTCTCACGACGATATCAGTCTTAGCTCCAGCCTAGCAGGAATTCCATTCGATCTGGCTAATGAAGAGCTAGACTATGAGCCAGAGGAAGTAGAGGAGATGAGTGGTCAGGAATCAGATTCCTCAGGGAGCAGTGTCCAAGAGACTAGTGCACAATTTTCCCCTGAGCCTCCACCTTCTCCGCTACGATCATCACCATCACCACCACCACCAGCAGCAGCAGCAAAACCTAGCAAATCTAAAGCATTTAGCAGTCCCACTATGGCCAGTACTGTTACCACCAGTCCCACCACCACTAGTTCTGCCTCTGTTCATCCACCCCGAGCAGTAGGAGCAGCACCCAAGGCACACTCCAAGGCTATGCGTGCCCCAATTTGGGAGCACTTTGAAAATGTTGAAGAAGGGCGCTATGGAAAGTGCAAACATTGTGGGAAGCTAATAAGCAGAGGGAAAGTGTCTGGCCATTTTACCAGTGCTAGCATGAAGCATCACCTCAGCACTCAACACAACGCTGTGCTATTGGGGAAAGATGCAGAAGTAAAACTTAGTGCAGGCAGCATAGCTGGTGGCCGTGGAAAAACCCCAACAGCTTCTTCTTCTGAGCCAATAGCAGCAGCAGCAGCAGTAGCTAGTGCTGGCAGCCAGAGACCAAGGCAGGTTGGAGCACTGCATGTCCAGCCCACACTGGAACAATTTGTGGCATTCCAATCCAAAAGGTCAATGCCCAAACAGCAGGCCAATAAAGTAACGCAACTGATTGGTCAGTTCATTGCTGTTGGAGGGGCATCCTTCTCTATGATCGAAGGGGAGCCTTTCAAACAATTGATGGCGGCTGTGGCTCCACAATATACAGTTCCGTCACGTTCCACTTTCAGCAGGAACATTGTCCCCTCATTGTATCGGTCCCGTGTTGCAGCAGTGAAAGAGGAGCTTTCCAAGGCTGCTGGTCAGTGTGTTCATTTCACTACAGATTTGTGGAGTGCACCTAGCGGCCAGCATGCCTTTCTTTCTTTGACAGCACACTGGTGGCAGCCCGGTGTGTCTAAGGAAGCTGCTGCAGCAGGCTACCGATCTTTCCTTCTCCATGCAGAAGTGATGGATGAAAAGCACACTTCCCAAAATATTCTGCATGCAATGAGGAAAATGTTTAGCCTTTGGGTGGGAGCAGAGGCGGGCACCAATGTTGAAGTTGGTTTTGTGGTAACTGACGGAGGTGCCAATATGGTGAAAGCGCTGCGAGATGGTCATATTGTTGGTGTGCGCTGTGCAGCCCACATCATCCATCTTGTAGTGAAGGCAGCAATGTCAGAAGGAACTAATGTGGCAGCAGTAGTTCTGTCCCGCTGCAGAAAGATCGCTGGGCACTTTCACCATAGTGTTAAGGCTAGCCAACTTTTGAGGGAAGAGCAAGAGAGGTCAGGTCTTCCCGTACACTGCCTACGCCAGGATGTCAGTACACGGTGGAACTCCACATTAGACATGCTGGAGAGGATTTTGGAGCAGCAGAGGGCAATCCATAATCTTGCCTCAGAGCACAATATTGGGATTACCTCTCCATTGAATAGGGAGGATTGGACAGTGATCGCCCAGCTAGTGGCAGTCCTTAAACCATTCAGGGATGCCACAGAAAATTTAAGCTCAAACACTGCCAGTCTGGCCCAGGTAATCCCAGTGTTCTCCCATCTAGGCAGCAAGATGGATGTGTTCCTTGGAAACCGTGAGGCTGTTCAAGGTGGCACTCTACATCCTGACGTAGCAGCCATAGCCAGGAAGCTGAAGGATCTGCTAAAAGTACACCTTCGCAAACGAATGGAAGAGAGTCCCGAAATGATGCTAGCGTGCCTTTGCGATCCAAGAATTAAGGGAAAGCTAGCTTTGAAATTTAATGTTCTCAGTAGCTACCGGGAGCAATTGGTCAACAAGGTGCGTGACTGGCAGCGTAAAATGGGAATGCTGTCCGAGGAGGGAGAGGTGCAGGAGGAGGAAGAGATGATGTGGTCTGCTACTCCTAGCAGCAGCATCAGCAGCAGTGCCACAAGCAGCACAACACAGCTGAGTGGAGCAGCTGCGTTTTGGGAAGAGGCACTTGGGAGTATAGTTGGACCATCTGACAGAGCTAGCAGCAGAAAGGAGAGTAGTGCTGCTGAAATGGTCAAACTTTACCTCTGTGAAGTTCCTTCTGCGCCTAATGTTGATCCTCTTAGCTACTGGGATGAAAAGAAGAGTGTGTGGCCTGCACTCTCATGGGTTGCGCAGCAGCTACTATCATGTCCGCCAACCACTGTTCAAAGTGAGCGCGTGTTTTCTATGACTGGAAACATATTGAGTCCACAGCGCTCACGCATGGCACCTCATCTGATGGAGCAGATTGCCTTTCTTAAATTCAATCTGCCCAAGTTGGGTTACCCAGCTCTTAGCTTGGAAAGTTAATTTTTTTTCTCTGTAATGTTTAAGGTAGTTTCTCCCCCTGGTTGCACGTGTTTGTGGTGTGGCAACGTCTGCTACCTCCGCCGGTGTAGCCAATTTACGCTAGGGCCTAGTGTCTGAGTTCTGGAAGTCCGCTCCCAAACGCCAAGGACTGACAGTGTTTGGATGCTTTGCCCTGGGGTGAAACAGGTGAGTGGGTCGCCAATTGCCCACTCATTCGCCTTTACCAATTCTGCTGTTGCTGCTGGTGATGCCAGCGTCTCTTCAATGCCAGTTCGCTTCCTGGCTGGTGTCATGCCTCAAATGTGCCTAATGGTAAGGGCAGTTTCTCCCCCCTGGTTGCACTTGCTGCGGTGTGGCAACGCCTGCTACCTCCGCCAGTGTAGCCAGCTTACGCTAGGGCCTTGTGTCTGAGCTCTGGAAGTCTGCTGCCAAACGTCTAAGACTGACAGTGTTTGGGTGCTTTGCCCTGGGGTGAAACAGGTGAGTGGGTCGCCAATTGCCCACTCATTCGCCTTTCCCATTTTTCAATGCTGCTGCTGGTAGTGGTTGTGGTGGTGGTTGTGGTGGTGCCAGCATCTCTTCTGTGCCAGTTCGCTTCCTGGCTAGAGTCATGCCCAAAATGTCCCTAATGGTAAGGGCAGTTTCTCCCCCCTGGCTGCGTCTGTTTGCGGTGTGGCAACGCCTGCTACCTCCGCCGGAGTGGCCAGCTTACGCTAGGGCCTAGTGTCTGAGCTCTGGAAGTCTGCTGCCAAACGTCTAAGACTGACAGTGTTTGGGTGCTTTGCCCTGGGGTGAAACAGGTGAGTGGGTCGCCAATTGCCCACTCATTCGCCTTTCCCATTTTTCAATGCTGCTGCTGGTGGTGGTGGTGCCAGCATCTCTTCCGTGCCAGTTTGCTTCCTGGCTAGAGTCATGCCCAAAATGTCCCTAACGGTAAGGGCAGTTTCTCCCCCCTGGCTACCTCTGTCTGCGGTGTGGCAACGCCTGCTACCTCCGCCGGAGTGGCCAGCTTACGCTAGGGCCTAGTGTCTGAGCTCTGGAAGTCTGCTGCCAAACGTCTAAGACTGACAGTGTTTGGGTGCTTTGCCCTGGGGTGAAACAGGTGAGTGGGTCGCCAATTGCCCACTCATTCGCCTTTCCCATTTTTCAATGCTGCTGCTGGTGGTGGTTGTGCCAGCATCTCTTCCGTGCCAGTTTGCTTCCTGGCTAGAGTCATGCCCAAAATGTCCCTAACGGTAAGGGCAGTTTCTCCCCCCTGGCTGCCTCTGTCTGCGGTGTGGCAACGCCTGCTACCTCCGCCGGAGTGGCCAGCTTACGCTAGGGCCTAGTGTCTGAGCTCTGGAAGTCTGCTGCCAAACGTCTAAGACTGACAGTGTTTGGGTGCTTTGCCCTGGGGTGAAACAGGTGAGTGGGTCGCCAATTGCCCACTCATTCGCCTTTCCCATTTTTCAATGCTGCTGCGGGTGATGGTGGTGGTGGTTGTGGTGGTGCCAGCATCTCTTCTGTGCCAGTTCGCTTCCTGGCTAGAGTCATGCCCAAAATGTCCCTAATGGTAAGGGCAGTTTCTCCCCCCTGGCTGCGTCTGTTTGCGGTGTGGCAACGCCTGCTACCTCCGCCGGAGTGGCCAGCTTACGCTAGGGCCTTGTGCCTGAGCCCTGGAAGCCCGCTGCCAAACGTCTAGGACTGACAGTGTTTGGATGCTTTGCTCTGGGGTGAAACAGGTGAGTGGGTCGCCAATTGCCCACTCATTCGCCTTTTCCATTTCCTTTTCCATTTCCATTTCATTATTTTCCTTCTGAGTGGGTCGCCAATTGCCCACTCATTCGCCTTTCCCATTTTTCAATGCTGCTGCTGGTGGTGGTTGTGGTGGTGGTTGTGGTGGTGCCAGCATCTCTTCTGTGCCAGTTCGCTTCCTGGCTAGAGTCATGCCCAAAATGTCCCTAACGGTAAGGGCAGTTTCTCCCCCCTGGCTGCGTCTGTTTGCGGTGTGGCAACGCCTGCTACCTCCGCCGGAGTGGCTAGCTTACGCTAGGGCCTAGTGTCTGAGCTCTGGAAGTCTGCTGCCAAACGTCTAAGACTGACAGTGTTTGGGTGCTTTGCCCTGGGGTGAAACAGGTGAGTGGGTCGCCAATTGCCCACTCATTCGCCTTTCCCATTTTTCAATGCTGCTGCTGGTGGTGGTGGTGGTGGTTGTGGTGGTGCCAGCATCTCTTCTGTGCCAGTTCGCTTCCTGGCTAGAGTCATGCCCAAAATGTCCCTAATGGTAAGGGCAGTTTCTCCCCCCTGGCTGCGTCTGTTTGCGGTGTGGCAACGCCTGCTACCTCCGCCGGAGTGGCCAGCTTACGCTAGGGCCTTGTGTCTGAGCCCTGGAAGCCCGCTGCCAAACGTCTAGGACTGACAGTGTTTGGATGCTTTGCTCTGGGGTGAAACAGGTGAGTGGGTCGCCAATTGCCCACTCATTCGCCTTTTCCATTTCCTTTTCCATTTCCATTTCATTATTTTCCTTCTGATACACAACCAACCAACCAAACATAACACACACAATAACACAAATAACACAGTGACATAATACATAACACATATAACACACAGTGACAACACACATAACACACATAACACATACACTGCACAAATCACAAGGACCTTTCCTCTTGTTATTTGTCCTGGCCTTCACTTCTACACTCACTAGCATTAACGTTATAACTCACACTTCATACTATAACATTTTTCCATCCACATACCTGCCAACAGACCCAACTTTTTCAGGGACAGTCCTGCTTTTTTCCAGTCCTGTCCCATCTAATTTAGCTATCTAGGTATGCAAATACACGTTGGTAGTTATAGCTCAGTAGGTAGCACTAGTATAAACATTAAATAAATATAATAAAGTACTAAATAATAAATCTAACTTTAAAATACATTTAAATAAACCCCTAATTTTTTTTTAAAACCTCTTAAAATTAAAATTAAATTATTATTTAGACATAATACATCTTTAACCAAACCAGTGCACTGCTACTAATCTTAAACATAACCGTACATTAACCCTAAGCTATTTTTTAGTTCTTGTCCAACATTTTTCCATCCGCATACCTGCCAACACACCTAAGATTTTGGTGGACAGTCCTGCTTTTTTCCAGTCCTGTCCAGTAAAAGTTGGGTTGTTGCAAAGTATGCCATTGTGAATAGGTAGCAAATGTTAGGCATGTATTACAAGTGGTCCAAAATCAATTTAAAAATGTAAAATAATCCCTATTCTTTTATTAAACATCTATGGATGTGTGACTGTGTATGTATGATAAACGGAGGCCAAGTTCCTTGGAGCATTTGTCTCTAGGTCATTTTGTGTACAGTACACCTCAGTACGTGTGTGCAACTCTATTGGTCGTTTCGGCAGGGGGCTGGCCTGCCATCAACGAATGAAGTGCATTCTGGAATTCACTTGTTGATGCCAGACCAGCCCCCTGCCGAAACGACCAATAGAGTTGCACACACGTTCCTTCACGGCAGCTGCTGCTGCTCCGATGTGTTGTTAACCCCGTATTAACCCCTGCTAGGCAACCGGGAAGGAAACGAAGATTAAACGAGCACGAAGAATGTCCGCGAATATTCGCCCGAAGAGAAGACAGGAACGGGCGAATATTCGCGGAATACGAAGGTTTTTTTCCCCCCGAAGACGAGCACGAAGACGAACACGAAGAGCCCCCTGGTGCCCAAGTCTAATGAATACTTCCCAACAGGCACGGCTTTCCTAAGGCTCAATTTTCACTCCTGTCTTGCTACCCTGGGTAGCAGTCCCATTGTCCCTCTTTTGTGGGTAATGGGTAGCATGGGGAAATTGGGGAGATCCTCTGATCCCCCCTGACCAACCCAGGGAAGGAAAAATCAATGTGGTTCCATTTTGCCTCCCACTTGCTCACTTCCAGACAGGTCTCTCGCACTTCACCCTTCCCACATACCCCAACACAGGTGTTCTGATTTGGAGACCTGAGGTGTTGGGAGGAAGATAATATGTGGTTGAGTCGCCAATGTTTTTATGTGAGATAAGTCTTTTTAAATAGCATTTGTGGGATTTTCATTATTCATTCACTATATAGTAAACCAGGTTATCCAGTTTAAAAAAAACTAAAAACTTTATTTAATTCTCCTTCTCCAGTTACAGATTTCTTTAAGAAATCCATCTTCAATTAAACTCACCTATGAGACTCAGCGTGGCCTTGTGTTTAAAGAAAAGGTTAAACTACTCATCACTGTATTGCAGCGTGCTCTAGCACAAAGGTTTAAGAATGTACTTTATGCAATTTCATTATCCAATCTTTATAAATATTTGAGTTACTGTCTAATCCTTTGCACAGGCAACTGTCATTAATTTACCACTTACATTAATCCAGTCTCATCTTGATGACTCGCACAGGCTTTTGTGTGTTCAATAATTTTCTTCAAGTGACTGTAAACTAATGGTAGTAGATATACAGCAAGTGACAAATGACATATTTTCAGTCCTCAGTTCTGTAAACATGTAAGTGCTCATTTAATGCTTGAGCTACTTTACCATGCTCTGGGGCTGCACTTCTAAATTTACTTCAAAATGAGTTCACTTCATCCTTCGATGATCTCTTTTTTAGTTAAGGCAAAACTTTCCAATGTCTGGCATCTCAAAGATTGGGAAAAAAAAGCTGAGTACCATTAATTGGTGCTCATTCATGTATTATATGCAGCTTTTCAGCTTTCTGCCTATGTAACAGAATGTGGAACGTAAACGATGGCAAGAATCACCAATATATTAGATTAGGGGTATCCAAGTTTGGGTCTGTTTGGGCTGCACTCATTTTTCATTGAGATAAAATATACAGGTTGATTCCTATCATTATATAGTTAGTCAGACACAGATGGTGGTACAGCATAACTTTCATCACTATATACTGGCCCATACATTGACAGCAGGGGTGTAACTAGAAACCACGGGGCCCTGGTGCAAAAATTGACCTGGGGCCCTCCAACTTCAAAAGCTAATCTGTGCCATCATTTCCCCCTTCCAATATACAACATGTAAATACACTCACACAAATTACACATACTTACTCATACTCACTAACACACATGCCATCTCACCCCACCTACACATCCATGCTCACACACACACAAGTACACATCCATGCCCAAACCCATACAAGTACACATCCATGCTCACATACACAGACACACAATTGCAAATCCATGCTCACACACAAGTACACATCCATGCTCAAACACACACAAGTACAAATCACTGCTCACACATACAAGTACATATCCATGCTCTCACATACACAAGTACACATCCATGCCCACATCCATACATACATATATGCAAACACATATACATATGTCCCCCCTCCCGCCCCCACTTACCTCTTGCAGCTTTCTCTCTGGCTGCTCGTGCACAGTGTGTGAGCAGCCTCGGTTACACCGCGGGGTCATGTGATGTAACATGACCAAATATGTTCCTTTCTCCCTTTGCCAGGCTCACAATACTTCAGAAAGGGCCCTTCTGACCCGGATTGGTGCAGCTCAGGGCTCTTTCTGAACTGGTACCAGGAGACAAGAAAGAGTCACAGGGGTTGCACCCGGCCCCCTAGAGGCATGGGCCAGTGATTGACATGGTACTGTAAAACTGCTATCTCCAATCATCATAATTATGCATTTTCTTGTTTGTTTTCACTCACTTACTTAAACCCTCTCCCTCTCTCACCCACTCTCACTCACTCTTACTTATTCTCTTTCACACTCACACTCTCACTCTCTCACAATCTTACTCACTCTTTCTCACATGCTCTCACTCTCTCTCGCTACCTTGTTCACTACTTCTATGTTCCTGTCTCCTTTCCTGCAGCTCCGCTTCTTATCTTGCCCCTTCTTGTTATTTTGTCTTCCTTTTTCATCTGCTTCACCCCATCTCTCCTTGCCCCATCTATTCTTCTTCCCTGTCTTATTCTCTTCTCACCCTGTCTCTTCTTCTTCTGCCCTGATAGGGTGGAACTTTCAGGCACTCCACTGACTGGAGGAACAGGGGTTGTTGGAAGGCTCAGCCGGCACAGACTTCACCCTTCGTGCTGAGCTCCATGTCCGATACACCTATTCAGTGGTGCACCCTGTGCACCCGCCTAGGTATGCCTCTGGTTAGAGATGTGGTTACAGCTGCAGATATCATGCTAGCCACATTTCTGTGTCCGGCGGGCCATATGTTCAACGCCTCTGCTTTAAAGGAACATAGTCTTTTCGGTTTCTGGCAAGGGGACTACTAATTCAAAGCCTAGATCTTTTCACTTTTTTGCTCTTGATGATGCTGAGGGTCTGTTATATTATAAGCGCAGAACAAAATAATTGAGATGCTGTACAGCTGTAGAAATCTAACAAGAGAGGGAGAGCTTAAGGGGGCAACCGCGGAAAGTTCCCAGGTACAATCAAACAATTTGTCCTACATTTTAAAGCTTAGTACCTACAAACCTATGAAAACCAGTTTAGTAACATTTACAATTTAGAAAAAATAAAACATAAGCATTATTAACCTAACTCATGCATATACAATTTAGTGATAACCCTAATTTCATATTTTCAGAATTTGCATGATTATTCATCCCCATTAAGTCAAAAGCTGTTGTAGGGGTAGGTGAAGATAAAGGGCTGGAACCTGACACAGAAAATACTGAATTTGTTATGTTTTTCCTTAGATCACTACTTCTCTAAAATAAAATCCCATAGTGTTACACCAAACAATTTGCAGCCATTGTATTAACCATGGATTAATTGATCAATAACATAAACTCTTAATAGTTTAATAAATAGTATAAATCATGGCTATGAAGATTGAGGTTTCTTTAAAAGCCCACTGTCAGCCACAAATTGCATTTTTTTGTCGACACAACTATTGATTTCTTAATTGGTTCCTTTTAGAGTTTATATTTAGTTTGTACTAATAGTACCTAAGACACACATCGAACTGTTCAGAAGGATTATGCCAGTGTTACCAATATGTCATATCTAGGATCAGTCTTAAATCAGACAGAGAAGAACTGATTGTGAGGCGTGAACCTGTGCTAATAATGACTTCATATGTGAGGTATGAAGTTTGATAGAACCCGTTGGTAATGTATGTGAAACATTGCCAGTTTTATTTACTGCTGGTCATATGTGACACAGTTTGTCATAAAAGAAAACACAAAGAAAAAACTTTATGTAATTAATTTTCTTAAAGCCAACCTTTGCTATCAACTCACTTTTGTAGCTAATTGTTACATTTATTTATTACATACATAGTATTAATGCGGTATTATTATTTATAAAGTATACAGGAATGTCAAGTTTTTTGTTTATTTATATATATATATATTTATTTTTTTATTATACAGATATATTAATAGATTCAGACACATAAATACAAAAGAAAAACAAGCTTGTATACTGATTCATTCCCGCCTTTCCACCAAGTGTCTGAAGCTCATTATTGCTTTTGAAGTAGAAATAATTCAGATGGGAGCAGATATGACGACTCTGATAACACTGCCTGTATCCTCACATAGGCATACAGCTTATTCATGCAGATCATTGATTTGAATATGAAACATAGCTAAAATGCAACTAATACTCCCCAAAGAAAATAAAAAATAACACAATATTAAAAATGTGGTTCAACAGGAAATTGAAAAGCAACAGGTTTTTTTAGTGGCATTAATTCAGAACAATGTGTTACTTAGCAGTTGCTTAGCACATAGGCACTTGTTAAATTCCAAATTGCCTCCTTTTCGCTCGAATCCTCATTTAGGAATTTTTGATGCCAGTAATGGTAAATACATTACGTTTTATTTTCAGGTGCGATAGATTTTATTCATTTTCATTCCATTTTCATCTGTCTGCCTATCTTTTTACATCTAAATAGAAAAATATATGAAATATTTATTACACCAAATAACCAATAGACATGCCCTATAATTTAATTCACCTTGTGGTAGGAGACAGACTTCAGCTGGAAGAGTTATCAGTCATCTACTTGCCACTTGGACTAAATGGAAGGGTTATAAGGTAAAAAAATAAAATGAAATAATAATACTATATATATATATTTAACAAAAGATCTCCCAAGCCTCCCTGCACTCCGATATGTTCTGACTGTCAAGTAGTATATATTGATCACCAAATTAATGTAAACAAGGAATGTGTGTGTGCGTGTGTGCGCACATATGTGTGTGTTTGGAGATATTTGGACACATATATATAAGCTTGTTGGACATCCCATTAAAAAAACACGAACGTTAATGTGCTACAACAGCCTCTACTGGGAAGGGTTTTCGCAAAATTTTGGAGTGTGTCTGTGAGAATTTGTGCCCATTTAGCCTAAAGAGCATTTGTGAGGTGAGGCACTGATGTTGGACGAGAAGGCCTGGCTCACAATCAGCATTCCAATCCCAAAGTTGTATAATAGGGTTAAAGTTCAGGGCTTTTGTGCGGGTCACATGAGTTTCTCCACACAACCACGTAACACCATGTCTTTATGGGCCGTGCTTTGTGCACAGGGGAACAGGAGAGGGCCTTGTCCAAACTGGTGACACAAAGTTGGATGCATACAACTGTCTGAAATGCATTTGTATGCTGTAGCATTAACTTTACCCTTCACTGGAAAAAAGGGAAGTTATATTGTGTATCTTTAAATTGCCATAGTATTATATCTTATATCTTTTAGCTGTGTATTTATATAACTGCAGATGGCTTTTTGTGCCAAAAGTTGGAGACGTGTCTATGAAGAGTTGATAGTAGCTCTCTTCAAAGCTTTAAAACCAGGCAGCATCGATGGAAGTTTGAGGAACCTTGCACTTCAATTAGGTAGCAGGAAACTAGAAATTCACTTTGGTATCTTTCCAAACGATTGCAGACATTTGTTTTGTTAGATGTTTTTTAATCATGCATCTCCTAGCATCCTTTTTTCACATATGCCGTTCTTTACCTTCATTCAGTTCAGTCTGGTTGCTTGAAAAAAGAAAAGTAATTATTATACTGCCACTCACACCATCCAAACCATACACCAAGAAATCATATAGTTTGCTCTATTTGCATAATGTAGTTTCTCTGATCTGCTATTTAATTACCAGGTCATTTATCTTCATTGTATGTCAAAACTTAAGCGTAACTTGAAGCAAGCACATGGTTAGTAGTCCAGAATTATATTCTTTAGTTAAATATCTTTTATTTGCTCCATTTGAACTGCATATTTGGTTTCTAATATACTTCTTTAACTGAAGTATGTTTAAAGAATATTGGAGAGGAAGAACATTGTGGCAGTACCATAGGAAGACAATTTCCTAGAATAGTTCAGATAATTTATTTTGGGTTGAGTTTATATTTTAGCTTTATTATGGCCATTTTAACAATAATTTCAAATAAAAGTTGTGTTTTTAATGTCACTATTTTGCCTATTATTCACAGTTCAGATAATCTGTACAAATAAACAAACACACATATACATCCACAAGTAGCACAGACCAGGTCTTTTCAGAAAAGCTAATTTTATACATAAAGCAGAAAACTCTCAAAATATGCAATGTTTCAGGACCTCTAGTGAACTTTTATCAAGTGACATCAGCATAGAAACAAAAAACAGATTTAATCCCAAAATGAAATTTACCACCCAGAAGAAAGGATCCTCAGAAAGGGATACGTGTGGCACTCTTGTATAGAACAAGAAACTCGATTAACTATAAACAGTTATGTATGTAAAGCAAGAAGGAGTAATGAATGAACATGTTATGACTGATACCAATGGGGGTAATTCACAACGACAATAAGCTGTAAAAAAGACTTCTGTTCGGTCAGGTGTTGCTCCCCTGATGAAGCTGACACACTGTCAATGAAACACACATGATGTTTTCTTGTGCATGGGAAATCAAGGGAGCATTAATTATGATTTTTTTTTTGTACCGAGATTGTACCGAGATTGTAGTACATCAGCATGAAAAAGTCAGGTATGCAACATAAATAATACATCATATCAAGACATATAACAGAGTGCGTATGGTGTTAAATCCACATCGGACACCGTGGAAATCAAAGAATGACCAAAATAAGGCGTCACGGTCGCTGACGTCTGGTACAGGTCAGAGATAACACGCATTGGAGACATAACGATGTAGTTGCATAGTAGGATACAATAGTCGGTCTTATATTTTTGAAAAAAAGGTACGTTTGTGAACTGAACGACGGAGTAGAACTCATTAATTATGATTTTTTTGTTTCCTTTTCCCATATTTGGCCATGCTATCTAATCAGCACCACATTGTGTAGGTTAGGTATCAAAATACATTTTTTAGGGATTTTAAATTGTGTTAGGACTATAGTCATAAGACATTTGGTCATAGGGCATCTGGTCTTAGCTCCATATGACCAAAAGTCTTTATCAGACTTGTGCAAATGTTCTAAAAAACTATTTGGATACATTTTTTTTATCTGGTCCATTCGTTTTTGGACTACACATTTAATTTCCTGCCCTTGTGGTTCAGACCCCAAAAAATTCATAAATGGAATTTATGTATATATTTATAGGAGAAACATAGAGTGAATACGAGTGAGAGAGTTAGAAAGAGTGAGCTTATGAGAGAGTGAGAAAAAAAAAATGTTTGTGAACAAATGTCCTATGACCGAAAGTCCTATAACCACAAGCCCTATGAACAAAGACCCTATGACCAAAGGTCCTGTGAGCAAAAGTCCTATGACCAGATGCCCTTATGATCAAAAGTTCATATGACCATATGACTGAAACACACTGCTGTCTGGTGATGCACTGTAAGGAAGACTATAAAGATATTGTCTTTTTACAGATAAACTCATATCTTGTATACATTTTAAGGAATGTTCATTATTTTAGTGGGTTTAATGTTAAAATTGAATTATTATATAAATAACTTCAGTTAATTTTGTCTAGAGAGTAAAGAGAGTCTATGGAAGATAACCAAGGCTTAAAAAGTCACCATAATTTGATATTTTGGCAGGAAAAGTAACCGAAAAATATTGAATTTTATACTAAGCTACATTGTTTTACAATGCCCAAAAATATTTCTATTTCTATATTATAGCTGAATGTCACCATATATTTAACTTTTTGTCCAAGTTCATCAGTGATGCATAGATGCGCCATTGATGGTTGGTGCAAGATTTCTAAAGTGACCACCTTGCGCACATGTGCGTTTGCTGCTTCCATTATATTTATGAATAGGATTGATTGGCTGCTTTGAGTAGCCAAAACCAACAAGGATTGAGCAGAGCAATGCTAAAGTCACACTTAATATTCTGCAGAAATATAAATTTAGAAAACTTCCTACTCTCCACAAATGGACATTTTAGAATATATATATATATATATATATATATATATATATATATATATATAGTGATTTATAACGCTAATTTTCCAAAAAACAAAACATTTGTTTGGAAGCAGAGAATAGCCTTTGACAGTAAACTAACTTAGTGTATTATTTTATTAAATAAAACATAACTATCTGAAATCGTTTTTTGTTCTAAAAATGTTATGCTGCCCACTCCATTTAACCTTATATATTATTTCCAAAATTAATTTTGTAACTCCCGAAATCATGTTTATTGAACATAGTTGTTTTGTATTTATTCAATCGTTTGGAAGGCTGTTTTAAACTCTAACAATGGGGATGAAGTGATATAAATAAATGTAAATATTTTGTAATATGTAAGCATTTACTGTGACCTAAAATACCTTCTTTATAATACAAATTGTTTGGCATTTCCGGAATTAATTAATAGATTAACACCAGTTTATAAATGCATTCAGAGTGACACCAAATGAATGAAAAAAATATTTACTGAACACCAGCATACATTATTCTTGTTAATTTAATTCAGAGGGTAATGCAGAGCAAATCTCATTTGGATTGGAATTGTTAATGCAAAAATAAATTTTCTGTCACTACACACTGCAAAAAATCATATGTTTTCATATATATTTGAACACAGCAAAGCAGTTTAAAAAAAAAGAAAAACATTCCAATCAACGATTACATCTAGTATTATTCTTCATTTACCTTCTCTGGAGGCATGGGCCCCTAAATATGCAAACTATTATTGGAAAATTAAAAAAAATGGCCCCATATGCAACTCTAATTCCACACACATCCCCCCAGATTATACTGAGGTACTCTATTTGAAACTACCACATTACTTACATGAAACAATGCCATATTTAATACCTCTTAAGCCTTAGGTGAAATAGGAAAAAGCTTTACTAAATAAATAACACGTTGGAATACTAATAAATAAAAATATCAAAAATATAGAACATTTCTTCCTTGGTTTTAAAACTAGGGGGAGAATACATTTGTTGTAAAATTATGTATCATAATTTTGTTCCTGTTAAAAGTTGGGTTCCATGGCTTTATTCTGGGTCTTTTTCTGTTTTAAATTACCTTATTTGCTCGATTATAAGACAAGGTTTTATACCTCAAATAGAGGTCTGACTACAAGACTAAGATCCAGATCCCCGCAGCGCTGCAGGGGACCTGGATCCTCCTCTCGGACAGCCTCTGCTGCTGCCGGCACTTCCTCTGGGGGCTTCTATGATGGAGCTCCAGCCTCACATGACCTTCTGGTGCTCTACCATAGAAGTGCCGGCAGCAGCAGAGGTTGTCTGTGCGCATCCCGCAGCCGGTGAACGTTTGCGGGATGCACACAGACAACCTCTGCTGCTGCCGACACTTCCGCTGGGGCTTCTATGGTGGAACTGGAAGGTCATATGATGCCGGCACTCCGTCATAGAAGCCCTGACTGAAGTACTAGCCAGCAGCAGTGGAGGTCTGCATTGCACAGACCTCCACTGGTTGCCCCACTAGACACCAGAGAGTCTGAAGCAGGGGTCACAAGTAACACTGGTAAGTCAGGGTGGTGGTTAAGAATGGCATGCGAGGGTTCAATGATTTTCTAAAGGCAGAGGGGCATATAGGGGGTTAAAAGGCAAATCAAGGAGGCAGAGTGGCATATAGGGGTTATAAGGCATATCTGTGGGGGGGAGTGGCAAATGGGTTAAAATGCATGTCAGGGAGGCAGAGTGGCATATATGGGCGTATGAGGTATATCTGGGAGGCAGAGTGGCAAATAGGGGGTTAAAAGGCATACCTGGGGGCAGAGTGGCTTATTAGGGAGGCAGTAAGGAAAAAATGGTTTTGAAATAGCAAAACGCTACTTGTACTTGCACCATAACGTGCAGAAAAAAACCAAAAACATTGGGTATTTTTAAACTCAGGACAAATAGTAGAATCTATTTAGTCGTTTTTTATTAGTTTTTATAGAAAGTAAATTATTTTTCAAGAAAAAAATTTTCACCATATTTTAGACTTTTTTATAGTAAATGTTATAATACAATTAAAATGATGACATCTAAAGAAAGCCCTTGTCCTTAAAAAAAAAATATATATAACTTGGGTTGGTTCAGTAAATGGGAAAAAAGGCAATTACAGCTAAACACGAGCAGCCATTGTCATGAAGGGTACAAAAAATGAAATCAGCCATTGTCACGAAGGGATCAAAAAGGAGACAAACAACTATGTGATAATAAATGGCTTTATATGATCACTAGCCTTAAATAAAAGATCAGTCATATTTTCAAAATCAATGCCAACATTTCACAATTTCTGCCAGTGTATGCAAACCTTTGAGCACAACTGTATGTATTGAAAATAGAATGTCATAAAACTCCCTTTTGGTGTAATGGTCAGGTGTCCCAAAACTTTTGTCCATATAGTGTACATATATATGACTGAAGCTAGGTCTTGACAGTCAAGAACTGACCCTCAGTGAGCAGTGGAATCTGATATAATAGCTAATCACAGTTGAGGGGCCATTTTTTCATGAAGTTTACCATGAAATCTGAGAAGCCTGGTAGAGAGAGTATGTGTGTAACCAAGAGAAAAGGAGATACACACTGTTCTATCAAAGTGTATTAAAGATGGGTATGGCAGCGGTCAGGGCTGCACACTGACGTGGGCGGTCCCGCTGACGTCGGGGGCGTTCCTGCTGAAGTAGGGGGGGGGATTCCCGCTGACGGCAGCGGGCACGACCCCCATTTAAAGAAAAAATGGGGGTGGAGCGGGGCCTGTCAAGACCCCGATCCCGCGACCCGGAGGATTTGGGTCTTGACCCAGAGAACCGGAGAAGCGTTGCTTCACCCAGCAATCTCCGGGTCAAACCCGGAGAGTTCTCAGGTATGCAGCGGGGATCTCACTGTACTCACTTAACCAACAGGTACAACAAGTGCATTTGGGAAGTATTTTTGCAGTTTTAAAGATGTGGTGAAAGCTATTTTTAACTATTGAACATGTTTTGATGGTAACAAAAGAATTACCGTAGATTTTTCTTCTATCATCCATTGTAAGAAATACAAATTAGGAAGTTCTATTCATGTTATAAGTATTTCAGTAGCCAAGGTAACATGTAGAAGAAAAACATATTGCCAAGAAGACAAATACCTACTTTGTGGTTCAGAACTGAATCATTGTTCATTTGTTTGTAGCATATTTAAATCCTTTCAATAACTTTATAATAACAAAAAGCTGCCATGCTACAACCACTGCATTTATTACCATTCAATGTTATCAGTAATAATTCAACAGTAAGTCAGCGTTATTCATGTAATAGCAAGCAAAAAATAGGTTGTCCCTAGCAATGGGTAAATTGGTATGTCTATTAGTCTGAAAGCATGGAATATGGATTATGACAGACGTAAAGAGCAATACAAGTCACACAGTGGTCTGCAGATTACAAGCGAACCCACTTTTGAAGACAGAACACTTGCAAAATCAGAGAAGCCACAGATCTAAATTCCCAAAGTAATCATCATTAAAAATAACGTATCACTGAGCATAGATTTTATGAACCAGTAAAGCTGGATTTTTTTAATAAAAAAACATTGGCATTCTCTAGGAAGGTAAGGGAAAGCAGCATGTTTGCTGTTAAGGAGAACTACAGCATCACGTTGCTTTCAGCAAGCACTTACTAGAGGGTACATAGTAGGACATTCATAGCTGGAGTACCCTTAGGAGGGGGCACAGAGCCCATTTATGTACACTCACCTCCCACCCCCTCCCGTACATCTCACTGGGATGAGTGAGATGTACGAGAGGCCATCCATCATTTTTATCGAGTTCTCATCCATCAAAAAACACAACATTTTAAAACTGACAATGACAAGGCAGAAAAAGAACTCCTTTCCAGTCTTATTGGCATTGGTTTATGAAATGGAAAATAATTAAATGGACCTTGTATATGTTCACGTGTGCTGGTAGTCCCAAGCGGATGGAGGATACATTGCATTCTAGGTTGACTTGAGCATAAGTCCATAAGATGCAGATGCACTTTGTTTTTTTATTTTATTTTTTTTGCATGACCCTTTCAATTTCTTAAGCTCTCTCTATTTTATGTATGTAACAATGATGCTAATCTATGCATTGAGCTTGACCAGTAGCACATGCATTATGTCATAATACATTGATGCGTGCATCAACTTTATTTCTATACATTAGGAATACAGTACAGTATGGTACATTTATTGGCTATTCCTCAGTATATATTTACCTTTACCCACCCCTTCCATTTTATACCTTGCTACTCTATTTATCAATACCCTACCCCCTACGAATACCAACATCTACCCTCTAACACCTCTCTCACACTATTTTCTCTACTTTTCTTCCCCTTTCATGTTCTATCTACACCTCCCTATTCATTCGTGACCATGTTCATTTCTCTTATTTCCTTTTACACCTCTTATATGCACATAGCGAAAACCAAGCTAAATTACTGTTATTTCCACTAGTAAGTTTCAAAATAAATTGCTCACTGAAGAGATGCTATCATGAGGTACTTCTAGGGACCATCAATTAATACACCTTTAATAAAATTAGTCAGTAAACGTGTTCATATATTTGCTGAGACCAAAAAAATATGTAAGCCGCTTGTATCCCGAGCAATCTTAAATCAAAGAATGCCTTTAAGCAATCCCGCATGATCTGTTACTGCCATTTAAGCTGTGCATTTCCACAGGGTAAGAATCTTTCCAGTATGCAGTAAAAAATAATTTCATGCACCACTGCAGTCTCTTGAAACTAATTCAACATCCTATTTTGTTGCTGCTGTCTTTTGTTTCTATATTTCCAAAAGTCTACCCAGTATGTACCTTACCTAATTTTCAAAGATCAGCACTTTAACTACTAATAATACATAATTTAGCTAATTAGGGGAAGTGAATACGCATTTGGGTTCCTATACTGTAGCATGTCAGCATTTCAAATGTTTTCACATATTGCAGGGTTTTCCTCGAGCTCCTGTATTTCCTCATGCAAACATTAAATTACACTCTTGGGTATAATTTACATCCTATGCAATTTACCGAATTTATCAAAAAATAAATATAAGCAGTGACAAAATTAAATCGTCCTCTTGGCCAATTAATCTTGTACAAGTATGAGCATCAATATATAATTTGACTGTATAATGTGTATCATTTAAAGGGACCACACATAAACTGGTGCATACTAATGGAAAACATGTGCCTGATACCAAAAAATTAAACACAGCTGAGAACTAGCTATCAACTTATCTCTTCTGTGTGTTCATTGGTCACCAGAAATTCCGTATGGATGCTCAGTTTTTTCTGGACGGGATAGCCTGTGTGGCTTCATATACACCTCTCTGGGGAGAAAGCAAGGACTGGATTTTTTCTGCTCACCGTTGACCTTAGCATTTTACAGCCTAGTGTTTGAAAACAGATCAATTTATTTTATGGTCAGACATGGTTCTTTCACATTTTTTTCCTTCTGTTGCATAGATTTCTCAGATGGCTATATCAATTAGAAACCAGAGATAAGGGTTCCAACGCACCAAGATGATGAAACCAGACCTGAAATATTATGTGCTAGCACCTGTCTTATGACAGTGCCTTTACTCACTATTTGTATAAACGCCATCAAGATCCTTGCAGTGTTGTTTGGAGAACACAATGTGACCCTAAAAAAACAAAATTAATAATGAACAAATTTAAACAAAAGATTGGACTGTGGATGTCATATGTCCTAACATCGAGGGGAAAGATCCTGCACAACAAGGTTCTTCTTGTGGTGCCATACTTGGCCCCCATCTTCTACAGTTGGTTAAGGCATAAACTGGACAGTTTCCACCTTTATCTGGTGCCGGTCAACGTCTGCGCGATGCACGTAGACAACCTCCGCTGCCGGCAGTTCCGCCCGAGCTTCTATGGTGGAGCACCGGAAGGTTATGTCACGCCGGTGCTCCACCATAGAAGCCCCAGCAAAAGTGCCGGCAGCGGAGGTTGTCTACACGTATCGCGCAGACGTCCACGGCTGCCGGAGAGGAGGATCCAGGTCCCCTGCAGAGCTGCGCATCCCTGCGCTAAATCCCGATTATAGGCCTATATTCGGGCAAACACGGTATATGTATTTATATATACCTGTATGTTAATAGTTTAGTTAACAAAATTAAAAGTGTAAATTAAGTAAATATTGGTGTGAACGCGTTTTTCCCTCAAAACAGCATCGGTTCTTCTAGGTACATTTGCATGCAGTTTTTCAAGGAACTCAGCAGGGAGGCTATTCCAAACTTCTTGGAGAACTAACCACAGTTCTTCTGTGGATTTAGGTAGCCTCATTTGCCTTTCTCTCTCTTCACATAATCCCAGACAGATGGTGTTGAGATCAGGGCTATGTTCTTCTTAATGCTGAAGATAGTTCTTAATAACTTTGGCTGTATGTTTGGGTTTGTTGTCATGCTGCAGAATACATTTGTGGTCAATCAGGTGCCTCCCTGATTGTATTGCATGATGGATAACTATATGCCTGTACTTCTCAGCATTGAGGAGAGCATTAATTCTGCCTAAATTCCCAACTCCATTTGAAGAAATGCAGCCCCAAACTTGCAAGGATCCTCCACCATGCTTCACTGTTGCCTGCAAACATTCATTCTTGTACCGCTCTCCGGTCTTCCGGTGCACAAACTGTGTTCTGCTACAGCCAAATATTTTAAAATTTAACTCATCAGTCCAGAGCACATGCTGTATTTTCTCTGTACCCCGGTTCCTGTGTTTTGGTGAATAGTTGTTTGGTCTTGTTTCCATGTCAGGTATGGGTTTTTTGCCGCAAGGTTTTCATGAAGACCACCTCTGACTAGACTTCTCCAGACTGAAGTTGGGTGTACCAGGCTCCCACTGTTTTCTGCCAATGCTGAGCTGATGGCACTGCTGGACATCTTCCAATTGCAAAGGGAAGTAAGCATGACTTATCCTTCATCTGCTGTTACCTTGGCCAACCACTGTGTCTATGGACTTCAAGGTTGCATGTTTATTTGTGCTTCTTCAAAAGAGCTTGGGCAGAACATCTGGAAACTCCTGTCAGCCTTGAAATGTCTGTCCTTGCTGATGCATTGCTGTGCTCAATCTTGCCATGGTGTATGACTTTTGAGATTAAACTTCAGCAACCTCAGCTTGTTTGGCTGTGCCCTGCTCAGTTTTATTCCTCCTACACATGTTTTTGTGTTTCAACGTACATATTAAATTTCCTGACTTTGTGCAAGTGTAGCTAGAAGAATTGATGCTGTTTTAAAGACAATGGGTGGTCACACCAAATATTGATTTGATGTAGAAATTTCTTCTGTTCACCCGTTTTGCATTTTGCTTGAGGAGCTGATTTAATTTTATCATTTTTCTGACAAACATTAGCTCACTTTTGAGCAATCCCTACCACAGAAATAGTGGGTATATGTCATGGGTGCTTTGTGGTGTCTAGTCAGAATTCATTAAGAGTCCAAATCATAGTCAATCTAGTGTTAATTTTGTGTAGAGGCTCATATGTTGTAAACCCCCTTCTGTAGAGAAATATAAAGAAAACAAAAACATTTATGGGAAACCACAGAGTTAATCAAGAAGCAAAATTATTTCATTAAATTGGATTAGCAGATCTGAATTATCCAGCACATAATTCCACTTATGAATGACCAGAAGGCAGTAAAACAAAGATTGCTAATTTATACATCAGATGGTAGTTTATAATCAAAGCAAAGTGGATAGGCTACAGCATCGACTCTTTAATTGCCCATTAAATTGCAAACACACAAATGTCCAATTGTCTAGTAAAATCCAGAAATAATTAATTCATAAGCTATTACATAGACCACATGCAGGGATAGACATTTGAAGTTTGCTCTTAAAGGTTCTCTGAACAGTATATTTCTTGTGTGTGTTAGTTACTTGCCCACTTGGTCCAGAAGGCGCCAGACATTCCCTGGCCTCTGTAGGCAATAGGTTAGATGTTGTTGCCATTTTGTACATTTTCTTATGTTCTACTAACCTTCTCTGTGTACACAAACCAACTACCAAAATTTCTCCAAGAGACCATCAACGTCGGTGTTTACTATTCCACAATAAGAAAGGTTTAACCGCTGCCCAGGAAGAACACAAAGGCTTATCTCACATTTGCCAAAAAACAACTTGATGACCCCCAAAGCTTTTGGGATAATATTTTGTAGACTGATGAGTCAAGAGGAACTTTTTGGAAGACATAGATCCTGCTACATCTGGCATATAGTTCCACAATAAGAACATCATATCAACAGTCAAACATACTGGTAGTAATGTGATGGCCTGGGACTGCTTTGCTGCCATCAGTTTGTGATCTAAAGCTCAAGTGCAGTTGGGTTATGCAGCAGGACAATGATCCGAAGCACAGAAGCAAGTCCAACGTAAATGTTTGATTTCAGTTGTTGCTGCTAATGGTGGCACAACCGGTTATTAGGTTTAGGGGGCAATCACCTGTTCACATGGTTGTTATACACCGATCAGCCATAACATTATGAGTACCTGCCTAATATTGCATGGGTCCCCCTTTTGCCAACAAAACAGTCCTACCCCGTCGAGGCATGGACTCCACTAGACCTCTGAAGGTGTGCTGTGGTATCTGGCACCAAACAGAATTGACTCTTTAGGTCACTGATCATTTATCATGTTATCAGACAGTGAGATAATCTGGTGGGTGTTTATTATACACAAGTACTTTGTTTTCTCCAACAAAATTGAGTATAAAGCTATGCATGTGTATTATACACCAGTGCTTATTATATCCATGTCTTTATGGTACCTGCAATTTTAATAAAATCCCTTAAATTACTAGCCCCCTTTTTTATCACAGAACAATCATTAATGAAGACCTGCTTAACCACTGGAGTAGCCTTGTAGAATACAAAATGATAATCCTATCCACTAATTCTTTGCCCAGTTAGACCTAGTTCCAATGCTACAAAGTCAAAGTCCCACGCTACAATTCCTCTAGCTTTGTTTAATTAATTAAGTACTTTAACCTGAATTGTGTATTAACAAATATATTTTTCATAAAGCTATGTGCCACATAGTTAAAATAATAATTGTTCTTTCTAGTATGCTAAACAAATACTTCAGGGATAGACTATGGCATTCAGCAGTATTAGGAAAGAACAGCCCCGTAGGGAAAGAATAGGACGAAGGGGCCCCATGAATGAAGTGCCGGACGAGGTACCCCGTTGAATGCCTAGTGTTAAGGGTTAAGGCATGACTAGGCAAAATTTTAGCACTTAAGGTGTTAAGACTTTGAGGCACGAGGGGTAATTGCCCTCCCTGAGGGGTATATATTAAGGGGGGGGTTTATTCTATAGGGTCATCATTTTAAAAAATATTTTCCCGCCTATCCCTCCCTGATTTTTTGCATTAGCCGGGGGCTCAGGTTTTTAAGCTGGTACGGTGCAGGAGTTAACCATGTAGGTATGGTTACTTGTGGTGCACAGAGGTGTAAGTGCAGGACACTCCAGGGGCATCTGCCCCTGTGAGTCGTATGGTCATGTGATTACCGCGCTGGGGGACGCCGGCAGTTCCAGCAGGGATACAGGTGGATACGCCCATACCAGCAGGTTACTTCATGGTTATGATTGGTTATCATTGTTGTTGTTATTTTGACGGTAAAATGTTTATATACTGGGTCAAAATATGTTTGGCTAATAAATGGTTATAAAATTATCAATGATGTAAACATTTAATAAAGGTTGAGTGTTGCGGTGCTGTGTTATATGCGGTCCGCACCACGGACAAAATAAAATCCATAGTTGACGATTAATAAAGTTTTGAAATCAAGAATTGTCTCTTGTCTTATTTAGAAGGGGGGGCGAAACTGGACGCTACTTCATTCATGTTTTTTTTCTAATGCTGCATTTACTTATTCAATTGTTAAATTCCGTAGTCTAGGTGGAACAGCACTTTTAATGCATGATTTTTTTAAGGTTGTTTAAAAATGTTGTCAAGCCATGTCAGATCCACATTTTAAAATATTCAGTAATGACAGACATTTCTACTACATGTAAGTAAAACATAAACACTTAAAACCATTAGAATGACCTGCCAGCTTAAGTACAATACTGCAATTGTACGAAACTCTCACAGCACAGTATCTATCTATCTATCTATCTATCTATCTATCTATCTATCTATTTATATATATATATATATTTATATATATATATATATATATATATGCACATATACATATCAAGGTCTATATATGAACATAAATCAACTCTTGTTAGATTTCTTTTCTTTTCTTTGTAATTTATGTAAATGAGAAAAATGCTCAAATATTATTACGTTAGAAATCTAATATTTAAGATAAATTATCTGGAATTCATATATTAGGTGCACAGGATAACTGCATTGTTGGTCCATATGCCCTGGGTCATTCTGTAACTGATACAGGAAACCTCATGTCATTAATAAAAATCTAATATTTTATGTTCATGCATGCATACTTGAGGAAATGTTCCTCTTGGTATTACTGAGGTTTGGGATGCATTTTAGTCCCAAAAGCTATATAAGTGGGTTGGCAGGTCTGTCGTCATTCAAGCTTCCTATAGAGCTGTGTGGAAAAAAATCTGGCCATCTCCGAAAATGAGCGCCAAGGAAACTCTTGCAAATCCCCCTTGTTTCCAGATTTTAATTTCCATCGACGTCATGAGTGTGGTGAGTTATAGATTGGGTAACACCATGATATATGTGAAGTTTCAGGAAAAACCAGGTGCCATCACTTGTATCCCTGTCAGTGCGTTTGTAAGTAAAAAGCACTGTATTTTGCTGTGACTCTCAAGAATATAAATTACATATTTTGCTCTGCTCTTACAAACAAAATAGGGAAGGAACTAGGATTAGAACAAGTGGATCAAGAATATGCTAGTATAAAATGGAATGGCTATATGTAACTTTCCTTGGGAAGTCACTACTCTCTTCTCCCTGTGTACAAGTACTTCTTAATGTATGTCCATGTCATTGTCCCTTTTGTATATTGTCATTTTTAATATTTGTGATAATTTTCACTATCCCCAATAACTGTTCCCTTTGTTCCTTTATAATACCAATATGGAATATAATGGTTTTCTAGAAATAATTGTAATTTAAGTTACATTTCTTTTCTTAATTTACTGCTCCTCGTTGGTGGAAGTTGATTTCTTTCAGTTTCTGTAAGGGAGCAGAATGCAGAAAAGGTAGAAATTATTATGCCAGTTTTGCCACATTTTGCCACTGAGCAGACCTTTCACTAAGTAAATGAAATCAATAAGGACTTTGGGGAGTAAAACTGTACCATGGGTATTATAATCTATGAGATTAATTAGTAGCTAACGATTGCTGGTGTTTCAACACATTGTCGTATGTGCATACGTGGGAACTCTCTGATCCACGAATTTCTCAGGAAATCTGCTGTGTGTATAATCTAAAGCATTTGGCCCCTTTTCAGGTTCTGTCCGGGTCCCACACTCCCAGCAACCCTTTTTTTTGTGCTATCCCTTATAATACACGTCACTTTCTTAACCCAGCCACACCACATTCCTGCCTGTAGGGAGCAGTAGAGAGACAGCACTAAGGGGGCAATGACAAGAGCCACTGTGATTGGCATAACTAGCCTTTAATTATTGCGTATCAACCACTTTTTAAAGAGTCAAATAACTTTTTTTTTAGTTTCTTAAAACATTATTATATCTTTCTTTTGGTATATGTGACGGTCTCTTGCTGTAACAGTACCATGTTGTCTAAAACCCTTTACAAATCTTCATTGATATTCTTGGCATTAGCCAGCTTCTCATCTTGTAAAAGGCTATTTTTATAAAGGAAAACTTAGCTCAAAAGGGGAGGGGGAGAGGTTTAATCCTCTTTTATTTGTCTAAAATTATACACTGTTTTGAATTGGTTGGCTAAGCTTATAATGCCTTAAATCTTGGTCTCGTCTTTCTCTGAAGTCTGAGAGAGGACTAATAGCTCCAGATAAGAGCCGTGTACAAGATAGAATCCTAAGGTGCTTTTTGCTTCCCAAAATATAAAAAAAAATGACCAAATGGCTTGGTTCAGATTATGTAAAGACATTAAAAAAATAATTTTAGGTAAAAATATGCAAGTGCCCAATGGAACAAAGCAGAAAATACTATGCAAGCGGCTAGACTTACAAAAATCTGCCTAGCATTTATTTTATGCAACATAATCAATTCTGCATTGGATATTTTATTGCAAACTGGAAATTGAGAGCCCAGTTAACCAAGAACAATGGACACATTGACCCAAAAAATTGGGTTTTATCTTGATGGTTACAATGGTAAGAAGTTTTGCTATTGAAGCTTTTCTGCGATGACTACTTTTGCATAGATGAACAAATATCAAATTGGAACAGAAATTACTTTGTTTACTAATCAAAGCCAAATATAGTTTCCCTTCAGTTTTTATTGATTGTGTTCTTAACAATAAGTGATCAAGAAAACAAAATTGGAGAGACTAGTGAATGAAAAGATGGGAGTTTCTCATCATCTCAAAATTATCACAAAATAAAGCAGATCCAGAATTTATTTGTCAAAAAAAAGCAATATATGTTAAATAAGAGAGGAAGTACCTGCCCTACCCACCTGCAACTAAAGGTTAAGTGAATAAACCCAATGTTTCTTAGGCTGCTTTATAGATATATAAAATACAAAAAATAAGCATGACTTATATCTGAAATATTATTTGACATTAAGTTTGAAAAGCATTGTCAATTCTAGCCATTATTTACAATTCGCCTGACATTTCCTTTTGTTTTGAGGTTATTTTGCAGTAATAGCTCACTTTGCCTAAATATCGTCACTTTTACAGTAGTCTGCTTATTTTGCCAGTAATGGATTTCTGTCCAAAACCATATTTCTATTACATTAAGTTGAAAAATGAAAAGCAATACAATATAAAAGTGCAGAACAAATTTCTTAACTCCTAAATTTCTGTACTTGTAAGCTAAATTTGAGTAACTGTTTTCCAGTTCAGCAGTATGAAGAAATTCATCCACTGTAATGCTAGGTGAGGTTAGGCAGGTATGACAGGTCTTTCTTCTTATAAGTAGCTGGAGACAGAGAAGGTCGAAAATGTTTAAAAGTCACATACAGTATAAGCTGGAGATCAGAAAGGAACCTTGATTACAATTATATCACCCTCACGTTGTAGGGCAAACCATGTAGGGCAAACCATGTGTTAAAAAAGGAAATAAATCAATAGATGCAAGATATTATGTAAATTAGGTTCAAGCTTGGCATGTTGGGAGCCCGTTTTATTCCCCTCAGTGTGGCCCCAGTGCTGCTAGGCCAGCCCTCAGACCAGAGAAATCTGCAGGTGAGGTAAGGGGGTGCAGGAGGATGAATAATTTAATGAATAAGTGAGTGAGTAAATGAGTGAATGAACAAATGTATTTAGGGGCAGAGATGGCAGACGCAGGCTATTTGGGGACACAGGCAAGCTGTTGGTGAAAGATGGCACAGGCAAGCTGTGTGATGGTAAAGGTGGCACTGAGGGGCATTTTGTTGTTGAAGTTGGGGTGCCCCGAGGCAATTTTCGTACTGGGGCCTTGTGGTTTCTAGTTCCACCCCTGGTGTAGCGTGCGGGCACATGAACTCGACCACGCACAAAAATATATTCGGCTGGTGTCCAAATATTCCCAGTCCGGCCCTGGGCTCATGGTGCATTTCATACTCTTGCCAGCAACATACCCAGTGAAGCGGATGTGTGTCTCACTATGAACAGTGGAGGCCATTCTGGTTGGACCTCCCTGCTGGCTCAGAAACATCCATTGCACCCATCAAGTCTTCAGAATTGTATTTTTATTTTTTTAATGCGCATTGCAATACATTTTGTGTGGACTAAAGCAAGAAGGTTTTACTTAATGTAAGGATGATTTACTTTAATGAGAGGGTAGTGAATATGTGGAACTGCATCTCAGCAGAAGTAGCTTGAGGTCCTTGGAACCCTGAAATGTTTATT
The DNA here is from genome assembly GCA_023333645.1 of Sceloporus occidentalis. Taxonomy (NCBI): domain Eukaryota; kingdom Metazoa; phylum Chordata; class Lepidosauria; order Squamata; family Phrynosomatidae; genus Sceloporus; species Sceloporus occidentalis. Next base: position 3,185,739 of record JALMGF010000034.1, on the reverse strand, counting down.
TTTATTTTCCTCATCTTTGCACATCTCTATTATAAATTGGCGTTTTGGTCGAGATTTTTTAAAGCTATTATAAAATCTTTAGTTTTTAGAGTGATCTGAGGTAGGATTTTTTTGTGTTTGCATTTGCAAATACCTAATAAGTAGCACCTGTTATATTTATCAGACTCATGAATGCCTAACACGTGATCCCCCTTTTTGCCAAACACAGCTTGGGCGGTCCCTAAACCCATTGAAAACAATGCATTTTGTCATTAAGGGGTTAAGCCTGCCTGACTTCAACAAAATTAACTGGCAGCCCTCTGAAGAAATGTGTGAGAGGGAGGGAAAGAAATGACTCAGCTATGAATGAATGAATGAATCTTAACCGAATTGTAGAGGTTTTGTCATTCATTGTTTTATTGAGGGCTCTCCTTTATTGGACATTCACACAAAAACACATTTGCAAGATTAGTTAAAAATAAAGTTTGTACAAATTCGAATGCAATAGACTACTAGATTTTTTTTCATAAAAACCCTCTAATGTTTCAAAGAACAGAGTTCACAGAATACTTGTGACCTGATTTATTTCAGAATGAATCCACAATTTCAGTCTGCTTTGTGCCAAGGTGATGTTTCTAGCAAAGCCAAATGCCATTCAAACAGAACAAAGTAAGTATTATAATTGCCTTGTATTTTCTGTCCAGGAAGCAATATTTATTGTCAATTTTGTTTCTCTTGTGAAATTGTTAATGTCTGTTGCTGGAAGCATTTTGGGTTTTTCATATATTCCTTAAACCAGTCTCTGCTGAGTGAGCAGAAGACCATCTATCACCAAAAGGAACTAGTTTTTCTGAAATCTCTTCGACTCAATGTATACTTCATTAGCTGGTTAACTTAAACATATGGAATCATTTTAGAAATTTCTAAATCCTAGGTTTATGAAAAAAAGTATAGTTTGTGAAAACATTCATATAATTGTCTCTGTAATCATTTTATAAAAACAAAAAAGATTGACTTGCTATGTGTGTTCTCTGTTTTACTAACATATATATGTTTTAGAATTTTTTGGAATTGCATAGTTGTAGTGTCTAATTTCTCTAAAGCAGACAAACTTAAATACATCTATACACATGTTTCAGTTCTGTATGCTTATGATGGGTTGAAAAATCACAAAAGGTCTCTGCTGCACCAAGCACAGCAAGCAAAATAAAAGACACTTATGCCTAAAACAGGTGGGTCTTTTCACTAAATAGTTAAGTAAAGTTAAGGTTTAGCTACACTCACAAGACTTGACTGACGTTGCAACACATTCACAAAAGTGCAAGTTTTTTTTGCAAAGGCATATAAGGACCTGTGACGATGTAAACTTGCATGCTCCTTTTAAATAACTTGTATTTTTGTGAACATGCAGTGTTAGCATACTTGCCTATTCTAAAAAAAAAATAATACTCTTTATCTATTCACAACAGGCTTATAGTGTCCAATTATAATTGCCTTATTCCTCCACACCTACTCAGAGAGATGAATGATAAATTAACAGTCCTAACTAGCTATAATAGCCACTGATTGTAGTTCAAAAGTAATGTCTCTATAAAACTTAACTTTTTTTGCTAGCTAAAGCATTAAACACACTAAAGTGCCTGAAATAAAAAAATGAAACATTATTCAGACTCATGCAATGCCACGATTGCTTTAATTTTGAAGAATTTTCATTCATCCTTACTTTTCTTGTCTACAGCATGGTTTTGCTTTGTTTACAAAGCGACTACACACATTTTGGCTCAAATTTGCAGCTTGCCAGTTGATCTACCATGGATGTAAATCTTGCGCGTTGTCTACAATTCTGATGAATATGAATTAAGCTGCAATTACAAGAAGGCAGCTTAAGAATACAATAGGAAGACATGGCACCCAACTCTCTAAAATTAACATGCAGGAGAGGTATGTCGTTCTGTGCAGTACAATGAAATAATGCAACACATCCTCAGAAGATGCAACTGAGTCATCATGACATATCCATGTGCACACAGCAGGAAAGGCATGGGATTGGCGTGTGGCTATCATGAATATAAGAAAATAACTGACTGGGAACTGATTGGATAATAATAATGGACAGACTAGATGGGTTGGATGGTTATATCTGCCATCAAATTCTATGTTCCTGTATGAGTGTCAAGGGCAGGATTGAGCTAACAGTGGTAAAATTGTGATTGCAATTTCTATTGTGGTTTCTTTTTGACTATACTTTTATGTACACATGTTTCAAACAACGCTATTGATAAACAATCCTGTGTGATTTCAACAGGAAATTATTGTTCATCTCAACATTGCTTTTTATTGCTTCATGAAAGATAAGGTTGAATAGACACAATGCCACGCAATACCAAGATTTATTGTTTCACTATATTTATAAATACTCATAAGTATTTGATGTTGTAGTAGGAGAGCGCAGGTAATGTGAATTTAATTACCTCCGATAAATATCTCACCAGATTCTTCAACATAATCTTCCATTGTGTACCATAAATATAAGGTCTCTTATCACATATATACCTTTGCCATTTCCCACATTTTAGTATGGAGGACTATACTTCATTAGGAGACTGGAAACTATGAAACTAATCACATAACTCTATAGACCTAATGCATGTAACTTCTAAAATATAGAAGTCCCATTGAACAGCAATGCTTTGGTACACAGAAGCCAATTTTTCCAGCTTATTATTTCTATTTCAATATTTTTCTTATAGTTTCTGTTTCAGTTTGATTATACTTTTAGCTTTCCATCACCATGGATACATAAACTATGGTTACAGTCAGTATGCAGAGATCTTTCTATTCTTTATTTTTGTTTGACTGAACAAAGAAATAGGTACATAATTCTGAAAATTACATTTTACATTTGTGTGCTGTATCAGTGATATGTTAACTTCACTTTCGATCTATAGTGTATTACTAAAATTAGAAAAAGAACATAGTTAATTCTGTTTTATACCAATGTTTCTTTGTTGTATTCTCTACATGAATGAATTAGTGAGTGAGTGAATGTATTAGTGTTCAGGGGCAGAAGTGGCACAGGCAGACTGTTTCAGGAACAGAGGTGGCACAGGCAGACTGCTTCAGGGGCAGAGATGGCATGGGCAGGCTGTTTCAGGGGGCAAAGGTGGCACAGACAGGCTGTTTCAGAAACAGGTGGCACAGGCATGCTGTTTCGGGGACAGAAGTAGCACAGGCATGCTGTTTTAGGGGTAGAAGTGGGATAGGCAGGCTGTTTCAGGAACAGAGGTGGCACAGATAGACTGTTTCAGGGGCAGAGGTGGCACAAGCAGACTGTTTCAGGGGGAAAGGTGGCAGAGGAAGGCTGTTTCAGGAACAAAGGTAGCACAGGCAGGCTGATTTAGGGGCATATGTGGCACAGGCAGGCTGTATCAGGAGCAGAGGTTCGACAGGCAGGCTGTTTCAGGGGCAGAGGGACATACATGTCAATGTATGGTTTAGTATATATTGATGTAGGTTATGCTGCACTACTGTCAATATCCGCCTCAGTGTATAGTGACAGGAATTACGCTGTGCCACCATCAATGCATAGCTCAGTATATAGTCATAGGAGTTATGTTGTACCATGAAAATAAACGATAAATAACCGCGCACTCGGTGTGGTGGCTAATCCACTTGTATAAATGGATAATAAAAAATGCATACACAACAAATCTTTGAATTTCTTGAAGAAACTCAAATGGATCCAGATATATACAAAAAAACAGAACATAAACACTATATAGTGTAGTAAGTAGATAAATGTGGAGGATATAAATACAAAGACAGCCTCTTACATGATATAGGGCATAGAATAGCCCTTTAAGAAGCATCTGTGTTCTTCTTGGATACGGACTCCCTCAAGGCAGTATACGTAGACAGAAAGCCAGAAGGTAAGTAGAAAAAATGTTATTCGATAATAAGTAAAGTTTTTTAACTTACATCAGAGATTCCACGTTTTTTTAAATGTGACCATATAACTAATTAATATAGCAGCGTCCCACTAAAATCAGTCCCCAGTGGCTCCGTGTACTTCCTCCTTCCGACGCCGATGCCACGTCTGATGATGTCATCAGGTACCACGGAGACGCATTTCGCTGTAACAGCTACCTCAAGTGTGTATCAGGTAGGTTCCTATCCAAGAAGAACACAGATCCTTCTTAAAGGGCAATTCTATGCCCTATATAATGTAAGGGCTGTCTGTAATTATAGCCTCCACATTTATCTACTTACTACACTATATAGTGTTTATGTTCGGGTTTTTTTTATATATATATTTGGAGCCATTTGAGTTTCTTCCAGCACTTCAAAGATTTGTTGTGTATTTTTTATTATTCATTTACACAAGTGGATTAGCCACCACACAGAGTGCACGGTTATTTATTGTTTCTTTTCATTATTGGTTTCTTTTATGATAGCGCATCACTTTTTTTCGTTATGCTGTACCATATCTGTTCAGTAAATGCTATTTATTTAAACTTATTTATTAATATATATTTTTTTATTTTTAGTTTTTTCCAGTTCACAATTTACAAATGTGTGAAGTTTGTTGTTGTATCTGTTTGTGATTAATAATAAAGTCTAATTACATTTTAAGTGTGCCTTGTTTATTTTTTCTACATTTAACAAAAAATATCCTGCTCTTGTCCAAATATGCTGCAGTAACTCTTAAATACCATCAACGAACTTCAAAATATCTTCTAAGCATTTCTGTTGCCTGATGTTATCAGATTGAAAGAAAATATTATATCATTCTAGAAAATCTATTTCAAGAGCCAACTTTTAGCACTTTCTCAAAACTGTGATGTATGTTATAGGTCCCATAGTTTGATTGCAGCTGTCTGAGAATCAGTTTGCAGTGCTTTCTGATGGAATGAGCTATATAAATTCAATTGACTTCAAGAAAACAGGTCCATTTGGAATTCAGTATTGCAGAGTTTAGAGCTATAATTTAGCCTTTGGCCACTAAGATAATCTAAATAAGGTCTGCAAACAAATGTAAAAATAGCGATTTACCATGAATGTTTGATGTTTATATTTTGTGGGTATTTTTTAACTGTCAGGAAATATGTAGGAAAAGTTATTTAAAAATGCAACAAACAATTACAAAATATACAGTTATAGTTTTTTTCATTGTACAAATCAGCTAGATATTTGTCCATTTTTAAAATGAAAGCTGGAAAATTAGATGTATGGTAAAAAAAAGGGAGAAGATGCCTGCTACTCTTTTATTACTATGTTTTCAGTGACATAGAATGTACAATTGCAGGCAACATGGTTTGTGAAATGGGCTTTGAGCTCCAGACTCAAGAAGACCAAATACAAGCAATGCAAGAATTTTTATGGCTAAAATTTCACCATTTTCATATCACTATACTTAATCTATTCCCTATAATCAATTATTTTAGCCTCAAAAAGAATTTCCCGAAAATGTTAGCTATTTCACTTCCAGATCTAACATTGCAACATGTGTCTAAGAATAATGAAAGCACAATAAGTCAAGATGGTTTCCCTTGTGCTTTTATGTACTTTACTATATCATAGCAGAGGAATACTCTGGCAATATTAAGTATTTATGCACTGCAGTGTTTATACAGCAGTTGCTGTACGAAGGAGTAAAACAGACAACATCTGATCTGGGAACTGATCTTGTTAGCTGCCTTAAGAAAAAGCAATATCTCTATCAAAAGCCCTCTCAATTATTTCAAATGCCACTTAACAATACAGTAGAAATATACATATACAGAGTATAACGGGCATAAAAACACATACTATACATACTATCGTTAAATATTTAGAACCTCTTCTATTTGACCATTCTATTTTTTGTTAGGATGCAGAAATCCATTTGTTGCACAAGAACCTTCAGTGAATAGGAATATAAATATTACCAGTGTACAATGGGTAGTAAGGAAGAAGGCCCGTACGTAAATCTGGTTCTTGTTCATCTAATTAGTGATTAAATAGTATAAATAATATATCTGAGAATAGAAAATCACAGCTGTTTGGAAGGTTATGGCAACCAATCTAATGAACCACATATCATTTATTTATGGGATATAAAGGTCGTGTTACAAGTCACCTTGAAACCAAACTTTAAATTACGTTTCAAATTTCACATGGCTGTTTTAAAATGCCCTTTTTGGTGTGTTCTTTTTAAACCCCTTAGTGTCTGTTTTCTTCTGCAGGGATTATTTAGTGTTGAGCTCAGGGGTATTTTTTTTAGTCTGCGTGTCTGAGAATGCAAGAGATACTGGTTAGTTAATGGAATTAAAGAAGACTTTCATTTTTTCTGAACTGCTACTGTAGCAAAATCACAAAAGTGACCTCTGAGCTATAAATAATTTTACAAATATTAGCACGATTTGTTTAAAAATCTATAACTTCAGGTTTCGGTTTTCCTGGTGGACATAAATAGGCATGTTTGTGGAAATGGTCACGAGTGCAAAATAAAAAAAAACTAATTAATATTGTTTCATAAAGCATATGGTAATGTTAGGAGTATATAGAATGTACTAGCTTAAGGGACATTTGGTGGCAATGCTTTTTAAAAAATATTGGGGAAAGTCTGGAAATATTTTTGACCCAAATTTCACTGATGATATTTTCTTCTGGTTTGAAGCACATAGCACAGCTACTGCTATGAGGCCAGCAAATGTGCAATAGCAAAGGGGAGACCAACTGCATATTAATGTTCATGTATTTAGAATATTCCTGTCGGTGTAATGGTCAAGTGTCCCAATACTTTTGTCCATATAGTGTGTAGGTAGATGGATAGATAGATAGATAGATAGATAGATAGATAGATAGATAGCCAGCCTGTTTTAGGTTGCTTTATCTCTTGACCATCGCTGGCATTGCCCTGTTGCCTGCCCCACCTTGATCATACAGCAGGGAAAGAGTATCAGTAACATAGAATGGAGCAAAGCCATCTTTGATTGTGATGGTGATTATATCCATACTGCAACTAGGGTTTTGAATATTTTGTTCTTTCTTTGTACATCTGGGAATTAGGATTACACCTATCTTCAAAGACTTGTCATGAAGCTTTATTGAAAGGATGTTTTTCATAAACAGGTAAAAAAGACAAAATACAAATTAGCTTAATAAATGCTCTTCTTTACTCTTTTTTTAGAGACGCTTTTGCTCCATTAAATCTTGGCAAACCCCTACTTTACTGAATTGTCTTTTATCTGATTAGCTTTCCCAATAAAGTTACTGGGTGTTTGTTTTATTACAAACAAACTCACATATGGGAAGCAAAATGTTTAAAACATAATTACTCACCTCCGCAGGGTAGCAGATTTACCTTCTCATTATATTTTTGGTTCCTTGTCCATCCCTAATAAAGCATAAGATGTCAAAAGTGCAGAGCAAGCATTTTGCACGGGCTGTTTTCAACTATATTTTCTTTCAGATCGGTACCCAAATACTCAGTGAACGCTCTGGCTGTTTATTTTTTTCTCAGCATAAAAAGTAAGCAGATTTTGGGTAACAGATGTCACAAATTAAATGTGGTGGTAGATGCTCATTATTTGTAAAATATTATCTTGGGGGAGTGTATTAATAAATTAAAACTGCTTGATGGCAGCTTTCAGTGCACTAATCAAAATACATTTACTATACAAGTATGTAAACTGGAACACAATATCCATTACAATAAACATGCACTTGACGTAATTGTTTAATAGGAACACCAGATAAAGTGCTATTATAATCGTTAATCAGCTTCAATAATTAGTTATGTAATTGTTTTGTTTATAAAACACTTGCAGAGTAAGACTCTGACATCTGTAAATAATGTACTAAAGATTGAGGGTAATCGTATTCCATATCATTTATTGACATGAATTACAGTATAATGCTGGAATCTTTCTTTTTGTCTCTGTTTTATGTTCTTGTAATTTTTTTCTTTCATTCTTTTTTTTTTCTTGTTTCTTTTCCATGTGTGACAAGATCTAAGTGCAGCCTGCAGAATACATTGTTAAATATGTGAAATGATTACTTTATTATACATTATGGAAAGTCTATGTACATAACAGAATAATGCAGATGAATCCACGGAAAAGAAAACCGTAGAAATGCTTCTCTTTCTTCCTCTTGGAGTACTTCCACAACAGGGCAGATTGGATCCCTCTAGTCAGTGGAGAGATTGTGTGTATGGAGGCTGAGCTCTTTTGTGGAACAACTCTAAAGAGGCAGGGAAGAGTCCGTAGCATCGGAGAGCAGGAAGAAGCGAAAACGAGAAGCGGAGATACTGAAGCGGTTGCCGGAGAATACAAAGGGAGATACAAAGAGAAAATATGAGAGAATGAGCGAAACTGAAAAAACAATGAAATTCTAAAAAAAATTTGGAGCTTTCTTCTCTGTCTTTGTTTGTTTCATTGGGGCCCCTTTCTAATTTTCTGACATTTGTTTGAAATAACAAAATTTTTTTTTAAAATTAAAGTTTGTACAAGAGCAATACATTGGTTTCAGTGTAAAACTTGGTGGGAATCCTTGATCTCCTCACCACTGTAGTAGGTATGGAGCAAATCTCATGGCTGTTGCTGATGTGGTTATGCCCTATGTTATGAATGTCTAAAATGCTGAAGAATGGATACAAGCTTAACAAATACCCAAAAGGCACAGCTTGTTGTTTTTTGACAGAATTATGGTATGAAACCTGGAACTAGTCTATAGGAAATGTAACCACTAGATTAAAACTCTGAATTTGTGTTACTATGTGACACTATAAACCACAGCGGACATGTGTCACTGAATGTCACAATGCCGTGGTAAAAGGCTTGGTAAGTAAGGTTTACCTGCAGGACACAGTATATGGAAGTAGAATAAAAAGCAGTAGTCCTCTAAGTACAAAATACATGGTTTTACATGCTGGAGTGTCAAACAAAATATCCAAGTTAATGATAAGGAAAAAGATATGGCTTTCTCCACTATGGCTGTATTTTTCAACAGAAATCACAAAAGCTAACCTTAAAACAGGTGTATTTTATATCATATGGTACAACAGCTGCTGGCACTTTTCATTGATTCAAGCATTACTGTGTGTATTAAAAATCGGATTAAATGTTTATCTAAATAATGTATGAAGTATCTAAAACCTAGTATGCGGGGTTACAGTGGTGCATTTTATTTTGGAAAAAATTGTTTGAGTTCAATTAAAGCAAGTCATTAATATTAAGGCGAAAGCTCTTAAAGCAGATGTTGGATTACATCTTTATGTTGCATTATATTATTGCTTAAGCAAAACCTATTCATACGAATTAATATGTATGAGGATGATGCTGGAAGCTATGGATCAGTGCCTGATATCAAGTTGGTGTCCTGCCCCAGGCCATGGGAATCCATATCTTGCCACTGGGCTTTCTCCAGGGACCCTTGTGGTCATGACACAACAGTAGATAACACACACATTAACTAAAACTCGTGTACGAATGGTTTGGATACTGGCTTTTATACACCTAGTATGAAATCCCTGTGTTTATAAAATATAAAAAAAAGCAATGAGCCAAATATACTAGCAAATATGATGTCCATTGAAGAGCAGCAATATTTATGTCTGTCTTCCCGTACAACAAACAGGAGTAGAATGTAATTGTAAAGTGATGTAAATCAATAAAATATCACATTCAATGCTGAATACAGAAAGAACTTGTGCAGTAGTAAATACTTGACTTTGGTTATATGTACAAAGCACAGCATGTTGTGTGCCAGGCATATTGTCAGGCCCCATTCAGGCTGCGGAGCTGCTTATCTCTAGTTTCTCCTGTCTAGCTACAGTTCCCCTGCCTCGCTACAGTTCCCCCTTGGCTGTAATCCTTTCCTGGATTTCTGGTTCTCAAGGGAGAACCAAATGGATCTGGCTCTAAATCTTGTAGTCAGACCTCTATTTGAGGTCTGAATAGAAGACGACCACGAATATAAGACGAGGGATATTTTTCAGAGCATTTGCTCTGAAAGAAACCCTGTCTTATAATCGAGCAAATACGGTATTAAGAAGCTTTTCCTTAGACATGCGTGCCTTTTATCTCTCACTCCTTGAATAGTCCAGACTCTGAAAGGACTTGGAATCACATTTTGATTCTCCTTGTTCTGTCTTTTGTGTAGTGTCCTGTGCCTTTTATATTTACATTTTTATTGTAACAACATTTCAATATATGAATCATAATGGCTTTATGAAATCTATACTTCACTGAACAAATTTAATATTGTAACACTATTTTTGAAATGTATTCACCATTTGTGTTGCTAACAGTTAACATAAACTATTGATATTCATCTTTATAAATACAGCAGAAACTTTATCTTTAAAAAATGCTGTTGCACAATAGATAATGGATATTTTATGAATTCATCATGCTACAGTGTGCAGAAAGTATCATAAGTTTTAAAGCCCTGGGAACTGAAACATCCTGGACAATACTTTAATTTATCTCCCTGTACATGCTGGAAGACTGATGGGATAAGTAGAAAGGCTATCAGCTATTTAATTATTCAGTAGATTGACAAAGGGTGATGGTATTTTACTGCGGCAATGCAGAAGATCATTGACTTTTAAATGATATACATCTACCTTCAGAAGAAGTCTTGTGGAGAATTCTAGAATCAGGCAGGTAAAAATCATATATTTGTAACATAGTTATTAAGGTTAAAAACAACCTATGTTCATCAAGATTCAACCCTTTTACCAATCTTTGACATTTTGGAACCAAAAGAAGGCATTTCCCCTACCCAGTTAAGCTATTAATTACATCTGAAACATCTTTATAGTAGAAGGGGTGATTTGCTAAGAGACAGGAATACTAGGTCTCCAGCTTTGGGGTTGGCTCTCAGTATTTGTACAGACTTAGGATGGCTGGAAGCAACATTGGAATTTCAAGCTGAGTCACAAGAAGAACACTGATGTTGTTGCTAAAATGATCATGGTTGTAATAAAACTAGTGTTTACTTTTATGTAATCACTTTTCTACTTCTCCAGTTTTATAGAAGTCGATGAATATAGAAAAAAAGGAACAAATAGAAAACACATAACATAAGGTAAAGCAGCTTAAACTAATGCAACCTTTGGGGAACCCCATAAGGTAAAGTAGCCCCTTTTTATGAACTACACTGAAACAGTGTAGTTACCTGACATTTTTTACACTTACTGTAGGGCACAACTATACCCTACTTCATCCCATCGCATACCCTATGGGAGGCATAGACTTCATCCTGTCCCTCATCCCCATATAGTGGGGGAGGGACCATCTAAAAATAAAAAACCTTGATGTAAAAGAATAAAAAATGACTGACTTTTATTATCTAGTATTCTGTCACCTACTTTTCCAGATATGGTGGCAGGATTCTATGCAATAAAAGTCAGTATTCATTTCATTTGCACTCAAAGGGTGCAAGCTTTAGGTCGTGATGTCATACAGCATTGTCAAGTGATCCCCTAAAATCCTCCTCATATGCTCTGGGAAATTAGTCATCCAAAAAATAAAACAAAAAAAAGCCTGACTGTTAAAAATAAATCTATTACCTAACTAATTGTTTACAGTCGTAATAGTTCTACTTGAACTCTACAAACTAAAAACACAGAAATTCATGGGACTGGATCAGATACTCCCAAAGTTATTAAGAGCTTTTGAGTGTTCTGGCAAAACTATTAGCAGACTTAGTTAACCAGTCACTAGTGGACAGAAGTGGTTCCAGGGAACTGGGCATTGTAGTGCCACTTCACTTGATTAGATATGGTCCATTGACTTGAATAAACACTCCAACACAGCCATATTAGAACCCACTGCCATTGGGTGTTTTCTTAAATGTTATTTTCTTGATGACCTATTTACTAGAGACAAAAATATGAATTTAAGCGCATAATTACTGGACAGACCCTTACAAGTTAAGTGTAATTTCTTTCCCCATAAATAGTACCATTTAAGTGATAAAGGGGCAAAATACATACGATGGGATTCGTTCCTATTCTCCAATAATTTCCTTATGACTAAATGGAACATCAGGAAACACTGTAAACCAAGATTCTGAAATCAAGAGTGCTTGTGATGTATTTTTACTGCAGCGTTACTCAAACATGAAGGTTAAGAATATTTTTGCTTGTTTTAAGGACTCATTTGTCTGGCCCTCTATGACATTGCATTGCATTTGTGCTTTAGGAATGCATTTTCTTTGCTTTTACTTAAAGGCAATATTTTTAAAGCTATAATTTTTTCCCCAAAAAAATGTCATGACTCACATGCACTTTGCAGCAAACCATATACTGACAAATAATATTACCACTGGAAATAACATAAAAGAAAGCTACAATATGCATATAAAGGAAACTTGCTGTGGAACAATCAAATTTAATTATCATAGACCAATTTACTTTGAAAATGGACTACCACAGAAATTGTGCAGCTTGTATGTTATATATAAAGTAGTTTGCTATGTCACACTTTCTATTTCTATTGTGACAATCTTTAATATCGTTCTGCCGAGAAAGGACAGCCTTAATTAATTAAAGTGCTGTTTCATCAAGACCTTAAATGAATAGTCATGAACAGATCTGCCCTTAGGCAGGGCAATAAGGGCTCCTGAACAGGACCTGAAATTAGGAGGGCCCACAGAGGCACTGCTTATTGCCTCGTCGCTCATATTCGTTGACATTTGCATAACAATGAGTGAAACATAACAATTAGATATGATGATGACTTCCAGTGAGTGACAGTGCTAGCCCAGCCTGACCAGCCTGAAGTTGGTGGGGAGTTGGTGGGGAGAGGGCATACCCAAATGCCACCCCCTTTCTTGAGAAAGCGACAACTGACCCAGAGACTTGGCTGAAGCAATACTCCACCCGGAGACTTAGGGTGAGACCTGGAGAGTTCCCATGAATATATATGACACCAAATCCCACAACTCTATTTCTCTCAGGGATGAAGAGAGCAAAAAGAACAGAAAAGACAGTACTTGCCTTTTCCTAATGACAACCTGGGGACAACCTTGTAGCAGAAAGAAGTGGCTTACTTTTTGCTTCACTTTATATTATTCCTAAATTATTGGTCCCTTTCTATTATAATGCATGTTCAGTGGCAGGAAAGCTGTTCACAATCCTTTTTTATCTGATTCTTTATACCTGTGTGATGTGAAGATATATACTGTAGCTTCCTTTAAATTGAACAATGTGAAAGCATTTGTTCTTGGTTAGGTGCGGAAATGATGTTTTGATCTGTGTCAAAAAGATATCGCTACTCTTGCAATTACCATATTTACCAAACCATTGGATCTTCTGTTTACCTATTGTACAGCCGTATGGAATTTGATGGCGCTATATAAAACAATAAATAATCATAATATTTGAATTGGATCAATAGTGAACTGGGTAGTGCATTTCTACTGTGGAGGGACAAAAAAAGACAATTGCCTACCAATTTTTAAACTTTTCACATAAGCACGACTAGAATACTGAGATTTTTAGATCACAGGCACTTTGAATGGGTTAAATGATATATGCATTTGTATGGTTATGTTAAGAAAATATAATTGTCATGTTTGTATAAGAGAGGTTGAATGTCCTGTGCATAAAAACAAACATAAGGAAAGTAGGGCATGTCTGAAAATTAAATATCAAGAAGTGCTCTGTTTACAAATTCAAATGTCACCCTTTACTCTGGTCTTATTCCAAAGTCCAGGACCTATAAGTGGTAAAAACAGCAGCTCACTATGTTGACAGACATATGGTTTAACACATTATTAACAACTGCTGTGAGCTGGCAAGACGTTGTCAGACTAAGGAATTACTAGTGTATAAAAATGCATGAATGTAAAGACTTTCAGACAGGGATTTACGTGTTGTACATAAGTAAAAGATGAAAGTAGAGGTAAATTAATATTCAGTGATTTGTTTTATTTAAATAAATCAAAATGGCTAAACAAGATGAAAAACATACTTTCTATGTTAAAAAAGCAAGATAATAAAATAGTTTATTGTTATTTATACGTAATAAATACCGGTATTATTGAATATTATATAACTAATTATTACCCTGGGGGCCCAAGGCAACTGTCCTTAGGGTTCCTTAAAAGGCACTGTAGCCTTGAGGAACTGCCAGCACAGACCCCCTATAGGAATTCTCCGTCCTTCATGGTTCCATCATCTGCTAATGCAAAACGACATGGCAGCAGGACATGACATCACATCCCTGTGCCCAGCAGCAGGTGGCACATAGACTGCAAATATGGAAGAAGCTTGCATTGGCCCCATTACACATAAATATGGCTCATTATTATTATTATAGGGAAACCTCACAATCTATAAGGTAGGGCTGCAACAACTAATCGATAAAATCGGCGCCCCTCGTTCTCCCCCGCATCAAAAAAAAGAAGACAGTGTTTAAAAGCCGCAGTGAAGCAGCGGGCACCAGCGAGCGGTGCAGGATGACAGCAGCATCGTACTCCCGTCGCTGGACTTCAAGGTGAGAGAACTACGGGGGGTATATAGTGGGGAGGGTATATAGTGGGGAGGATATATAGTGGGTAGGGGGGGAGAGGATATATAGTGGGTGGGGGGGAGAGGATATATAGTGGTTAGGGGGGAGAGGATATATAGTGGTTGGGGGGAGAGGATATATAGTGGTTAGGGGGGAGGATATATAGTGGGTAGGGGGGGAGGATATATAGTGGGTAGGGGGGAGAGGATATATAGTGGGTAGGGGGGGAGGATATATAGTGGGTAGGGGGGGATATATAGTGGGTGGGGGGGATATATAGTGGGTAGGGGGAGAGGGTATATAGTGGGTAGGGGGGAGGGTATATAGTAGTGGGTGGGGGGAGGGAGAGAGGTTAGAAAGTGATAAGGGAGGGAGAGGGGGTTAGAAAGTGATAAGGGAGGGAGAGGGGATAGAAAGTGATAAGGGAGGGAGAGGGGGGTAGAAAGTGATAAGGGAGAGAGAGGGGGTAGAAAGTGATAGGGGAGGGAGAGGGGGTAGAAAGTGATAGGGGAGGGAGAGGGGGGTAGAAAGTGATAGGGGAGGGAGAGGGGGGTAGAAAGTGATAAGGGAGGGAGAGGGGGGTAGATATAAGTAAAGAGTGTGCATTAATGTGTGGATGCATTGAGTGAATGAGGGAGAGCATGAGTTAATATGTGAATTATTGTCTGAATGAGGGAGAGCATGAGTTAATGTGTGGATGAGTTGTCTGAATGAGGGAGAGCATGAGTTAATGTGTGGATGAGTTGTCTGAATGAGGGAGAGCATGAGTTAATATGTGAATTATTGTCTGAATGAGGGAGAGCATGAGTTAATGTGTGGATGAGTTGTCTGAATTAAAGTGTGAATTAGTGAGTGACTGTAAAAGTGTTTGTGTATCATAGATGTATAATTGTGGAAGGGCAAAGATGGCACTAGCAGGAGGTTTGAGCCTTGGGGACCAAGATGGCACAGGCAGGGTGTATATGGGACAAAGATGGCACAGGTCGGACTGTTTGGGGACAAAGTTGACTTGTGCTGTGCTATTTGGGGACAAAGATTGCAAATCTAATGTGTGTTATCTGGGTGCTGGTCAGGTTCTATGCGGGCAGTGTGGACGCCAGGGCTGGCTTTGGGGTGTGCAACCTGCGATCTATGCCTGTAAATTAGGGGTTTTTAAATATACCTTTAATGCCGTGTTTTTATGTGAATTCCAATTGATCTTTACCTGCAAAGCTGGGTTTGTGTTATTCTGTAGATCCATATGTGCTATGCTATGTTTCCATACATTATTTATGTGTACCTGCAAATACAGGATTTGTATGTCTGATTCTGTTTATTTGATATATACCTTCAGTGCTGAGATCACAAGTGAATTTCAATTGATCTGGGTTTGTGTGTTGATCTATACCTGCTATCGGCAGCAGGGACTAATATTTATATATATATGGGCAGCAGGGGCTAGTAAATGGGTTTTAGATATTTGGACAGGGGCGCAATTTCAGTGCTTGCCATAGGGGCTATTTTGAGTAGATACGCCTCTGACGGTCAAACCACGGAGGAGAAGGACTGCTGTAAAAACAGCTTCTAGGTTAGGTAAGTGGTTTTTTTTTTCTTTCCTTTTGAAAAATACATTTTAAATTACTCATCAAGTACTTTAATATGCATTATTTTTAGTGGGGGTTTCAGAGATATTAAACTGTCCCTTTAATGCTTTTGCTAATTTATTTTTATCTCATTGTTATTGCTAAAAAAGTTCCTTTTTTTATACCATATTTATAATAAATATCTTATAGTACAGTTTTTAACATGCACATACATCACATCATTTTATCTGTTGTTTTTATTGACTTTTATTTTGTTTTAAAACATTTTACATACATATATAGTATAATATGTGTATAACATTTGGCACCTGCAATTATTGAGAAAAGAAGATTTGTCCTTTTGCTAACACATCAGTTTCTCCTCGGTTTTTGTTATTACAGCAAAGCTTCTCTATAATTATGCTGACGCCAAAACTAAAACGCTTGGTCTTTCATTTGACACATAGAGTAACCTAATTGCAGCAAATGTTAATGCCAAAGAAAGTCGTTGTTTGCGTTTCTGAAACTGCACCTTAATGTGTGCCACATTAACCTGTCATGATTACAGACACTTAGCTATATAAACTATGCAGTAATTAAATACTCTTAAGGAACACATCAAAATAAGGAGGCAGTTAACACCAGACAGGCGTAAGCAATTATTCATAAGTAACGGGGAGCTGCCCAATGCATTACCCTCACATTAGTCCGCCGAAGCATAAGGATGCTAAACTTCGAAAAAAGTGCAGTGCTGTATACGCAAAATATAAAATAAAGTTATGAAATATTATTTGGCTTGAAAAATAAAGTATTTTTGAGTGTATAAAAAAGGGACAATTGCATTGTTTAAAGACCTTTGCAAATTCACTAACACGCTATACCATAAACAAGCTAACACTAAAGATTACAGTATAAAAATACTACTTTCCATCTCATCTCATGATACAATATCAATCATGCAATTGTCTTAACATGCGTTGCATTGCATATACTTTATTTAACTATTTAACCACAAACGAAACTGCAATGCTGTAGGAAGGATAAGAAAGCTGTTAACTGTATTAATAGTGTGTACTACCACTACTGTACTGTGCATACTCTGTATCTAAGTAACCATAAGAATAGAACCAGAACCTAGTAATAACTCACATTCAGGCTCTATATATAGTGATTTTAGGATAGTTCTAGTCAAGGGTTGATTTTCATGTCAGGTTGACAGTCCTACTACAAGCTGGCAAGAATAGCAGTTCAATTTTGTGTTTCTTTTTTCCACAACCTTTGTTGTTTCTGTGATATATATATATATATACCATTAAAAGCCTGCTTCTGCAATAACTACTTAGTGATGAGCACAAAGGTATGCTGAAACCTACTGATATCACATCACATGTGATGTTTCCGGAGACATTGGGTCCAATGAGTAATTACAAATAGCACATAAAAAATGATAAATAAGTAATGTCAGACCATATAGCACGCTGAGTTGCAAACAGACACAGAAGGAAAGAGACTAGTGCACACTCTGTAGTATAAAAATATATATTATATTACAAAAATTCCAAAAGAAGACTTCTGCACATAGAAAAAATAAAAAAACACACATAGTGAAAGCATAATGTAGACAAAAGGTCTGAATATCAGCAAGCAACTTGCAATGCTTTACCAGACAAGCTAACAGTAGCAATTCAATGATATCAATTCCACAATGGTTTCAGCTAGTAAAGCCTTTTTCAGGTGCCACAAAGCTGTGTGTAAAGAGCCTCTATGTATACTAAAATTGTGTGCACAGAAAGGCCCACCTGGAAGCCATGACAACTTGCAGAAAAGAATGGTGCTCATAGAGGCACAGCATTCATACACACATGGAAAAAGCAAAGGGTTCAATACATATAGGTTGCCATAGTAATGTATTGGTACACATAATGAAAACATTTGCAAAGCCAACGAAAGAAAAATACAACAAGCCACACACAAATGGACCAAAAGCACTTAACAAACACCTATATAGTATATATATGTAGGCACAACATATCTCATATACATCATAAAATGTAATACAAAAGCCTAAATATCCAAAAAAGCTTAACCCTAGCAAGATAATGAGAAAATTACTGAAAAAATACTATAGATGATCTTTTATAGTTAATATAGCTAAAAAAACATTAATACACATAAAGCATGAGCACATTAATATATACAAAAAGAGATAAAAAGAAAAGATAGTTTGGCTAGAAGTTTTTTTTCCATTTCCTCAAGGTCATCAAAAGTAGAAAATGCTACAAACTACAAAGAAATCAGTTAAACTACAAATAACACACAACTTAAAAACAAAAAGAAAGATGGAGAGAATCATATAACCCGATATATTGAAAATTAAATATGGGTGCAGAAGAAAAATCTTCATTTAAACCACAAGGGAAGAGATATTTAGTGTTTGACCTCCTTAGAGTGGGTACTGGGTAGACAGAAAAGGAATACATGTGGAGGGAGGATTAGACTGGTTCTCCCGTAGGGACAATGTATCCAGAGCGTACACGTTTTCTGTAGCCACAAGTCATTCTGATAAAGGATACCTCTGAGAGAAATAATTGAGCATTTCTTAAGCCCAAATTTCAAAAAAGGTTATCAATTGTGAAAAAAGTAAACCCCTTTTAAAGTCAGGAGGATGAAAAGGAGAATCCTCAAGGTACACCCTATCTATAGTTTTGGAATTTACTGTGCCCGTCCACACACGAATTAAGCATGTCCTTGAAAGCAATAAGGTCAAGTGTTTCACCCTTCCAAAAAAGATATTGTCAATATCTTTAAAAACGGTGAACCACACAGAAATTGCTCTTCAAAATTAGCCATATAGAGGGTGACATAGGAGGATGTCACACTGGACCCCATTGCCGTACTTGCAACTGTTTGTGGAATTTGCCGTCATATTTCTTTCATACAGAACTGATGGCAAAAGTTCTAGTAAAAATGTTGGCGGCCAAAACCAAATAAGGCCTAATCCACAGATTGAATATCTGCTGTGTAAGGTATATACAGTACGTGTACAAACTATATCGGCCCCGGTTTTGTTAAATTACATTTTATGCATAACAAAAGACTGGGATGGCCCTTCATAACATACAGTTGAGATGAGCATTTTCATCATATCATAACTCACATCTGTCTTAGTGTCTATTAGACTACAGGCTGACTTAATGGGCTAACTTATCTGTTATCTGTTGTCAAATTCTATTTTTCCATGTTCTTCTACAAAATAAAAGAGGAAAAAGAAAAAAAATTCAGGGACACCAGGTAGGCATATCTTTCCATAATACTGGGTACTGGAGCTAAACATACACTTTATGGGCAGAGGAACAATTGCTATCAAATCAATACATCTTACAGAGCAGAATTAATATGCGCATAATAATTAATTTAGAAGTAGAAATTGTATATTTAGGAGACGTTACATCTTTTAGTCAAAATACTGTATAATGATGAAGTAGGTCAGGACCTCAGGCGAGCAGGCTGGAGGCGTATGGGCTCGAAGCAGCGTCACGAGAGCCAAGGATAAATCGCAGAGGAAACAGGCGAGGTCAGGGGTAGCCAGGTCAGAACGAGATAAACTCTTTCATCAAGTCAACAATCCAGGCCAGAAGCACAAAAACAACAACTGGATACTGGAACAATGCAGAAGTGTTACACCAACTTAAAGCAATAAGAAAACTGAAGGTCCATGATTAATACAGTATAAAAAGTCCTCAAAAACAAGGTAATTCCAGGTCACTAGAGGTCGGCCAGGGGTTAACGATGTCACACGCGTGTGCCCCTCGCATGCGTGCAATTAGACACAGGATCATGCGAACATGCACTGCCAGACAGACTGGAGCACAGCCTACCATGAGCTTGATTCACCAAGCTTGATTCACCACCTGTCTTAACATACTGCTACCCAACAATAATGGAAGCCCAAGTAATATTCATGGAGGAAGCAAAACACAACTCCTAAATCAACAATTGCTTGAGACAGAGACAAATATATTTTGTTTTTTGTATACATTGTACAGCCAACACAATGTATTTGCAGCATGCTCACACTGTTTGGTAGGCCTCATATTATACATTTGTATTATTTGAGCCTGAGATTAGCTTAGGGCACCAACATTTTTTCTTTTCCCAGAGACAAATATATATTTACTTTTATTTGTGAAAATTTGGTATTTTTGGCAAATACTATATATATACATTTTTCAGAGATGTTTGGCTGCTTTTGTATTTGACTTTAGGATGTAAGCGATTCATTTTATTTATGGATGCTAATATCTGCAGCAAAAGGTGGGAGAATACGCGAACCAATTCCCTATGCCCAGTCCACTTCATTTCTCTAGCACCCACTCATAGAAAGGTAGCCAGAAGGGGAGAAATAACCTAATGACTTTAATAACCTAATGAATTCAGAAATCCGCTTTTGTGCCCCCTAACAAACTGAATCATTCTAATTGAAAGAATGGCTTTACCATCTTTAGAAATGATTCTTTTTAATCTGGACCATCCTTTTGTGATTAAATTAACAATAATCTGATATCAAACATCAAATACAACATACCTATTCATTACATCAAAGGGTACATGGTATTTTCAAACAGAATAAGATGACTGGAAGTGTCAGAGCATAACAAAAAGAATTAAAAGAAAGCCACAAGCCACATTTACATTTTTTGAAAGCTGTTTTATGTGGTAATGAATAAAGTCTGAATGCCAACATTTCTCTGGACACTTGAACACATCAATTTTTCCTTTATGTTCGTTTTGCAGTCATGTGTGCTTAGATATAGAATATTCATCTGTTGGGTCTAAGCAAAAATAAATGTCATATTATATGGAAGGAACATTTTAGAGATGTATTTTATGGCATAATGTGTGATTACATAGTAATAAATGATTTATCATTCATTTAACCCATTGGATTCATACATCTCAAAAAAAGAAGAAGCAAGTATCAAACTAATTAGAGAAGATAGGGTGATCAAAATCGGGGGTAATCCTACACAAACAGATACGCAGCTCAGATCTGATATGTGATTCATATGCTGTAATGCATCTTCAATTCCAGAGGAGACAGGGCAAGTTATGAGTAAAATTTAAGTCTGATAATACAATTATGTAGTATTCTTGAAGTAGAATGAAAATGCTATGGATGTCTTATTTTTTTATTATTAATAGTATTCTAAAGTTATGTAACTCCTGCTCATTCTTGTAGCGAATAGATTCTGTTATAAAATCAACGTTTAGCCATAATAAAATATGTGATCATTATATGTCTCAATAGGTGTTTCTTTTTTACAAAAAATAAGATTTATGGTAAAGCACATGTAATGTATTCACTCACCCTTATACATACATTTATGACTAATTATTAATTTAGTGATTTCAAGGCTGAATACAGCCCTTGAAATGCTTACTACTAGAGTATTAAGCACATTCAATTGTATACACACTAATTTTATAAAACGTAGTGGTAAAGTACACTAAAGTACACTAGTGGTAAAGTTGGTATTCAGGTATATAATGTTATACATCTGGGTAAGATCATTTTCACAAGAAGCAGGGGAGATGGGAGATCATGCTGTAATGTGGAAATTTAGTTTGGGGCACAATGTAGAGAGAAGACTGCCTTTAAAGAGACTACATAATGGGACCAGATCAGGTCACCGCTTTCTGGCAGTTTTACATTTTTCAGTGGTCCGAATGGTGGACAATTATTTGTGAAAACACCTTGACAACCACTGTTTAAATCATTTAACTAGTATGTGTATGTAATTACCATTCTATGCACTTCCATTCCAGGACTGTTCTTTCCAAAGCTCCAATAACAGAAAACATTGACATTACAAGTAGACTTGTGCATTCGTCTTCGGGCGAACATGAAAACGAACACGAAGAGTGCGTTTTCGTTCCGAAGACACGCCGAAGAGAAGACAGTGGCGGTAAAACGTAGGCGAAGACGAAGACACACACGACGAAGATCTTCGTGATCGTCTTCGTCTACCAATCTCCCCGGTCCCTTCTAACTTACCTTGGCATCGCGGCAGTTCACGGAAGTGGAAATCTGCAGGTTTGCCGTCACGGGTTACAGGGCAGTGCGAATGAGCCTATTGGGACCTCCTCTGGCATCAACCAATCCGTAGGTTAAAGGGCCGTGCAAGCGACCAATAGGCTCACTCGCACGGCCCCTTAACCCCTTAAGGTGCAACAAGTGCACCAGGAGCCTAAAAGTCTGTACGAGCGACCAACAGAGTCACTCGTACAGACTTTTAAAACCCCAATGCTGCAACTTACCCGGCACATCCCACTGGTCTCCCTGTTCTATCAGTTAAATGTCCGTACGAGCGACTTTATTGGTCGCTCGTACGGACATTTAACTGATAGAACAGGGAGACCAGTGGGATGTGCCGGGTAAGTTACAGCACCAGGAGCCTAAAAGTCTGTACGAGCGACCAACAGAGTCGCTCGTACAGACTTTAAAAAGTTAACCCCTAATGAAGCAACTTACCCGGCAGATCCCACTGGTCTCCCTGTTCTATCAGTTAATAAATGATAGAACAGGGAGAGAAATGGTATCTGCCGGACAAGTTACGGCACCAGGAGTTTAACAGTCTGTACGAGCGACCCTATTGGTCGCCAGCAGGGGGCTCGTCTGCCATCAACCATTGGTAGACGAGCCCCCTGCTGACGACCAATAGAGTTGCTCATACGGACATTTAAACTCCTGTCGCCAGAGCTGCTGCGGTACTCGTTAACCCCGTATTAACCCCTTAACCGGCAAAAACGAAGAAAAACCGAACACGAAGAATGTCCACGAATATTCGCCCGAAGAGAAGACAGGAACAGGCGAATATATTCGCGGAATACGAAGATTTTTTTTTCCCCGAAGACGAGCACGAAGACGAACACGAAGAGCCCCCTGGTGCCCAAGTCTGATTACAAGATTAGTTGTTTTTTTTCCCCATGTTCCACGTGTGTGTATTTCATTGATTTTTCAGTTTTAATTGGGTTGTTATACATATTAAAGGTCCTTTTTTCAAAATGTCATTTTTTGACTTTCTTTAATTTGGAACATTTATTATACGTACTAAGTTCAGTTTAAGATGCTTTCCAACTAAATTAAGAAAAGTATAAGTAAGAGGTCAATGGTTTTAAAAGTAATGTAGAAGACATTTCACTTCCAGTCCCTGGAAATAAATCCTTTTTCCGGTATGGATACTTATCAACTTCATCTTGAAGAAAACGGCCTGGAGCTATTAAGATTGTGAGCTTGGATAAAATAGAATACAGCATTATCTTGAGTTGCTGCAAATTGTTTTAGGGCACAAAAGTCTGTTTTAAACTCTGTAGCATCAAATCGTTTCCTTGCTCATGTCTCAAAATGACTTATCTTCTTCACCATGGAGCTCCACAGCTTACCACCAGATAACCACCTGTGTAGTAGTTAATTTTTTTAAAAAAAAAGTCACCTTATATGACTTAATATTACCTTATGTTCGGAACAAAAATAATCTGAAAAATTAGACTTTTTCCTTTTGAGGGCAGCTTATATTTTGGCCTTTGCTTATCAGGATTCGTTTGAACCCTTGCTTTTATTTCTACTCAACATATCAACTATAGGACACCAGCTTAGGCCTTGAGTGTTTGGGAAGCTTTACCTTTTCATTTGTGAAGATGTAATATTTGGTCAGTTGCCATATAATCGCATTCATATTTATATTTCAAGCTGATACTCTGAATTAAAAATAAAAAACATTAATGTGTTCTACAGATCATACAGTTAAGTGTATGTTATGTTGATTTTTGTTCCTGGTGCCTTTGCAATATTTTCAACGTTATTTAAGGATTAAAATGTCAATAAACAATAAAGGATATTATACTCAAAAATAATTTTCAGTTGTTTAAATTTTTTTTTATCAATCGTGTATTTTAAAGCTATTTTTATACATAATAACTGAATACCAAGAAGTTTATGGCATATATATATATATATATATTTGTAATATTAATAATACATTTGTGTAACAGCTAGAATTGTCCTAGTTTTCCATGGACTTGGGCTTCCATGAACTTTTAAACGGTAGTGTACATAAATGGTCAGTCTTATATGAAATACTGATAAATCAGTCTTTTTTGAAGTAAAATTCTTTTCAATATTTTCTGTACCTGAAAATGTAATTATGTACAATATTTAGAATTTTTCCAAGAGCAAATTGACTAAAAATCATACTTTATTTTTCTATTATAGAAAATTTAAGTTATTATTTTCCTAATGTACAGTAATGGAGACCGTATCTCCAGAAGGAGAACGTTCAGAGAAGGGCTACTAAACTGGTTCATGGATTATAGGATAAACCTTACCAGGAAAGGTTAAATGATATATATATATATATATATATATATATATCCTGGAAGAAAGACATGAGAGGGGGGGATATGATAGAAACATTTAAATACCGTATGTTGCTCGATTATAAGACGACCCCCCCCAAATCTGAATATTAATTTAGGAAAAAAAGAAAAAGCCTGAATATAAGACAACCCTATAGGAAAAAAAAGTTTTACCAGTAAATGTTAATTCATGTAAACTATTTTTTTTAAAAAGCTATGATTGAGAAAAATATTTTGTTTTTAATTCCTTTTATTTTCCAACCTGCCCCCAGTTATGCACATCTGCCCCCAGGCTTGTCACTCTGCCCCATAAATGCCTTAAACCCCCTATATGCCACTGTGCCCCATGATATGCCTTTTAACCCTCTAAATGCCACTGTGCCCCATGATATGCCTTTTAACCCTCTAAATGCCACTGTGCCCCATGATATGCCTTTTGACCCCCTATGTGCCACTCTGCCTCTAGAAATGCCTTATACCCCTATATGTCACTCTGGTATTTAGGGGGTTAAAAGGCATATTATGGGGCAGAGTGGCATACAGGGAGGTATAAGGCATTTCAGGAGGCAGAGTGGCGTATAGAGGGTTTAAAGGCATTTCGGGAGGCAGAGTGGCATTAAGGGGGTTAAAAGGCATTTCATAGAGCACTCTGCCTACAGAAATGCCTTATGCCCCCCATTTAACACCCCCCCAAAAAAAATCTTACCGGTGCTTCTGACTCCCGGTGTGTTGTCCAGGCAGCGTGCAGATGTCTACGCGATTCGCGTAGGCAACTTCCGCTGCAGCCGGAAGGAGGTGCGGCTAGCAGCGGGGGTTGTCTGCGTCCATCGCGCAGACCTTCCCCGGCTGTCAGAGAGAATTCCCCGGTGAGGGGAACTCTGATCTCTGACAGCCGGGGAAGGCAACCCCCGCTGCGCCCGTTAGTTGGTGGGGGAGACAGGAGGATCCAGGTCCCCTGCAGCGCTGCGGGGGATCTGGATCTTAGTCTCATAGTCAGACCTATTTGAGGTCTGATTATAAGACAACCTCGATTATAAGACGGGGGAACCTTGTCTTATAATCGAGCAAATACGTTACTTCAAGTGAATCAACATGATGAAGAAAGATAGTTTATTTAAAAGAAGAGGATGTAGTCTTAAACTAGAGGGGTAAAGATTTAAAAGTAACATCAGGAAATATTACTTTACTGAAAGGATAATGGATGCATAGAATAGCGGTCCAGCAGAAGTGGTAGCGATTGATACGGTGAAGGCGTTTAAGTAAGCATATACTTTGCATAAGGCTATGCTAGATATACGGCCAAAGACTCAGTAGTCAGAGGTTGAGCAGAGAAGATGGGCCAAATAGTTCTTATCTGTCATAACTTTCTATGTTTCTATATATAGATCTAAGAAAATGTACACGGTTCCAGTGTCATGGTCATGCTTGTGTGCTGTGTTGTCTGGAGAGTATCTGAATTAGTTGTCTCTGCTGTCACAACAATGTTTTACAGTAGTTTCTTCAGGTCTGCAATACTTTTGTACTCAGTCTCACATGGGTACTATTTACTCGTGTAGCAAACTCTACACAGACCAAGAAACATTTGGAATTCCATTGATGTGCGAGTAAAAATCACCTGAGTATTGGGATAATGTGAAGCCTTCTTGAAATTATTCTCAAGTCAGATTTAATAAATTCTGCGTCTGACAGCTCCAATCCCAGACTCCCCTGAGCAGTATCTCACAGATCTTTCTAATTCTGCATGACTTTCACATAAAGTCTATTTCTCTCTCCTTCACCATAGTCTTACAAGAATAAAGGACCAGATCAGTAAAAGGAGTCGAGGCAAGAATGTATCTTCTTTGTTTGTCTATAAATGGAATATTTCACCATATTCATATAATTGAATATATCATTATTGTTGTATATTATTATATTTTTCTGATTATTTTATTTAAAACAAACAACCATACTTTTTATTTATTGGCATTTATTTAATCTGGTGCAAATTTCATAATACAGTATATTCTTCAAAAAAAATACATGATACATATTTTAACAGACTGCTTTGAAGATCAACTTGCAAGTGATCTACAACTTGTGCGTCTACATGTCGGTTCTTTACACGTGTTGTCCAAGGGTATATGTTTCAAGCTGTCTAGATATGTATTATGTGTTTTGTTAAAATTTTACAGGGCCCTTTCAGGGAGTGGACCCTGGTTGGAGCTTTGAATATTCCCTGCCCTCTTGTAAAGTCTTCACATGAGTAGAACATTGGCCAATGTAATAATTTAATAAGAAACATTTGGACAATGCCACCCCTGGTATATCTGTCTTCCCTAGAAACTGGCCTGACGTTA
Organism: Sceloporus occidentalis; assembly: GCA_023333645.1. NCBI lineage: Eukaryota > Metazoa > Chordata > Lepidosauria > Squamata > Phrynosomatidae > Sceloporus > Sceloporus occidentalis. Next base: position 3,158,937 of record JALMGF010000034.1, on the reverse strand, counting down.
TTGGCCACTTTGCTCATTAACGTTCTGGAAATGCCTGCATTATCCATTTCATAGAGTGGCTCAGAATTTGCCCTCAATACTTTATGCTTGCCCTCTCTCGCATATATATATATATGGATGTGTAAAGCCTCACTTAGAGCACTCAGATTTAACTGTTTATTCTGTTTTTAGAAAGTTGGTGATCATGCTGTGCAGTTTTGGAAATGAGAAAAGAGATAAGTGTCTCTAGAAAGTCTTGTTAAGAATGAGGAATCAATTATGAATGAATAACCACATGTAGATAAGCTGCTAACAATATTCTACAGAGCCGGTTACATTATAAGATGTGTCTGTAAGCCGCATTTAAAGAATTAAAGTGTTCTATTAATGAAGTAATGGGTTTTTGTCTTTCAGAGAAGATTCCATAATTTAGAGATAGTTAACTGTCTGACATTCAGGAGAAGTGAGATACAGTGATAAAAATGGTAATAGGTTGTTCTGATTACTAGCTTACCTCTGGAAAAAAGAAAAAAAGTTTAATAAAGTATCAGTTTTATTCTCTACTACTACTGTAAGTCTATAAACTCCTAGCGTAAATTGATTTTTTGTGAACTAAGGCAATTTTGTTTTATGCTTTTTTTTTGCAAAATGCAAAAAAATCTAATTTAAACTCTGCTTTGGAAATTGATGAAAGGCTTATTAAAAATAATAGCCAAACAAAACACTTTCTAAACCTTGAAAATAATATATGTAGTAGACTTGTGCAAATGGAACAACATTGTGTCGTTTTTGGTCCATTCATTTTTGGACAATGAATTTCTTTTCCCATTCGATTCAGATGTAAATTGAAGGGCAGTTCACATTCGGAAAGAAAATTTGTTATTACTCACCCTCATTCACTCATTCACTCTCTCTTGCTCTTTTACAGCGAACTTGAGCAAAAGTGCGGAGACTCCGGGCACACCCTCTCCGCCCAGTTGCATGCACAGAGAGGCCAGAATAATGCAGATAGGTATGTGGAGAAAGAGAGGCGCAGAAACGCTTATCTTTCTCCGGGAATTTGTCTTTATGGCTCTGACTTCCTGGTGAGGTTCCGCATAAGGGATGAGCCCTCAAGCACACCCTCTCCACACGTTCCTCCAATCAGGGGAGAGAAAGTGTGCCAGGAAGCTGCCATTTTGTGGAAGTTCACCGGGCTCTGAATACTTTAACTACTTTTATAGGTTTTATAGGCAGCTGCGGCTGCTTAAGGATTATGTAGGCTTTTAAAATGTTTGACTATGCTGTCTGCCATCTCTACGAGCTTTACAAGCAGGAGTTCTTAGACGTCTTGGACAACATTCACATAATGTTAACAGTATGGCTTGTTCCAACATAACAGCATAGCTGGAAACTTTCCAGGGCAGGCAAACCAGAGCGTTCCCTTCTTGTGGGGGTGAGGCTAGCCCAAGAGTGCTTTTTGTGGGTGATCAGGGGAAAGAGGGTGGAGAGTAGCCCGGGCGTGGGCATGTTCACACATCATTCCCTTGCCGAGAGAAAGAAGAAACTAACCCAGAGACCAAAGGAAGCAGGGCGTCACCTACAGACTCCTGGAAAAACCCTGAGAGATCCCAGATAAGCATGAGTCAGTATAGTTCTGCAACGTTGGATGTAGAAAACAGACCAGTATTTTGGTGGTTTAATTTCATAACTATAAGTTCTTGGGAGTGTTTCAGCTTTGTTGGGGCAAGGATCAAATTAAAGGAATACTGGGTACCCAATACAGATGCAGAGTAGATGCAAATTTCATTCAGTAATTACATTTAGAATAAATGAAAGAATAAAAGCAAATTCCAAATAGTAATGCAACAATTGAAAGATGATTACAAATTGAGTGTTTTCAAACATTTTGAATATAAAGAATCTTTTTTAGAAAATGTAACTAAAATGTTTCTCAAATTTTAATTTATTACCATATTTTAGGCAAATTTTCAAGGTGAGAATCGAATGGATGGTATAGTATAAATATAGTACAAAAAGTAAAAAAAAAATCTAATCTGCTACTATAAGATTTAATACGATGATGTGATTGTTCTGATCCCACGGACAAGCAATATATTTGGTCACTTTTACTTCACTGAGCACTTGAATGATATAATAAATGTGTCTAGTTCAAATATAAATGCTAAACTAAATTATTTTATGATTCGGGAACATCCTTTGTGATTTTTTTAAATGAGGCATAAAATACAAATTGACTCCAAAACTGCACTTTTTATACAGTACAATCAGTATGAACAACATAGTAAGAAACCATCTACCAATTTAAATAAGGAATATCCAATTATGCTCGCAAAACATCAGTGGAACTAATCAAAATTGATTTAATTTGATACATTATCACTGTCTTAAACGGAATAATAAAGTCAAGTCTATGCTTTTACATAATTTGTATTTCCATAATGCAAATCAGGAAAATTGACCTTCATTTATTAAACCGATCTAATAATATTTCAAAGGCAACTCACATCTATTTTAGATCACTGATAATTCATAAGATCAGCACTGGTCTTTTTTCGTTATTCCCTTCTGTCTCTTACAAGATGGTCTTGCTTTATTTTGTTTAATATGTTAAAGGATATATGTAAAAGGTACATTAAATTCCAAATACACTAGATTTTGAAGAACTAAAAATCTGAAACTCTCTTCTTAAGTTATGTGGTTTAGAGAGTTCCATATTTCAGTAGCTCTAAGGAAAAGCAAGATTGATCTTCTAGAGTGCCTATTTTTTGGCAACCAGAATTTTACAATAGGCAATGTGTGTGTGAACAAGTGAATATAATGTGTGTGTACCTTGGAACTTTCTAGGATTGCTGGGGAGGAGACTTGGGTCAACCTAGATACACACACATACATACATACCCGGGAACTCATGTTCCTCCCTTTTGCCTCAGGGTTTGACTTGAACAGATATATATATATATATATATATATAATAGAAATATCAAAAACTCCATACACGTTGATGCCGTTTGTTTCTTAGGATGTACTTTGCTGATCTCTTTGGTAGATGTCTAAGTACTGTGTCATTTTTAATGAGGGCAGCCATATCTCATCTGCTCAGGGACCAGGTCCTGTAGGATTAATGATGAAATAGAATAAGGCTAAATAAAATATCCATGGATCTCATCTAACATATGGACTGTCAGATGGGCAGATGGGCAGCCCTGCTTTGTTTGTTTTATCCCTTTCATTTCTTTGTTTTAAGTTTTCCAGTACACATGCAAATGGATAATATGGAGCTTCATGAAACCATTACATTTAATATAATATTTTTGAAAATGTATTTATAATCTGATATTGGTAATAAAACATTGTCGGAGCTCCCTTTCAAACATTTGTGTTACATTCTGTGTTAAACTTTGCACCAACATAATGGCAAATATATATACAGTATCTCACAGCCATTAATGTCTAAACCTTGGCAACAAAAGTGACTACACCCAACTTCTTTGGTTGACCATGGCGAGGCCTGTTCTGAGTGGAACCTGTCCTGTGAAACCGCTGTATGGTTTTGCCGACCGTGCTGCAGCTCAGTTTCAGGGTCTTGGCAATCTTCTTATATCCTAGGCCATCTTTATGTAGAGCAACAATTCTTTTTTGCAGATCCTCAGAGAGTTCTTTGCCATGAGGTGCCATGTTGAATTTCCAGTGACCAGTATAAGAGAGTGGGAGAGAAATAACACCAAATTTAAAAGACCTGCTCATTCACACCTGAGAGCTTGTAAAATTAACGAGTCACATGACACCGGGAAAGGAAAATTGATAATTGGGCCCAATTTGGGCATTTCCACTTAGGGGTGTACACACTTTTGTTGCCAAGGTTACAAGGAACAAGCAGACATTCAGAAAAAAACCTAAATACAATGTTTTTCAGCTCTGGTGAAAGTATATATCACATATATTTTCAATTTATGTATTCAGTTCTTACACCAAAAAAACTGTTTACAAAATCCATTGCATTGGTCATGGAAACTGTAAAATTCATGAACAGTAAACAGAAAGTACATCAATCTCGACAGCATAATTGCTCCGAAGAAACAAAGAATATCCTCTAAATCTGAGCTCTCTCTCAACAGATGATAAAATATTTTTATACTTTAGTTCATCAAATTTTTACATGTAAATCTCCATAGATCAGGCTACTCTTTTTTAACAAAAAAAAATTTGTTCATAAGACCTTTACAACACACATGAAATTATTTAAAGCCCAGAATTTGACTGTATAAAAAACAGACAAGTGCATGAAGGAGCTTGTTAAGGTAGGACCATAAATAATATGATTTAGCATTCAGCTATGTGCATCAAGCCGTCAGCAACACAAAATGAAGGTAGGTAGGAGGCATTATTAGGCATGTCATTCCGCATTTGCCGGGGTTGCACGATGGTCAGTCTGGACCAATATAAATATTTATATACCTTTAAGTTAGCAAATTTCACATAGAAAAATAGATTACGTAAAGAAACTCAACAGTTCTGTACCAACCCGGGGACTTATATCAAGAATAAACTTGCCAAATGTAAAAATTCAAGATGGCTAGATGCAGCAACCAAGCAAATAATCTTTTGTAGTTTCTTAAGTTTATATATATATATATAAAGATGATTTGTTTGGCATTTGGGCACAGGTGCTATACAAGTCAGGTATATGGATCCCTGGGTTGAGGCTAGAGGTCTTCAGGATCTGGTCCAGGATTCCTAGGGACCAGCACAGGTGCTGGGCATTAAAATGCCCTGGAGCCTGACGATCAAGGAGACTGTTGTGGGGAGAGGAAGTTCCCCTGTGCTCCCAGGGCAAGGAAAGGCCCTAAAGAACACTATCCCTGAGCCAAGAGTGGCAATACTATCCTGGACGTGTGTGTGCTGTCCGGGGGAGGTTTTCCAGAGCCTGGCTTAGCGGGGTCTAGTTAGTGGATGTTTAGGCTGGTCAGTCTGGGCGACCATTGTATAGCTAGAGAGGGCTCCAATTAGGAGCTAGGTTTGTTTCTTTTATGATGTTGTTTTGGTGTGTTTCGTTTGAGCTTTTGAAAATAAAGTGCTACAAGTTAGTGTCCCTGAATCTTATTGCCCTAGAGGACAGTGCTGAAGATCCATAACTGTCTGTGACATTTATAGCCCTCATGCTACAGGGTTTGTCACAACACATATACATACCTGGGAACTTTCCGGGTTTGATCCGGAGATTGTGGCGTGAAGCACTGCTTCTCCGGGTCAAGACCTGAATCCTCCGGGTCGCGGGAGCGGGGCTTGACACACCCTGCTCCCCACCCATTTTCCCTTGAAATAGGGTTGTTTCCAGCAGACGTCAGCGCGAATGCCCCTGACATAAGCTGGACCTCCCCACCGATGTAAGCGGGACCGCCCACTGACGTCAGTGGGCAGTCCTGGTCGCGTCCCACAAGGGAAGGGTCCGTGTAGCCAGAGGCCAAAAGTTTCTGGGTATGCATATAGACATACAATTTTCTCATATCCTGGTAGGGCAGCTCAGTCTTAGTGAGCATTAAGTATGCATGTTTTTTAAGCTGGCAGGGAGAGGAGAGTAACAGCAGGCAGTGATTACCAAGCTCTCCCAGCCCTACACTAGAGGGTTTGGAGGACCTTATGCAGGTCTGACAGATCTTATTTATATGCAGGCTTATAGACAAAGGGTAGAGCTGTGTGTAGCTCTGTATAGCTGTGCCTCTGTAGGCCAGGGGTGTCTGCATTGTGTATATGAGTGTGCATCTGAAGATTACGGGTGTTTAAATGCATGCGTGTCCACAATGGTTAGCAGATTGTGTGGCAAATGTGTGTCTAATAGTGATAGTGTAGATTTTCACACAGTGTGACCAGGTATGTGTATGTGTAAATCATACTTGCCAACAGTCACGATTTTCTGGGTAAGTCCCATTTTTTGGTTCTCTCCTTGCATAAAAATACTACCTATGCACAGTGCACTGTCCACAGGCAGCATTTCCTTTAAACGTTGTATGTCTGAGAGACACACACAACCTAAATGCTGGTAAATGAGCTCCAGATGCCTGGCATCTGTACCGGGTAACCTGGAGCTCAATGGTGCAGGGTCTTACAGCACTGTGTGACCCTGTCCCCTTTAGGGACTGCCCCCTCTGTTCAAGGGCCCAGGAGGGGTATGTTGAACAGTATATGTGAGCATGAATGTATATGTGTAAGGGCGTGTGAGAATGGATGTATGCGTGTAAGTATGAATTTGTGTGTGTGAGCACAAATATGTATGTGTATGTGCCTGTGTAAGTCTGTGCAAATGTGAGGGTGTGTGTAAAAATGTGTGCCAGTGCATATGCGAGTTACCAAGGGAGAGGCAAAATTTAACAATAAATAAGAGAAATGATAGGAAGAAAGGATAAAGATAATGAGATGAGGACAAAGCAGAGATAAAAAAAAACTTTATTTAACATGGAGGATGTTAAATAAAGTAAAAAAAAAAACAAACAAAAAAGACCCGATGTTTTAATTTAAGTCCCGGGCAGGCGCCCCTTTTGCCATGGCCGCACAGGTCGCACATCCCTAAGGCCGACCCTGCTCTTAAGTGTCATCAAATTCTATGCTTCTATCTACTGTTTCTTGTCTAGAAAGGTAGACATCTTGATGCATGGGATAGGCATACAGTTACCCTGAATCTTAGTCATGACCAAGAATTATGAGCTTTACATCATGGGCAGACATGATGGGTCAAATGGTTCCTATCTGTTGTCAAATTCTATGTTTCTATGATAAAAAAAAGAATATAGTTTTTTCCTTAATAAAGACATTAAACAAAAGCCATTGTTATTACTCTGCCTTTCTGTTTCTGCTTGCTGAATTTTGTTACTTAGGAGAAATGGCAGAATGTACTTTTTTAGGGGGGACTAGCATAGGACTAGCATGGTTGCTGTTTTGAATAATAATAATAATAAAAAGAAAAATAATAATAATAATCTTTAGAATGAGATAGAGGAATAAACAATTTTCGGTTAATTTTATTATATCCAAAGTCAATTGTCATCGCAAGTAAAAAAAAAAAAATATTGCCGTTAACACAGGGCATATGATGTGATCTCTTATCGACATGATTATAGCATTCCACTCACTTATTGCCATTATAGTTTATCATAATAACAATCTTTGCAATGTTTAGCTTTTTTTATTTGGAATCATTTGCATTACTGTATCATTTTGCATGGAACCCCTGGGACACTTTCTGCATGTATCCGTGTCTTAACTAAATCAATCAAAAAAATTACTTTTATCAGAGGGGTGCCATATCATTATTCTTAAATTGGCCTTTCATTTTTTTACAAGATGTTTCTTCTGGGTTCCTTTGAAATAGAGTTGTTTAAGAAAATCCTGTTGAGTTAAATAGTTTCAGGAGATTATTTCTGTTGTTACAGCGGGATATATCCTCTTCAAGACTACATCCCCTTGAATACTTTAGTAATTTGTTCTCTATGTGCCTCCATATAAAGGAGATTAGCAGAAATCTGTTGTATATTGCTTCTATTTCTTTTTACAAGTTTTATACATTCTGTCTAACAATATTACCGTATTTGCTCAATTATAAGATGACCCTGATTATAAGACGACCCTCCAAAATTCGAATATTCATTTAGGGAAAAAAAGCCTGAATATAAGACTACCCTATAGGAAAAAAGTTTTACTAGTAAATATTAATTCACATGTAGACTATTTTTTCATATTTAATAAGAACTATGATTGAGAAAAATTATTTTTGTGTTTTTATTTCCTTTTATTTGCCACTCTGCCCCAGTTATGCACATCTGCCCCACAGAAATATACCTTATACCCCCTATATGCCACTCTGCCTCCCTAATATGCCTTTTTACCCCCATATTTGCCACTCTGCCTCCCAGATATTCCTTATAACCCCTATATGCCACTCTGCCTCCCTGGTATGCATTTTAACCCCCTATTTGCCACTCTACCTCCCAGATATGCCTTTTAACTGCCTATATGCCACTCTGCCGCAGACAACTTCTGCTGCTGCTGGCCGGTACTTCCTCTGGGGCTTCTATGACTGAGCACTGGAAGGTCATGTCACGCCAGTGCTCTGTCATAGAAGCCCCGACAGAAGTGAAGGTTGTGTGTGCGCATCCCACAAACGTTCACCAGCTGCGGGATGCGCACAGACAACCTCCGCTATTTGAGGACTGATTAGAAGATGGCCTCGAATATAAGTCGAGGGGTATTTTTCAGAGCATTTGCTCTGAATAAAACCTCATCTTATAATCAAGCAAATACGGTATAATGCTAACAGAAGATCTCAAAACAATGTTTTTAATAGAAGTATATTCACTAAGAAAATAAATAATGTGTTTTCTCCAGTATCATGGACCTGCTTTTTAATGGCACATTCACTAGTAAGCTGCCGTCTTCAATATGTCTTTATACATAACAGATTTAGTACAGGTAACATACTGTAAAGGGAAACATAAATTCATCATGAAAAATATGAAAATATTCATCATTATAAACTCAATCTTTCTACTAATCTATGGCCCACCTTCGTGGTCTTCACATGGTCTCAGGTTAATTCAGTCCCAGTAGCAGAAAGGATATTTGTTTTTAAAGTAAATCAGTCAATGCCCAAATAGGAAGGAATATTTATTTTATAATAGCTACATTGTTACATAGGCTGAAAAAAAGACATGTGTCCATCAAAAATCCCCCCCTGGCCCCCCACACAACTGGTCTGTGCCTTCTTTGCCTCTTGCCCCTCCCTTCCATCATACAACATATGGAGACACACAAATTACACACACTCATACTAACACACATTGTTAGACATAAAAATATGCCCCTTGAATATATGTATTGTATTAAGCCCTGCGTAAATTGTTGGCACTATATAAATAAAATATAATAATAATTATAATAATTATGATACTTTTAAATCCATGTATCTATCCTTATATCTATCCTTATAGTTTGTCACTATAGCGTTTTGCAGTTACAAATTGAGCAGGAGTTATTTTTTATTCTTTCTCTGTTCCATTATTTTGCCTTTTTTTGTTTTTAAAGAGTTTGTGTTTGTTTTCAAAAAATCTATTATTTAGTTAGTGTAGAACATAGTGGCAGAATGCATTATTTATCCCTTTGGGAATTCAAGGAGTTAAATTATATCAGCAAGGCATTTCAATTTTCACAGAAACAGAGAAATAGATTAACGTCATTAAGAGAAAATCAAGTTCCCTGCAAATAGCTACAAAAGGACTTCAATTTATTTTATATCGAGCAAAATACAAACTGATTTTGTTTGTATCAGTGTCAAGGACAGTGGATTATTGAAGTCCCTGGGCAGAAGGATGTTTGAGGTGGGTATTCTCCTCCTATGAAATACGCAGTTGCACTGTAATCTAGTTCTTATGTCCTTTAAGAATATCCAGAAGAAGTCTTTGTTAGGGACCTTACTTATTCTCACAAAGTCTCAACTATTAAGTGTGGCATGGATTTCAACAGTTTGTAATATTAACAAAAACATATTTTTTTGATGCAGTCTCTTGAAGTAGCTCAACAATGACCAATCCATTTCAGATTTTCTTCAGCTCAATGAGCTATAGCCCCAGTTACTTTGAATTGTTTAAGAGCTCTTTTGCACTGAAGCCAATAATATTTCATATAAGAGTACAGTTTCTATATTATTATTTTGGATTGAAATGATAAACCTTTCTTGACAAGAAACAGTAGATAGAAGCATAGAATTTGATGACACTTAAGAGCCATTCAACCTATCTCAGTAATTCTTACTTTTTAGATTCTATTTTATACAACTGAGATATACGGTATGAGTATCAACTGCTAAAAAGACAGAATTTTTCTAGCATTGTGCAACCATTGACAATATTCATTGGTTTCACTCTGTGCAGTTAAGTACAACAAAAAGGCACAAAACATGTATAAGTAGTTGATCATCCTTGTTCCTTGCTCTATTTTAGAAGCACTCAGAGATGCATGTGTTTGTTCACTTTGTTTGTCCACCATGACAATAGTTGCTTTGAAAAGAGCTCTTTACATAAGAAAATATTTCTTATTCATAAAAAATATGTTATCAATATAACTATATTTAGCTTCAAATTGTGCTGCTCCCTCTCATATGAACATCGGGCTGGCTTTTAATGTAGTTGTTTTTGAAATACATACATACATCCTAAAGTCCTCTTTGTAAACAGTCTATTATTCAAGTAATTTAAGGGACATAAGTAATAAATGTTTAGCCCCTTCAATTCATTGTGTAATTACGGTCCCAGTGCCACACATCACCTGGTGGTGTACGGAATAAGGTAGTACCATTCAGTACAATACATTTTTAGGAAGTTATATGGATCCCTTCAACCGACTCGCAGCTGGAACCTGGCAGACCCAGGGATCCTCTGTGTTTAATCCAGCACACGTAGCTTGCAAAAGGTAAAAATAAAAACTGAAGTATGTGTTATATGTATGCAACGCTTCTGAGAACGTTTAATAAAATGGTTTCCATGGTTATCATCTCTTGTAGCTGTTTAAAGTATATTTCCTTCTCTTGTATCTCTCTGTGAACAATAGTGATTCATGGAAAAAGTACAAAGAAAATGTGCTATTTTTCACTGATTATTTTTTAGGCTATTTTTTCCCCATTCAGAATAAAGAGGAGTGAATGTTAAATCTGTCAAAATCAAAATGTTAAATCAGATGCACTTGATGCTAGAGCACAGAATAAGGCACTACCGCTACCTCAGAACTATAATTATTATACACGAATATTATACACGAGAAATATTTACTTCATATACCTCAAATACTGTGTGATTTTATTAACGTTTCTATAAAATATAACAATATTAACTGAAATTAACAGAAGCAGACAATTTTTGTATTGTTTATTTTATATCGTTTCCATTTCTTTATAGTATACAGCCCTTCCAATAGCTGAAATTTGGAAAATACAGGACCTTAGTATCCCGACCTTTTCTTAGTGGACATGTCATTTGTACATATACTAAAACCAATACCTCTTTAAAAACCAGTTAGAATTCAAGGGTCATTACTGGAGGGCTGGGATCTCTCAACCCAGGAGCCAGCACACCTAAGTAGCTCAGTAATGTAGAAGCCAAAAATGTCTGTCAGACAACACAGTCGATTCACATTATCCAGTCCTGTTTAATACATATTCACCAAAATAGACTGCAAAGAAAACACATTAAAGTCTACATGAGAAGGGTAGAAGGAGGAATGTACAATGAGAAGTCCATGAAGGGACATGGTCTTAAATTGATGAAACACAAATGTCTTCCCTAGGCTACATGAAACAACCTAGGGAGAAGCTTAATGGTAGGCCTGACAAATGCAGCCCCTAGATTTCTAATAGATATCCTGTTACCGATTTATGTTTATGTGAAAGGCTGAGCAAAAAGTGCAAATGTGTTGCCACCTTCCATGGTAACTCCCATGGAAAATAAAGAATCTAAGGAAAGTTGCCTGAAACTAGTGTCATGACACGCTAGTTATTTCCTAAAACATGAGGCGTAACGGTCACAAAGCACTTGATGCAGATTATCTCTTTTTCCATTGGAGAGTCTTCAGGATGAAGTTTTTGCCTGGCTATATTTGTAAAAGTTAGAACATGTGTACTATAAAAATATAAAGCCATTCTCCATAGTTGTTAGTGAAATGTTTTCTGTTGATCCAGAATCAAACTTCAGAAATTAATCTGCACTGTATTCCTATATGATATTATTTTTGATATTTTATTTCTCCACTACTTCACTGAACAATTTAAGGTTTTGTATATAACATATCATTTCATTCAGCTCCCAAAGCACTTCTAGCTACAAAAAGGTTAATATTACTAAGGATTGAAAAAATGAAAGGCCTTGACTACCTTAAAGCACAAACATGCTGTGACTCATCTTTAAGATTTTGAGGGTGTTCTGTGGTATGTGATTTACACCCACAGAATGTTATTATAAATTCCATAGTGAGAAACATATTTGCTGAAATTGTATGCATTTCTCCATGACAGCCAAAAATTATACTTTTTTCTCAATTGTCATAGAAACATAATTATATAAATGAAGCATTTAGTGTACAGATTGTTATTAGTATACAGTGATGATGTCAATATTAATTAGGCAGGAGTCCTGAAGGTTTTGCCCTTACCAGATCACTGCATTGAAAAGACATTGAATGCAGCCATTACATCTTTGCAGTTTTATAATAACCATCTCTAAGTGAGGAGTTACAAGCAAAGAAGGAGTTAAAAAGCAAGAAGGAGTAGGTTGGCCCTCACATACTTGAGTGGCACTAAGGAACAAGCTGGCCTGGGCCTCCCGGACGTCGAGGGTTATTGGGTCGCCTCCCATCTCCGGAGGGTGGCGGAGTGGACGTCTAGCACCCACAAACAATGGGGGCATATTGAAAATTCCCTTTTCCCCTTGGATATTGCCGCTATCCCGTGGCTACCACGACACCATAGCCAGCCCGCTATCCCTAATCACCCGACCGTCACCCCAACGCTCCGCGTCCTTCAGAGGACCCTCACCAAGTACCCCCTTGCGACTTGCCCTGGCCCCTTGTCCCCATTTCGTCTAACCCTGACTTCCCCCCGGGCCTAAACCAGGCAGACATACAGTTTCTCCTGCCGGCACGGGAGCGGGTCCTTCGGGCTTCCCACCTTTTCACTGGGGAATCTATCCGCCCCATCTCGGACTTTATACTTACCACCTCGGTTCCCTTTGGGGCCACATTCCTCTATCACCAAATCAAGCATTTCCTGTCCTCCCTATCCCCTACCTCCGACTTGACCAGACCGCTGACGCCGTTTGAACTACTCTGTACGGACCCCTCTAGACATTCACATCTTCTCTCCACACTTTACAAACTTCTTTTGACGTATCGTACCCCTAGAAAACCGTATTTTCTCAGCCAGTGGGAAAAGGATCTGAACCGTTCATTTGAGTCTGTAGACTGGGATAGGATGATATTGCTCGCCCTTAAGGGGGTTACTTCCAGTAGACTGCAAGAGTCTGCGTATAAGCTTCTTACCAGGTGGTATAGGGTGCCCGCTGATCTTCATCGCTTCCTTCCACAGGTCTCCCCCCTGTGTTGGAGGTGCGGATCCGCTGAAGGCTCCTACATGCACCTGTGGTGGTCCTGCCCCCTGATGCAGCCCCTGTGGGTGGCTGTGCCCACGGTGATACGGGCTGTTGACAACCCTTCCTTTCAGGCCTCTCCCGAGACGATGCTTTTACATCACGGCCCCTCTAGCCTGGGCTCCTTTAAGAGGTCACTCACCATCCACTTTGTTACTGCGGCCAGGGCCACCATCCCCTGTTTTTGGCGACGGGCTACGCCCCCGCCTGTTTCTGTGTGGCTGAGGAGGGTCAACTTCATCTGTCAGATGGAGGATTTGGTCATGACCTCCAGGGGTTTCGGATATAGAAATGGCTTGAAGTGGCTACCCTGGAGGGAGTTTCAGGCCTCCCCCTCTTTTCAGGCCGTTCTGGGTAGCTTCGTTGCAGCCCCCCCTGATCTAGACTAAAGTTGATTGTCGACTTGTATGCATATGATTCGCCTCTGATCCCGCCAGTTTGATCTACTGCGATGCCATTTTCTAAGTCTCTTATTTTTAGTTTCTCGCTTGTTTCATCTCGGCAACTCTCCGGTACAAACCTGTCTGCTGCCATACCCTGTGACATTGTACCCATGATATTGTGCACACTGTATCTTTTTGTATGGTACATCAACCTTTGTCGCATTTGCGTATATTTTGTCATCCGATATACCTTTTAGAACTGTTACCCTCTTGCATAATACTCGCCCGATGCATACAATTGTGTTTTGATGCCTGATGCACTATGTCCACCGAGTTATGCAATGTTACTTTTTCAATAAACGGAGACTTAAAAAAAAAAAAAAAAAAGCAAGAAGGAGGGTAAAGTATAAATCCCTGTAATTCCATATAATGTATTTATAGATACTTTGCGTGTTACATTAGTAGGCATGTTGGATAATGCCACAATAGTGCATGTCTTGAAAAATGTATGTGCTCTTGGAGTGAGCTCCCCAGGGGCCATACCGCTGTTGCAAGTGTGAGCAGGTTGCTTTTTTGGAATGTACTGTACTAGATCTAAAGAGGCAACTGGCAACACTGAGGGACATAGACAACATGGAGAGGAGCTTACTACTTACAGAGCAGGCATTGGCTGGGGCCAGTGCTGAGGGGGGTGGAGATGGGGAAGAAGAGGTCTCGAGGGCAGAGAGCTGGGTTAGATGTGTAAGGGGTAGCAGGGGCCGGAGAGCTAGGGAGGTTTGTTCTGGGCTAGATCACCCCAACGTGTTTGCCAGTTTGTGTGAAGATGCTGGGGAGACCAGCTCAGAGAAAGCATTTCTGGAGCAGGCTGACTCTCCTAGTAGCCAGGAGAGTAGCCTCTCCAGCATAGTGGGGTGCCAGAAGGCTAGGAAGGCTAGACAGGTGCTGGTGGTAGGGGATTCAATTATAAGGAAGGTTGATAGGGTAATCTGTCGCCGGGAGCCCAAATGCCGAACAGTATGCTGTCTCCCGGGTGCTCGGGTTCGACAGATTGTTGGGAGGGGCTGGAGATGATCCAGCGGTCGTAGTACATGTTGGTACAAACGACATAGTTAAGGGCAGGTGGGGGGTCCTTAAAAATGATTTTAGGGCATTAGGTCAGAAACTTAGGCAAAGGACATCCAAGGTAATGTTCTCTGGAATATTACCAGTACCACGTGCTACTTCAGGGAGACAGAGGGAGCTTAGGGAGATCAATGTGTCGCTAAGAGCATGGTGTAAGAAAGAGGGTTTTGGGTTTTTGGAGAACTGGGCAGACTTTTCAGTCGGCTACAGACTACAGCAGGGATGGACTGCACCTCAATGAGGAGGGGGCTGCAGTGTTAGGGGAGAGGATGGCTAGGGGAATTGAGGATCTTTTAAACTAAGTTCGGAGGGGGGGAGGATAAAGATACAAATGAAGTGCTAGCTAGAGTAGACTGGCAAGGGGGTCTAGCTATGGGAAAAGGGGGTGAGAGCATTGGTGGGGTTAGCACAGACAATATGGTGTTGCATAGTACAAAACCTGCTGTAAAGAATTATCTGTCAACCGTTACACCAGAAATGGGTAGTAACCTTAAATGTCTTTTAGCAAATGCGAGAAGCTTGGCAAACAAAATGGGTGAGCTGGAAATATTGGTAAGTAATGAACAATATGACTTGATCGGTATCACAGAAACGTGGTGGGATGATACGCATGACTGGTCAGTAAACTTACAAGGATATTCACTTTTTAGAAGGGACAGAGTAAATAGAAAAGGGGAAGGGATATGTTTAAATGCAAACCCTAAACTAAAGCCCAGTATTAAGGAAGATGTGCATGATGACAGTAGTAATGTGGAGATGCTGTGGGTAGAGATTAACCTAGATAGTAGAAAGAGTCACACATTACTTGTGGGTGTATGCTACAAGCCACGCAACATTAGTAAAAAGGGGGAAGATCAGCTGCTATTTCAAATTGAAAAGGCTGCAAATAGGAATTAAGTTTTAATCATGGGAGATTTTAATTACCCAGATATAGATTGGAATAGTGGAACTTGTTCCATTAAGGGCAGCAAGTTTCTGAACCTGCTTAATGACCAATTTATGTCGCAATTAGTAGAGACCCCAACCAGAATGGATGCCTGTCTAGATCTGGTAATAACTAACAATGAGGAACTTATCTCAAACATTAAAGTAAGAGAACACTTGGGGAATAGTGACCATAACATGGTTTCATTTGAGATTAATTCCAAAAAGCAAATGGGTAACTGCTCTACCAAAACATTTAATTTCAAAAGGGCAAACTTTGATAGGCTAAGGTCAACCATGGAATATATAGACTGGGATGGATTGTTCTCTGGTTTAAACACAGAGGACAAATGGAATACCTTTAAGCACACATTGCAAAGTTACACATTCCAATATATACCTATGGAAAACAAATACAAAAGAAACAAATCAAAACCAATGTGGCTTACCTAGAGAGTAAAACAGGAAATAAGGAATAAACAATTGGCATTTAAGCATTATAAAAGTGAGGGGTCAGAAGTATCATTTATGGCATACAAAGATGCCAACAAAGCCTGCAAAAAGGAGATTAAAATGGCTAACCTAGAAAATGAGAAACTTATTGCCAGGGAAAGTAAAACCTTATCCCAAGAAATTTTTTAAGTATGTAAATGGAAAAAAGTTAAAGGTAGAGAATGTTGGTACGTTATTATCTGAAACTTGAAATTTGGTTAGTGAGAACAGAGAGAAAGCCGACATCTTAAATGCTTTTTTTCCTTCTGTTTATACCAAGGAAGAGCCAATGACAGAGCCCCTGCTGGCTAATTTTAAGGAGCCGTTGCAGCAAACATGGGATTGGCTGACACAAGAAAAAGTGCTCAAGCAATTAAATAATGTTAAGGTAGACAAGGCCCCTGGACCGGATGGTATACACCCAAGGGTACTGAAGGAGTTAAGCCTAACTCTGGCCCAACCATTATTACTCGGGCATAGTTCCATTAGATTGGCGCAAGGCAGATGTGCCCATATTTAAAAAGGGATCAAAATCTCAACCGAGCAATTACAGGCTAGTAAGCTTAACATCGGTAGTGGGGAAATTATTTGAAGGGTTGCTAAAGGTATACATTCAAGATCATATCTTGATCCATAATCCAATCAGTAAAAGTCAACATGGATTTGTGAAAGACCAGTCTTGTCAAACCAACCTATTAGCATTCTATGAAGTAGTTAGTAAAAATATAGACCTGGGGGTGGCTGTAGATGTGATTTATCTGGACTTTGCTAAGGCATTTGATACGGTCCCGCATAAAAGGCTACTCTATAAATTAACAGAAATAGGCTTAGGGGCAAATGTCTGTATGTGGATCAGAAATTGGCTAAAAGATAGAATGCAGAGGGTTGTTGTGAATGGATGTTTCTCAGCCTGTACGCAGGTATTAAGTGGAGTGCCTCAGGGGTCTGTTCTCGGTCCTCTTCTTTTTAATTTATTTATAAATGATCTCCCAAGCTGCATTGAGAGCCATGTTACAGTTTTTGCTGATGACACAAAATTAGGCCAGGTAATATTCAGACTAATCTTGAAGTTTCTTCTTTGCAGGATGATTTAGACAGAGTTGGGGACTCGGCGTGCAAGTGGCAGATGAGGTTCAATATAGAGAAATGCAAAGTTATGCATTATGGTAAAAATAATAAAAATGCAACCTATTCTTTAAATGGAATATCCTTAGGGGAAACTACCAGTGAGAAGGATTTAGGAATAACGGTTGACAACAGACTTGACAACAGTGCACAATGCCAGCAAGCAGCTGCGAGGGCCAATAAGGTTTTGGCATGCATAAAAAGAGGTATCGATTCACGGGAGGAGGATATCATCTTGCCTCTTTACGGATCATTGGTAAGACCTCACCTTGAATATGCGGTACAATTCTGGGCACCGGTCCTCAAAAAGGACATTATGGAATTAGAAAAAGTGCAAAGGAGGGCTACGAAATTAATAAGGGGATTGGGTGATACTAGTTATGAAGAGAGACTAAAAAAGTTAAAAACGGCGTCTCAGAGGGGATATGATAACATTATATAAATATATGCAGGGCCAAATATAAAGTGACCTGTTCGTTAACAGAAATATACAAAGAACAAGAGGTCACCCTCTGAGACTGGAAGAGTGCAGGTTTCATAGACGACAAAGGAAGGGATTCTTTACAGTGAGGACAATAAAGGTATGGAATTCACTTCCAAGGGAGGTGGTGTTATCCAATACATTAGATACCTTCAAAAGGGGCCTCGATATTTTCTTAGAAAGGCATGGCATACAGGGATATAAATAGAATAACATTAATATTTAAGAGCTTCTTGATCCAAGGAGAAATCCGATTGCCTCTTGGAGAATTTTCTGATGGCAGAATTCGAAGAAGCTTAATTAGGGGTTATTTTGCCTTCTTGATGGTCTTTTTTCAACCTTACAAACTATTAACGCTGTAAACCATACGTTCTTGTGAGGCATTATGCTTCAGACATATTTTAAACAATTTCCTGAGATAATAGGAAGCTATATTTTAAGGAAAATGTTGGGTAGAAATGGGACAAAAATCACTTATTTCTTATTGGCAAGTGATGCTCAAGCAAATTTTTCTTTGTATACTTAATGCAGAGCCCCAGCTGCCCCCATAATTTACCTTTGCTGTCACCTCCCTGTATGACATCATGTCACAGCAATCAACTTCTGATGGACACACAGGCCAAGTACTGACTAATCCTGAAATCCATAGTGCAATTGACCATGTCACAAAGAAGATCTCTGTTACCCACTGTAATCAGCCCATTGAGTAGTGGCACCACAGGGAGCCTGATCACCCAACATGTTACGACCCCAGTTTTGTAACAGAGTGGCTGCTTCCTCCATGGATGTTCCACTCTAGACCCAGGCCTAGATGGCTAGTTCAGAATGTACCATAGGGACAATTAATGCACACACATGCACATGCAAGAAGCCTAGAACATGTGCACTAGTCAGGTGCATAACTAGAAACCACGGGGCCTTGGTGCAAACATTCCCCCCTGGCCCCCCAACTTCAACAGCTAGTCTGTGCCATCCTTTCCCCCACACAATTGGTCTGTACCTTGTTTTCCTCTTGCCCCTCCCTTCCATCTTACAACATATGCAGACACACACATTACACACACTCATACTAACACACACTCCATCTAACCCTACTTACACATGAATGCTCACACACACACACAATTACACATCCATGCTCACACACACACATACACAAGTAAACATTCATGCTCACACACAAAAGTACACATCCATGCCCAAACACACACACAAGTACACATCCACGTGCCCCTCCAAACACTCCTGTCTCCCCGTGCCGATTCAAAATAGTTTAGAAAGGGGCCTTCTGACCTGGATCAGTACAGTCCCGGTCGGAAGGGCTCTTTGTAAACAATTTTGAACACGCACGAGGAGACTGGAAGAAGGGGTAGTTACGCCAATGGCGCATACCTTCGACACTGCTAAAATCAGTATAGGTATATGATAAAGATTTTTACGCTTTTCTTTACCAAGTAAAAAGAGAAAAATATTAATAAATTTAACTCATGTAAAAAAGCAGGATTTGTATCCCTTCCATTGCAAACAACACCCATCATCTGTAACACCCCATGTGAAATGTGAAAGTAGGCTGCCTAATTGCTACTGATAATAATATTTGTAGAACCGACTGAAAACTAGGTTAAAACCCAGTTCAGTGTTTCTATACAGTCATCTCCTCATATGAAAAGGTTGTGAGTCATTATTAATAATCTACATATATTATTACTAACTAGATTTAATAAGCTAGGTATATCTTATGGCTGGTGCTAATATCCTACAATAAATCCTACATAAATATACATAAATATATAAATCAATACTGATTCACTGCCAGTGTTCATTTGCAAATATGGTCAGTCCTAACCTTATAGAGAACAATGATTGGGGTCTGATGCTACAATTCCCTACAGCTGCTATAAACACAGACATAAATAAAAATGTTTAAACTTAAAGATTTGCCTTTTTCTTCTCCCGTTTAAGGTGTTTCTAGATATTTAATCAATCAATGGTTTTCATATTGACTTGATCACCCAAGGGTTTGTTAAGCATTTACCTTCAAATTGATTGGTCTTCAAGTAATTTGATTGAGTTTGTGTTCTTATCAAGATTAATTAAAAGTGTGCAATACAGTCCCCCAAGGCCAGACCTTAAACAGGCCTGTGTTTTGGGATCTTCCCTAAAGAAAACATAATTAACTAATACATTTTGTATATCCCCAAGTCAATTATGAATTTTTCAGGACCTTGAACATCTGGCTTATCAACAACTCATGAATCACTAATATTTAAATCCATATCTTTAAAATTAAAATGTGATACAGCATTCATTTTAATGCTGGTTTTCATAAGTCCATTCCACGGAGGCAAAAATTCACCACAGTCTGCCAAATTAAATTTGGTTTCCTTCAAACAATAAATAAATAAATACATACATATATTATACATTACATCGCTACTTAGTTACATAATACATATCCATTCCACATTTATATTTATACTTATTTGTGCCCTTATGTATCTTCCTTAATCCTAAAAGTAGTTACAATATTACGTAATTCCCCTTTGATTAACAAAACGGAAAAGGAAAAAAAAGAGAAGGGGAAAAAGGAAGCGATATCAAAGGTTGAGGAAAGATGCAAAGGGGCATTCCCAATCTGTTACAAAACCCCCCCCCTGTAATTTATCAGTATCGTAAGTAGTAGGTATCGTCTTAACTTTCCCTTTCCATTTCTTTTTACTGTGTTGAACATGCATGGGTTATCCAGGGGGACCATATAGCTAAAAAAACAATTTGTTTACCTTTACCTATATAATATCCCTCTTCCGTTTTGCATTGGAATTGAATCTCTTCCCATACTATCCTCCCAGGTTTTTTCCAAGTCCTCGCCATAATCATGCGAGCAGCATTTGTACTGCCAAATTTTTCTGATTATTATTACATTTTGGAAACCCTATATGAAAGAGAACCGCTTGGGGGATGGAACAAACTTAAGTTTTAAGATTTCATTGATTGTCTCAAATAGAGTAGCCACTATAATCCCTACATCATCACATGTCCACCACATATGATACATTGGTCCATCTTTCTTTTCACATCTCCAACATTGCCTAGATATATTCTTATTATATTTTGAAATCTGTACTGGAGTCCTGTACATCTATGAACCAATTTATAATATAATTCACGCATACCAACACAGTGTAATCATTTCCTGATTTGATCATAGGCTAGAAGCCAGTCTTCTTTTGAATACACTCCACCCATGTCTTTTTCCCATTTTTCCATGTTAATCAAACATGTTCTTACTCAATATATTAGTTTTGATTTAAAGTGTTTATTAAGGAATCCCTCCAATAAAGGGGCGCTTATAACTCCTGCTGTTGGAGGAAATGTTTTATTCTCATATAATTATATCGTTCAGTTGTTGATATGTCACATTTCTCTCTGAGGCCATGGTACGAAATATTTCTGTTTCATATAAATCTGACAGGTAATTATATTTGCTTGTTTTTTATATATATTGTCAGAATTTTAATTGGGTTTCCTTTCTAATTTCATACTCTTCCTTAATTTAACTAATATATAGTTTACAATTGCGTTGTCATTGCTGTTTCCTTCAATATGAATGTGTTTTTCAAAATCAGTCGTTCTTTAACCAATGCCCATTTTTCACTTTTTCGCTTAGAATTGGTTACTTTCACCGCTGTTGGATCAACCATGATTATTTGCTTACATGGCCTGTAACAAACAACATGACAGTTAATCTTTGTGTCAAACTATATTTTTGTATTATTGTCTAGAATAAAGTGCAATGAAATCATAAATACACATTGGTTCACTAATGGTATCTGCAATTTCATACCCTCAATACTTCAGGTTTCCAAATTGGGGCGCTTATGTGAGGTCTCTTATTGCGTATTAGACTTGCGCATTAGAATTCGTCCGAATTGCAAATTTACCAATATTTGGCAAATTTGATGATTCGTACAAAGCCATGAAACCGTGGCCAAATCCCCCCAAAGTGGCCAAATATGATGCAAAAATGAACTTCTGTCAAAATCTGGGCACTTTCAGTGACGTCATCCCACCTGATTGAAGGATTAGATGATAGGATGTCACTTAAAGATGCCAGATTATGTCCACGGATATGGAGAAGAGAGAAGATGAAGAAGAGGTGCAGAAGCGGAAGTGGCCGACAGAAATGGTCGGCAGAGAAGGTGGGGAAACATTTAGAGAATATGAGAGAAAGTGAATGAAAATGATGGGCAATGTGGCTAAGAAGAGTTGTTCATTTTGTTTTACCCTGGGGTATTGAATGGGTACGATTCACACTGTAATGAAAGGCTGTTCTATTTTCTGACTGATTTAAAATTGAGACCATTATTTTTACTATGGTATGTTTTTTCTTCTTAGTAAGAGAGTTAACATCTTGAATAGGTTAGACATTTTTCTTTTAGAACATACTCTAAATTGCAACATTGAATTAATACTCAAATCCTCTGATATCGCTAAGAATAGCTACTGCTGTAGAAGCACTGAGAAAAATACTGTAATTCTGTCTTTAATTTACTCAAAATACGACAATTCTCTTTCAGCTTCCTTATAAATCTTTAAGCTGCTTTTAAACACTTCTTTTGAAACCCATTTTTAACCTTCCTTTAAGTAATCCGTTTTTTCCCACTTACACATCCAAGACATCGTTATTGTCGTTGATTGGAAGCGGCTGTAATAAGCAAGGAGTTGATCCCTATTTTGGTAGGAAAACTAAAGAAATAAAAAAAAATGTTACAGTGAAAAAGTACATTTAAAATGTGAAAGCTGTTATGTGTTTAAAAAGACTATTATTATAACAATAAGGACATATGGCTGTTATTTTATCATAGGAAAAATTGGCCATCTTTGCCATAGGCAAAAGGGGCAGCTGTCCCAGTCCAAAGTCTGGGACCTCAAGGACCCTTCTACAGCTGCCCACTTTAGCACTACTTGGGTTTCCATCAACAGGCAAGTAAAAGTAGGGGGCTAAGAAACCAGAAGGAAAGTTAGAAAACACTGATGAGAATACATTCTGTTCTTCCCTTGAATCATTCTATGTTATATAATTATTTAACTTCTTACTGAAGTGCGGGGAGTTGCTAGTTTCCAAAAAGAGGTAGAATGTGCATCGTGCATGATGAAATTACATCACAATAATTTTTACAAGTCATGTGACTGCTATCTGGCAAACTCCACTAGGGACATTTGTATAGATAGTAGCTGAGCCTGATGTTTGATAAGTATTTTCTCCTCTGAATTAAGCCAGTGAAGGAGTCATTTTGTGATCTGAGACTGATCTTATGTTTGCACATATACTACTTGCCTCCTTCTTCACTTGTCAAGTGAAGACACAGGCTTCCAGGCAAGCTATGGCATTTCTAAATGCTGTCCCTCCTCACATCTGATCTTCATTCATGAGGACTATTTCTGTGCATTCGAAAGGATATGTGGATTCCAATACAGCTACAGCACACTGATGTAATTATACAAACTCAGTATGCTAGGTACACAACCGCTACAGTAACCTACAAGCCAATGCTAGCACTATGCCATTAATGACAGACACAAAATAACTGTGGTTATGGCATCAATTTACAACCCATAGAACAAACTAGCTGCCACTAGACTGGGGCCAACAGGAAGTTACATATTAAAAACAGAAAGCATATTAAATTGCTTTAGGTGATTGTCCAGAAATGTTAAATTAGAGCAACCCAAGGAGCAGCACCCTGACCATATCTGATGATTCTCTGGGTTTGACCTTGAGTCTCTAGGCAAAGCCCTGCCTTCCGGGGTTAGCTTCTTCTTTCTCCAAAAAGAGAACCTCCATCTGACCATGCCTAATCCCAACTAGACATGTTGGATGAAAATCAGGGGGCATTTTAAATTTAGAAACAAAATTGGTTTTCCAACATTTACTCTCACACTTTCATTCACTCTCTCATGCTTTCTGAAAGTATCCCTACCTTTTCTGACAACGATTTTTGCTTCTGTGTCTCACAGCTCCATTTCTGTGTCTTGCATCATCTTCATCTCTTTTCTCCTCTCTTTCGTCTTCTCTCTGCATCTTCATGGACATAACCTGTCGGAAAGTTCTGCACACTTCTGCCAGAAGCTCTGCCATTGTGGCGGAAGTTCACACAAGCTTATCTTAGGGCAAAATGGCGGAGGAAGTTTTCCCCAGAAGGTTATGTCTGCGGAGATGCAGGCAAAGAAAGGAGAGACGAAAGAAGAGTGAAAATAAAGGCGAGAAGAATAAGAAGACAAAGAACAAGAAGATACGAGACACAGAAGCGGAGCTGCAAGACACAGAAGTGGATGTGGGTGGCAGAGAAGGTAGGCAAACATTCAGAGAATGTGAGTGAAAGAGCCTGCAAACTTCCATTTCATGGAGGGGAGTCTGGCCTTTCCATCCACTAAAGGCTGTTTGGGGCTAGCTGTGGCCCTACACCTGACTGTTCAAGATACTTTCCCAGGATAGAGGGAGTTCCAGGTAGGGTACCCTTGGAAGTTCCAAGGAATTCCCCTGACTCTGACTGCCTTTCCAGTCCTTCCGGCCTACCAACTCACTCCATGATTTATATTATAGCATGATGTCAGGAACACTATACAAGAGTAACCCAAGCAATTGTAACTAAAGCTTGCTTTAATCAAATGAAAATGTGTTCTTGTGAATGGAGCTCAAGATCCATCTGCACGTAATCTGAATTGTATTTTTGTTCAGTGTTTTCCATACAGACTGTATACAAACCCTATGAATTAATCTGTTATATGTTACAGAACTTTTAGTCTTTAATAGCGTGGCTGTGCTGTATAATGTTTTAACTACGAAAAGGTATGGGTGATAGATTAGCAGATTTCAAGGAAAGTCTAGTAGTTTAATAGGAAAACGGATTTCATGAATAGTTAGATAATTTTAATAATGTTTGATGGTGTTTCCCTTTATGCTTAAAAACAGCAATATTGAAAAGGAAAGGTTGATTTTCCCCAAATTATCTTCATTATTTGGTATATCGTGTAAGCTGCTTATAAAAATATTTTCAAAGGACAGCAAAGTAGTTTTAATCTAGCTCCTTTGGAATACCAAAGTAATTTTCTGTCTTTTCATTCACTGGGTAATTAAAAGATGAAGTAAGGATTCATTAAAAAGCACACACATAAATTAGAAACATTTGAAAGTATTAATCATTTTTGTTTTCGATCCAGGAAGTTTAACCATTAGGATAATTTAGTTTTAAAATGCAAATATGTTACTGAATCACATAGTGCTGCCAGATAATTTATAAATTATTAGAATTATTTAAATAAAGAATTTTGGAAAATTAAAATGTAAATTATTTTTGTTTCTGAATAAACTAGGGCCCGTCATTAAAATACAATGATCCCAAAACAGAATGAAAAGTATGATAACTATATATTTCTGTTAATAAAATAAGGTTTTCTGTTCTTTGGATGCCAAATTGACATAGTTTAGCTGAATAATAGAAAAGAAATAGCAGCAGCTACTTGGCAAAATCATTTATATATTGAAGAGAACAGAATCTACTACGACTAGTTACTTGTTAGTGTATAAGAGTTAACAACTTTGCTACCACTAACTCACATCACCAATGGCAAAAATACAGTCTGTAAATATTTACCCCAGGAACATTTTCAAGGTATTATAATGATACCGTGGAGCTTATTGATTTTTAACATAATATTTCCAGGTATGCATCAGACCCTTCCTAATTGTCATTGTGACGGCTGCACACCTTTCCTCCCATGTAATGTTTTAAGAGGTTATTCTCCACCCTAAGTGATAAGCTACCAAATCTTAATTTTATACATATGGATAGGTCTCACATTCAATAAATGAAATCACGAGCACAATTATAAAAAAGGACTGAGAATTCAATATAGTAATTACTTATTTATTAACGATCACAAACATTACATAAATCCAAAATTAAGCAGAGTGTAATATAGAATGCATATTAAAACTTATATACATAAAAAATAAGAATAAACATACCAGTCAGTCTCAATATGAAGTCTAGCTTCAGTCTCCCGGTCTGCCCCAATTATAAACAAAGATTATTATATAATAACTAGAGCTGCGTATCGCTACCTCAATAAAAATCAGGAGAGGAAAATTACCACCAAGGCCAAGTTGTTGGTAAAATATTCTAATCTTATAACATAAAAAAACATCTTATGTAACAGAAAATACCAGTTCTCCATCGTTAAATCTTAACCATACTTCTACTGAGGCCTGTAACTTTCCCTCTCCTTTAGCTAGGCAGAAGAATCAACATAGTGATAACTCGGTCCAGATAATAGCATTAACTTAGGAACAAAATTAGGATCACCACGTTATAAACCTATTGGCAAAAAAGGTGTTTCTGCAATTAAATGCACATCATGAAACACAAAACATTTACAATGTGACCACCATACATGATCACAAGTTAAATTTTCATGAGAACCTTGTAATTGATAAAAATCACCCAACTGAAATGTATAAGACTCTGAATACAGATGTAACAAAGTATTTCTCCACATCCCACCAAAAGAAGTCTTATGAGGAGGTCCACTGCAAGCAAGCTAAATTGTACAGCCAAAGGTTCCATGGCTTACGATATTAACAAGTCCTTTTTGTTTAGTTTGTAATGTCATTTGGAAAATGTGTTTGTCTCTATTGACACATTCAAAGAATGATGGATAAGAAATATTCCTCAAAGCCATGAGTTGTCAAAAAATGTAATTGGTCTTGAGATTCCTCGAAAGAAAGGTTTCCCTCGGTGTCAGAATCGAATACGGCCCCACTGGCTGTAGCGGGAGGTGGTATAAAAAATCTTTCATATTCACTGTTGGAGGCATCAGCATTTGTTGTATGCCAATATTGTTATCGAATTTGAATTTTTGCTGTCCAATTTTGGTGTGTTACTTACTTTTAATAAGTGTGGTTAACACACCAAAATTGGACAAAAAAATCAATAACAATATTATATATATGATTGCTAACAGCAATCACACTCCTATTAGGCAGCCAGTACATGCTAGAACCTGGGCTTGATAGGAGTGTAATT
Source organism: Sceloporus occidentalis (assembly GCA_023333645.1). Taxonomy (NCBI): domain Eukaryota; kingdom Metazoa; phylum Chordata; class Lepidosauria; order Squamata; family Phrynosomatidae; genus Sceloporus; species Sceloporus occidentalis. The sequence goes on along the minus strand of JALMGF010000034.1, from coordinate 3,132,164 downwards.
ATAGCCTCCCTATGCCATGCTATCCTCTCCCACACTTACACATCCATGCTATCACACACACTCATTCACAAACATTCATTCACTCATTCATATACTCATATTCATTACCATGAATCACACATACTTGCTCATACACCCTCCCCCACCCTCTTACCTGAACTGCAGATCTCTCATTGGCAGACTTCTGCAGGGGCCCTGCTGCTTCCCTCTCTCGCTATCTGTGCAAACAACTTCTCTTGTCCCACCCTCAGGGGAAGAAGGAACAGAGCAGAGTAATGTGACATGCATTCGTGTGACTCTGCTGGGTTCTTTTTCCCCTGGCCGGTACCATTGGATATGCTCGGCCGTATGCTAAATCAACATAAAACATAGCGCAAGGCCGATTATACCCAGCTGTTGTCCGCTGGCCTTTAAGTGCCACCTCCTTATCACCAGTCTGGCCCTGCCAATCAGCCACATGGCAATGTCAGGTTAGGCAAAAGGACAGACATCCATTACTTTTTCACCATTCATTCTCAGACGATTTCTGTAACTGGCCCATGCTCCCCACTGCTTCAACATCCCCTAAAACTCATACTGTTGGGAAGTATGTTATTGTTACGAGTGCCACATGAGTTTTTATGAAATATATTTTTCAAAGCTGTAGAGCTGTTAAAAAAAAACAAAAAAAAAACTATGGGTTCTAAGGCTTTATTTTTATGTTTTTTTAGGTGACAGTTGCTGATTATTATGTGTCCACATACTTAACCTTTGCGAATCTTCAAACAATTTTGTTTGTATGTTATATCTTGAAAACCCTTTTGCCTCCACTACATTGAAGGAGATTTATAGTGCAGCCTTAGTTTACAGTTTTAAATCACTGGAACAAAGAACTTGCTGATGAAGAGAAACAGAGAATGAAGGTCATTAACCAGCAGATACAGGATTTTTCTTTATGCTGTTTCTTAGCTTTAAAGTCAGATAAAGAAAAAAATCTACATTTTTTACAGAAGTATAAGATATTTCAATAGGCGATTTTATATATACATGCACACCCACAATGCACTGGTCATGTGTACCACATTGACATGGACAAGCCCATGGTTTTACATGGTTGTTAAAAAGTGCATTATTTATCAAGCATTATGAGTAAGAAAAAAATACAAACAAAGAGGTTAAAAATAACCTTTATTTTTTCTAAATTAAAACAGGCTAATATAAATAAATATAAAAAGTGCATACCTGGGAACTTACTTTTGGAGGGGTGGCTTTGTGTAGCAGTAGACCTAGACATGCGGTGGTTGCAGATAGCTGTAGAAATATGTGGGACTGCCTTACATTTTCAAGTAGTAGGGGAAATGGTTGGGGAGTAGGAGTAGACAAATGACCTGGAAACCCACTAGTATTCATTCACTGGGAGACTGGGTCAAACCAATCATAGCCCAACCAAGCTTTTCTATGCATTATTGGGTCCAGTGATAAAATACAAAAGAGCATAATATTAATAATATGTTTTAACTAATGAGCTGTATAGTAAATAGCTATAAGAAATTAGCTATAAGAAAATGTTCTGAAATAAATCCAAGTTAAAAACAAAGAATGATTTTTAAAATAGATTTTTTTACTACACGTCGGTGCTTAAGCAAATTTTAGAAAAATGTTTCTCTTAAATGATTGCAAATCTTCCAGGAATTTATTGACCCAACAACTGTGCTAATTACCATTCCCTATTCAAGGGATTACTGTAGGGTGGACACATTGTGATTCAGAAATGGAACGAGTTACAGGAGTATAGCCCACCAGTGGGTGTGGTTTTGAGCACATACATGCTTAATTGCTTATATAGTACTTTCTATTGCATATTGTATGCATATCTCATATTTTAAAACTATTACATTAAATTAAATGGCATGAAACTTAATAAAAAACAGTGGACTTCTGTCATTCTGTTGCACCACACCTCCAACCTGCCCTGTTTAGGCAATCTTGGTTTTCATACTCTATACTGCTGTCCCTCTGAGCTGCTGTGCTGTCACGCATTTGCTGGATTTCTCCCTACCTCTAATCATGCTGTGTCCCTAATCACACCACCAACCTGGATGCCCTGCTTTGGCCACCTGGAATGTTGTACTCACATACACCTATGGCAGCATGTCTAAGGGGACGACAAACCATGTGCTTCAAACCTAGGGGTGGATAACTGCCCATTTAACACAGTCAGTGCTGTCATGTAATGATTTTCAAAATAACATTCCCTCTGAAGAGAAGCCTGCCACTTTACCAAGGAGCTAAATCAGTGGGTCTGTACTGCATTTTAACCCAAATGAGACTCTCAAGCAATTAAAAGCCTTCTCTGTTCACTATTTATAAAGCACCTACCAGTATACCCAACATATACCATTCAAAAAAACCTATCTAAGGCATGATTATTAGATTAGATTCACTAAGCTGAAAATTGTTTGGGAGGACATATAGAAAAAGGTATAAGCCTGACCTAAACATAATCAATATTTGCCCGATGCTATAGGATTGAAAATGGCTGCTGGCTGTGCGGGCTCCACATGATAGGGGTGTTGTGAGGGAGGGAATGTTGTGGGGTCTTCCTACAGTCTTCCTACTGAATAATTGTTTTGATCTTTTTCACATTCATTCTTTGCTCAATTTGTGATTTACAGAGTTCAAGTTTGTTGGGTACTCCAATCAGCATTTTGTAGTTGTTATTGATTGCAACTCTCCTTGTTACCTTCCAGTATCTTGTTCGCTGGGTGTTCCACACTCATCAGGTTACCACCATGATACTCACAAGAGGAATCCTGCATAAATCTGCATAAATTTGAGGCAGTGTATTTACCTGGCTAGGAACCTAAGTAATAGGTTCTATTCCCTAAACAGGACTTTTAAAATATTAACATTGGGGTCAAATGCCACATGTCTTAATATCAGCAATAGTAAAGGGAGCTACCCAGTCCCTCAATATCCCCCAAGTCAACCCATTCTCCAGCAATTGTAGAAGACTTGTGGTACAGGTGATAGAGCCATTTAATAGGGATTTAAGTAGTGCTGCTTCGTGTAAACTTTTATAACTTCTCTTTAAATGATATATGTTTAGTCATTTTAATACTGTTACACTGACAGTAAAGCCTTATGACCATGCTCAAGAACTAATAACCAGTAAGTAAAAATCCAAAAAGGGCAGGCTAGGTCCAATTGGTTCTTTTCTACTGACTATATATGTAGTTGTGATTCTATGTAATTGGCACTGAGTAGGCACTAAAAACTGTTAATGAAAACTCTATAAATATGGTGGACCATCAGGAGAAATCATATGGAAGATCTGACTACAAAATCAGACACTGCAAACTGTACAAATGTTAAAAAGCGTCCATTTTCTGGATCAAGGTTCATAAATAATGCAGTGTAAAAGCAAGGCATCAGCTGTTTAATGTCAAAACTCACCAAACATAATGGATTTCGGTCACAAAAAAATCAAAAGGTAAATAATATATAATTAATATCACTATAATTCAAGTGTTAATAAATAGAAAAGAAAGGAAAATGGCAGTATATTATTACCCCATGTATTAAATACAGTAGTTATCATTGCAAATTGCTGGCTAAAAGAACAAAGCAAAAAGATCTAAATGAAAGTATTATGCTTAGAATTTTATAGGTAAGTCAATGTATCAATGGGGAAAATGGGAAAAGTCGCAAACTATACCCTTTGTATCTTCCTGTATTTATTAAAATGTTTCTACTATTTCTGTTCCGGATTTGTTTTCTCCTGTCTGTGCTCAAACTGATTTTTGACTGTATTTATATTGGCCCTGATAACGATCTCTTGTCTTTGCCAAGGCCAAAATGTTACTAAGGATATTGATATGAATAAATCCTGCATTGTTTTTTTTCTTTCTCAGGGGATTTCTGTTGACTAGAGGCATAATCACAACACACTGTTGGCCCATTATGGGATATAAGCTGCTCAAGCAACACATAGATATACACAATGTGGACATTAATATGTAGCTGGTCCCCCCTTCAACAGCTTCAACTCTTCTGGGAAGGCTTTCCATAAGATTTTGGAGTGTTTCTGTGGGAATTTTTGCCCATTCATCCTGTAGAGCATTTGTGAGGTCAGGCACTGATGTCAGACGAGAAGCCCTGGCTTGCATTCTCTGTTCCAGTTTCTCCCAAGGTATTCAATGGGGTTAGGGTCAGGGCTATGTGTGGGCCAGCCAAGTTCTTACACAACAAACTCCTCCAATTATGTATTTAAGGACCTATGCTGCAAGGCATTCTGTGTAGGTGTATGCAAATTAGGTAAACAATGATCACTTTTTTGCCTCTATATCCACTTTATATGTGGAGGCCCTGGTGCTTTGCTGTGAAGAATGTGTGAAGGTGCTCCTAGTGTTTAATCTTCTGAGGAGGCACTCCCCGAAGAGATATGTCTTCTATTCCTTCTCTCCCAGACATTAGCATGAATGAGGGCCGGGTCCTCTTGGTCCACTGGAGGACCACCGTAACCTTCAGGAAGATATGGGAGCCAGAAGGCATCAACCCACTCTCCCACCAAAAAGCCAGGATCCATCTCCACTGCAGCATTTTTCAGTGTTTAAAATCTGTGAATCAGTGTCATTATCCATTTTGCTCTGTGCTGCTTCTTGCCAGGGCTGGCCCGACAATGGAGCCGAGTGGGGCACTTTGCCGCCCCAAGCCCTTTTTTTAAAGCCGAGAAGAGAGAGAGAGAGGGGACCCGAGTGGTTTTATCTTACCAAGTTGTCAGTACCCGCTCGGTGCCCCTCACTCTCTCCTCTGCTAGACCTCTAGCTCGGTCTCGGTGCGGGCTTGTAATGTTGAGCGCCGGAAGGTGATGTCATTTCCGGCGCTCAGCATCACAAGCCGGCACCGAGACCGAGCTGGGAGATTCACTGCAGGACTGCTGAAAGGTAAGTACGGGGGGGGGAGGGTTGATAATGGGGGGGGCGGCAGGGAGAGGAAGGGTAGATAAGGGGGGGGGCGGCATTTTAAACTTCGCCCCAGGCGGCCCCTGCTTCTTGCAGTAATTTTAAAAAAACACACAAAAACTATTTACAAAAATCATAGGCACCTGTGCACACAAACAAGTGCAATCATGAGGTAAGATGAAAAATGTCATATTAAGCCCCATGTACTGTGCATTGCAAATGGAAATCTAAATGATACAGAACCCGTGGCAGACGGCACTATCGTTTAGAACAGCATGCATGTCATGTTGATTTGGCACCCAAATAGTGATTTTACTTTCATTTTGAAATGAAGGCAATTTCCAGGAAAATATTTTTATTAAATTATATGTATTATATTTATATATCTAGTGATGAACCATACACAGCTGAGCAGAGATGGCTCTGGTTGTGGACATGTTATTGTTGTGATCAATACGTGTTGGTATCAGCCAAGTCTCCGTCGTTTGGTTGTTGGCTAATGTAACTGTGCCCTTTGAAATTGATAACAGCATCATATCAGTGGAAAACAGTGAATGTATCCTAGTATAAAAGCATGTATGACCTTAGCTAGACAGATGTGTGCGACAACACATCAAAACTCAGTTTGAGCAAATGCATATTAACATATCCTATGTCCTTGTTTTTTGTTTACATTCATAATGAAATATTTATTCAAGCCTTTTTTAGTTTTGTATGTGCTGACACTATCTTGATCAACCATGTAAAAGAGCAAAGAAAAAGCGAGTGACCTTCTACAAGACATTGTTTCATAAATTAAGTATTGAATTTATTTCAAATACGCGGAAATTCTTGTTTCTAAAATTGTTCTGTTAATGTAGTCGCATATGAGATTATAAGGTATTATACGATTTATTTTATTGACTGTTAGTAGTCCTGGCAAGAGTATTGCTGCATTGTGTATGTTGGATGTGCTTGTATGGACCTAAAAGCCCACTGATAATTGCTTATGGTTTTAAAAATGCTAGAGTCATCTGGAAGAAACCTCACTAATTTCTTAATGTGGATTATTAAATACAGTTATATAATGCAGGTAGTATTGAAGCTTCATTGATTGGTTTGTATTTTAAAATTCCTGCATGCCAGATATGGAGAATAGCAAATACAGATTACTTTGATATTGATTTAGATCCCTTTATTACGTTATATAAACACATTATGTATCAGGTTAAATATAAATACTTAGTAAAAAATATAGTTGTAGTTTAGCAATTTATTACATCATAGTATATATTAAACAAAAACTAAATATAGCTGAATCCGCATCTTATCGTTTTTCTCTCTGATTTTGCCATATCTTAAAATGATTCAAAAAACTGACCATGGAAATCTTTAAGATTTAAAATCTTATTTTACTAGTGAATTTACATTATGCTATAAGCTGTTGAGCTACTTTAGAGGGGATTTTTCATTTAGATAGTCAGTGCTTTTCAGATTTTAGAAAAGAGATTATATGAAATACGATTTGTCTGCAAAGTATTCCAAAGGAGATTTTTTCCACAATGTGAAGCTCTGCAAACCATCGTTTCTCCAGGACTGAATAAAGAACCTTTTCAGATTTTTTGGTAGTGCCCTAGTATGTCACATGTATGTTTTATTTATATGTAAGATTAACAAGCTTTCCCATCCATTAAGGATGAATAGGTACATTATACAGTCTTGTTAATATAATTTAATGATATCCTAATGAGCATCCTAACTGGTGCTTTTACTTGGTATACAGTGATGTATTAACCTGTCATGCTGCCCAAGGCCCAACCAAGAACAGCCCCCGACCCCCAGATCAGCATCTGCACCAATACAAAAGATTTGCCACTTTCATAGTGTAAATGAGCAGCAGGACATAAGGGGAGCTGATTGTCCAAGACACTGATCTGCCCCCCAGTTTGGCAGCTAAGGATTAGTTGACCTAGGCCAGTTCAGGGGTCCTAACAAGTATGATTTTCACGAGGACTGCTTATCTAAACCATTTGTGAGTCACTGCAATAGACTAAAAAGTTAATACTTCAAGATTCAAAGAGTTAGTGGTATTCTGGTGGACCAAACTTGGAATCCTCTTCTCTAGATTGTACAATTATGGGACAACTGCTTTAAATTTCAGTGATGTGTTTATTTAAATGAAGTTGACAGTGGATGTATACATAAGAATTTATAATGTAATAAAAAAACATACTGGGTTGTCCCACATTTGCTACATAAGATAGCTTAGGTAATGAAACCACTACAATGGTATTTCCCCATTGTCAAAGCTGCAGATGTGCAGAGTTTCATTAGCTGTAGCTGTGGGCACACTGCCATGTATGCTTGCTGATTGAATTCAACTACAGCTAAAGGCCAAATAATTATAATTATTTTGAGTTCATGGTACAATACATGCCCCCAAGGAATGCCATTCCAATTGTATCAGTCATAGTAACAATGATTTTATGATTACATAATAAAGGCAATACTCAATTAGGGAAAGACATGAGCAGAGAGAGATGTCCTCTGTATTCATGTTTGTTTGGTAAGGACAATGAGTACATGAGTCATATATTAGCTACAGATAAAAATAGAGCAAAATATTTATGCTGATAAAAAAGCTGACATATTCATAAAAAATTTATTCATTTAAAATGTTATGTACATATTATTTTAATATCTATCTATCTATCTATCTATCTATCTATCTATCTATCTATCTGTCTGTCTGTCTATCTATCCATCCATGTCCAATGTTTTATTTTTTTGAACACTGATGGGGGTAGAGCGAGAAGTATGTCATGGAGTCAAAAGAGTCATAGGCTTCTTAAACTCAAATAAACACTAAGAGGGGGTAGAGAGTGTGAAGAGAGAAAGGAGCTATCAGGTTCTTGAATATTTAACATCCATAAGCCACTGAGCATGAGAATGAATTGAAGGGTTCTAGTTGGGACCTATCCACCCCAAGGCTATTTTATTACCCCTTGCCCCAATACATGCTAGGTGAAGAGAGAGGTCATTGTTGCAGGTACTCGCATAGGTACAGAAGCCATTTACATATTACTTAATAATATACAAGTTGTTTTCCAAGTATTAGCATGCAAGGGAATGCAACTATTGTCATTTCTGGTGATAACTCAACTGGCCATTCAACGCCTTAGTGCTCAGACGTAAATATGCAGTATGATGACTTAAACAAGGCATAAATAGCTTTACCTGTCCATAAAACAATTCTATAGGTTTCCGTAAGTAAAGTGTAAGCTATTTATTTAAGATTATTCATGTATTTATGATTTCTGCCAATTATGACAAAATTACAATGTTGCACGGCCTCCCAAGGGTAGAAATGTGTCTTATACAAATTGTTCAAAATAGAAAAAGGCTCCAGGCACTCATGGGTTCCATCAGGCAGATTTATTGGAAGAGACGACCAACAACGTTTCGACCTCACGATGAGGTCTTTATCAAGTTGACCACACAAGTAAAAAGTAAAAGTTTAAATAGCACACATCAATAAATGGATAGCCAATCAAAAGACCGATCTGATCTAACACCATGTGTAATATAATTGATAATCATGTATTAACATAAGTAAATATTCAAAAGTATACATCGCATAATAAATAAATGATACTTGCAGATGTTAAAAGAAACCAGTGACAAATAAAGAAGTATATTAAGATCCATATGTATTAAATAACCAAAGAGAATACATCAAGTATGTGCAATCAGTGTCTGTAATAGACACCTACAGAGATTTAACTAGTGCAGTTCCATGTAAACACAATCAGTATTAATACTCCAAAAAAAGTGTGAATTAAATCAAACCAAACAACCAAATCGGCAAAAGCAAATATGCTGATTAAAGTAAGAAAAAAGGCAAACATTTGTCAGCACTAAAGCGTGGTGATGTTCTGCGCATGCTCATTCCATGCATGCGCAAGAGCATTATCTCTGATAAAATAGTGCAGGTGTATTTCTAAAGTGCAATAGCATTACCAAGTGCATGTATCATCAGATCGCCATCTGTTATCGTAAAGACCAAACAAATAGTAAAAACGATCTATTGTGAAGGAATAAATAGTTATGACACATATTGTGAATAAAACAAATAAAAGTCACTGGTTCTTATAAAAAAACTTGAATATTTACAAAAACCAAAAATGGCAAAGTCATCATAAATTATATTAATATACAATGGTATGTTATAATGCGACACAATCAAATAAAGTACAAAGTAGGTATAAAATGTAACCAATTCTAAAAAAGTTAAGTGCATTGATAATAGAGGTCAGCGAAAAAGTGTAACACATTCAGTGATGTATTTTAGAGAGGAAAAAGTTTTATTTTGCACAAAATCCATTTTTAAATTGCTCTTATTTGTTTGTCATGGTTATTCTTGTGGTTTCACTCGCTCTTTTGTACAGCTTCTAAGATATTCAATTACATTCCTGAGATATGCAAGTTATGTCTGTCCCTTTCTTTTACATTAACGACTCTTAATGATATGGCCATTACTTTGAATCCATTTATCAGCAATGATGACTAAGCTTAATGGAGGGTTTTGCATGAAGTGGATATCTATTACACAATGTAGGGAATTACAATTGTGGCAGAGATCACAAAAATAATTATAGTACAGTGCGTGTGGAGGATGTATAACATTTAACAGCATGAAGGTATATTTAAAATCTTTACATTTAGTGGAGTAAAATATGTCAATGCCGTAGAACTATTTTTTAATTATTACATAATTATGCCAAATAAAATAATTTCAAAGGATATTGTAATGATGGATACAGCATTAGGATATTTTGTTATATAATAGAGAGCTAAGTGCTTACTTTGTTGGTCATATGAACTGAGGAGGCCAGTCGTGTATCTCATACACTGTACTTACATTTATTTATATAGTGCTGATTGATTGTGTAGTGCAATGACATGGTGACCATTACATGTTGGCACGCCAACCGTTCTCCCTATGAATGCTTTCAGTGTGTGTATAGGTTGACTGCCAATCAACTGCTGAACTAATCAGCTGCACTTTCCCTTACCTCCAAGAAATATTGCATGTTGTTCCAGTCAGGGACGGTCTTAGGAACAACCTGGGTAGCTTTAATCAGGGGGACACCCACCTATGGAGGAGCAAGGCTAGTTCTTCCTATAACCTGAAGAGCGAGGTCTGCTTTGGTGCTTCCTCACACTATGTGCTGGCGACCTATGCTGAACACTGAAGCTGTGTGCATTGTTAGGGAGCACTGAGAGAGCAGACCTCAAGGGAGTGAAAATGGTAAGAGATGGTGAGAAAGGGGGAGAAATAATGAGAAATACAAGATATATGGAGAGATAATGAAAAATAAAAGAGATTAAGAAAAATAAGAGAGATAATAAAATAAGGGAGAGAGTAAGTGTGGCTGCAAAGGCAGGTGTAAGTCAGCATGTTTGTGTGGAATGGCAAGCTTGAATTTGCGTTTGTATCTATGAAAAGGCATTGTTTAGGTGTGTGTTTTCACAGCTTATTCATTACTATTGCTATGTTAGGTCTAAGGGAACAGACTATCCATGCCTATCCCTGGTTAAAATGAGTGTGTGTGTGTCTCTGAGGGTGTCAGTGTACAGGGTTAAAATAAGTGTGCGTGTGGATGTCACTGTACAGGGTTAGAGTAAGTGTGTTGGGGGTTGACGGTATACACATTAAACTGCTTATGTTTCAGTGTACAGTGTTAGACTGTGCGTATTAGTGTATGGTGTTTCTGTAGGGAAGGAAGCACCCATACAGACCGTTTACTCCATCAGACTCGGGGTACAGGTCCCACAGCCTATGCCTATAATTAAGTCCTACTTGGAAGAAACGTGTCAGGCTACTCTCTGGTGATCCTTCTCTGCTCCTATGTTTTATTGTTTTTTTACTTTTGATCTATTAAAAGCTATGTCTTAACTTGAAGAATTTTGGCTTCGCCCCCTTCTATGAACGCAGTGCAGTGTTTTGGTGAAGTGTCCATATAGACTTTGGAACGATTACTAATGAATGTGATAAGTTTAGCTCTATTACATTTAAAAAAAAAATCCACACATGCAAATGTGTATGTATATTTACACAACCAAATAACACATAGTGGGGGGGTGTAAGATGCTCACAGGAACAGTGCACACTGAATGGCATAACCAAGTAGCTGGCAATGTGTACAGGAACGTCTGCACAGAGTATGGGCTATGCAAATTCCACAGAAGGTTGTGGAGAATAGCAGGGCTAAGATTCTCTGAGACTTTCAGATCAAGATGGACAAGCAGGTACTGGTCAATCAACCTGATGTTGTGGTGGAAGACATGGACCAGAAAACAGCAATGGTGATAGGTGTAGCGGCGCCAAGTGACAGCAACGTTAGAAAGAAGGAGAATGGGAAACAGGAGAAGTACTAGGGCCTGAAAGAAAAACTAGAGAAGATAGGAGCACTCGGGGCTGCGATTCCTAAGCTGGGAGAGTGGCTCCAACAGATTGTAGGAAAGACATCAGAATATGGCAGGATCTGTGCGTGTTGTAAAAAATAAATATATATATATATATAGACATTTAACTATGTAACAATCTCTCTAAAACTGATATCTTCAGCCAATCTTATTGTAACTGGCATGGCTGATTTCATTCATAGCACATTGCATTGCACGGTGATATGTGTTGACACTTTTTAAATAAATGGTAGTAATTGCTATCCTCCAGCAGTGAGGAATATATTGCTAATTATATTTGGTTATGTTGTATTACAGAACACGGCTAACCTAAGACCCTAGCCCACCCCACATGCTAATATCTATTAATGAACTTCAATGGTACTGTTGGATGTTTATTCAGTAAATCGCCCCGCACGACATCAGGAGACGTCTAATATAATGAAGAAAATCTCTTCTATGCATTCAGTGATTCATCTGACAAACTAACAATTACTCCTACTGGCTCTTCACGCTTGTCTTTAAATAAACAATTTCTTAAATCATTTAGTGACTTTCCTTTGGTCACCTCGGCTAGATTAATGTTACATTATATTTTGTGTTTTTTGCACGATGCAGATCATTGGAAAAAGGTATTTTATATTCATGAATGACTTTTTAAAATTTTCTGTTGAATAAAGTATTAGTTTTCCTGATGGCAGGAACATAAACAATAGTCATTTTAATGGAAATAGGCCTGAAATTAATGACATTTAAAAAGGGAAGTTCTTGTCTGCTGATATCATGGCAAATTTTCTTAAATGTCACATACATCATGGCATCACAAGCGGTCACATGATGTCACCACCATGATGCACTTGACACAAATAATTATACTCAGCACTGGAAACCCTTTTTTCCATATTTTTTTTTGGATTTGGCTTATATACATTTATATTTCATTTACTTTTCATATTATTAGTTTATGTAAACCCCTGTATATTTTAGATCAATCTATGTAAGTTTTATTTGAAATGTGAATTACCCTTTAGATTTTTTTTTTGCAAAAGTTAAATACATCTCTGTATGTAGATGGAAGTTGAATTGTGATGTCAGATTCACTGAAAATTTAGAGCAACATGTAGTCCTTGAACAGCTGCGAGAACAATAATCCTTATCCCTTGTATTATGCTTACATATTTTACTAGATCTACAATAAAAGAGCAGGTTATAAAACAAACGTTTGATTATGTAACCTATTGAATTAAAGATGGTTCTCGTTGTCATTGGCATTGTATACCGCCTGACCAGGTGAAATGCGTGGCCCCACCGTGGTAGCAGATTAACTCATGATGTAAATTAATCCTATATTTTCCAAAAAATATTTTAATGCCTTTATCAGGACAATAGAACAGTAAACAGATGGCGACTGTATATAATCTGGATTAAAGGAAAAAAACTCAGATCCATCAGGATGAGAAAAGATATAGAGCATAAGCATTGTTCATATACTCATATGTTATGATGAAATGTTATAGAAAAGGACATCAACTTGATATATGAGGGTTACTATATTAAAATATATATTTTAAAATTATGTTAAAATGTACAACATTATTTTGTTGATGCTCAGTGTTGATTCTTATATTTGAAACAATTTATAGCAGCGTTAGTTGATGGAAGCTGAGTTACTCAAACGTTTGATTGTTGGTTTATTGCATGGATAAATTGGGAGTAGTCTCTAGTGGAGTTCCAGAAGTAATAGCCAATCTAGCCGCACTATAAGGTCAGATGCAACTAAATGAAATGACAAAACAAAGAGGTTTTTTTATTTGCTAATAGTGGTCGCTGAACGCCAAATATGTATAAATATGGATGTATGTGAATGTAATTTGGATTTATTTGTAATAATGCAGGCACACACAAATTACTTTAGTAAAAGTCAACTGAGGATTGGCAATGGATCGCCAACATTTATTCATTAAAAAGGCAAAAGCCACAGGAAAGGAGGAACAGAAAACTCACAGGCATTTAGTCTTGGGTAGGGAGTGGAACTTACTGGGTTATCTTTCTTGTTGTGATGTAACTCAGACTCCTTCCCTCATGCAACACCAGTGGTGGTGTGATGAGCATGTGAGGGTCACTTATGATAATACCCTATCTTGGATTTGTCTTCTCGATTGTCCGCCATACATTTTTTATGTATGGGCAGAAGTTTTCACCCAGCTGTAGATTACCATGTCAGCAGTCGTCACTAACCTAAAAAAGAAGGAACTCTAAGTTTTTTCCATACAATGACATATTCTCGTGTTCTTATAAATGTTTAAATTATTACAGGTTTGCTTTGTATAGATATTTTCCTTTAAACTGGTTACTTCAGGCACTTGATTTCCATACCATGAGAATCCTGACCTTAAAGACAATGTTGTGCGATCAGCCAAGCTATAAGGACATAATAAAAAGTAAGTACTTTCTTCACTGCTGCTGATATAAATTGTTCAGCATTCTGCTCAGAGTCCACAGGGATGTACACCGATAAAAGCAATATTGCATTTACAGGTAAGAGGTGCCAAGTATCTTATTTCTGCCAAAACACACCAAAGGTTTTAAAGCAAGACCAAGATACATTATGTTTTCTTGGCTCTGATGCGCATGAGTTCCTGAGCATGAGGCTTCTGAGCAAATGCTCTGAAAAATACCCCTCGTCTTCTAATCGGGGTCGTCTTATAATCAGACCTCAAATAGAGGTCTGACTATGAGACTAAGATCCAGATCCCCCGCACCGCTGCAGGGGATCTGGATCCTTCTGTCCCCCCCCCCATTTAACACTCCCCCCCTCACCCTACACACCCTTACCGGTGCTTCCAATTTCCTGCTGTATTGCTGGGGCAGCGGGTTGACGTCTACGCGATCCGCGTACACAACTTACGCTGCAGCCGGAAGGAGGTGTGGCTAGCAGCGGGGGTTGTCTGCGTCCATCGCGCAGACCTTCCCCGACTGTCAGAGATCAGAGTTCCCCGGCCCCGGTAACCCGCTGCCCACGGCAATACAACAGGAAATTGGAAGCACCGGTAAGTGTGTGTGTGTGTGTGTGGGGGGGGGGTGTTAAATGGGGGCATAGGGCATTTCTGGAGGCAGAGTGCTCTGTGAAATGCCTTTTAACACCCTTAACGCCACTCTGCCCCCTGAAATGCCTTATACCTCCCTATATGCCACTCTGCCCCATAATATGCCTTTTAACCCCCTAAATGCCAGAATGGGATATAGGGGTATAAGGCATTTCTGGAGGCAGAGTGGCACATAGGGGGTTAAAAGGCATATCATGGGGCACAGTGGCATATAGAGGGTTAAAAGGCATATCATGGGCCACAGTGCCATATTGGAGTGGCAAGCCTGGGGGCAGATGTGCGGAACTGGGGGGCAGGTTGGAAAATACAAGGAAATAAAAACAAAAAAATATTTTTCTCAATCATAGCTTTTATTAAAAAATGTAATAGTTTACATGAATTAACATTTATTGGTAAAACTTTTTTCCTATAGGGTCATCTTATATTCAGGCTTTTTCTTTTTTTTCCTAAATTATTATTCAGATTTTGGGGGGTCGTCTTATAATAAGGGTCGTCTTATAATCGAGCAAATACGGTAATACATTTTAACAGGAATACAACCCTTTCTGGTCTATTGAACAATGGTTATAATGAAGTACATTAAGGTAAGAATTTTAAAAAGCATCCTTCTTTGATGGACTTAAACTTGCTTAGGATGCAGTGCATATGTGCAATTTTCAATGTTATCATACATGGCCACCCACTTAAGCTATTGAAGCCCATGGAGCAGCGCAGCTTAGTGGAGTGGGCCTTGACAGAGCTAGTGAGTGTGCATGAAGGAGTGATCTAATTTAGTTGGTGCAATTTTGTTATAGGTGTGGTTAACATTAGGGGTATATAAGTGGGAACCATTTTGTAAGAGGCTCACTTAACTGTTTTTCCAAATCTGGTTGTCCCACCCTCTCTCCCTTAAATAGGTGGTTGGGGAGGTGTCCACCCTGTTATTTCACAGCAGCAGGGATAGTTTGGTATAATTGTTTTGGTACAGTGGGTTTTGTCTTAGTTTTACTATTTTGACTTGGTTCAATTTAGTTTGTTAGGTTTCGAGCTGGTCTGTGGCTCAGAACCTGGGGTGGTGTAGGGGTGTCTCGGTATGCCCCTGCATTGGTTTTTCTTTGTGGTGTAGGGGTGTCTCGGTATGCCCCTGCATCGGTTATTTGGTTAATTTGGGTGTTGTAGGGGTGTCTCGGTATGCCCCTACATTGGTTATTATTTGGTTATTCGGTGTGGTGTAGGGATGTCTTGGTATGCCCCTACATTGGTTATTATTTGGTTATTCGGTGTGGTGTAGGGGTGTCTCTTTATGCCCCTGCATCGGTTATTTGGTTAATTTGGGTGTTGTAGGGGTGTCTCGGTATGCCCCTACATTGGTTATTATTTGGTTATTCGGTGTGATGTAGGGGTGTCTTGGTATGCCCCTACATGGGTTATTATTTGGTTAAATGTTGTGGTGTAGGGGTGTCTTGGTATGCCCCTACAGTGAACAATGGTTTCATGTGGAGGCACTTGGTATGTGGTGGTGCTGATGTTCATACAGTTAATATATTATAATTGGGGGTCATTGTCATTGTTTATGTAGGGGAAATATGTTATCACTGTTTAATTGTGATAGTCTGTTTTGACAATGACTTTTAAATATTGTAAATTGTTAATAAAGCTGTGGAAATTATATTTGCACTCAGGTATGCGTGTCTTTTTTGGGGAAATGTTGGTTTGTGGATACAGTCATCCTGGGGCACATTGGATGCGCCTGTCATTCATTTATGTCTCTTTTACAATCATAAAAGCATATAGTTTCTCCACTGCTGCAACCAGCACTTTGTAATGCATAAACTCCTACAGTCTGTAATAGTTTTAGCCTTTAGAGGGACCCTAGGATTAGGATGCAAATTGCTGGCAGGGGGGTTTTCATGTCCTATTTCCCAAACTGAGGAGGCCGATGAGGAACTACGGATGATGTAAGCTGATGGAAACAGATCGCACTTGCAAGTGTCTCAGAGGTCCATCAGCTTGAGAATAATGCCATAACAGGAGTTGCAATGCCAGAAAATAGCTGATTTGGGGAAATAAGGAATTTATGGAAAATAAGGGCAACAGAAGAAACAATATTTGTGAAATTACAGAAACTGAACCATTTGTCAGATGTCTCCCTATTAATTAGCTGGTATTGATAGAGCTTTGGTGCACCATCAAAGTAAGTGGGCACTACAGACTTGCCAAGCAATGGATTACATTCAAAATGTAAATACATTATTAAAGTATATGCCTAGGCATGGGAGATATTGTGTGATTACCTCAGCTAAAACCTTAAGGTCAGATCACTTGCTTCAAAGTAAATATCACAAAAGTCGATAGAATTTAATGTAACTTTGCATTTGCTTAACTGCTAGTCTATTCTTCACAGAAAATGCATTGAACCATGACATTCCCCTGTACTGTGCTGCTTTTTTCTGTTGGATTGAATGCATATGAGTTATCAGGTACAGCTGTCTGCTGTAGCAAGAAGATATGCACACAGTTCCAATAGACTCACACTTCCTGCATTAGTTGGTATTGCTGGGTGTTGTGTTCCTCTGGTAGCTCAATTAAAATTCTACTTTCTTTAGAAAGGTTATAGTAGATCTCGGTTCCTCATGCAGCAGCAACATACCTTCAATAGTTCAATTATGATAATGAGGCAAGGAAGTGATAAGTGATAAGCAGCTCAATACTGCATGTGTTCTGTTTCTAGAAAAGCTTTCCATTTACAGCTCCCTCGGGGTGAAGGGTGATAAAGGCTTGTTTTATTCCATCCATACCTTACGTCTTAAGATCACAACAGACTTTTTGTAAATGTGGGGATGAGGGTTTTCAGTTTTTCCATTCCCTTCAATAACAGTAATTTTTCACGTTCTGATTTACAGGGTAACTAGCTCTATTTTGAATATATAAAAATGTATGTACCGTATTTGCTCGATTATAAGACGACCCTGATTATAAGACGACCCCCCAAAATCTGAATATTAACTTAGGAAAAAAAGAAAAAGCCCGAATATAAGACGACCCTAAAGGAAAAAAGTTTTACCAGTAAATGTTAATTCATGTAAACTATTTTTTTAAATAAAAGCTATGATTGAGAAAAATATTTTTTTTGTTTTTATTTCCTTGTATTTTCCAACCTGTCCCCCAGTTACGCACATCTGCCCCCAGGCTCGCCACACCAATATGGCACTGTGGCCCATGATATGCCTTTTAACCCTCTATATGCCACTGTGCCCCATGGTATGCCTTTTGACCCCCTATGTGCCACTCTGCCTCCTGAAATGCCTTATACCCCTATATCCCATTCTGGCATTTAGGGGGTTAAAATGCATATTATGGGGCAGAGTGGCATATAGGGAGGTATAAGGCATTTCAGGAGGCAGAGTGCTCTATTAAATGCCCCCTTAACGCCACTCTGCCTCCTGAAATGCCTTATACCTCCCTATATGCCACTCTGCCCCATAATATGCCTTTTAACCCCCTAAGTGCCAGAGTGGCATATAGGGGTATAAGGCATTCCAGAAATGCCCTATGCTCCCATTTAACACACACACGCACACACGCATACACACACACACACTTACCGGTGCTTCCAATTTCCTGCTGTATTGCCGGGGCAGCGGGTTGACGTCTCCTTCCGCTGCAGCCGGAAGGAGGTGGAGTTGGCAGCGGGGGTTTGTCTGCGTCCGTCGCGCATACCTACCCCGGCTGTCAGAGATCAGAGTTCCAGTGCGGCGCCGGTGCGGGGAACTCTGATCTCTGACAGTCGGGGAAGGTATGCGCGACGGACGCAGACAACCCCCGCTGCTAGCCACACCTCCTTCCGGCTGCAGCGGACGTTGTCTACGCGGATCGCGTAGACGTCAACCCGCTGCCCCGGCAATACAGCAGGAAGCACCGGTAAGTGTGTGTGGGGGGGTGTTAAATGGGGGGGGGAGACAGGAGGATCCAGGTCCCCTGCAGCGGTGCGGGGGATCTGGAACTTAGTCTCATAATCAGACCTCTATTTGAGGTCTGATTAGAAGACGACCCCGATTAGAAGACGAGGGGTATTTTTCAGAGCATTTGCTCTGAAAAAAACCTCGTCTTATAATCGAGCAAATACGGTATATACTAGATATATATAATGTTCCAATATCACGGCACTCCATCTCATGGTTTACTCACCCAGGTGCTTTTGATTAGCAGAAATGTAATCACATTTGAGTGCATCAGGTGTTTCTTTGATTATACATTGCAAAACTTTGCATAATATGTTGATACCTCAGAAATAAGAACAGTAATCTTAATACTTTGGGTAGCAATCCTTGATTTTACCTGGAAATTTATAATAGCTACTAGTACTCAGTATCTAGCTCCTTTTCCCACTATTTTATGTAAGAGAGCCTATTATGTTTTGCAGCTTTCGTTCGATTTATGTAGCAGATCAACATAGCATTTAATTTTAGTTTACCTGTGAGCATAATGATCTTAACAAAGGGTAGGCTACAACTCTTTCCAGTGGTTGAGATGCATGTAGGTGAAAAACTCCAAACCTAAGTGTTTATATATTCCCTCTATGTGCTGGAAGTCCAAAATTGTGTTGTTATCTAGAGGTTGGTTGCATTCCACGATACCTGAACACTTCCAGGAGAAAAGGTCTAGATTGTCTGTATTAAGTGTTAGTGATGACAGCGGCGTGACCAGTACCTTGTCACCCTCCTTATATTAGGATATTTATTCTGTAGTCCCATATTCTGAAGGAGAGTGCTAAACTGTGTAATTTGTCTGGATTACTAGGTCTGTTTTTGGTTCACACCAAGCCAGTTGGCGAAGGTTATAAGGATGTATACAGGAGTTCTCAAGAAGCACCCATGTGGACAGGTCTGAGTTGTAGAAAGTAAAAATGTGTTGGGCAAAATTACATGCATAGTAATGGGCTTTGAGGGTTGGCAAGCCCAACCCCCTCCAATCTCTTTGGCAGCTGAAATGCAAGATCTCTTCCCTTTTCAAATGAATTTTTGGAGATCTTTTTTGGTATTCCTCCAGGGCTTCCTTTTTAACTCTGATTTGGTGTGGAATAGATATAAGAATTTAGTTATGACTATCATTTTTACACCCTGACCATGGCATATTGTTTACAATCTTCCAAAGCTTAGGAAGTTGTGGATAAAGAGTTTATCCAGGTTTTTTGAGAGTTGAATTCCTAGGTAGGATATTGATGCCTGATTCTGGAGGCCATGGGCTCTAAGCCCAGCACAAGATCAGTTGAGATAGAGGGCATCCTTACCTTGTGCCATTGATAACAAGAAATGTATGTGATGAAAACCCCATGTTTAGGATTCTTGCTGACGGCACATTGTAAATGTCCATAATTGTTGCAATGAAAGGAAGCCAAATACTTGTAAAACTCTTTATATATATTTCTAGTGTAGCCTATCCAAGGACTTTTTGACGCTGAGTGACAGGAAGAGCGCTGGTGTCTTTTTGTTTGTTAATGAGATTTGTTATACTAACAAACTTTCTTGTGATGAGACTTGTCTCCCTCCAGCGGCAAAGGTAGCAGATCCTCCTGATTTCTCCAAATCAGTATTTATTTATTTTGGCTTGTACATTTTTAGACTTTTCTTAACACACAGAAAGGGAATTTTTGCTTGGGACAGCTTCTTTTCTCAGTTAGCAAGCATTTTCCCAATTTGACTTCATTTGCTTTACTTCTTTGTAAGTCTTGTCACTAGGATGTGTTTTTACCATTAGTTGCATTAGTAGACTGTGTATCACTGCTTTGTAGGGTAGCCATATAGTAGAAGTAGGGCACTGGTTGTTATCATTAAAACTAAAGTAATTATTAATCTGATCTTAATGTGACGGTTACTGGCATATGGTCTGATATATATGATATATAGATCAAAAAATGTTTTGTTGAGCATTTTATTTGAAAAGAAGCACATTAGTTGTTACTATGGTTTACAGTGTTTAGGATGACCAAATAAACTATTACTTTGACATCATCATCTGTTTTTGTGGTACTAATAACCAACACACAACTGTTTTACTTCTTTGCAAATATATCAAAATATTTTTCAATAAAACATTTCATGCAAACAAAGATGATATTACCAATCTAGCCATGAAGCATTGACGGTCTACAAAGCAATTTCCCTGTTAATTGTAATGAGCTTTTTCTCTTGAAGAATTAATCACTACAATTTATTTTCCCCATTGCTAACTAATAAGGGAAATAGTTTCCTCTTTACGTATTTATTATTAATTGGTTTTATGTTTAACTATCAGTTTCGGCAGTGCAGTTTAATTAATTGCCATGGACAGATAACCAGAGACAGAATTCTGCAGTGCAGAAAACTGTTTGTATGATTTTACATTCACACTGGACTCAAGGAAGAACATGCAAGGGGGTAAAAAGGAAATGCTCTCCAGGTCACTTTGGGGGTCTATTCACTTAAGGGTGTTGCAGGAGAGCTGAACACATGTTGCAACTAACGGATTCCTTTCTGCTATTTTGTTGGTCTCAGTGCAGCTGCAGGACAGGACTGGATGGATATTACTCAGTGTGTATTTGTGTTGTTTGCCTTGGATCAATGTTGGCAGTCTTCTCTGACTTCAATCGGTCAATTCACCGTATTATGCAGGTGTGAGCAACACTTAAATACAAATCCATTAATAAAGCCACAATGTAAATAAATAATTAAGTTGGAGCATGCAGCTACTGTATTAACTCAATTATCCTCTGTGTTTTCTCTATTTTATATATAATGGACCTAGTAAGTAAGCTTTGAATCCATATATAGAGAACATTAATCATTAAGGAATCTTTTCTTTCATTCAAGCCACTTAATGTAGCAACAAAGTGGATAGTCCTTGGTGTATGAGCAGCAAAGTAAAAGGAACTTACTGTATGCTGGTCCGTGTTTTCACTTGGGTTTCTTTTGTGATTGTCTTGAATGGCCCACTTGGGAAATATTGAACTTGCTCTAATTTGAACCATTTTGTTTGCATTCCAATAACCAAGCTAAAAAGGATTTCTCTTAGCAGCTTCTCTTGACATCCGCGGGGACAGCCCACCAAAATCACCAGGACCCCCTGTCGACATCACTGGACCACCCAACGTCAGCAGGACCGCCCTCTGACATCAGTGGGCAGTCCTGGCCACGTCCCAAAAGGGAAGGCTCCGGGTAGCTGGAGCTCAGAAGTTCCCCGGTATGTGTATAGGCATTAAAATACAATAATTATTCCTCTTCAATCCTGTTCCTCACTCTTTCTCAGGGGATGAGGATGGTTAGACATTAATGTATTTATAGGTTCTTTTGTGATTGCCTTGAATGGCCCACTTGGGAAATAATGAACCTGCTCTAATTTGAACCATTTTATTTGCATTGTAATAACCAAGCTAAAAAGGATTTCTCTTAGCAGGTTCTCTTGGTAGCCCTTCTCATAAGAACTGGGCATTGTGTTGAAAATGACCTAGGTGTACTATTTCGGAAGTCATCTTAAAGGTACCCCATGTGTATGAACCATGGGGAGCCAATACTAAAGCAGTTCAGCAATATAACTAAAGCCTGCAGTGATCGTCTTTCTCATATATATTTTAATAGGTTGCACAAGGTTTGTTTACTTCACTACTTACATTCTTTCACCTAAAAGGTACATTTAACAAGATATATGAAAAAACACTTGAAGAAA
Organism: Sceloporus occidentalis; assembly: GCA_023333645.1. Lineage (NCBI taxonomy): Eukaryota > Metazoa > Chordata > Lepidosauria > Squamata > Phrynosomatidae > Sceloporus > Sceloporus occidentalis. The sequence continues at coordinate 3,109,987 of JALMGF010000034.1, read as the reverse complement.
TAGAGCTTTTATAATTGGCCCTTGCTTTATATGGCAGAGAGGCATGGAAACCACAATACTGATAAATGTATAGTTGTGCTCAGAGAGCTTTAAAGCCGCAGTTCCCCTCTGCGTGATCTTGACTGTAAATTGATGCCTGAAAGTGGACAAAATATTTATTGATGAATAAATTGTAGCAAATGAACTGTTAATGAATTAGCAAACTTTAGTATTTTTTACATTAGCAATGACACATACTTGCATATATAAGAATGTGGGTTATTAAGAAAAAGTAATACTTGTACAAAAAGTAAATAATTGTTCAGCAGCCAATGATTTGGTCCAATCAGCTGGGAAATTCCTTTGGTTACTATGGTGATAAAAACACTGTACTAAAATAATTAAACATTATTCTGAATATATTTATTCTTATAATAGAAAAGCGTACTGCTATGTGTCTAATAAGGTTCTTCACAACCATATTGTATGAAACAACAATGTCACTGGAAATTTGGAGTTGGGGCTTGTAATAAATGGGAACCTGGACAGTTCTTAGACCAGTGCCTTCTCTTTCTCAATCTAAAATCTGCAGGCATCCATAATTGAATCTTCATGTGGAAGTGTGATGCAGAACAGCTATAATGGAGAGCTGAATGTAGTCTAATATGGGCCACTACAATATTCACCTTCTAACACATTGTAACAATACTATTGGTACTGGACATGTTCCTGCCAAAAGAAGGCCAGTAAAGCCTTGGGGCTCCAAAGTTCTTTGTGGGCTTCAGGAAAAAGTGAGCCTCCTGCTGATCTTCTGGATAGGGAGGTACAGATTTTTTTTGTGTCTCTCGAAGCACTCCTAACAAGAGGGGCCAAGGATCCTGCCTTTCTTGTAGGCCTTCTGGCTGCTGTTGGGTGGAGAAGAAAACTGGGGCGCTGTCCACTGTGGCTCACTTTGTGACACAGGGCAAAACCTTGGACATCAAAAATAAGCACTAAACAAGAAGTTCATGAATTCCATTTGTCTCTAACAAGCCTCACTGAAGCATACATTCCATATTATATTGAAGTTTCACTTCTTAATGTATCCTTTTTATATCCAGTAAATAAATGTTCATATTAAGAGCTTCAAGGACACAGCCTTCCTAGGTTTCTAAATGTCCTGTAATGAGTCAGGATGCCAGAGGTTAATATTTCACTTGAGCTGTCCAAACTGTTGGTGTCTGGGAAATGAAAGCCCATGCTCTTGAACTATGACAGGCTTCTATTCTGTAGTGTGGGGGCTCATCTCTATGTCTTGCTGTGAGTTAAGTATTGTTTTTTGCCTCCAGTTAATCTCTTTGGAGCATAATTACCCGCTGTCTCACTATTGTGAACCCAACTGTGGAAAGAGAGATTATTGTAGCTCCTGTGATATATGCAGCTTTACAAACTCAAAGTTATTGAGTTAACAGAAGCACATACTTTTCTAAAATAATGTATTTGTTTTTGTATCTCATTTTAATGAATGTCTGCCTGCCATTTATCATAAAACCTGTGGTATTATTGCTTCTGCATCTGAAAGGAATCATTGAACAGCCTTTGAGATTTTGTGATGTAACATATTTTTTTTAAAGAAACAAAAACTGCAGGTTGTCTGTGGCAGTATGTGTTTAATACTTCTTGTTTAATTCTTTTAACGTGAATCTCATAATCAAGGAGGGTAAATACTAACATAAAGGAGACATGAACCCTATTTATGGTGGGTATGGGCATACCTGGGAACTCTCTGGACGAAGCACCACTTCTCCGGTTCTCTGTGTCAACACCCCAATCCTCCCGGTCGCGGGGTCCACTTCCTGCCCATTTTCTCTTTACATGGGGGTGTTTCCCGTAATGGCAGCGGGAACGCCCACCAACATCAGCAGGACCACCTGCCGACATCACTGGACCGCCCAAAGTCAGCAGGACCTCCTGCTGACATCAGTGGGCAGTCCTGGCCATGTCCCAAAAGGGAAGGTAGCCAGAGCTCAGAAGTTTCCAGGTATGTGTATGGGCATTAAAATACAATAATTATCCCTCTCCAATCCTGTTCCTAACTCTTTCTCAGGGGATGCGGATGGTTAGACATTAATGTATTTATAGGCTTTGCTTTAAGCACAGGTCATTTTTTCCAATTGCTAAATTAGACTGTAGGTAAGTTTCTTGTTTAAGGAAGTTCAAGTTTATTGAAAGGGTGGCAGGTAAGTGCCCTTAAAGTCTATATCTCTATGTTTTCTATATTTCTACCCTACTTTTAGCTGTTGAGCGTTAAAGCAACATTTTACAAACAGACATTTCTTAAAAAGACAAACTCCCATGATCTAATTTAATAGATCAGACACATTAACTATTAGCAAAATGATGGATGGTAATTTATTTAGACAGTTGATAATAGAATAGCCTATTAAAAAATGAAGATAAAATTAGATAATATGAGTATTGATCAGCAATGTAACATTTGTGCAAAGAATTCAAAAGCATTAACTGAGCAACCTTTGAAGCAGCAGAAAAAAATATTGTCCATCTATAAATGAAATAAAGAGGTAGAAGCTTGAGGAATCAGCTCATTTCCAGTTAAGCTTTTATTACTGGTAGTTTGTATTTAAATTAAAAATATGAACTAGTCTAAATGTCTCTTAGTCAATAGGATTAAGAGCTTCATATCCCTATATTGATGTAATTGTAATAGTGCTGTATTTAACTCAGCTAGTAATACTAGGGTAACTCCATTACACATATCCTTGGAGTAATTAGAAGATATCTTTATCTCAGCCTATTTCTTCTAATGTGTAAGAAATCATTTTTATACTTTTATTTTGTTCTGCACATTTTAGGCCTGAATGCAACTTGAGTGCTAGGAACATATGGTATCAATTAAGTGACGTAGTTTAGAGGGTCTTCTGTGGAATGCCGGTGTATCATATGACTGTTCCAATAGGATTCCTTTACGTATACCCTAACCAAATGTAAAGGGGTATAAATTGGCATGACTACAAGGACAAGGTCTCTTTCCACGCTCTTTCCACGCTCTCACCTTCATCTCACCAAGATATTTAGCCTACAATACCTTTTATCACCATTTGTTCCAGCATTGGTATTGTATGAATTGATAATTTGTTATCGAATAAAACTGATTAATAAGACATAGAAGCTGTGGTCTTGATTTCTGTTTGATCACTGGAGAAGCTTAGATATTCAAGACAAAGAATATTCTAACATAATGCATGTAAAGCCAGAGTGTATGGCTTATTCCCTCCTCTAGGAGGAATTCATAGCATACTTGAAGGCTCTGGGGGATGGTGGGTTCTGTATCATCAGGGGCATCTTTACTACAAGCAGTGGATTTATTTTCACATATTCACAAGCGTTTTTAGCGTGTATAGCATGTGTATACATAAATAGGCGTGTCCCTTCATAAATCATTGGTGGACCATGTAGATCAATGGAAAGAATTATAATGTGTATAGAAACAGCTAAAAAATGGGGTCTAATCAATAAAAATTGTTGCGTTTATGTTAAACTCAACTCAACTTACACTATATGTAAACACCTGACCATCACACCCGTTGGACAACCCATTGGACATTCCATTCCAAAACTATGGGCATTAATATGGAGTTATAGCCTTTGTGGCCACTCCTCTTGGAAGGCTTTCCACAAGATTATGGAGTGTGTTTGCAGAAACTTGTGCCCATTCAGCCGAAAGAGCATTTTTGAGGTCAAGCACTGATTTTGGCGAGAAGACCTCGTTTGGCATTCCAATTTATCCCAAAGGTGTTCCATGAGGTTACAGTCATGGCACTGTGCAGACTACAGGAGTTCCTCCACACTCCTCCAAACTAGTCAAATTACATATTTATGGACCTTGCTTTGTGTACAGGGCCACAGCCATGCTGGAACAGGAAAGTACATTCACGGGTGCCAAAAGGTTGTAATCATTAGACTTGGGCACCAGGGGGCTCTTCGTCTTCGTGCTCGTCTTCGTAAAAAAAAAGAATCTTCGTATTCCGCGAATATTCGCCCGTTCCTGTCTTCTCTTTGGGCGAATATTCGTGGACATTCTTCGTGTTCGTTTTTTCTTAGTTTTTTCCGGTTAAGAGGTTAATACAGAGCGCAGCAGCTCTGGCGCCAGTAGTTTAAATGTGCGTATCAGCAACTCTATTGGTCGCCAGCAGGGGGCATCCTGCTGGTGACCAATGAGCACACTAGCATATATAGCTAATATATTCTCGGGCAGAATATTATGCTACTCAATGTAAAACTAACAGAGGGCAGCATTCTGTTCGAAGATATATTAGCCATATGTGGTAGTGTGTTCATTTTCATTTATTAATTATTTAAATAAAATATATTCCCATGATCCACTGGTCTCCCTGCTGCAACAGTTAAATGTCCGCACTCGCGGACATTAATTCTGTTGAACTTGCAAATTCTTTTTTTCTATTTATTTTGGGGTTTTTTTGTATTAAACTGTTAGACAAAAGGATCATGGAAATATATTTTAATAAATGCAAATGTTGTGTTTGCTCACAGCACTTGCTGTATCATATGCACCATCATCACTCTATCTAGAAAATACCGTATTTGCTCGATTATAAGACGATGTTTTTTTCAGAGCAAATGCTCTGAAAAATACCCCTCGTCTTGTAATCGGGGTAGTCTTCTAATCAGACCTCAAAGACGTTAATCAAATACCCTTGTATTCGCCTGTTATTAAGCAAAAACAAACTAAATTAGAAAGTCTGTCCTTGTTACTTTCATTGTCTATACCATTAATAATTAATAATTTTTCCCGGAATCTGAACTCTTTCCAGTTGTTTTTTTTTTAATCATATTATGTGGATAGTGTATTTTTTATTGATTTAACAAATAACTATTTACTGTTATAGTTTGTAAGGTCATAAGACTAGATCCATCTTTTCCTCTTAGGATGTCTTTGCATGTAGTATACGTTTTCGGTTATTGGTAATTTTCACCGCCCCCTGTTGTGATAACGCTATAGAATCTGGTGGCACTCAATAAATAAATATAATGCAACTAACATTTTTGCTTGTATATCAGAATATTTCTGAAACTTCACTTTTTTTCTAAAATCAATTGTATAGCATGAACTATCCTTTTAAAAATGCACAGGAATTACTAACTTACTAGCGCAACGTTTACTGAAAATGGAGTACTTGGGGCAATAAGGATCTATTCACATAATCACATTGGATTATTCTATAAAATGTACAAGTGTGCAAAGGGGTTTATTCACTTAAGTGGGAGTTGGAAGGGAAATTTGCAAGAGAGTTATGTTTCAACTCCCTTAACCTATTAAGCATTATAAAGGTCAATATCTGGTAATTTCTCTACAAAAAAGGGCTGATCTGGCTCTGTGTAACTAGGTAATAATGATATAACTTTCACAGATTTAAATATGTTTTAACAGGGCCATCCAAAGTATTTTTGGAGCAGAAGCCGTCCCTCTTTAATGAATAAAAACCCAAATAGTCAAATATGACAGCGAACCTACAGATTTCCGCTTCTGTCAACCCCTGCGATGCTGCATAGATAAGGTAGGCTAGATGGGGAAGGGACCAGGGAGATTAGTAGAAGAAGACAAACACGAAGATTCTTCGTTATGTGCATCTTCGGCTTCATGTATGTTTTACCGCCACTATCTTTGCTCCTTCGTTTCTTCAGGACGAACAACGAAAACGCACTCTTCATGTTCGTTTTCATGTTCGCCCGAATACGAATGCACAAGTCTAGTCCAAAGGTAACAAAACTGACAAGCAGAGACAAAGCAAATAACGATACGGGCAAAGGGGACAAGACACTACCAGTGAGGAGCTGGTATAACCAAGCAATGATGGAATTGCTTGGTGCAATTTTCTAGGGTCATCCATTATTGCAATAGTGCTAAGGGATGATTTTATGAACATTCCAAATGTATATTCATGGTTTTTAGGCAGTGCTCCCCTTAACAACCTTTCTGTCGGAACAATTGCCGAAGGACAACAAACACTAAATACTGAACTAAGCCTACTGAAGCCAATTGTAGATGAACCTACCCTATAATGCTATGCCAAATTCCACCTATCATGTATTGGTCTCTAATAATTTGCATTAGCGACACCTTGCTGATATGTTTGCAACTGCCAAATGTAGCTTTCTATTGACTCATCAAGAACAAAATGCATATCAATACTGTTAGTAATTGTCAATGTAAGGCAGCTGTGATTAGTAGTAAATGCCTGAACTGTCAAGAGCTTTTCAATCTCATCACAATGCAGATTGCATGTCAATGGAGCTGACCTCTCTGACCTTCAACTTGCTGCATGTTCTTGTAAAGCAGCAGAAAAAGTCAGATGTAATAGAACACAGCTTAGTAAAGATGGTTCCTAACATTTCAATGTTTATTGTGAACAAAGTAGGATGAACAACCCATAAATTTGCTAAAATGTGTGTTCAGCTTTTTGGATGTTGTTAATATGCTCTATAAAAATTCAGTTCAATTAAATGTACTTCTCCCATCTGCAACTAAAATGATATCTTTGTTTATCTCTCTAATTATATAAGCAGAATTAAATAGCTTCCCACAAAATTTAAGCAATTCTATGCCGGAAGCTTCCCCAAAATGTGGTTTCATGTATGGGAATATAATCAACTGCTCACAACTGGTTAAAATAAGGTACAGTTTTTGAGTGAGTTCATTTTTAATACATGGATAAATTTAAAGGTTTCTTAAAGAGACAGTATAATGTCCCATGCATGAACAGTGCATATTTAAGTAATTTAAAAAAAAAAAAAAACGCACTGCCCTTTTCAAAAAATAAAGCTCCAGATCGGTGGTCTACTGCTCAGTCTGCAGTCTTAGTTTGGCGGTTTGAAGCAGCCAATCACTGAGAGGAATTAGCTCCCAATAAAATCAAAAGGAGTGCTTTCTGTGTATGTGCCCAGGGGGGTCTTGTTACACTGCCTGGAAATCTCACGTGGACATATATATCAATGGACATATCAGCCCAGAACCAAAATGCAAACTTCCTCTGCATGAAGGAACCAACAACCATATTTGTTTCACGGGCCTCATCAGAGGGGTCTGGTTGGTATCTCTCCACACACAAGAAAGCAAAGAATGTCCATGTCTCGACTCACCTTACGACTTGAGGTGGGTCCCAAGAAATCCCTGAATGGAGAAATACCAACTAATTAGTAACTAATAAGTTATGTATTAGAGTGATCTGAGGTGTGATTTTCTCAGTATAAATTTTAACTTCTGGGCACCTGGCCCTGAATATTTTCTGGGAGGATTGCCAACACTTAATTAGTAGCTGTAAGATCTTAAAAGCTTAACAGATTTAAAAGGTTGCCCAGATTTTCTGGGAATTTTGCCCAAAATTCCATTAGATCCTATTGACCATTGAAATGTAACAGCTGCTAGTTAGCTGCAGGCTAGAAAAGTTGGAAAAAAAAGAGGGAGTACTCAGCTACAGCTCGTTTTCCTAGATTGACATCCATTACAATTAACAATGTACTGTAAGAATCCAAATGCCATTCCCCCACCATTATCATCATTCCTTCCTACTATCATTTCTATACTCTCCCATTATAGACCCCCTTAAGGGACACACACTCTTTCACTAACACATACTTTAACAAACTTGCATGCACACACTCATGATACACATGTTACTACACTCATTACCCTTAAGGTACAATCAAAATAGCGTTAATAAAACAAGTTTCCAAATACTATTAAGAAATAAAAGCACTGTAATCCACCTCCTGACAACCGATATTGTATTTTTATCTTTTTCTGGACATTAGGGGACGTTGTTCACTGATAGTGGATAGCTGTGGCTCCCATGCTTTGCTTCTACCTCTCCTCCTACCCCTTAACAACTAGCGCAGGCATATACAAAATTTCCCATTACACACATGTACATAAGCATGCTAACACATACACATTCACTCTAATAGTTTAACATTTAGACATAAAGATTATAGTTTTACTAACACATACATTATATCCTATATTACATTTATTTTCATATTTTTGCTTGTTGATTATGTAGTTTAACAATGTATGAACTTTCTCGAAATAGAATGGTTGTTTGTTTTTTCCATGACCTATTCAAGGTAACATTGTGTAAAATATTATTTTAAAACTTGACTAGGCCTGATATAGTATTAGTATAGGCCCCAAAACCTTCCCATTTAATATAGGCAAATTATAAAAATGTTGTAAAAGATGAAAATAAGAGGAATATGGGGAGTCAGTTATTCACATAACTCTAGGATTATCCACTTATCAACACATAGTTAAAATCATATTAATATTCAGATTAATTCTCATATTTAACTGTTCAGTGTACATATTTGGTGTTTGTTATAGCACTGTTCATATAACTATTTGCATTCATCTATCTAAATATATATTCAGCTTGTATTGTCTAATGCTCTGATTTTTACAAATGTTATAATTGCGCAAGAATTCATATTGTTCATGTTTAATGTTTTGATTAAACAAACTTGTTATTGTCTTTCATTTCGAATATTATGATACAAATTACTTTCACTGCCCATTCAGCTGAGATAAATATATGGGGGGGCATTTTTAATTTGGGAACAAATGCGGTGCCCGCATTCATTCTTATTCACTCTTACTCATTCTCTCTCCCACTCTCATTCTTGTTCAATCTCTCTAAATGTTTCCCTACCTTCTCTGTCGACCACTTTTGCATCTTCTTGTTCTTCATCTTCTATCTTCTCTCTTTCATCTTCTCTATTTTATCTTTTATTTTCTATCTGGATCCCCATCTCTGCGGACATAACCTGGCGCGACATTCCGCCAAAATGGAGGCGGCTTCCGTGACATCCACTTGCCCGATCCTCCAATCACCTTAGACAAAATTGCAGGACTTTCGGTGAAGTCCTCTCCCCCGGTTGGAGGATCAGACATAACCTGGTGGCACCTTTAAGTGAACTACTGACACAATGGCGGCACTTCCACCCAATTCTAGCATCGGGCAAGAGGATGTCACAGGAAGCACCTCCAAGTTATGTTCAATCATCCAATAAGGTTAGTGGACGTCACCAAAAGTGCCCCCATTTTGCCCTAAGGTGAGCTTCCTCGTGAAAGTTCAAGCCAGGTTATGTCCACAGAGATGTGGACAAGGACAGAAGATAATAGAGAGGAGATCAAAGATAGAGGATAAAAGATGAAGAACAAGAAGATGTGGAAGTGGTTCGGCGGAAGTGGTGGTTTTCGTCCACTTCATAGGGGATCTGGTCCTGTTTTTGTGGCTTACGAATCACCTTATTTGCCAAAATTTGCAATTCGTAAAAAGCAAAATGCACAAGTCTAGCACATAACCTTTGACAGGGCCTATAGATCAGTTAAACTTCTCTACACAGCTATTAACTTTATGTATCACTAGATACACAAATAATTTCTTTTATATGGTAGACTGAACTAGTAGAATGATAAAACTTGTCCAAGTAATAAAAGTCCTCAAGCTGTCAATAAATACATTAGATTTCATTTAAACGCATAGAACAAAGTATTTGATACATTCTATAACACAATGAACCAGAGTAAATCCATAGGTTCAATCCAACTAAGATTTTACACAGGTTGCAGAGAATATATTGTAATATTTTAGTCTTCTGTGTCTCAAAACTTTTTGTGTAGAACTTGTCAATTACTGGATTAATCAATAAAATGCTAAGAGCAGCTGAGTGCTAATTACTTAAAATGTCACCAAAATCACACCAGCCCCCAAAATGTATGTATTAATTTTCCTCCCACAAAGGTTGTGATCTGTGCTTTTTGCTTGTCTTTGCAGGGCATACATTACTGTAATATAATTTTTCCTTTCAGTCACCAAGGAAACAAACAACGTGAATTCTCTGTACTGGGTATTATTTTAACCACAGTGTTGTTTACAATACCATTTTTTCATTAATTCTTGTCCATTTCATTAAATATATTTCGGTTTCAACTTTTACTTTCCTTTGTTGGAAATGTATTTTAAACACGTACATTTCACCAAGCCTCCTTCTGATATCTTCTTATACTACCATGCTGCAAATGTGTGAATGAATGCTATACACGGGCTTCTATTAGTTAATTATATTCTTATAATAAAAAGTAATGTCCTTGAGTTTTCAATAGCTACAACTGATTTAGATGCCTATGTAAGCTGCTACTTGCATTGGATTCTTGCGTACATGAAGAATACAAGGCATCCATTCATTCATAATTAAAGTCTTGCGAATAACTGGGAACCGCCATTCATGGCAGTCCACCCTATAGCTGAATAACTGTTATTTCTATGGTTTTTTTTAATTATAATTTTTGTCTTTTTTTACCCTCCCCCTTTACTAAGGCTGCTGATTTTTTTCTGACCAATGAGAAGCACTCACTTTACATGACTGGAGCATCTCATTGAGTAATTAAATATAGCTTTTTTTTTAAACTCGTGCAGCTGTCAGGTTGGTGTTTTTTATTTACAGTAACTATATTGCTATATGAATGTTATGTCTGCATTTTCACAAAATGGTTTAATCTAATGAACAGAAAAGCAGATTTTAGTTAGTCATGTCTTCGTATATATGTCTACTTGTCCAGTATTACTTTTACTGAGTGTATGTGGCTCATACCTGGGAGCTTTCTTAGTTTAACCCAGAGTTTCCATGTGAGCTTCTTCTTTCTGAACAGATTCATGAAAATTATAATCATATACACATTATTTATCTTTCTTATGATTATACTGGGAGACCACCACACAATGTGCAGGAACTATGTATAATGATAGAAGCACAGATTCGTTTGAAACTGCCAGAAAATGGATGGTTTTCCACTCCCAAGAGACCTTGACAATTAGAGGTAGGTAACGGTCTGCCTGCTCGCAGACTTTGGTTACGTCAAGAAAGAGGTATTGATTTTGGTTAATCAATGGATGAGTAATAGTCACTTTCCTATATGAGATGACTCAGTACATGTAGAAAAACAAAAAACTATTTTGTAAGGGATACATTACATGAATTACAGCAGGCTTTTATGAAATGTTCATATTAGAGAGATTTTATCACCATATAATGCTACCCATTTCCAGACATGTTTTCCATCATCATTATTATCAGTAGTAGTATTACCTTTTATTTATATAGTGCCAACAATTTATGGAGCGCTTCTAACAATACTTAATTTTAAGGGGTATGACAAAACACAAATTGACAAACTGAAACATTAGGTAGAGAGGGCCCTGTTCGCAAGATTGCAATCTAGAAGGAATGGTGTGAGGAGAAACATAAGGTATGGAGAAGGGGGAGAGGTAGTGTGGGAGTTGTATAAGGGCAGGTAAGTTCTTGCGGAGATTGTTTCTCTGAAGAAGTGGGTTTTGAGATGTTTCTTGAATATTGAGAGGAAGGGTGAAAGCCAGACATTAGGTGGAAGTGAGTTCCAGAGGGGCAGCACTAGTGAAGTCTTGTAAGCGGGAAAATGAAGAGGAAAGCCTTAGACCATTGGAAAAACATAAATATCTAGTAGGGGAGTATTTTGTTATGAGGGCAGAAAAGCATGGAGAAGCAGTATTATGGAAGGATTTATATGTCAGTGTAATAAAAATATAGGGCCAATACAAACTTCAAATAATTAGAAGACATATAAATGTATGTGTGTTAGAACACGGGTGATCAGGTCGGGTAGGAGCCCATGCGCAGGGGATACTTGGGGTTCAGTATGTAACCCACGGTGCATGATTATGCAAACAAAGACACCACAAGCAGAATTCCAGGTACTGCAGTGTATTTTATGTAAATAACAGGACCAGCAAATAAGGGTAATACAGTCAAAGCAAGAAACCGGACCTATGGCAAAATAAATACCGGTAATAAGTCTTTTGGCAGGGAGCCCGCTTGGAAGGGCACGAAAGGCACACAGCCCGCTTGGAAGGGTACGAAAGGCACACAGCCCGCTTGGAAGGACACAAAGCAGGGAGTCCACTTGGAAGGACACAAAGCAGGGAGTCCGCTTGGAAGGACACAAAGCAGGGAGTCCGCTTGGAAGGACACAAAGCAGGGAGTCCGCTTGGAAGGACACAAAGCAGGGAGTCCGCTTGGAAGGACACAAAGCAGGGAGTCCGCTTGGAAGGACACAAAGCAGGGAGTCCGCTTGGAAGGACACAAAGCAGGGAGTCCGCTTGGAAGGACACAAAGCAGGGAGTCCGCTTGGAAGGACACAAAGCAGGGAGTCCGCTTGGAAGGACACAAAGCAGGGAGTCCACTTGGAAGGACACAAAGCAGGGAGTCCACTTGGAAGGACACAAAGCAGGGAGTCCACTTGGAAGGACACAAAGCAGGGAGTCCACTTGGAAGGACACTTGGAAGGACACCAAGCAGGGAGTCCACTTGGAAGGACAGAAAGCAGGGAGTCCAGTTGATCAGGACACAAAGCAGGGAACCAGAAACAGTACAGGTGCAGAGCCACAGCAGGAAGGTCCATAGACTTCAATACAAAGGCCCTGACTGAAGGGCAGGGCAGGTTCATAAAGGCAGGGTAATCCAGATAACAAGGCCCAGCTGGATGTATGGACTAGGGCTCAACCCAGGTAACAAGGCACACCTGATCCCAGTAATTGAGTTCTGAGTGCTCCAGAGGGCGGAGGGTGGCCACTAGTGGTAGCAGAGTTCTATACAACAGGTATGAAAAAGCGATGGTTCAGGCAGTGAAAAAGTGGTTCCTGATAATGTGCGTCAAAAATAGGCAGAGTCACTTAGATGCAAACAAAGGTAAAACATTTAATACGAACAAAAATAGAATGAGAATATAAAAAGTAGATAAGAAAAATAATACAAAACAAGTCTTACAAAACCTTCGAGAGGAATTTAGTTCATGACATCTGTCCTATGCATTCCTGAGGATGGAGGGAGGGAGCATTGGGACGTAAAGAGTCCGTGGATGGCAAGTACATCTTCTCTCAACCTCTTTTCCCATGCCCCTCTCATGTCTTACAAATGCCTAGCTTATATGTGGTTTGGATAATGAGTCAGTCTATTGGTCTTCACCTAATTGGGTGTTCAAACATGCTCACTAAGATCTTTACACGTCGAAACCCTATTTTAGGTGGTCACTGTACGCATACTGTAATGCCCTTTTACAGTTACAACTATACCATGCATTAGCAAGTTACTATCCTATCTATAGAATGCCTGTTCAGCAAATCCTTCATTCTATATTTAAGGTCAAGGAAACCCTTTTCCCTATCATTGAAGCCTATTAATATATCTTAATAATCATTTATTTATGAACAATGATTACAAATCTTTGACTATTGCCTATACCAATAATTATATATGGTCCTTTCAGATTACTAGGGTTAGAAGAGATGTTAAATGTGTTAGAATCTTTTACAGTTAGCACAACGATTTTAACTTTAATTGTTAAGGTTATAGTGAAGTAAAACATTGTGTAAGGAAGATAATTTTGGGTTGCAGAGAGAGTCCAGACAGAGGAATGTCAACCAGAAGATAGCAATAGTCAAGGTGGGAAATGATAAAGGGGATGTTCCAGGGTTTTTGTGGCTTCTTGGTTGAGGAATGGCAAATGCAAAAGATATTTTTTCTAGATGCAAGAGGCGGGATTTGGCATAGGACTAAATGTGAGGGTTGAAGAAGAGGTTTAAATTGAAGATAACCTCAAGGCATTGGGCCTGGTTAGTGGGGAATATAGTTGTGATGTTAATGGAGAAAGATAAATCAGGTACTGGTGTGGAGATGGAAAGAGGGGAGATAATGAGTTCAGTTTTAGATAAAGAAAAAGCAGACAAGCAGTTGGTAATATGAGACATAAGAGACAGAGGGACATCAGGTGAAGACAGGTAGATTTGAGTATCATGCATGAGCCAAATGAGTTGATTAGTTTTCCAAGAGATGAAATATAAAGAAAGAACAACAGGGCTGATCCTTGCGGGATACCAACAGAAAAGGTGAAGATGTCTTGTCAGAGAGGCTACAGAAAAAAGTGAGTAAAGTGAGTAAAGTGAATATATTACACAAATTTTAATGCTAGCTCAACAAATAACAGATAACTGCTTAACAGGCTACTGTAAAGAGCATCCCCACTCAGGGCCATCTCAAGTTGTAGCTCACTTGTGCCGCCATAGAGGAAAAATCTCCACCAGCGTATCAGTCTAATACCCTTAATCCCGATTTATAAACACAAGTCTGTTAGTAATCATATTTTATTGTGTCAAACTAAGCATATAAATTTTGATTTTAATTCACAGATTTAAAGGTTGGATGCACCATAATAATTTTCCAAATAAAAAAAGGCAATGAGTGTCATAGAAAAACAACAGAAAATCAGCGAAAACGCCTGGGATTCTGTCCAAAGCAGGTTTTGTCTTCATTGCTCAGCTGAGAATCCTCAGTCTATGGTCTGTGCTTCTGGTATTTGTGGCTCTTGTTCCCCCAGCTGCAGATCATGAAACAGAAAGATATTGGTTGGGAGGTAACTTCCGTTGTTTTAGTACAATTTATAGCTATATATCAGAGAGGAATACATATAAGCAGTTTTATGGGCATGGATTTGGCTTTGAGACACTGAGAAGGTTTAGAGCTGAATGCCCCTACGGAAATGAGCTTGTGTGAGATGCTTAAGTGTGTTTATCTGGCATATGGCCATCCTCTCTTCTCTTCTTATAATACTTTTCATCATTCTGGGACTAAGGCAGAAATGTGCAAAACTGTAGTTTAGAGGATTTCTTCCCATATGGTCAGGATGTCCGATGAGGACAAATGGTTTAAAAAGAAAATACAGTATATTGTTACTGCATCAAGTACATAAAATAAAAACAGATAATTTAGTCATTCGAATTTAATTTTATTTACGGTTAGTGGGATTTTATAGATGAAATTTATATAAACTACTTTACATTTTATATTTTGAAGGGGACTAAGGAAATATTTACCATGCAATTAAATGCTAGTCCAACCAGTCCTCTGGGCGCCCATTAACATGCCAAGATTCATGTATATTCCTGCCTGAAAATTAAATAATTTATAGATTTATATTTAATTCATATGTTTAAAACTGTGGGCCCCAGGGAACTACATAAGGAATTTTAAATCCAGTGGGGCTTTTAGTAAAACACTGTCAATCCTCTACTATGTATAGATACTGTACATGTGCTCCACAAAAATATAAAAAATGTTAATCAAAAACATTTTTAGTTAGAACATTGTCAGAGAAGATGCTACTATATAAGCTGATTAAGCAGCTGTTTAGTGCACACAAATAGTTAGATCACTATGTTTATATTTTTTATCAATGGTTTATGTTGTCATCATTTGTGTTATACATAGTTACATAGATACATAGGCTGAAGAAAAGACGGCCATCAAGTTCAGCCTTTCCCACATCTGTTCATTTCTGTTGATTCAAAAGAAGGGAAAGAAAAATCTAGTTTGTAGCTCTTTCCAATTTAGCAACCAACTGGGAAAAAAAATCCCTCTTGACCCCAGAATGGCAGTGAGATCTCTCCTTGGATCAAGAAGCTGTTTCCCCACAATTTAAAAATAATGTCCCTGAATATTATGTTTTTGCAAGTACTCATCCAGTTGCTGTTTAAACTCTGATAAAACTACCTCTGCAGGCAGAGAATTCCACATCCTTACTGTAAAAAACCCTTTCCTAAATCTCCTTTCTTCCAGACTAATGTTTTATACATGGCAATACCTTACTGGCCTTAGCAACTGCTGACCATTGCACATTTTTGCCTAGTTTGTTGTCTTTAATAATTCCCAAATCCTTCTCATTTGTTGCTATCCCTAATTCACTTCCCGAAGTGCAAAACTTTACATTTATCTACATTAAATTTCATCTGCCATCTGTTATAGATGGCTCCCCCCTAAAACGTTTTGCTTTGTGTCCTCCAAGAGCTGGTCCAGAGAACTATTCCCAATTGCAGTATACATGAAACATCCCTGATGTTATCGACACCTTGTATAACAGTAGATAATAAAATGGCAGGTGACACGATATCTAATGCTTTGGCGAGAGAAAAAACACCAGGATCAAAACATTGGGGAGAGGAAGATATTTCACATTTCTTAGCGATATTGTGATTATGTGCTTATACACACACATACATGTAAGTAGTCAACACTTTCCTAACCAATACGGTAGCCCTACATATCTATCACCTAAAAGGACAAAAAAAACCTCATATTTAGCAAAGCTGAATCATTTATGTAGCATCACAATATAAATTGACACCAGAATGGTAAACATTTCAACATTTCAAATAACTAAAGGGGATGTCTTTGCTTTAGATATTGTGGATAGAGGTATGACTAGAGGGCTGAGCTTTACTAATGGATGTAGATTTGGGGACCCACTTGCGACAGGGCCAGGTTAAGTGGAGTTGCCCGGGCAGAGACAGATATTTTCGTGGAACTCTGGGTCGGGTTGTCTGGGGGCAGTTTGCACAAAGTGTTTTGTTGTGTGAGGGTGTTTTGAAGGTCTTTGTTGGTTTCTGTGTGTATTGAGAATGTATGTTAAAGGAATGTTGATAGAATTAAGGATCTATGTAAGGTCTATGTGTTTGTTATAAAGGGGGTTCTTCCTTTACTGCACAAATTGTGGTCTGACTGATCCGTGGATAGCAGGAACTATCCGTATGAGGGTACTGACTGGTGATTCCTCAGCCCTCAAACAGGGGTACCCAGCCTTGGGTACGGTGACCTTGTAACACTACTGTTATTCATAAGGCATTTATAAATCAGTATAATGTATTTTATAGTAATGTACGTACTCACTTTCTATTGTCTCTATACATATTATCATGACTTTTAGGACTGTATAACACTTTATTACCCATGTTCCCACCAAACATTCTGAACTTCTAGAAAAGAGGAACACCCGGGGAGTAATCCTTGTAATGTATACGATAATCTACTCTGATTATGCAAATGTTGCCTGTGCTGATTTTACTTTCAGTTCTATATGCTGTATGCTCTATTTTAATTTCTAATGTTAACAAATCAGAGAAAATATATTTCCCTTCCTGGAAAATGGCATGATGATTATACTAGATCAATATAATTTTTGTCTCAGTCGTAGAGTTTGTTACATGTTATGTGTATGTGTATTTGAAATGAAAAAATATATTGATCTTTTTTTGTGTCTGTGACTTTTCCAAGAAATGCTCATTTCATGGTTAAGGTTCATGTCTGGATATGTCTATCTGAGTTACACAGGGCTCAGATAATACAGTAAAAACAAAAGCCTCTAGATGCTGATCTGCTAAATTGAATGAATAATATCCAATTATTTGATTTTTTTTAGGTAAATAGCTGGGGTGGACTAAGTGGCAAATTCTGAATTCTGCAGAATCCCCCCATGCATTTGCAAGGGCAACATCATAAAAACTTAAAAGGGACCATGTTTAAATCAATTAAACTGCAACTTTGCCTTTAACTGACTAAACGTGAAGACAAAGTGGGAACTTAAAATTTTGCAGATGACTGCTTGTGAGTTGAATGGTGATTTGCATGTTTTCGCCAACACATTGCAAAATTTCAGTATGTTAAAAATATATTCACATATAAAAATACTTTTAAATTGAAAAATTGTGTTCACAAGATCCCTCTCAAATAAGGGGGGTCAACAATCTCCCCATTTTTCAGCTTCCTCATGTGTG
Organism: Sceloporus occidentalis; assembly: GCA_023333645.1. NCBI lineage: Eukaryota > Metazoa > Chordata > Lepidosauria > Squamata > Phrynosomatidae > Sceloporus > Sceloporus occidentalis. The sequence goes on along the minus strand of JALMGF010000034.1, from coordinate 3,092,297 downwards.
GTGGGGTAGGGGGTAATAATAGTGTATTAACTAGGTATGTGTGAAAGGTTGAACTCGATGGACTGAAGTCTGTTTTCAACCTAATATACTATACTAACATTATCCTAGATTATGCTTTGAATTCAGTCCAATGTGTTTAGACAAAAGTACCAGACTAACTAAATCTGCTATTGTCTATTCTAGGGCTGTCTTTAATATTGATGGGACCCTGGGCAAGCATTTCCTTCCCCCCCCATCCCCACACTCTCTAGCAGCATGGATGAATGGACCAGGTTTGCTTGCTTGCTGGTGGTTGGTGACTGGTCAGCCAATTATGTACTACTTGCCCAACCACTATTATTTATCTATAATAAATATAAAAAAATATGTGGCATTCTCAAAATGTCTCATTTGTGAAGTGTGTGCCTATCACTGTGTGCCTTCTTACACTCCTGCGCTCTGGACTCCAACATCCAGTAAGGGCTGAGATGATGCACAGGTAAGTGTACCTGCTGCACAGACTCTGCAGATTAGGAGGAGACGGTGTGCCTTACTCGGCGAGTAACCAGAACTGTGTCAGGCTCATCATCTCAGCCCTTACTGGATGTTGGAGTCCAGAGCGCAGGAGTGTAAGAAGGCACACAATGATCCAGGGATTTATTCTGATTGCCATATTTGGAGTCGGGAAGGAATTTTCCCCCTGGTATGGGGCAATCGGCAATTGGCAACTTCATAAGTTTTTTTTTGTCTTCCTCTGGATCAACACAGTAGGCACACGATAGGTATATAGGTTGAACTTGATGGACTTTGGTCTTTTTTCAACCTTATGAACTATGTTACTATATGTGGAATAGCATTAGAGTGGAACTTGTACAGAAAAACACAATAAAGGAGTTTAAGAAACATTAGGATATGGATAAAGCTATCCTAAAGAATAGATAAGTAAGAAGGATTTCTATAAGGGCAGGCTAGATGGGCCATTTGTTTCTGTAGTGACAATCTATGCCCTTATGTTTAAATGTGTATTATGATGTGTCTTTACGAGTTTTGTGCAACGTTATTTTGACGTAAAAGGCATTGTCCAAATACCAGGAAGATTCCAATGGTTACTATGGTTAATACTTAATACATTACTTTTCACCAGAATCACTGCACACATTCCCATATGTCTTTCTCAAAAAGTGAGTTTTACCACCCAAAAATTTGGTTTCCTATCTTATGTTAGAAGGCAATGCGTCCTGTTTCAAAAGATGAAGTGAGAAGGGACGTGAGCTGAGAGCAGATAAGAGTAGAAAGATTATCAGGAAAGGCAGGATTGTTTGAAGCATATCAACGACAATATTTAGGACTTGGGAATCACCAGTCTTAGTGTTCATGTGTATACAATTGTGCATGCACAGTGTAATCACACAAAAAAAGAAGTTAGATTTGCACCTTAAAATTGTCTACAGTGGCACATTTGATGATACACAAGCATATTATAGTAGAGTGGAAATTGTTCCATGAAGTCTGACACAAAGCTGTGCACAAAGCCTGTGGTGTAATAGTGAAAATAAAACAAGGGCATACTAACTGTGCTATCCCACACTACTATGCACAATATAACACTTTCATTAAAAAAAACAGCATAAGAAGCTTCTACTATTATATGCACATGAAAAAATATTCATTCATGTCAACAAAGTTCCTCATTCCTTAGTTTTCAGAGATAGTTTATTGTCTGATAAAAACAGCAGATAAAATAATAAAATGACATGCTTAAGACTTAATCATTAACATGTTAGAGCTGTCAGTTAATGTTTTTTCTAAGTGAAACAGCACCTCTGAAGACCCAGCACAGTAGATGTGGAAGGAGATAGAGAGATGGCACATTATCTAAATTATTTTTTTTACCCACTAGGTCCTCAGGTGTTTCTGAATGTGCTTGTTATCTGTTAACCTCACATTGGCGCAGGTGGCTCTTTAATTAGCACAGATCTAAAGATGGGCACGGATTGATCTATCCCAAGGGAATGAACAATCATTCACAGTATGTCAGTGTATATTCTGTTAATATTTATATTCTGCAAAATTATATTTTATTAAATTAAAAGTAAACTCAGTTACATTGCACATTGCATTTTGTAAAGCACTATGTTGTGGAATGTGTTTCCCTCATCCCTTTATATATTGTACCAGATAGAGCTCATGCATTTTAAATGCAGGGGTGGATTAACAAGGAGGTGAATGAGGCATTTGCTCCAGGCCCCCTTGATGCAAGCCTCTCAGTTTGTGCCCTATTTGCTTATTATATACAGTGAAGGAAAAAATTATTTGATCCCCTGCTGATTTTGTACATTTCCCCACTGACAAAGACATAGTCAGTCTATATTTTTAATGGTAGGTTTACTTGAACAGTAGAGACAGAATAATAACAAATAAATCCAGAATAAAGCATTTAAAATACGTTATAAATTGATTTGCTGTTGCAGTGAAATAAGTATTTGACCCCTTTGCAAAACATGACTTAGTACTTGGTTGCACACATCAGGACAGGCTCTGCCACACAGACACCCAAACACACACACAAGGACAGGCTCAGCCACACCGACACCCAGACACACACACACACCTTGACAGGCTCTGCCACACCGACACCCAGACACACACACACACACACATACACACACACACACACACACCAGCAAAGGCTCTGCCACACCGACACCCAGACACACACAGACCAGGACAGGCTCTGCCACACCGACACCCAGACACACACACACCAGGATAGGCTCTGCCACACTGAAGCATTAAAAAAATATTTTCTACACTGCTTTGTCATTAACTGAACCTTTTGTATTTTTGCCCCCTTGTGTATTGATGCCCCAGCCAGGCCCCCTTTACTATTGTTTAATGTGTCCCACCCACACCCTTGTGTATTGATTTATGTGATGCCCCAGCCAACCCCCCTTGTGTATTGATGCCTCCACCCCTTTTGTATTGGTTAATGTGATGCCCAACCACCCTCTTTCCTATTGATGCCCCCACTTTCATGTGTATTACCCACCTGCCACATACATCCCTATTTATATTTATTTTGTAATGGCATAACCCAGCCACCCCCCACTTGAATATGGGTCTGCTTTCCTATAACCCCTAACAATTTTTTGGTAATACTTATTTTTTTTTTTTTTTTTCCTGCTCTCCTCCAATGTGATGACCCTCTCCTTGCCACAAGGAACACCTTCTGTGAGCCAGCCCCCTCACATGTTCAAAGCAGCCACGAAGTTCAAAGCAGCCGCCGTGCGGCTGTAAGACCACCTCCGATGTCTGCCTGACGTGGGCCGCACCTCGAACTCCAGCGGGCCGCATTTAGCCCACAGGCCGCATGGACAGCTCTGGCATAGTGTGTTACCAATTGTTTTCTTGGTGACTATGGTCCCAGCTGCCTTGCGATCATTGACAAGATCCTCCCATGTAGTTCTGGGCTGATTCCTCACCGTTCTCACGATCATTGAAACTCCACAAGGTGAAATCTTGCATAGAGCACCAGACCGAGGGAGGTTGACAGTCATTTTGTGTTTTTTCCATTTGCAAATAATCGCACAACTGATGTCACATTCTCACCAAGCTGCTTGGCGATGGTCTTGTAGCCCATTCCAGCCTTGTGTATGTCAACAATCTTTTCCCTGAAATCCTTGGACAGCTCTTTGATCTTGGCCAGAGTTTGGAATCTGATTGACTGCTTCTGTGGACAGGTGTCATTTATACAGGTAACAAATTGAGATTAGGAGCACTCCCTTTAAGAGAGGAAAAGTTGGGATTTATAGTCTTATTATGCATTCTTTCCTAAATAGTAGCAGAAAGAGGTGCAGGAGACTCTGAGTCTCCTGGTGAATCTCTTCTCCCTTCTGGTCTCCATGTAACTTTCCTCTTTCTCTGGACAGGGAAAGGCAGTTGACCAAACCCACTCCTCGTCCATTCCTCTGCCTACTCCCTGTCCTCTTAAGACCCATGTATACTGCTAGCCCCTCCCATGTAGCGATAGTCACGTCTTCATGAAGAAGAGCGATAGGTTTGGTGAACCCAACCTGGGAAGTTCCCAGATGTGGACATTAATTTGCCTAGTGCACTGTGAACCCTTGTTGCTCAACCTGGCTGGTGGGAAGGGGGTTATGTAACAAACATGAAAAAATTTAAGGGACAGCGTTATGTCACTGATACCCCTCACTATGCTTACTAAAGTATTCTGTGAGTAAAAGAAAAACAATAGATCAATAGGAGTGCTTTCCACACAAGAACATGAATAGATCCCCACTTGCAGCATTTTTCAAGGCAGCAGGGAAATGTGGTTGGTCGAGCTGGGGGTCAGAGGAAGTTCAAAGGAACATCAAAGAAATTTAAAGGAACCACACAGCAATCATGTACAATATCCTGCCCATAATGGATGATATGTCCCTTTAATGCATTTTGTAGATGGCATTTTTTACTCACAGTTGCTACAGGAAAAATTTACGTGCCAATTATTGAAAACATCAAGTAAGACAGAGGTAGAAGTCAATGTAGTGGAAAATGTTTAACTAACTTGAGGGTGAACGGTATTTTATTCCTTTGTAAAAATGTCTCATCATTTCTGGGTTTTGTGTGTTTTATTACTGTGACTAGGAAATTCATGACATTAGTGTCATGTAAAATGGTTCGTTTATTTTATATCCCTTTGTGTTTACAAAAAAGGCTAGTTGTCTGTTTGCCATGAAAGTGCTCAGAATCTGTGCATCAAGATTAGTGAAGCCATGAGCATAAAATTAGTGAAAATTAAAATAGGATGTATTTCCAACAATAACAGCATCAAATCAATGAAATTGATCATGTGGGATCTGATGTTTGATTGAGAACATGTAGTCATGTATTAATATATTGGCCTCTTAATTTTTATTTACTATGTAGTATGTATCAGTTTAGCGAAAAAATGAAAATATGATTCTTAAGTGAACAGTAAGTTGGTGGCAACCAAATCGTTGCAATAAATAAATAAATATAAATAAATATTAATATATACTTCCCAAATGGCATAAAGAAATGGGTGGTTTGTATTAAAGCAAGTATTTCTAATATACCAGTAAGAAGTAGAGGGGGTAAAGTAAAAAAAATGCTCCTGCAGGAGTTACAGCAAAAAAGTTATGTTTTAGTTCCCACACAAGAAAGCCACATGCAAAAGTACAAGAATCTTCCCACATGTTTAATTGTTGCACGTAAATGTAATAATGCTTGTGAGCCAAGGCAGACTGGGCCACAAAAAAACACAAGCGTTTCCTGTAGCACTTTCCAACTTTAATTTATATTTTGCATCCGGGCAAAATATTTTTACCTGTTCGGTTAGTGAGAAAAACACTAACTCACATATCCTGAAATCAGAAAAGTAACAGCATTGACATAAAACCTATTATCTAATTTATTCTAATGGTGAACACCAATCATATCTTTTTACTACTGTCATCACAAACAGAATAGTGACACTGTGATTTTTGACAATTATAGCTTCACCCCTCATCACCAGTCACTCAGTAAATCCTGCCACCTTTAACTACCAAATATTTTCCTTTCCTCACATAAGAGACTACTATAATACTAATTCACACCCTTGTCATATCCCATTTGCATTATTGCAACTACCTACAAACTATCCGCCACTCTCCTGTCTTTCACCGCTCCAATTCATCATCTAATTTTCTTATACTATCATTGTTCATAGTTCGTCTGCTGCCCCACTGTGTATGTTTCTCCACTGGGACTCCACACTCTCTATAATAAAATTGAAACCCTTGCCTAAAGACCCCTTAAAGTGGCATTCAACAATATCATGCAATGTCTTACACACTGGCCCCCATTTCTAACAGATCATTGTGGACCCCTACATCTCTGCTCTTATCTCCAAATACTCTGATATCTTCCTCTTTGGTCTCCGCACAAGTTTCCTCTCTCTTTAACCGTTATCACCTCTTACCATTCGCATAGCCAAGATTTTAGCCGTTGCTGTACTTATTCTATGTAATTTCCGACCCTCTTTTTTCCCCTATGCAATACGATACAAGCTAAATACTAGTTATAGAGGATGATGTTTAGTTTTGTTGCCTTAGTCCATTCTACTACACAAACATACCAATTCAGTGTGTTGTTAAGAAATTTTGCCAAAGTACCTACAATCATGACCTCATCTAACCAAAACCTGAAACAGAATAAAACAAAACCTTATTTTCTTCAGTCCTACACTGAATGCAAAACCATATTGCATATTTATAAACTATCCCTTTTATACCAAGAATTACATTCTCTTTACCAGAAACCCTGGGTAATTTTGTCTTCAATGAGAATACATGAACCAATTGTATTGATTTTGAACCATATTGCAATCACTAGAAAATTGACTTGTGTCAGCAAATGCGGGCCTAGCTCTCTATACTATAAAGTGTTATAATGTGCTAATATTTAAAATGAGATTGAAGTTTTACTCTGACAATGCCACCAGAAGTCCCTATCAATGTTTGCTAAAGAACATATTGCATTTTCAGTGCTAAACTTATCAGCATCCAAGTGGATTTAAGCATAGGCTTCTCTATCAAACACACCACTCCCGAAATTCATTCATATTTCAGGAGTAAACATTTACTTCTTTTCATGGAAGACGAGAAACGTATTAACACAAAATACAGGCACTGACGACAGAACTGCTTATCATTTAATGCATCGTTTCATGATGTGTCATTCTTATTACTATCCCCCATTCCAAGTGGCCTCTCTCGAAAGACGATTCACTAGGCGTACTGAAATACCAATGAAGACAGCCTTCATAAACATGAACAGAAAAAGAAAGTAATTAATCTGTCAAGCATAATGTGTGTGACATTTTTCTAGAAAAGCATAGTTTTCTTCAATTTTAAAACTAACTCACAGTTTTTATACTACTGCGACAAATGCTTGGAACTCAATTAGAGAAGCAAAAAATTAATGTATCCCCTTTAAAGAAGTCTTCTGCAGCACATACATTTATGCGGTTGATTTATATTTACTGATAATATACTATATGAGTGCATTAGTAAGAGAAACCCACTTACCTCATGCAGTCCATTGGCAACATGTTTTTCACCCTAATACTGGGTCATGGCTGATAGATTTACTTTGTAACTTTGCAAAGGTTATATTGTATTTCTCTACCGCATATGATTGAGGCTATTAAAAACTTTCTCGCTAATCCCTTACTTTTGAAATGTTCCTTCAAACCTTTCTCAGTGTGTAAGCCTGTGTGGGATGAGCAATCCCAACAGCAGCTGGCACCACAGAGGGTGATGTGCTGTTGCTGGCATTATCAGTAGAAAGATCTGATTAACTTACTGAGTTTCCTAGCCAACATTTTTGTGAATGGAAAGTTAATGTATTGCTCTAAAGTGATCATTAGAGGTAAAGAGAGTATAACACAGAGCTGTTATAAAGGATTTTGGTGCCTGGGGCAAGAGAAGCAGTCGTGGTCCCACTTAGGTCACATCTGCTTCTGAAAGCCTAGGGGAGCAGAAGGAGGCACAGAGGCATTGGAGCCAGGTTGCTCAAATGTGACCCTCACCTTAGCGTACCTTGGGCAACTGCCTGTGCCATGGAAGTTACTGCCCTGATATAACTTTATATAATAGCAATAATTTAAGTACATGCCAAAACAGAGATTAGAAATACCTAACTGTACTCTGCAAATATTTTTACATATAATACAGCTCTTGGGCTCATATGGAAGGGGTGAAAATTCAGAGTAAAACAAACCTTACTGGTTATTCTCAGTACTCTGAGTCAGGCCCGGACTGGCCATCGGGCACCCCGGGCATTTGCCCGGTGGACCGGGCCGCGGCAGGGCCGGATTGATTTAGGGGCTGATGGAGCTGCAGCTCCAGGCCCCTACCTTAAAATAGGCCCAGTCAGGACCTCTACGGCCGCATTAACGCAGGGCATAAGGGGCACCTGTCCCTTAAACCCGCCGCAACTGCGACCGGGTCCGCCACTCTAAGGGTCCGGGACGCCCCCACCAGGGCCGGCCTTACGGGTGTACGGCCGCACAGGGTTTAAATTAAAACATCAGGGTTTTTTTTGTTGTTTTTTTTTTTACTTTATTTAACATCCTCCATGTTAAATAAAGGTTTTGTTAACTTTATTTAACATGGAGGATGTTAAATAAAGTAAAAAAAAAAACCCAGATGTTTTAAATTAAGCCCTGTGCGGTCGCAGACCGCTAAGGCCGGCCCTGGTGGGGGCTTCCCGGCCCCTTAGAGTGGTGGACCCGGTCGCAGTTGCGGCGGGCTTAAGGGGCCCTGCATTAATGCGGCCGTAGAGGCCGCATAGGGCCAGTCAGTTCTGTCCTGACTGGGCCTATTTTAAGGTAGGGGCCTGGAACTGCAGTTGCTGCTTGCTGTGGCAACAAGGTAAGTAGGTTGAGGGAGGGGGGTGCAGTGAGAAGGGGCAGAGGGGGTTAGATAGTGAGAAATGGGGAGAGGGGATAGATAGTGAGAGGGGGTACATATTGAGAAGTGGGGAAGGGGGTACATAGTGAGAAGGGGCAGATAAGATGGGGAGAGGGGGTAGTGTGAATGCGTATGAGAATGAATGAATAAATGTGTGGATGAATTGCTTGAATGATTTGTGAGACTGCATTAATGAATGTGTTAATGATTTGTGTGAATGAGTGAGTAAATGCAAAGATGGTACATGAAGGGTGGGCTTTAACAATAAATAAATAAATAAATAAATAAAAATGGGCTGCTCAGGCTGAAATGCCCGGGCCTATTTTTTGTCCCAGGCCGGGCCTGCTCTGAGTGTACAAATAGAGAAGATGCAGCAGAAGGCAAGAACAATTGGTGTTATGAATAAAAAAAATGGCCGTGCATATTCTACTTTTTACAAAACCTCCCCTGACAAAGTTTGCTGACACAGTAAAATTCTATTTACTTTTTCAGATAACCTAAACAAATAGAGCATGATATATATTCTTATGTTGGCAGTTTATCATCAATTGTCATTCATATGCCATATATAATTTCTCCTATTGCCTAAATGATAATTTAATTTATTTGTATCGAAACCTATATACACAAGCCCACAGTTTTATTAGCCATATCGTGTAGTTCTCCTGTACAATTAAATGTAACATGCAGTTTCAACTGCTCATAGTCACAAAGTTTGTTACTGTGAATGTGCACTTGTGGCATGACTGGCCTAGACAGCTTATTCATGCATCTGCCCTTCACTAATCATTTTTTTTTTTCTATCTTCATATTTACGTCCTTACTTCAGCCTACTTCTGACCAGACCTTACTTTCACCTTGAGGGTTCTTGCCACTGTATTGCAAATTACATCACCACAATCCCTGCATAAGATAATATAATGTATTTGGAGGATCATCAACATACCTAGGACCTTCCCATGCTCTTTCTCTTCTGGGGTAAACGTGTCACATGGAGGCTGGGCTAACTTCAGTATGCCTTATGTGCGCTGAGAGTAAGTGAAGGAAATGGGTGGTGAGTGAATGTGGCCAAATGCCACCCTGCCTGGAGAAAAAGGAAAGTAGCCCAGAAGAAGCATCTTGGAGAGTTCCCTGGTATGACCATCAAAGTGTCCACTGAAACATGGCTAAACTTTTGAGGATGCAGTGTTTGTGGTGGAAAACACTACAGGAAGCATTTAGGTTCTCTTATGCTTGATAAATTATATGTGTCACAACAACTACCTTAAAATACAGATACACAATCATCAAACTCGGAAACTGTGCTACCAAGTTTAATTTGTTTTGTGGATTAAGATGTTTTAAAATATGAAAATGCCCTCTTTTATTCACAAACACCATTAGTGCTCAGTTGAATTAAGCTGTTTATCAGTTTCAGTTTGTTCATTAAATAATATTATGTAAAATTACTTTTCTGCAAGCACAATTAATGTTCCTATTTATTCAGATAGTCAAGCAGCTAGTGAATTGTATAATCATTGCCGATTATTACAATACAAGTGTGTTCTATATGTTGTTGGCACAGCTGGTACCAATACCTTACCAATTTAATTTGTCACAATTGATATAGCATCTTATTCCATAGGCATATTATGCATTTTTTACAACAATATAAAAAATAACTCTTTAAATAACAGCAACATTATGAATGAATCAAAATAAAACATTTCAATACGTACCTATTAATTGCAGTTACCTTAACCCCTTAAGGACAATAGGGGTTATTACTCGTAGTATATTGTGGGACAATGGCTCTTTTAACATTTTTCAGTGTTGCTGTTTAGCTGTGATTTTCTTCTTTCTCATTTCGTGCTCCCACACATATTATATATTGTTTTTTTCAGAACAGGGCTTTCTTTAGATACCATTATTTTTATCATATCATCTAATTTACTATAAAAAAAATGATAAAATATGGTGTTTTTTTGTGAATTTTTTTTTTCTCACTTTTTGAACAAAAAAACTTTTACTCATCTGCAAAAACTAATGAAAAAACCTGCTAAATAGATTCTACTATTTGTCCTGAGTTTAGAAATACCCAATGTTTTTATGTTTTTGTGCTTTTTTCTGCACGTTATGGGGCAATAAGTACCAGTGGCGTTTTGCTATTTCAAAACCATTTTTTCCCCAAAGCTGGTCATTCTGCCCCATGTGCCATATCGGGTATCTTTGAAGCCGGCCAATGAAATTTACCCCATCAAACCATATATTTTTAAAAACTAGACAGCCCAAGGCATTTCAAATGCTGGTATTTTAACCCTTTCCATGCACTAATTCTACCACTAGTCAAACTTTAGGGTAGTAACATTTTTTTGTATTTTTTTCATACACGTTGTACTTCAGGTATAAATTTACCGCTCCTGGTATATGTCCGTGTCAAACAACACCCCAATATGTGTTCAGTAACATCTCCTGAGCGTAGTGATACCCCCCCATACATGGGTTTGTTGGGTTATTTGGGAGGAAAAAGGCCACCTTTGTGAGGTGTGTATTTTTTTTGCCATTTAGACATGTGGTCACTCTGTGCCCACGTCCCATACTTGGGACATCTTTGAAGCCGGCCAATTCGATTTACCCCATCAAATCATAAATTTTTGAGGAGGAGGGGTTGACAGACCAGTGATTTCAGTCACTGGTCTGTCATTTAACCCCCCCGATCGCTGTGATTCACTGTGAATCACGGGGATCGGGAGGTTGTGAATCCCCCCCCCCCCGGAGCATTGCAGGTTTGCCTCAATGAAGAGGCAGCCTGGAATGCCCCTTATTCGGGGTGGGCGTGATTGACAGACCAGTGATTTCAGTCACTGGTCTGTCGTTTAACCCACCGATCGCCGTGATTCATGGTGAATCACGGGGATTGGGAGGTTGTGAAGCCCCCTCTGGAGCATTGCAGGCTTGCCTCAATGAAGAAGCAGCCTGGAATGACCCTCACCCGATTTGCATCGGGCTGGGGGGCGTGTTTAACAGATTGGCGATTTACATCACCGGTCTGTTGTTTAAACCTCCGATCTCGGTGATTGGAAGGTTTGAAAAACTGTTTTTTTTGGTTTGCCTGGACAGCCTCACTTGCTAACACACACACTAATACCATACGCACACTCTATTACCATAACAATTACACATGCACACCCTAACACCATACATCTCACCTAGGGCATTGTGAACAGTTTTGTAGTATATCCAGAAATATATAGGCATTTAAATAGAGTTCAGAGAAGGGCTACTAAAATAACGAAAGTCTTGCAGGATAAAAATTGTTAGGAAAGACTGGATGTAATATAAGAAAGTTATACTTTACAGAGAGGATGATCTACCATCAAATTCTATGTTTCTATGTTTAGGAGATATTAATATGTAATATAAAAATAACCAAGGAACGATTAAGTCTGTTACAGCAGGAATAATGGTTCTTACCTGCTATCAAATGACATACTTTACTGAAACCTGAGCAGTTTATAAAACTTGCCTACATTTTACTGTAAAAAACATATTTTTTTATTGGCATGTACAAGTAACTAGCATCATGATGCTAAATTCTGAAAAATAATACAATTTGAAGTTAAGCTTTCATTCTACTTCCGAAGGTCATGCTGAGATACCCACTTCAAAAATCGACAACAAAAAAAACCTATATTTTGGCGTCTTCTTGGATAACAGACTTCATAAATCCATCATAATACAACTATCTTCTGATAAGTAGCATTAAAAACCTTGACTCATTATGTACCTTACAACCCACACAGAAGTTTGTGTGACATACCAAATCTTATTTCTACTGGTCTCCTTGGTAATAAATTAAATGATGCATCAGAGTTTGACATCCACATTGCAGGCAACAGCTGCTTTTCAAACTCCTCAGTGATATTATGCAGAGCGATTTTTAAAACAATGGTAAAATGGATAGATTTCAATTAGATAAACACAGACCTTCATACATAACTTTTTCCCAATAAGATCAAATTACTATGACAGATGTAGCTTCGACTCACGGCCCAGGCTCAACTAAGTTGCTCAATTAAATAAAACACCAACACACAAGATGGGTTTGAAAAGGCCACAGCCGTTTTATTTAACAGTCATTTTCCTGTAAAACCTGAAATAATAAACATAGATGCGTTAACAGAGACAATGACGTAACCAAAACCAACCTAGCTTGCCAAGTTATCCAGGTACCATACCACAAACCAATTTTGGGAGGGGACATACCAGGATGCCCCAACCCGGACCTGAGGTTCCGAGAACCACTCCTTGCAAGGAACCTCCCACCGGTTATGACCACCAATGATCATACCACCACATTAACCCCTTGGATACCTGGCAAGCTACCGCCCACGACTGTGACTAATGCAGCAACACCACTCCACAAACTCAACCACATAAAGGGAGGGAGGGAGGATGGGACAAACAACACCAGGTAAGGTTAAACAAAATGTATCCTTACCCCTGTGATCACCAAACTTAAATATCCTCCGACCAAAACTCCTCCCCTAAAATCCACAATTCCTGCCTTAGCCTAGCCCTGCTCAGCACTCTGTCAGGGCCCACTCTAGTCCATTCTGGCCCCTGTGGGCTTCAAGAGTAATACTACATGTGCTACTAAATAGAGACCACTAAGTTTTAATGGGTTGCTTATCCCTCTGGAACTCAAGGGGTTAAGATAGAGATTTTCCCCCCAACCTGTTATCAAATAAGGATAATAAGAGCCACAGTCAAAAAATAGCTCACTTTTACAGTCGACATACTGTAAACAAGAAGTGTTGAGGGCACTGAAGACCATAAATGAGGCCATAATTATAGTAATCTATGATTGTATAGCGTTTTTCTTTAAGGATAAACACAAAAGGGGGAAAATCAGTTGTTTTTTTCTTCAAAAGCTAGCTTTATTTATGCGATGTCTGTAGCACACACGAAACGGTGTATTTCTTTACTTTGACATCTTTTTTATTGATGAGGTGTAATGATGTAAAACAAAGGTTTCGTCGGGCAGTAGTCATTTTGTCAACGTGTACTTCTAAGAAACCTCTTACTTTTCTTTTTGTTAGCTAATTATGTAAAGTACAGTTGTTAATATTAGGCTTGTCTTTTTTATCACTATGGCAACCATGTTAATAAATGAATATAGAAAAAGAAGTGGGAGGAAGGAAGATTTTTAGTTTGATAGGCAAAGATCATAGATTCAGGTCTAGAGCACCTTTCAAATATAATAATTAAAATCTAGAAGTCATTATTTTTATTTTTTAACAGTTTTAAATGTGTCCCCCACAATTTTAATTTTTTACAGTTTTTGATAGCAACTTTCTACTTTCAAACAAAGATGTATTGAGCCAGCAACACACTTCCAACCAGAGAAAATATATTTTCACTAGCCTCTTATGACACATGCTACCCTGAAATATCACAGTCTATGTACCTACTAAAAGTTTTTATGTGTGCAAAAAATAATAATCCTTAAATAATAATCTAATAATAATTAGTCTGCAAATTACCATAAAAAATACTGGGGGCAGCCACTGGATTTATAAAGGATTATAACTGATTTATTTGGAATATCTACATTTACACAGTTAGTAGGTACAAATACCATAGAGGTAACCATAGTAACCTAAGAATTTCCAATGTGACCAAAAGAAATATAGGTGATTTTCCACAAAACATTAACTGCACTGTCTAATATGTTAAGGAAAGGAACTCAGCAGATCTGTCATCTTATTATTCACTCTGCAGGTTTAATCACATAAAGACACAGAAACTGTAAAGGAAGGTTTTTAATTTTGATGGCAACCTATAACCTATCACTGCTATCTGACAATTAAATGTTCCTGGCCAAAAATAAGAATGTGGCAAAATTTTACACTATTTTACAATATTTTGGGGGAATTGGTTGAGCATTGAACAGTCCCATGATTTCCTATTTCAGTGTTTAGTTAAAAACATATAGTTCAGTGGCAGCCCGTAAGTGGTGGCCTTTGCCAACTCAGATTCACTGCATTTCAACACTCCATGACTGGCTGGGGTGAAGACAATATATACATTCTGACACTCTATAATGGAGGACAACGTGCAGATTCTGAGAATGGGGTCTCTACACCTGTGAGGATAGTCTTCTATAATGAGGTTTTTATTAGACACTATGAATGTATATGAAAGCTTTGCTGTAGTAGAGGGTCTGATAAGCTCTACTTTGCCTTTCTAATTGTGTAGTTGTAAAGAAATGCAGCTTTGTCTATGAGATAAACCAATAGTGAGTTTAATAGACTGGAATGAACTATTTACTTAATTTACCTCTTAATTTAGAAATCATGTACCAACCCCAGGGCCTCTGGGACTAACCCTGATTGCTCTAAGACATGAAATTGTTTTACATAGGGTTGGATAATGGGGTAGTCCTAGAATCAAACGTGACCCTACATGTAGGAATGTATTCTGATCCCTGTGTACATACATGGTCGTGTGTGTCTCATTTTAGATAGCATATGCATATTTACATAAGTGTATACCACATATGAGTGTAGTTTTTTCTACAAAGATCTTAGTCTGATTCATATTTAAAAGATTCTTCCTTAGCTAACAAAATATTCATGCTGTTCCTTGATGTTACCATAGTCACAGACTCACCTGGTAAATAATAAATCAAAACAAATAAAGAACTTTAGTTGCATGTAAAAATGATCATTACCAAGGAGTTTGGTCAGGCAGTTTCATTACCTTATTAAAGATTAATCCACACAGTTAATACAATCTGGCATTAAGAAAGAAATGCATAATGTACAATTAATGTTATTTTCTCTGTATCTCAGATTGGATATTAGTTAGTTATGCCAGACTCAGTACTGTGCAGATGTTTGCTGGTTATACTTTAGAAAAATAAAATTATAATAACATAACAGCAACACAGCGGGCTTATTTGCGGTTATTACATGTACTCATTAATGTTTGTTCTTAGCTTGGTTTAGTGGAATGTATTCTTTGTTTGTTCTAACATTCCAATGCCGTGTTACCTGAGCCATGGTGTTATCTGCCAGCCTCAGAGTCCTGGGCTTGTGTTTATGTGGAAGAAACAAAGGAAAAATATATAAGAACTATACAGCGGAGTCCAAGGGAATAGCCAGGTGCGGTACACGGGAATTCAGTAAGATAGTAATTACAAACAAAACAGCAGTACTACTCAGTGCTGGGTTTTAAACTTGCTGCTTGTTGGGCACCCCGCCTCCATGCGTGATCCGAGCGCATTCCCAACCGTCTCCATCCGGGGGCACATAAAGTTGGTTGAGTGCACGCGCGCCTAGAAGGAGTCACTGGATCCAGTAACAGCGGATAGCGGGTACTCAGGTGAGTGACTTTGTCGGGGTCCGGTACTCGGACCCTGACACAGGGCCAAGTTCAGGCTTAGAACTCAGTATGGGACAAGCATGTGTAGAAGTACAGAAAAATGGCAGAGGATAGGACACCAGCAGGAAAGTCGGGAGACTGGCAGCCGACTCTGGGGAGACTGGCAGCTGACAGAGTGGGGAACTGGCAAATGAGGTTAGGCAAGCCAAGGTTATACACAGATGGATGAATAGCACGGTACCGAAGGATAATCCAAAGAATAATCAGTCCAAACCAAAGGTCCAAATTCAAATAATCCCTATCAGGCGAAGTATGAAGGACATAAGTATATAAGACATGCATGCTAGAAAGAATACACAAAATATATGATTGAATTATTTTACAATATATATAACAAATATCAAAATACAATATACATATGTAAAAGATTTCAGCAAAATGCTTTTGTCAAGATTGGATCTGAAGGTACAAAGGACAAAAACAGAAAAAGCCAAAGCCTGGGGTCAAAACCAGGAAATACACCAAAGAAGCAACACAATCACAGAACTGCAGAGCCAGCAAGTACAATGCTCCAGCAAGGGAGCCTGGGAGTACCCCTAGTATATAGAGACCCTTAATTGCTTGATGGAAAAAAGGCTCAAATAATACAAATGTGTAAAGTGAAGCCTACCAAACAAGTGTGAGCATGCTGCAAATACAGTGTATTGGTGGTACAGTGTATACAAAAAACTAAAATGTCAGGAACCAGGCAGGGACATAGAATAGACAGGAGTCCTGAGATCAGTAGGTGCATGGCCTGCCATTCTAAGGGTTGCTGGTTAAAGCCCTGTGGTTCCTGACAGTAGCCCCCTCTGGATGTCCTACTAGGATCGGGATTTTCTCTTTTTGTGGCCTTGCATACGGGCACGGAGGGCTTGCTCAAAAAATATTGGTCCTGTCGCCTTGCTCAGGGTCGCTGGTTGAAGTCCCTGTTACCATGTACGCACCTTAGCAATTCCCAAGTAGGCACCTAGTTTACTTTGTTTACCCTTGAAAAATAGGCATGACTGTCCTTTAAAGACTGTGCTTTAAATTGTAGATTCTTATTCTAAATGATCCAAGAACAGTTACAGAAATAGCTATGACGAGATTGTATAGTCAGACACTCAAAAAATGTGTCTGTTTTTGGTTATCTGAAATGTTTGAAAGTATTGAGTAGCTATATAGTAGTTATATTGCTATTACTGTTCCACTCACAAATTGTTAATTATATGAAAATTTTACACTATAAACACACTATATTGTTTTCAAATTACCAATAAAAATTAATGTTTCTGCTTCATGGAATAAAAGATTATACTGCAAGATAAAATATATCTATTCAAACATTTATCTTTTAAATTATTGAATGTTAATAATAATGTCACATTAATTATAAGGGAAAAACACCGTCATATTTTAGTGGGCATAAAAACACACATTTTGCGGCAATTAAAAATTCATTGGAATCTAAAACACAAAGTTAGGTAATGTTCCAGTTGCATGTACAACAGCTACTGTAACCTGAAAGTAAGTCTTATATATCATCTGCAAAGACCTATTTTTCACACGAATTGGATAGTAAATCAAAAGAATACTATTTGTCATGGACATAACTGCCTTTGAAGCAGAAGTGGCTGCTTCCACATCTATAGTCCTTGATCTTGGCAAAGAGAAGTTACCTGACAATAATATATTTTTTTAACTCATTGCTTTAGGAACATTGGCGTCATTAAGAATCAAGTACATATACTTATAATTGTTATAAAGCATTAAGTATATGAATACAACTTTTCACTTATGCCAATTATCTTCACATATTGTATTAATTGAATTAATATATTATTAATAGTTTTCATTTAGATTGAAATAAATAATTCCTCATTTCTGAAGGAAATTAATTTATTCAGTTGGTGTTACCTTACCCAACAAACTTGGAATGAAGTTACACTATTAATTGCATCTGTGGTTAAACAAGTTTTTGTACATATGCCTTGTATGTGTATCCATATTAATTTAATAGCATTTATGTGTTTGCATTATCTCCATACCATTGTTATTTCAATCCATCCATTGTAATTTCAATCACATAGTGAAATTGCAAATAGGAAGAATCACTGGGACGCATCTCTAGTTATTGGATAATAAATGAATAGTTGAGTCAAAGAGCAAAATATTGTGTTTTGAGGGGATATTATATTAGTATGCAAAGTGTTAGCAGAGAAGCAGAGGAGATATTTTGGGTTTCAGCAAATGCCTACTTGTTAGGAATGTTATCACCATTCGGAAAGCTATGCTCATACTTGGGTGCTCTGCTAATTTGTCCTAGAAGTTCTTGATATGAGAGCAAATTAAAACATCTTGAATTCTTATAAGTGGCATTTGGCTGCACCTCATACTTGATCCACTTCATTTAATTCATGTCAATCCCACCCTAGCTAGCCCCTTTTCCTTACATTGAGGGGGAGAAGGAGACCTTTGAGCCAGGCATGCTCATGCTTTCATGCTGTGTTGTACAATATTTTACTAAGTAAGAGTGTTTGAAATTACAAAAAAACATAATGGGCTGGAGTCAATACAGGAGATAAGTCAATAGCAGAAAATATACAAACTTACAATATTACTATTCAGTTACTTCAGGACTGACTTAAATTTGTAGGGTCCCTTGGCAAACCTTTGCTGCTGGGCAACAAAAATATATTTAATGCTGTTGGGTGGACAATATATGCCACTTAAAACCCTGATGCTTTGTAGAGCTAGTCATTCTAAGCATGGCAAAATTTCACAAACGAAGAAACACACTTATGTGCATATATAAATATACACCGATCAACACTGATAATCTTGTTATCATGGCACCTGTCAGTAGGTGGGATATATTAGGAAGGAAGGAACCATTTCGTCATCAAAGTTGATGTGTTAAAAGCAGAAAATAATGGACAAGCGTTAGGATCTGAGCGACTTTGAGAAGGGCCAAATTGTAATTGTTAGATGAATGGGTCAGAGCATCTCCAAAACTGCAGCTCTTGTGGGGTATTCCAAAGTGGTCCAAGGAATGGGTGAATGGCGAAAGGGTCGTGGACGGCCAAGGCTCATTGATGCACGTGGGGGTGAGGGGCAGGCTAGGCCGTGCGGTCATATCCAACAGACAAGCTACTGTAGTTCAAATTGTCGGTTCTGATAGAAAGCTCACATTGTTGGTTCTGATAAAAAGGTGTCAGAACATACAGTGTATCCCAGTTTGGTGCATATGGTGCTTTGTAGCCACAGACCATTCAGGATGCTCATACTGACCCTTGTTCACTGCCGAAAGCGCCTACAATGGGCAAGTGAGCATAAGAAGGTGTTGACTTTCCCAGATCTCCATCTAATCGAGCATCTGTGGAATGTGCTGGACAAACAAGTCTGATCCATGGAGTCCCCACCTTGCAACTTGCAGGACATGAAGGATCTGCTGCTAACGTCTTGGTGCCATATACCACAGCACACCTTGTCTCGATGGGTCAGGGCTGTTTTGGGACCTACACAATATTGGGCAGCTGGTCATAATGTTATGGCTGATCGGTGTATGTAGACAGTATATTTATATGTGTGTGTAAATATCATAAATCATATACTTTGATCAAATCATACAGTGTTTTTCTTTGTAAATATTGAAGTACACACAATTTACTGCACTTATAGTAATGCTTTCTCAAACACAGCTGTTAGATATTTAATTGCATTCAGGGATATATCATTTATTTCCATGAACACACAAAATATGCTTGAAACAAAGCAAGCAGACTTCCAAGTGCCACTGAGACACAAACCATGTCCATACCTAGGAACTTGCCCGGAGCCTTCCCTTGCGGGACGCGGCCAGGACTGCACACTGACGTCGGCAGGCAGTCCCGCTGACGTCTGGAAAACGGTAGCGGGAAACACCCCCATTTAAAGGAAAAATAGTCGGGGAGCGGGGCGTGTCAAGACCCCGCTCCTGAGACCCAGAGGATTCGTTCAAACCCAGAGAGTTCCCAGATGTGACCATGTCACAGGCAAGCCACTGTGTAGACTACAGCAGACAAAGGTGGTAGTTCAGCGAGGTCACATTATATTTCCCTGCAGATTCTAATTACACGCTGACATCTTATTAAAAGACAATTGGTGAGGAAAAGGGCGTTTGTGGATGGGTCCCTGAGGAAATTTAGACCCTGGGAGGCTTCCCTCTTTGTCCCGTGGTTAAGACAGATCATCTTGTGATATATTTATTTGAGTAATGTTCTCTGTAATTTTTCTTGAGATTTACTTAAACACATGCCAAAATGGAACTTGCAATCATATTGGGGAAAGCATATGAATAACAGTAATACTCATATTGTGCATAGCAAATTAAGCCTAACAACATGGGGATTATTTTACATTTAAATGCATACAAAACCGTAACTTCTGCAAATAGTATACAATTACAATGAATACCTTTGTTGCCTTCATAGTTTCTAGAGAGAGCCAGGTACATTTTGATAATGGTTATTACTAGACTTGTGCATTCGTCTTCGGGCGAACATGGAACCGAACACGAAGAGTGCGTTTTCGTGTTCGTTCCGAAGACACGCCGAAGAGAAGACGGTGGCGGTAAAACGTAGGCGAAGACGAAGACACACACCACGAAGATCTTTGTGATTGTCTTCGTCTTCGTCTACCATTCCCCCCCCCCCTTCTAACTTACCTTGTCTTCGTGGCAATTCCCGGAAGTGGAAATCCGCAGGTTCGCCATCACGGGTTACAGGGTGAGTGGTCGCCTACAGGGACCTCCTCTGGCATCAACCAATAGGCTCACTCGCACGGTCTTTGTAACCCCTGACAGCGAACCTATGGATTTCCGCTCCCATTAACCCCTTCGATGCTGCGTTATCTAACACAGCATCGAAGGGGTTAACGGGAGCGGAAACCCATAGGTTAAAGGGCCGTGCAAGCGACCAATAGGCTCACTTGCACGGCCCCTTAACCCTTTAACATTTAACTAATTGAACAGGGAGGGAGACCAGTGGCATCGGCAGGGTAAGTTGCAGCATTGAGGTTTTAAAACCCCAATGCTGCAACTTGCCCTGCAGATGCCACTGGTCTTTAACTAATTGAACAGGGAGGGATACCAGTGGCATCTGCAGGGTAAGTTGCAGCATTGGGGTTTTAAAACTTTATTGGTCGCTCGTACGGACATTTAACCCGGCACAGACTAACTAATTGAACAGGGAGGGAGACCAGTGGCATCGGCAGGGTAAGTTGCAGCATTGGGGGTTTTACGGAACTCCTGGTGCCGTAATTGTTCGGCAGATGCCGCTGGTCTCCCTGTTCTATCATTTATTAACTGATAGAACAGTGAGACCAGTGGGATGTGCCGGGTAAGTTACAGCACCAGGAGCCTAAAAGTCTGTACGAGCGACCAACAGAGTCGCTCGTACAGACTTTTAAAATCCCAATGCTGCAACTTACCTTGCAGATCCCACTGGTCTCCCTGTTCTATCAGTTAATAAATGATAGAACAGGGAGACCAGCGGGATCTGCCGAACAATTACGGCACCAGGAGTTTAACAGTCTGTACGAGCGACCCTATTGGTCGCCAGCAGGGGGCTCGTCTGCCATTGGTTGATGGCAGACGAGCCCCCTGCTGACGACCAATAGAGTTGCTCATACGGACATTTAAACTCCTGGCGCCAGAGCGGCTTTAACCCCGTATTAACCCCTTAACCGGGGAAAACGAAGAAAACCCGAACACGAAGAATGTCTGGGGGCTGGGGGCTGGTTATAAGTGAGATCACTAATCTTCCCAATTGACCTGCTTAGTTATGGCATACCAACCTGTGTACTGGATTTGTTTGTTCATCTAAACAAATTAAAACCAGAAGAGGCACCGGGTACTAAGGATTTAATACTAAAGATTTCCAAATATTTTTTTTTTACTTTTAAAAACAATTTTAAAAATAAAAAAAACTAGCAGGTGTATTAATGTTTGATCTGATTTTAAACAAACAAGTACTTTGGAACTGTGTTAAGTATTAAATAAGTATTAAATAATATAAATGTAAATCACTGATACAGGATGTCATAAATAATTAATAATTACATTTTTGCCCCGAAATGCTACTACATACAGGTCTGTTGATAAAATAGAATGGAAAATGAGTGAACATTATATCTATAATTATAAAATGAAGAGATGGCCATGTGGAGCCAGATTTCTTTCTTTTTCTACAGAGGAAAACTAAAGAATAATCATTAACATTGAATGCATTCAGTCACAACAATGTCCAGTTACTATGTTTTGTGAAATAATTTAATCCAGAGTCCTATAGCGTATACGCAAATATGTTCTAATAAAACAAAAATGTATAACTTGTAATAATTACAACACAACAGATAAAACCTAAAACAGATAATTGCTTTGCGGTTCGAGCAGAAGATGAGAGAAGATTTAACCTAAGGCAAAATACATTGTGTAAATGGATTCCTTCCAAGTTAGAATTCTCAAAGTGCACTTGAGGTTATTGCCTAAGTTACAATTAAACCAATTGCTTTCCAAGCTGATATTCAGCCTCTAACTAAAGTAAACTGTGATATGATAAAACATATCTGCAAAAATATGAGGACACTGCATAGAACACAATGTAACCTCATAAAGCATATTTCAATGCATCGATAAATTACCGTATTTGCTCGATTATAAGACGAGGTTTTTTCCAGAGCAAATGCTCTGAAAAATACCCCTCGTCTTATAATCAGGGTCGTCTTATAATCAGACCTCAAATAGGTCTGATTATGAGACTAAGATCCAGATCCCCCGCAGCGATGCAGAGGACCTGGATCCTCCTGTGTTAATCCCCCCCCCCCCCCAATTTACCGGTGCTTCTGAGTCCCCGGTGCTTAGTCCGGGCTGCGTGTAGAGCTCTACGCGATACAATCGCGTAGAGCTCTACACGCTTCCCGGACTAAGCACTGGGGACCCAGATGCAGGGGACCTGGATCCTCCTGTGTTAACCCCCGACCCAACTTACCGGTGCATCTGAGTCCCCGGTGCTTAGTCCGGGCTGCGTGTAGAGCTCTACGCGATTGTATCGTGTAGAGCTCTACGCTCTACACGATACAATCGCGTAGAGCTCTAAACGCTGCCCGGACTAAGCACCGGGGACTCAGAAGCACCGGTAAGTTGGAGGGGGGGGGCATAACACAGGAGGATGCAGGGGACCTGCATCCTCCTGTGTTATGCCCCCTCCAACGTACCGGTGTTTCTGAGTCCCCGGTGCTTAGAGCTCTACGCGATTCGCGTGGAGCTCTACATGCTGCCCGGACTAAGCACCTGGGGCTCAGATGCAGGGGACCTGGACCCTCCTGTGTTATGCGCCCCCCCCAACTCAGAAGCACCGGTAAGTTTGGAGGAGGGAGGGGGAGTGTTAAATGTGGGTTTGAGGCATTTCTGGAGGCAGAGTGCTCTGTGAAATGCCTTTTAACCCCTTTAATGCCACTCTGCCTCCTGAAATGCCTTAAACCTCCCTATATGCCACTCTTCCCCATAATATGCCTTTTAACCCTCTAAGTGCCAGAGTGGCATATAGGGTTAAAAGGCATATCATGGGGCACAGTGGCATATAGGGTTAAAAGGCATATTATGGGGCACTGTGGCATTTAGAGGGTTAAAAGGCATATCATGGGGCACAGTGGCATATAGGGGGTATAAGGCACTTCTGGGGCAGATGTGCATAACTGGGGGACAGGTTGGAAAATAGAAGGAAATAAAACCAAAATATTTTTCTCAAGCATAGCTTTTATTAAAAAAAGTGTTTAAATGAATTAACATTTACTGGTAAAACTTTTTTCCTATAGGGTCGTCTTATATTCAGGCTTTTTCTTTTTTTCCTAAATTAATATTAAGATTTGGGGGGTCGTCTTATAATCAGGGTCGTTTTATAATCGAGCAAATACGGTAATGGTTAGCAACAGAAATTAGTTTAAGGTTAAATTTTAAATTATGTGAAAACCATATTTAGTTGACTTCATATTTACAATCTTATCTATGGGGTTTATTAAATGTAGTGTTCATAATAAGTATAATGTTTATACATGGCGAGCCTAGCACCGGTACCAGTGGTACCATTGCCGGCAGGATTTTTTCAACAGCAGTATTTTAGTGGGGATTTCAATTCATTAAGTTTGATAATAATGTAATGACTTGTAATAACCTGTTTCAATATCTTCATGAATTATGAACTGAATACTGTGAGTGCAAAGGCTGCTTGCACTCCTGTTTTAAAATATATCTTTATATTTGTAACCTGCACTTTACTCCCCAGTTTTGTTTGTTAAAAGGAAGAGGCTTAATTTTAATTCTAGTACTAAAGCTTCTTAAATGGCAAGTTTTAGGTTTTTATTAACTGGGGTTTTTAATGAACCCAAGAAAATAAATATCATAGCACGGGAACATAATTTGTGATGCAGAATGCAGACGCTACATTGAAGATTTTAGGGTCACTCAAGAAGACGCTTTTATTCTTTGTAATATAGTTCATCAAAAGAATGGGAAAATCCATTCACCTAAAGATGAATCCAAAAATGCTGGTAGGATGATGAGTCCTTAAAAACATATTCCAATGAGGAGTGTGTCCCAGCTACTACATTATTTTATTAGATTATTTTTCATATATTGTGTTAAACCTTTGTCCTAATTCTTGGGTGATACCACTGAGGACCACATGTTTCAATGAATGAATCTAACAGCAGATTGATTGTGCTTTGTATTTTGTAGATCTCCTGATGTTTGGCAGATTGAGAGATGGACTGTCCAGGGACTTAAGGTACATCTCCCCTTAGCTTTTATTCTTTGTATCTTGTATTGTTTTCTGCAACCTTACACAGCTAGTTTAGGCTTTAGAAACAGCGCTGTCTACGACTCTCTACTAGCTTATTAATGTACCTTTTTATGAAAAATGCCATCTTTGTTTGAGTGCTTTGTTTTTGTCATCCTTTTTTTGTTCAATTTTTGGAGGAAGTGCTATAATCAAGCAATCTCCGCCTAAAATATGCGCTGTACCTCTTACTTCAGCACCTGCAGCTGTTGTCACAGAAACTCAGCATTGTTGAAGGACAAAAAATAGTAAAAAATAAATATGGTACCTTGTTGGATGAGAAAGAAAATTTTGCTAAAGTACAGCAGACGTGATTTAAATCGAAATTACTTATTTCAGCTGGTGTGGAATAATCCATCTGTGGGCAAAAATATAGACTTTATATTTCCGCTAAAAACAAGGAGTTACAAAAACAAGCAAAACATTGCAACTATTTTAGGTGGTGCATTCTTTAAGATTTAAGATTGTTGGCTAAACCCAAAGTTTTACAGATTTCAATTTAGCCATCCTTGATTGCACACTTTTATAAATGGTCTAAAGCTACATTGTCCTCTTAGCACTGCAACATCTATACAGTAATAGACTACAGACTTGAAGTGGTATTTGATATTGAAAGCCTGAAAGATAGCTTATATCTGATTATTTGCTCCAAGGTTAGCAGTCAAGCATGGAACCAGTTAAAAGAAGGATTCTTACGAAGGCTGCATGGCGGATTGATACACACAGCTATATGCCACCCTATTCTGTAGCACTATTGCAATAGGGGAAAATGAACATTAACATTAAATCTGGTTATATACAACTGACAATAAGCTAAAGACATATTAACACGTACTGGTACAGAAGAACAAGAGTTTCCTGCCCTAGTACAATATATTGTTTAACCTAATATTTTGGATATTTGAAATGAGATCTTAATAAGTAGTTTAAGTCTGCAGTGTTAAGAGAGAGCAATGGTTCTGTTTATAATTCTGCTGTGGTTAAATTTTGTTAACAAATACTCTTTGTTGATTAAACACTGGTTCATGTAACATGGAAAATTCTAGATAACTTTTGAGGTTCACGAACAAAAGCGGCTTAGTTAAATTTCTTTGGGCAGCTATAGCTGTTGGGTTGTTTAGTGTTGCTTTAGGAAACGTCTTGCATAAACATATTCAAATTGATGTTCAGCTGGCATTAAATTAACTTAAATTAAATTGTTTCATAGTGTGATTAAAATATACTTCACCTTAAATAACATTTCATAGAAATATTATGTTGGCAGATTTTTTTAAAATATTGTTTGTTTTTTGACCTGTTCAATAGCTTGTTGTAACAAATAGCTAATCAGTCAATCACATGGCAGCAACTCAATGAATTTAGGCATGTAGACCTGGTCAAGACAACTTGCTGAAGTTCCAACCGAGCATCAGAATGGGGAAGAAAGGAGATTTATGTGGCATGGTTGTTGGTGCCAGACGGGCTGGTCTGAGTATTTCAGAAACTGCTGATCTACTCGGATTTTTACGCACAACCATCTCTTTGGGTTTACAGAGAATGGTCCGAAAATGAGAAAATATCCAGTGAGCGGCAGTTGTGTGGACAAAAATGCCTTGTTGATGGGGCAAATTTCTAAACATTGAACTGTCACCAATGTTTCAACAGGTAGAATCAGAACTGCAGTAGTGACCATTCAAACACAAATGTTAAGAGGATCCAGGGGCTGGTACTTAATTATACCGCATTCTTAGAGTGACAATACTGTACCTGCTACTCAATAACCTGAATAAAAAGTTATTCCTGCATGCTGATATAATGTGAATCTTAAATAATAAATTCTAAGATTGTCCTTTAAAAAAAGGTTACTCGCTCTTCTTCATAAAAGTAAATAATACATACTTTCATTGATATACCTGTCAGCTCTGTTACCTGGAACTTTGATGTACTATACCCCTGTTTAAATGTTCATACAGAATACTTAATTGATTTAGTAAGCGACAACTTGAAATAACCAAATATGCTTTGGAGGTAAAGGTATCAAATATAGTTTGAGATCAGACAAACTGGCCTGATCAGAATAATAATATTGAGGCATTTGCTCAAGGAATACTTATGTAGGATACTAAATATTTAACTATTGTCCTTGGCAGCATTTCAGAATGTTTAACTGCAAGAATACAAATCTGAATCAGTAACAAACCATTTGACTATGCAAAATATTTTTCAATGCACATTTATAAATACTAAACAATACAATATTCATGTCCTTTATTCGTTGCCATAATAAGAAAATAATATATTGTGAATGATCATAATTATAGTGTTCCAACTTTCAACTTACCCCTCAAATACCCCTCTTTTTTTTCCCATTCTATTTTTGGATAGTTCTTTTATCTGAGCCTAAGATGAAGACATAGGGGGTTCACTGATCATAGTTGGATATCCCCAAAAAGGTAGGTTTAAGTGTTGCATCCTTTAAATTACAAGTGGCAATAAAAATAATGAAGAAAAGATCCCTAGCAGGCCAGAAGCTGCTTTTTAACCACTTTTCAAAGTCAGAGATCCAAATATGGAGTACTATGCAATGAAAGTCCATTGGTTGCCACAGTAGTTGCCCAATATTTTCCCAGTCATTATAAATATGGCCCTGAGTAGTAAGTGTCCAGAGGAGTATTTTACAAAGCAACATTCTCCTGCCATTTTTTACTGCATGTCCCATCCCCACTGATTTAAATGGGGACTGAACTTCACTAGCACATCTAGAAATACATTTTTCAAGACAATAATTTTTCGGGAGATTTTTCAGGTTTTCACAAAGTGAGTTCCTCCCGCAAGGATGGGCAAATTTACAAAAGAAGCATATTTGTTGTATATTCTCAGGCAAACCTTACCTTTAATGCATAGATTTTTCTATTTTTTTCTTAGTGTCTAGTGGCACAACTGTTACTGTAACTGTATTGCACAAATGGAGTCTATATTCAGCATTGCAGTCATTTGACACATTGGAGAGGGGTTTGCATTACGCCAACCATATTTAAATGTAATTCCATTCCAAACAGCAACATCTATTAAATTATTCAATATCTTTCTTCTGTTGGGGCTTGAATAATACTAATTGACATATTATTCAAACTGATTTCTTTATGTCTAAATTGCCACCATTCAAGAGAAATCCAAAGTACTACTTCTTTATTTATGGTTTTTTTTGTTTGTCATTTACAAGAGCTATTTGGCTGTAACGCGGGTAAAATCCAAGCCATGCGCAATGTCAAGTGATGAATGCCCAAATCTATAACTATGTTTTATGCTTGTGTAGAGTTCCCTTTGCCCATTATGCATCGTTTCATGAAGCAGGAAAGTATTTTCTGTACCAATATCAATCAAATGTGTTAGCTTTGTTAAGCAAAGCGAAAGCAAATATACAGACAAAAGCTATTTATTTTTGTATTTTAGTATGCTGACAAGGAGCAGCATGATGCCTTACTAGTAATTGCCTAAAAAAATGAGCTTGTTCAGTGTTGATACAAACAAAAATATAACCATTGCATGCAACCTCTTATCATGGTGAATTAAAACATTTACAGTTAATTAACTTAACTATGCATTAGCAGAGGTCATTCAGAGTGAACTTCTACTGGAATTAGGTGGGTGATGAATAGCACATAGTAAAATTTGTAAGAATGTTTTTAAAGGCATCTCACAGATTACACTATATATTAACAAGGGCCTTGTAAAGCTCGTCTTCTTATAAAATAATCTCACTGGGATTGTTCTTCGTAATGCATAATGAAGTCAGTGAGGTTGATTCACTAAAATCAGAGTCGTCTGTCATCAGGTTAACTCATCTGAACAAATTGAATTTACATTGCAAGCACTCATAAATTCAACTAGTTTTCAAACTTTCAAATTCGCAGAAAACAACGAAATGAAAATTCTGGACCGAAAATTCAGCATTCACTTGGCCGAAAATGACCCCCCACACCTTAAAAAAAATAACCACGCTTTTATTAAAAATAAGTAATAATATTAATATATATGATTGCTAACAGCAATCACACTCCTATCATGCCCAGGCATACCAAGATTCCACCATGTACTGGTTGCCTGGGCATGATGGGAGTGTGATTGCTGTTAGCAATCATATATATATATATATATTGTTATTGAATTTTTCTGTGTGGTTAACACACCAAAATTGGACAAGAAAATCAATATTAATAGATAGATAGATAACTGCTAACAGCAATCACACTCATATCATGCCCAGGCAGCCAGTACATGCTGGAACCTGAGCATGATAGGAGTGTGATTACATCCTCTCTATGCCATGCAATCCCCCAACACAATTACACATCCATGTTATCACACACACACCCATTCACAAACATTCATTCACTCATTCATTCCCTTAATCAAGCACACTTGCTCATACAAAGAAGTGTGGTAGACAACTGGAAAATCCTTTCAGTAGAAGTGGTAGAGATTAATTTGATCATACATGGGATAGGCATAACGCTCTTTATAAGACAAGACCAAAGATCAAGCAAGAGTTAAGCTTTTACAGCAAGAGAAGAAAGAAAGAAAATTGTATGTTCCTATGTTTCCGGCTATAAAAAAATCTTTACATTGATAGAGGTTTTAAGGATTAAAAAACTTCCTCTAAAATGAAGCCCACGGTGCTCAGAATGGGCCTTAGTGGGCCGTTGACTGTGTGCCGAGCAGGGATAGGTCCTGACGGCATTTTTTGAATGTGGGGGGAGGGGTTAATGGTGGGCTATTTAGGGGTTTGGCGCCAGTGGAGCAGTCTCCATTTTGTCTCACCTACCACTCACTGTTTGTCCCACCCTCCCTCCCTGTTCCTTTTGTGTGTTGTGTTCTTCTGGTGTGTGTTTGTCACGGTCGTGCGTAAGCTTACCAGGTATCTAGGGGGTTAATGCTGATGGGAGAGCATTGGTTTTGGGAGGTTTCCTGGTAGGTGGAACTGGGAACCTTAGGTTTGGGTTTGGGCATCTCGGTATGTCCTTCCCTGTGTGGTTCCTGGATAACCTGGTAAGCTTGGGATGGTTTACATTAAATGGTTAATGTTGAATTATGTTAATTTATGTTATTTATTGTTCTGTGTGTTGGTCATTGTCCTGTTAACGCACCTATTTTGGTTTTAGGTCTGCGTGGCAATGGCCTGCATTTAATCGTGTCTTTATTGGGGGAAAGGTTTGTGTGTTCTTGCAGGGGGCCTAGCCCGGGAGTAGAGGCTACTACAGTCATGACTGCAGTACATTGACAATAACAAGTATGCCTTATAAAACTACCATCCCATAATAGTAAAAATACCAGGAAAATGTGGTAACCACGACAACCATTAATCTATCTAGATGCATGCATACTGTTGTTATTGAGATACATTAAACAGAAAGCCTGACATACACTTGCTTAAATGTTGATCACACTGTGTCCGCCTTTAGCAATAGCGGGTACGTAATTATTTTATAGAAACCTCACATATATCTGTTATTTCAAGCTCTGGAAAAACAACAGAGAATAACATATTTACAGAAATTGTAATAATACAGAAGCACACAAATGTAGATTTTTTTTACACATTAATTTCTAAAAAGAATAGTACTACTATACTTTCATTAATTTTCTAGAGCCTAATTTCTTTTTGAATATTAGATTGTTTGTTCTTTTCTTTCTTCATATTAGTTTTTTTTTATTTCCCATTTTTTATCACAGTGTTTTGACGCAATGTTCTAGCTTCAGAGATGCTTAAACACTGTAATGTAATTGGTTTAATGAGGCTTGGGATGAAATGGAAAATGCATTGTCCAGATTATTTAATTAGTAAACAATAAACAAACATGTATGTAGTTGTATAGAACAGAAGTTATATTTCTTGGCTACAAAATAATATACAATTAATAATTTAATATGTTCATTTATCTTAGGTACTGCATACAGTGCATTGATGTATAACAGATGATATAGCTTCTCAGCTCCTTGTATTGTGTAATGGTGGTGAGAGTCCTATTGGTTAGATTCGCCAAACTTGGGGTACTTTCACATAGTGGCAATATATGGCAATACGGTGTGAATGAATTTCCAATATTTATGCCTTAGATACTTGTTTTTTGAATAGTATTCACTGGGAGATATTCCTAATCATATCATCTGACAGGCACAAATCTGGTTCACTAATGGTCGTAAGTTAAAAGTCACTACATTGCATTGCTAAGTTAGCACACTTATATTGCAAACATCAAAAGCAGAATGTCACTGGTCAGACAGGACCAGACTACTATACCAGTTTTAGAAAGTCTTTTTATTTTAATGAAAAGAACACATTCAGATAAAACTTCTATATTTCTGTCCAAAGCATGAACATATTGTGAACAGTGAAAACACTCAAACTTTTGTGGACACAGCACATGAGCATAGTTGTTAAGACTCTCTCCTGTCCTTAGGGCAATGGGTGACTCTTAGATGTTAGACCCTATGTAAAAACAGAGTACAGGACCAGTTGTATAATAAAAGTAATTTCCTAACTATTTTTCCATCATTGAGTTTCCCTAAGGAGCAAATATTTTTGTTTAATCTCCTTAGGATGGATATATGCCTTTCTATTCGATGCAAATGACAACTGTATGGTAAAATAAAGATTATGAGAAACCATACTACCTACTTTTTTACACTTTGAGTTTAATATCTATAACCTATTAAATACCATGATAAGAAGTTGCAGTGTACAAATAATTTATCCACGTGGGAAAATGTAGTAAAAAGTTAAAAGAAGACAGTCTTTTTGAATTATTTCAAAAATTATTAATCAAGTTCACAGACAATCTTCGATGTGCACACCTCAAGGTAAATTATTGATAAACGTCAAAGTACCACTGCTACAATACACTGCTATATGTATATATATATCTATATATATACATACATAAAACAGAGATTTGCATGACCAAAAGAATAACTCAAATCTATTGTATATAGATGTTTTATAACATGCAGTGCGTAAATCCCATAAATATTTATAATGGATTTCAACATAATTAAGCGTCATTATAAAAAGGAACTATAGTTTTCCAGGAAAATAATGTGTCCCATTGTTACTATTAACAACAAGTATACTGCTCAGACAGGATGGCCAGAGTGGAGCCAATTAGTCTTTCTAGAATAAAGCACAATACAAGAGCAAGGGCAGTAGAAAAAAACACGTAACTAGATTACATTAATATGTAGGAAAAGAGAAAAGTATAGAAATCAACTCCATCGATACATTCCAGAAAATAGTCCTTTCAGTAACATTTTTTCCTCACAAGCTACATATCAGCATTAAGCTCCTTCATATACTGTGCAGAATTATTGAGATCATCATTAATAACATGGTCAAGTGTTTTGTTATGTGTTTTGATGAGTTATGGGAATTAACATGTTTATGATTATTTTGCTATTAAAGGATAAAGCATACTGTATGATACTTTGGTCTCTAATGGTATAAGGCATATTTTGTTATAAGGCCCCCTGAACAGCCCCAATGGTTGAGTAGAGGTCTATGCCGCTACTGGCAAAGACCTATCCTAATGCTTCCTCTCCTAAGTCCAGTGCAATACCTGCTACTAGAGAGCACCAGGATACAAAGTCATATCCTGTGCCCAGCAGACTATGTAAACTTGGTTTAAATCAATAAAGGAAACCCTGAAAGTGCAGGTGTATAACCTAAAACAGTCATGTATGTAATTTCGGTTAAGCCTTCAGGTACCTTGACTACGGGACTTTGCGGACCGTGCTCCAATAGGTCTAGGGCTTACGTAAAAACCTACTAAAATACCAAGTTTATTTTGAAAGTCAGGCCTGGCAGATTAAATGCATCAACTGAAAGGTCAGGGCAGAGTTCAACAAACTAGGAGAGAGTGTGTCCTTTTAATTTATTTATGCTTGGTATTTCACTCCTACAACTCTGACTCTCATCTACACCCTTATTATCACATCTCAACTCTTTGTTCATGGCTGGTACATCACTCCTATCTCTAATAACCTCATCTAGACTCCCTTACTGTCATATCTCAACCCTCATGTGTTGAAGGGTTGTGCGCCATCCTGCATAGCTTGTTTGTAATTGTGAAAAGACTAGGTAAAAAAACATCTGCTGCCTGTGTGCAATCAAATGATCTGATATGGAGGCCCCTGCAGCTCCTCATTGTGCTGCCCAACCCCGCAGCGTCGGCCAGCAGCAATCTCTCAGTTAGAGCATGCTGAGTCTGAGCTCCAGGATTTGATATCATTTCTGATTCCCCTCCTCAAATTGCGATGAGGACCGCGAGGAAGCAGAAGAGCCAACTTCCCTCTTGAGCCAACAAAGGTAGGTGTGTGCTGTTGTGGGTTTGTGCGTAAGTAAGTATGTTAGTGTGTGTAAGTATGTTAGTATGTGTAAGTATATTACTAAGTTGGTGTGTGCTAGTGTGTGTATGTAAGTACATAGTACTGCATGAGGGTTAGTGTCTATGTTAGTCTGTGTTAGTATGTATAGATATGTTAGTATGGCAGTGTGCATGTGTGTAAGCATAATAGTATATTGGTGTGTATAAGTATGTTACTGTATGCATGAGTATGTTACAGTGTATGTCTGTGTGTACATATGTTAGTGTATGTAAGTATGTTATGGTGTGTGTGTATGTAGGAGAAGCTTGGGTGCCCCCATTGTGAGTGTTGCTGGGGGTCCTGGCATTTATTGGTTACACTTCTGATCTGGTCGCATCTTAGTCACAA
The DNA here is from genome assembly GCA_023333645.1 of Sceloporus occidentalis. Lineage (NCBI taxonomy): Eukaryota > Metazoa > Chordata > Lepidosauria > Squamata > Phrynosomatidae > Sceloporus > Sceloporus occidentalis. The sequence continues at coordinate 3,058,828 of JALMGF010000034.1, read as the reverse complement.
ATATAAATCTGTTTCAGGGTCTTTGGTAGCACTTCACTCATCCAAGAGCAGGACTATCTTCTTCACCGTCTGTACCATTATATCTTATTTGAGTTCATATCATTGTTATTGTTAAAGTTGTGCTCTCTTCTTACCATAACAGCATTACAGAAAATACTGGTATTTCATAAATTAAATGCAATCATAGTACTTTTGAAAAGCAATCTATCACTTTAGACACAAACAAAATGTTTCCACTGATTCAACTAAAGTCCATTGGTTGCTTTGGTGATAACACCACTTTCTAAACCCATGCTGTGTAGTTGGACCCTGACTATGTTCTTCATAAATATTCAGTATTGAATCACCAAGTCTTAATACATCAATATAAACATGCAGTGAAGTATTCACCTAAATCTTCTTGTGTGTTTTTCTGTTAATTGGTGAACTTTCCTTGTAAGTGACCTTTTGCAAAAAATAAACATTTTGTTGGGTTTGCCGAAAAGCCAAACTGCCTGCATGTTTTTACACACTGGCTATATTTACCTAAAGGTCAGGCATTTTGAGAAACAATTGCAAATGTGGCATTTATCCTTTAACACTGTCAGCGAGTACTATGTTTATATAAAAGTTTGTGCTTGCTAAGAAAGTGAGTCTTCATTTCATTTCAAATGTCATTTAAACATCAGATCAACATCAAATTAGGTTTAAAATGAACCTTAACTGTTGAAAACCTCCTGAAAAGCTGAGGATATGCAACACAAAAATAAATATATCCAGGCTCGGACTGACTGCTGGATGACATCACCTCATACTCACCTGATCTGCCACTCCTGCTAGAGCAGAAAAAAGTATTGTGCAGACGCGGATATCCAGCTGTCAGGTGCACTGATGACTTAAAGTGCTAAAGTCCATCGCCAGTGTTTTATTGAATATCCTACTTAATGGTACATGTGGCAAGGAATTTGATAATGATATCATATATAATTGTTTTTGTCACTTGCTCTAATTAGGTTAAGTAATGTAGCCAGAAAATGTGAAAACAATTATACATCAATGAGCCTTGACCACCCATGACCCTGTCGCTGGTTTACCGTTTCTTCTTCATTGGGCCACTTTTGATAGCTACTGACCACTGCAGACCGGGTACACCCCACAAGAGCTGCAGTTTCGGAGATGCTCTGAGACAGTCGTCCAGCCATCACAATTTGGCCCTTGTCAAAGTCTATCAGATTGCTTGCCCATTTTCTCCTGCTTCTAACACATCAACTTTGAGGCCGAAATGTTCACTTGCTGCCTAATATATCCCACCCACTGACAGCTGTCATTATAACAAGATTATCAGTGTTATTCACTTCACCTGTCAGTGATCATAATGTTATGACTGATCTGTGTTTACACAGTACTTATCTTGCACTTCCCTACTGTGGCCTGCCGCTCCCTCACTGAGCAGTTATCCGACCCGGTCCTGACACTGTGCGCCAAAAACTGATGTCATTTAAACTGTAGCTTCATTGGACAGGAGAGAGGTATGGTCCGAATGCTGAGGCCTCAGAGCAATTGCTGAAATCAGATCACTGGGGTCCTGGATAAATTGCTCCGTGTGCTCTGCCGTTAATCAGGCCTCGGAAATAATTGTTACCATGTCCCTCTCTTCTATTTAGGGTTTCTAGTGCTTTAGGTAACTCATGTTTCCAATATAGAAATGGAGTATGAGCATAGAATAAATCAGAAATTATAGCTCTGATCAGTATGGGGCTGACACAGAAGCCCCCTAAAAATCAATGCAAAACAGTGTATATAATGCACACTCAGATTTGCAGGCAAACCAAATCTCTGGTGTCACTTTTCTCCATTAATCTCGTTGATAACTCAGATTAACACAGTGGTTGAGTCCACTACAAACTCATAGTCCAAAATTGATCATATGGTAGGGAATTTAGGGGAACCCCATTCAAAGTTTGACTGTCTGGAGAATACAAATTACCGTATTTGCTCAATTAGAAAACGACCCTGATTATAAGACGACCCCCCCAAATTTGATTATTAAAAATATAAGACTACTCTGTAAGAAAAAAAGTGTAAACAATTTTTTCATTTTTAATAAAAACTATGATTGAGAAAAATGAATTTTTTGCTAACCTACCACCAATTATGCACATCTACCCCACGGCTTGCTACTCTGCCCCCCAGATATGCTTTATACCCCCTATATGGCACTCTACCCCCCCCTGGTATGCCTTTTATCCCCTATATGCCACTCTGCCCCTAATATGCCTTATACCACCCTATATGCCACTCTGCCCCCCCCTGATATGCCTTATACCCTCTATATGCCACTCTGACCCCCAGATATGTCTCCCGTGGTCCAGACTCCCTGGTGTCAAGTGGGAGCAGCCAGTGGGCATCTGCACGATGCGTGCAGTCAACCTCTGCTGCTACCCTGGCTTCTATGACTGAGCACCAGCAGGTCACATTAAGCCACTGCTCCGTCATAGAAGCCCTGGTGCAAGTACCGGCTAACAGCGGAGGTTGTCTGCTAGCCGGTACTTCCACCGGGGATTCTATGGTGGAGCCCTGGAAGGTCATGGGACGCCGGCGCTCCGTCATAGAAGCCCGGGCAGAAGTACTAAGAAATGTGTTAAGAGCTTAAGTCAATGTATGAAACTCATTTAACAATTACATGCGACAATATTATTTTTTAGTGAGTTTTTTATTTTACGTATGCATAAAATTCCAACACATGGAATATTTTATTATTGAATTCATTTATCAAATTGAGTTGAGAAAAAAGCACTAGATAACTTTTCTACACATAACCCTATATTACACACACGTGTATCTCATCTTTTACAACTGTGTGATCTGAGTTTATATCCTCAATTATTAGATGAACATTAAGAGGGGATATTTTCATGTTGTTAGGTTTTTGAAATGCTTTAGTCAAGGCAGGATGATACGCTTTTCTCTAACCCTCTGGGGTCCCCCAACCTACTTGTTTCAGATACCACACTTTGAAAATGAACTCACTTAGCAAAGTCATAGCAAGTGCCGGATCTAATTTGAGTGATTTGTCAAAGAACAGCTGTAGGGAAACCGCGCAGGTTTCAGAGAATGAAGCTCGTTGGATAAAGGCAGCATTTGTTAAACGCTCCGTGAAGTCTTGGCCAGAGGACACATGACACTGAAGATATAGAAATAACAAAGTTAAAAGTTTAATCAAACATTGAAGGTGCATAAAAGCAAGACAATTGTGAACAATCAAACTGCTGGGTAGTTCAAACTGATACCTATGCTGAAACCCACCAATGACAACATAAAAATGGATTGATGAAGTATCATCATGACAGAGGGCAGCACCTCCAGCACCTACCTCTAAGGCTTTTCTTGTAAGTGCTGGGATATGACTCCACATGCCAGAACTTTACTTCAGAAGGACACACGGCACCAGATACAGCATGCTGTGGAGGTTGTGCCAGCTACAATATGTAGATGTATATGTTCACTGCCCCAAAAATAAATTACGTGGTAATAATTACAACAATCGCATTACACATTTATAGATGTTTTATTTGCATACCTTGGAATGCTCAGGGTCTGACCTCCAGGTAAAACTCTGCTTGCCCCCAACTCGAAATAATGTTTGGCCATGCACACTCCTCACCTGCTCTCTGCCTACTTCCCTCCCACTCTCCACCCACTAAAAGTTATCTGGGGTTAGCCCTGCCCTGTGTGTAGCTACCCCGGGGCCCCAACTTCAACAGCTAGTCTGTGCCATCATTGCCCCCAAACAACTTGTCTGTGCCTTCTTTGATCTTTGCTCCCCCTTTCAACATACCACAAATGTAAACACACTCCATCTCACCCCACTTACACATACATGCTCACAGACACCTACACATCCATGCTCACACACACAAACAAGTACACAAGCATGCTCACACACAAACAAGTACAGTTCCATGCTCATACACACAAGTACAGTTCCATGCTCACACACACAAGTACAGTTCCATGCTCACACACACATGTACACATGCATGCTCACACACACGTACACATGCATGCTCACACACACAAGTACAGTTCCATGCTCACTCATACACACGCACAAGTACAGTTCCATGCTCACACACACAAGTACACATACACAAGTACACACCCAGGCTTACACATACAATACACACACAAGTACAGTTCCATGCTCACACACCCACACAAGTACACATGCATGCTCACACACAAACAAGTACACATCCATGCTCACACAAAAGTACACATGCATACTCACACACACAAACAAGTACACATACATGCTCACACACAAACAAGTACACATGCATGCTCACACACACAAGTACAGTTCCATGCTCACACATACACACACACAAGTACAGTTCCATGCTCACACACCCACACAAGTACACATGCATGCTCACACACACACACACACACAATGCTCACACTGTACACGCAGACAGAAGTACCAGGCGGCAGCAGCGGAGGTTGCAAGCGGTGGGGCAGTTGTGCTTTTTTCCAAAGGGCAGGAACTAGGGGTCGCAGGGGTCATACTCCCGCCCGCTCCCACAAAATGTGTGTCCAATTCTGCCCACTCCCACATCATGTGTGTCCAATCCCGCCCACTCCCGCAACATGTGTGTCTAATCCCGCCTTCTCCCGAAACATGTGTGTGTCTAATCCTGCCCGCTCTCGAAACATGTGTGTCCAATCCTGCCTGCTCCCTCAAGCTTCTGTTCCAATACATTTATCTACAGATAATTGGGACTTAAATCTGCCTAAAATGGGCCTGCTCCAAAACAGGCTGGGTGTCTAAGATCAACCTGTCTTCATCGCTGCATGCAGGAGTCACTCTCTCCTGCCTCTATGAAAACAAGGCTGAAATTGAATGTGAAGATTCCTGCGGTATTACTGGGAGCCGCAGGTATATTATGTTAACGCCTGCAACACACAGAATACCACCCGCACCAATCCCAATGCAATCCTCTACACCACCAGCTGGGCCCCATCGCAGCTGTGACTGCTGCGACCCCTGTAGTTACGCCAGCCTCTACTTAAAAAAGCCATTAACTTAACCCATTCCCAGGTATCCCTTTATTTGCCTCCCATCACAAAAGCATGATAATGGTCCAGGGTGGTATCTGGTCTATCTACTAGAGTATATCTTCTTTTTGTGAGTAGTTGAATCAGTTCTATACAGTATGAATGGGATAAATCAGTATGCTGCAATGGTTTTTTTGTTCCTTCATTCTGCAATTTTTACATAATTTATAGGGCACATATCTGATAAAATTTACCAGAAAATTGGATTGGAAATCATGTTATGCTGCTGGCAAATCTGTCATAATTCTTTCTTGCATTCAGACTTTTTGTAGTATATACAGTATCTGGTCTTATGGTGAACTTGCATTTATTGTTATCATTATTATTATTTATAATAATTACTACTGAAATAAAATTATTATTGTTATTATTTGTATTATTATTATTTAGCACAAGCAGTTTACACAAATAGTTAATTTTTTAAAAAGGGAGTACCCAAAAAAATACAATAACAGATTAAATCCTTTTTTTGTAATGGGGTATTTAAAGGTACATACTGTATGCTACTGCATTGATCCAATAGATGAATCAATGTTTCATTTCCATTATAAGAAGCATTTTTGTTAAATACATTGATCAATGCAGTCAATTAATAATATTTAGATGCAGCATTCTGTTTTAATTGTAATTTATATTGTTTATTGAGCCTGGAACATAGTTGAGCTATTAACATTATGGAGTCATAAAAAAAAGTTTTTATTATCATAGTATAGCAGTGTTACTTTTGGTTATGTAAAAGTAGCCAAATTACAGTGGGGCAAAAAAGTATTTAGTCAGCCACCAATTGTGCAAGTTCTCCCACTTAAAAAGATGAGAGAGGACTGTAATTTTCACCATAGGCACACTTCAACTATGAGAGACAGAATGGGGGGAAAGAATACAGGAAATCACATTGTAGGATTTCTAATGAATTAATTGGTAAATTCCTCGGTAAAATAAGTATTTGGTCACCTACAAACAAGCAAGATATCTGGCTCTCACAGACCTGTAACATCTTCTTTAAGAGTCTCCTCTGTCCTCCACTCGTTACCTGTATTACTGGCACCTGTTTGAACTTATCAGTATAAAAGACACCTGTCCACAACCTCAAACAGTCACACTCCAAACCCCACTATGGCCAAGACCAAAGAGCTGTCGAAGGACACCAGAAACAAAATTGTAGACCTGCACCAGGCTGGGAAGACTAAATCTGCAATAGGCAAGCAGCTTGGTGTGAAGAAATCAACTGTGGGAGCAATTATTCGAAAATGGAAGACATACAGGACCACTGATAATCTCCCTCGATCTGGGGCTCCACGCAAGAACTCACCCCGTGGTGTCAAAATGATCACAAGAACGGTGAGCAAAAATCCCAGAACCACACGGGGGGACCTAGTGAATGACCTGCAGAGAGCTGGGACCAAAGTAACAAAGGCTACCATTAGTAACACACTACGCCGCCAGGGACTCAAATCATGCAGGGCCAGATGTGACCCTCTGCTTAAGCCAGTACATGTCCGGGCCCGTCTGAAGTTTGCTAGAGAGCATTTGGATGATCCAGAAGAGGATTGGGCGAATGTCATATGGTCAGATGAAACCAAGGTAGAACTTTTTGGTAGAAACTCAACTCGTCATGTTTGGAGGAGAAAGAATGCTGAGTTGCATCCAAAGAACACCATACCTACGGTGAAGCATGGGGGTGGAAACATCATGCTTTGGGGCTGTTTTTCTGCAAAGGGACCAGGACGACTGATCCGTGTAAAGGAAAGAATGAATGGGGCCATGTATCGTAAGATTTTGAGTGAAAACCTCCTTCCATCAGCAAGGGCATTGAAGATGAAACGTGGCTGGGTCTTTCAGCATGACGATGATCCCAAACACCCCCCTCGGGCAACGAAGGAATGGCTTCGTAAGAAGCATTTCAAGGTCCTGGAGTGGCCTAGCCAGTCTCCAGATCTCAACCCCTAGAAAACCTTTGGAGGGAGTTGAAAGTCCGTGTTGCCCAGCGACAACCCCAAAACATCACTGCTCTAGAGGAGATCTGCATGGAGGAATGGTCCAAAAAACCTTGTGAAGACTTACAGAAAACGTTTGACCTCTGTCATTGCCAACAAAGGGTATATAACAAAGTATTGATATGAACTTTTGTTATTGACCAAATACTTATTTTCCACCATAATTTACAAATAAATTCTTTACAAATCAGACAATGTGATTTATGGACTTTGTTGTCTCATTCTGTCTCTCATAGTTGAAGTGTACCTATGGTGAAAATTACAGGCCTCTCTCATCTTTGTAAGTGGGAGAACTTGCACAATTGGTGGCTCACTAAATACTTTTTTGCCCCACTGTAGCTCATGTACCAAATCAATGTTATACAAAGGTTATTGAAAATAATATTAATGACTCGGAGTGACCTTGATCTAAGCTGGGATTTGAGACATTAAGCAATAATGGTATTGAAGTTTATTAACTAAAGCAGGTTTAAACAAGAAGGGTTAAACTCACCCTGCATCAAGAAACTTCAATGATTTGAAAATGCTTTATAGAGGGCCATCCAAACTCTTCTGCACTCACTAGTGTTAGACCTTCATAATGTAACGTCATATCAGGGAACTAAAACTGCAACTCTTCCAACTCTCTTTGTAGTGAATAAACTCCACTGTGTACTTGTGTATTTCAAAGCAGGAGAGTAATCATGATTTTTCAGGCTTGGGATCAGAATAAACCCTGTGAAAACATATTCATATATTTTTTTTATTTTGTTACTAAGAAAAAAGAATCTTAAAACTCAAAAAAAAAATGGTGTTTGACTGTGACTGCTATTCTGATCTGGGCAATTTTGAATGCTAATAAGCGTATTCACATACGCAGTGTAGTAGTAGTACTGTAAAAACTACTATGGGCTGTTAAGCGTTAACAATCTGCTTAAGTGTATCTCCATGCTACATATTGCCCAGTATATGGTTATTATTTTATCAGGCTTTGTCTGCATTTTAACCATTGAGTTCTGAAATACAAAAGAGGATTTATACCCGCAATTACTGTTTCTGTTTCATTTAATGTTGTAACATATCTCAGCTGTTCATGTGTAATGACCCCCTAACAAAAAAGAAGTAATGGTTTTTAATGGATGTTTGCATCAGTCTGCTTCGTACCAAATGATACAAAGTTCACTAATGAATATAAATAAACCCTTTAGACACCATTCAAGACTGAGCAGTTGATTAAAGTCTCCATCATTTCAAATAATGATATTGTGATGCAACCTATCCATCAATGATAACAATCAAAAATGGTACCAGTGAGCATGTTTTATGAGGGTAACCATATTGCCCCTAGTAATCAGGATATTTTTGATATATAGAAGTCATGTAATTTTCCCAGTTTATGAGTGATTTCAACCTATGACAGATAAAAGCGCACACTCAAAGCAGTGATGTGTGCTATATTGTTAGAGTCATCACATCGTACAGTCAGGCAAAAGCTCCTATGTGTGACAGGTGTTACAATACCTGTTTGAATAACACATACTGTAGCCTTGGTTGTCATAACCAGGCCTGAACTAGCCATCGAGTATACCGGGCAAACAGCCTGATAGCACCTCCTGATTACACTCCTCAGGGGACAACTTCCATTATTCTGCCAGGAGGAAAGACAAAAGTTAAAATTACAAAGCCAGCTATGCTGAATGCACACAATCTAGTCATGTTCAATACATATTTGGCAAAATGGTCTCCATAAAAGCCACAAAGAAACCTTACAGTTAAAGTTCAACATTATTTCAACTCAACTAAAATATGCACAGGAGTCTTCTGGCAGTGGCCTAAAATCTTCAAGCCAAAGCAGCTCAGGGGTCAGCCATGATTTAATGGCTGCTGGACTTAAAAGGCCATGGCCAATGTTCAATTCCAGTTCGTTCCTGATCATCAGAAAAGCATAATGTTTTTCTACAGGACTTGTGGTCTGAGATACAGATCATGGCAAGAAGGTTCATAGTTAACCCTTTTAAACCAATGATAAGTATCCAAAGACCTTAGTGAGTGAGTGACTCTATATACAGTATATTTCATTTTTAAGTGTCTCCTAGATAAATAATATGTATTTAACTTTGTATTTCCTTTAATGTCTGAAGCATCACATGAATGCTAAGTTTTATATCATGGCTGAAGTGTGAAACCCCTGTCTATTTGTTAGTTCTTTGTTAATAAATCACTCTTTCCATAAAGAAATGCAACCTGTCATAACTCTAAAGGATGATACATTGTTTTACCAAACTTGCTAACTTGTATGATATTTTATGGCTTAATAAAGAAAAAAAACAGTCACTGAAGGGCAAAAACATATTAACTGCTTTTTCTTACTTATTTAACTAATTGATATGAAAAAGAACACCACCATTATATGCCATTTGGGCATTATTGTTTTATTGCTGCTTATTTCCTGTATTTAAACAGTGGTTTGTGTTTTCATTAAGACGCCGTATTAAATGCATTTATTTATGTTTCTATGTCACAAGTGCTGCTGGGTTTAGTTTCTGAAAAAAAATCTTCTGGATCTGACATAAACTGAAGCATGTGCTCAAGGAGTAGTGATAAAGAGGTAAGTGGAGCATACAGAATGCATGTTAGTGTCTGCCTGGGTATTTAAGTGTATGTGTGTGTGTCTGTATGCTAGTGTGTGTCTGGGTGGAGCAAGACTGAATTTTCCTAATATTATAGAAAAAAAAAAGGTTCCCACAGAGAAAGGGCCGTGCAGCAGCAGCAGTATTAGTAGAGCACCGGGCCTGGGCAGGCAAACGCTGGCAGATGATAGACTCATGCAGCCCATGGAGTAGGACTGGATTTCCCCAATATTATATAATTTTTTAAATATTAAATTGAATTTCATAGTATACAAGGCTAATTTTGAAAGTAATTAATCAAAGAAGGGCAATGTATATTGATTTAAGGATCTATTTGCAGGTGAACCACTCTTTTCAGCCTTTATTGTCATTTTTGTTGCTAGATAAAGAAAAATATATATACAGTAATAACGGAGATATGGAAAGCAATTAATGTCAATTCATTTTGTTTCCAACCAACGCATCTGACAGCCACTATTGAGGAAAGGAGAATAATAATGACACCAATGAGGTTGGAGATGATAGAGTAATAACATGAACTGTGTGGAAGATGACACAAACTTCTATAAGGTTGGTAAGAAATGAATTATAAAAATTATAAGAAGTATAATAAAACTGTAAGACTGTAAAATGGAAAGCATAGACAACAATACAATCTAGAACATTAAAACAGTCATAGATTGTTTTGTGTAGCCTTTTTTTGCTATTCATCTCTATCTTCTGCCAAAAGCACACATCATAAAAACTGAATATGGACACAATAAAGGTAGGTCTTGCAAGTGGATATGCAGAGATTAAACAGAAATATATTAAAGAAACAGTCAAGACTTTGTTCCGTACCAAATGTAATTTTGTAAAATAAAATTGAAAGTGCTTTCCTACCTAACATCTAAAATTATTTGGATGAATGTAGCACGGCTAGTAAATCCTGAATGTAAAAAAAATAAATAAAAATAAAATCACAAAATAACAGCTATTAAGAGCACAATCAGTCTATATTGTGTGAACAAGCAGAAGCGACTATATCTTTTTTGAACATTGTATAGCTTTAAAACTCTTTCTCTAGTCACACAGATAAAAAAGAAACATCACAATCAACTGGGAGATACAGTGTAACTAACAGATTAAAGCGTTTTACAGATCAGAGATACCTAAGTATGGCTACTATCCTTGTTTATTGTGGTTAAAAGCCCAAGCAGTGACAATCTATGACAATGCAGAACATCTTCTTTAAGCTGTTCATACTTAAGGTCAACCCAAAAGTTGCATGTTACAAGAAGACAGTTCCTTCACTAACTGTTTCAAAGGTACTGTGATGTACACGCAAGTAGTAGAAGTCAGATGCCTCCCTCATTATCATATACTGTATATGTAGGATACCAGGAGACCTTGAATTAAAAAGCAGCTGGGAATGCTTGGACCGCACTCTCCAAATGTAAGTTACATTGAAATGCCAACCAATCACATTGCACACAGAGGAAGACGTTGTTGGGTCATGGACATGTAAATGCATGTTAATACATAGTCATTCTCCGAGCACTGTAATGTAGTTGGTATTTTGTAAATGATCACTATTGGCATACTAAAATCACATGCTTTCTTCAGAAATGCTGCCGCAATGCTGAAGGCTTCTGCAGAAAATCAAAGCCTAGCAAAGACTTTACTCACTACAAATTCATGCTCCACACCTACAACTCTGCTCTCTCTCGCTAAGCAACTCTCCTCTGATATGCTCTCATATTCTTCCTTCCCACGATGCCTTTTTTCTACCTTCAACTCCCTTCTCTGTCCCTCCATACCCACACCAAAAACCTCTCACTACACAAGATCTTGCTACTCACTTCAAAAACAAGACCTCTCTTCTTTGCAACCACCTCCACCACCCACCATCACCCCCCCTTGCTCATCCCATACTAATTGTCCATGCACATACCCTACAACTGAAGAAGAGCTAGACACTCTTCTTTCTTTTTCTCACCCAACAACCTGTCCCCTTGGCCCCATCCCATCTTGCAAAGTCTCTATCCCACTTCTTTTGTCCGTTATTTGCCCACCTATTTAGTCTTTCTCTAAAAACTGTACCAACAACCTTCAAGCATTCACTAATCACACCCAATCTAAAAAATTGTTCCTTGGCTCTGCCAATCCAAAATGTCACTTCTCCTTTCTAATACTATTGGATATCTCTGCTGCTTTTGATACTGTTGATCACCACCTTCTTCTTGCCTCACCTTCTACAGGCATTCGAGATACAGCTCTCTCCTGACTCTCCTCATATCTGTCTAACCGTTCCTTCTCCGTCAGCTTCTCTGGCAAGACATCACCTCTTACACTTTCTCTTGGTGTATATATGTAGTGTAAGAAGTGTTGTTGTTGCTATATAAATAAAACATAATAATAATAATAATAAAAATAATATTTCTATTGCCATAGATGAGTAACTGAGGGTATAGGCTGAGTGTATTAGGTTGAGTGTTAAATGTAATGTTTTAGTATAAAGTGGATTATAAGTGGATATAAAATAGCATGCCAAAAGAAGTTCAACATGTTAATGTTAGAATAGGTTACCTGATGTAGTTTTAACCTGTAACTATAATAAAAATATAAGCCACATTTTGCTATTGATGCAACCATTTTTTTCTAAATGGTTAGCCAGTATTTTTATGGCAGCTTACTAACATCAGGACATTTTCAGCAAAAAAGATCTGACGATATAACTCAGCACAGCATTTAACAAAATGCAGTTCTCAAGCCAAACTTTCTGTCTTCTTTATTGCTATTGATTGCTAAAATCTTAGTTGGATGTCTCCATCAGATTTAATATGGTTTTAGGATTACATGTCGAATCACTCCAGTGCTAAGTAAAATAAATCACAGCTGGTATATTGATAAAGGATTCTAATACAAAGAAACATATTGATTGTCTGATAGATTTATTTTTTAAACTCAGCAAATATTATGTATCAACGTTTGAAAATAAAAAAACCTTTTAAGTGGGATCTGTCACACTTCAGAAAATAAAAAAACCTTTTAAGTGGGATCTGTCACACTTCAGTTTATCCTTGTTCTTAATTCTCATGCCTATATACATCATATTGATTATGTGTTTTTTTACTTTGACAGAGCTTCCATTATATATGTGAAAAATCCAACAGAAAAACAACATCTTGCGAACAAGGTAAAAGAGCATAATTTTGTTCAGATGTTTGTACTGAATTATCCACCAGAATCTACATTTTGTTAACAAATACCTTTTTGTCACCCAGTGTGTCTTGTGGGCACACACCCTTACAATTGTCCACTACTCTATTCTGCTACATGCCTTTTACACAGAGAGGAAATTCAGTTAAAGTTATTACTTTGTTGCGTTTACCTCAATTATGAAACATGGGCCAGAGCCTTAACTTCCATAAGGCAAGAAAGCAGCTGCCCAGGTACAGCAAGGTGAGGGCCGCACTTGGCCATCCTAGCACCAATATCCCCGCTACTCTTTCTACTGCGTGACGTCAGAGCACAGTAAGGCCTCCAACCTAGAGCCCTGTGCGGGACGGATTTTCTAATCCCACTCCCGTAGATTTTTTGCCCGCTCCCGCAATGTGGGTGTTCCACTCCCGCCCGGTCCCACCACATTAGTGGCCAATCACGCCCACCTCCTTACCTGAACTACAGAGTTCCTGTGCAGTCCCGCAAGGCTGCCTTCTCGCTGCTCCCTCACAGTGTTTCTTCTCTTGCTCCGCCCAGGAACAAGACGGAGTCACGGGAAGTGACGTCAGATCACGTGGCTCCGTTTTGTTCCTGGGTGAAGCAATCGAGGAGACACTGTAAGGGAGCAGCGAGAAGGCAACCTTGCGGGACTGCGCAGGATTACCGGGACCCGCAGGTACAGTGCCTGACCGCCCGCTCCCGCCCGCAACACCAGCAAGACCGCGCCCGCAAGTTTTTTGGCGGGACCCGCCTCCCAACACAGTCCTCTACTCCAACCCTATCCCAAGAGCTCTAGTTAGGGCTTTGACATAGGCTGAAGCTTTTATTAAGCTCTACATAATAATAATAATAAAATTATTATATAATATAGAAGAAAAAGAATAGCATAAAACTATGTAACAACAATTAATAAATACCAAAGACAATATTAAACCACCTGTTATATTTTCTCTTTTAAATTTAGGATAATAAATTGGTGAAGAGTGAATACTCATATGGCTTAAAGTAAAAGTTATGATTGTAGATCATTTTCCCTAAGAATGAAAAGTCTGGAATGATAAACATGTTCTGGTTTCATCACCACAGCCCTGATGCAGCCATCATCTGCATGATTGATCAGCCCATTTACAGGGATGAACTGCTTTAACATACCAGTAAATGTGCAAATACCAACGTTCAAGATTAATGTTACCTCAGTGCAATAAAGTTTGCCCCAGTGATTATAAAGAGAATTAGTCAAACAGAGCAGATTGCATTAGAAATTGTGTCTGTGAATTCCCAGTTCTTAGAAAACAGTTTGAATTGCTAGTTTATTATATACAGTAACAAATAAGCAAAATGTTTAAAAGGTCAATAGGTGAATTGTTTTACAGAAACTTTAAATCCAGTGGGTCCTTAAAAAAATAGCGTAACCCAATAACGTATTCAGTTATGTACATTCATAGACTTCACATTCTCATTTATCTATCATTATGTGGTCACTTAAAAATTGACCTATAACCTAACACTAACTTTTCATAAGTCAATACAACATAAGATGCTGTCCATAAATTTAGCGAATGTGTTTCAATAATATTAAGATATGGTAATATCATTCTGTTTACTGGTACCCATTTATTCTATTTTGTATAGCGATGTTATCATCCAATAATACTTCCTAGCACACAGTGGTCATCTTCCTGATTAATTGCTCATGGTGTATTTCTTTCCAACCTGCTTTATTGCTACTAGGTCATTCAGGGGAAGTAGCAGTGCCATATTTATGTAGGTGCTGACCTAGGCCTGACCCAGGACCGCACACCCAGCCGCTTCATGTCCGCTGTTCCTCATGATGTCAGATAAAGCAGCAGACACAACCTCCATAGGGTATATGGCCTGGTTGGGGAAATCAGAGCCCATTGAGCAGCAACACACAGTGGCACACATATTTATGCGCTCTAGCACTAACACATTCTTTCACACACGCACTTGCTACACACTTACACTAACATACTCACAGTGATGAGCTTATGCTAACAAACATACACCCACGCTAACACATACATTAATAAATTAAGCTTGAGAGCTGGGCCCTCTTTAGCTAATATATCGGTTTGTCTTAGTCTGTCTATTGTAGTCTTGTCATTCCTCTTGAATATTTGTATTTTAGAAACAAACATCCCTTTGAACACACACACTCATGCTAACACACTCCCTCTAACACACACATTTAGATACTCATAACACACACACTGACACATAAACATAGATACTCAGTCCCTTATCATCTCTTTCACTCTATCCCTCCTTGCCTGCCTCCCTTCCTGTTCTCCCTTAGACTATCTCTCACTCTTCTTCTTAGTGCCTCCATTACCCTTCCTCTCTCCTGCTGCCTTCTACTCGCTGCTTTACCTTCTCTGCGCTGGGTCATATAACATCACATTAAATGTAATCCCCAGGGTTACTTTTTAGTTCTCCTTAGGTCAAAGGTTTCTTATAAGATTTTACCAAGGTCAATAACAAGTGTGTCCCTTTTAGAGCAAGATATTGCAGGTTTTAGATTCAGAAACAAATACTTTTTAGTTATTATATTCATACTAACAATAGTGTTTATTTTGCTTTGGTTAACCCAAACGAGTAATAGTGTCTTATTGAATTTATTGAACTGCCGCCCTAGGCCTTGGCGAAAATACACCACTGCGTATTGATGTTTTATTCTTCTGGCAAATATTTTGCATTTGTTTAGTTACTTTTAAATTATCCACATCACGATTGTTTATGAAGCCAAATAAAATATATGTAATTATTTGTTTGTGATAAATAATAGACTAGTAAAAACTGACCAAAAACGATTTGTACACGTATTTCTAGTTTCGATTTTGGTCCATTCTTTTTTAGACAATTAATTGATTTTCCTGCCATTTTGGTTCAGACATCATTTGAAGCAACAAAATTTATTGTCACTTACCTTTATTCAATCTCATACATTCTCTCATACCAACTCACATTCTGTTGCACGCTCTCTCACACACGGACAAAGAAAGAAGACACAGGAGAATCGAAGACAGGAGAAATAAGACAGAGGAACTGGAAGATGCAAGAGAAAGGAGTGGAGCTGCGGTGTCCCTGAGACAGGTAGGGAGACTTTTAGACAGGGTGAAAGAGAGTGAATAAAAGTGTGAGAGAAAGTAAATGAGAGCATGTGACTGAGAATGTGAGAGAACATGAATAAGTGTAAGTGAGAAACACAACAACATTCTGAGCTCTCTGCTTCATTTTTATTTGTTTCATTGAGGTCCCGCCTCATTTTCGGATATTCGTACGAACTGAAGAAATTGGCAAATTTTGTTAAAATTAAAATTTGTATGAATCAGCATGCAATCTAATAAATAGTATCCAAAAATGCTCCAATTATTGTAAATTGTGGGATGAGTTTTGAGAGACAGCCACTGTTTTTCAAAGTGCATGTAATTGTCACGCACAGCGTAAGATAGAACCTGTAATCAGGTAGAACAGCGTGTGCAAGTCCAAATAGACAGATACCAGAGTCCAGTACAGAATAGCCAATGAGCAAGCCAAGGTCAGGAAGCCAGAAGTCAGGATCGTTGCAGGGTAAGCCGAGGTCAGGAAGCCAGAGGTCAGAATCGTCGTGAGGAAAGCCAGAGTCAAACACCAGGGAATCGGTAACAGGAACAAGCCGGGTCGGTAACGGGAAATCAACAGGAACGCGTACTGAGAAGACACTATGCAAGATAGGTACAACCATCAGAAGGCAAAGCTGGAAGGTTTCTGAGGCTCTTAAATAGGAAGAGGAAGTCTGGACCTCAATTAGTGTTTTCCCGCCATAATTTCAAAATCCCGTTATGTCACTTCCGGTCCGCGGCCATCTTGGGATTGGCGAGGTCTCAAATTCTTAAAAAGACCTGTAGTACCGGCTGGCGCCACTAGGTGGCATGAGGAACGAGTACACGCGGCAGGTCCGGACCGGTTTCCAATAGACGGCGGCCGCCGTGTGGAGCTGCGGGGTCTTCCCCGTCCTCGCGGCGGCAGAAGCTGTCTTGCGGAGGAGGGAGGTCTTCCTCTCCTCCGCGGCGGCTGAAGCTGCTGTGGCAGGGCGGGGGGTCTCCCCCTTCTCCGTGGAGGTCGCTGCGGCAAGGTGGGGGGTCTCCCCCTCCTCCGTGGCGGCTGATGCCGTTGCGGTGAAGCCGGCGGTCTCCCTCCTCTCCGCAGCGGCTGAAGATCCGCGGACCCAGAGGAACCGGCAGCCAGGTACGTAACAGTACCCCCCCTCGAAGGGGCGACCACCGGGCGACCCCTGGCAAGACCCACACGTCTCCTAGCGAGGAAGGCACGTACCAGACGGGGGGCGTTGAGACGAGCGGCGGGAACCCAGGAACGACTCTCTGGACCAAGTCCTCTCCAGTGAATCAAGTACTGTACACTCCCTTGTTGTCTGCGAGTAGCCAAAATCATTTGAGGACAACGTCGAGGGGAATCTGCGACAGAGGTGCCCGCCGGTGGTGGTCTAACGGTGGTAAAACGATTGCACACCAGAGGTTTCAGGAGGGAGACGTGGAAAACTTGAGGAATCCGGAGTGTTCGGGGTAACAGGAGTTCATAGGCTACCGGATTGATCCGGCGAATTATAGGGAAGGGACCAATGAAACGCGGAGCCAACTTCATAGATGGCACCCTTAGCTTGAGGTATCTGGTGGATAACCAAACCCTGTCTCCAGGCAAATAAGCAGGAGGGCGGGAACGTTTCTTATTAGCTTGAAGTTCCTGTCGCCTGCCCGCGAGTCGTAGTGTCTCTTGTACAGACGACCAAGTAGCCCGGATGGCAACCAGCCTTTCTTGTAGGGCCGGAACCGTAGAGACGGGAAATGCCCCAGGGAAAGGCTGAGGGTGAAAACCGTATAGGCAGTAGAAGGAGGATACCCCTGTAGACTCCTGCACGGAGTTGTTACGGGCAAATTCAGCAAAGGGTAGTAGATCAACCCAGTTGTCTTGGTGGTTGTTAATGAACAGGCGTAGATATTGCTCCAGATGCTGGTTAGCCCTTTCAGCTGCCCCATTAGATTGGGGATGGTATGCAGACGAGAAGGCCAGAGTAATGCCCAAGGCTTTGGTGAATTCACGCCAGAAGCGTGCTATGAACTGTGAGCCTCGGTCTGAAACAATCTCGGTAGGTAGTCCATGGAGCCGGACGATCTCGCGTATGAAGACATCAGCCAATGTAGCAGCAGAAGGTAATTTCTTCAATGGAATCATGTGAGCCATTTTGGAAAAACGATCCACCACCATGAGTATGACTGTATGCCCTCTGGAGTTAGGCAAGTCGACAATGAAATCCATAGCAATGTGTGTCCATGGTGCTGAGGGAAGTGGCAGAGGGCGGAGCAACCCGGCAGGCGCTCTCCTGGAGGACTTGTTAGCTGCACACTTAGTACAGGATCGGACAAACAACACCACGTCCTTGGCCCAACCTGGCCACCAAAAAGTTCTGGAAACGAGATCCCTCGTGCGTGTAACCCCCGGGTGTCCTGCCGTTCTGGAGCCATGGGACAAACGGAGAACACGAGACCTAAAACGAACCGGAACGAACAGCTTGCCCGTAGGTAGAGATCCCGGAGCTTGAGACTGTAACCTGGCAATACGATCCACGAGAGGAGTGAGACAGGTGAGGTGGGTAGCAGCCAAGACCTTTGTTGTGGGTACAATACTCTCGGGTTCGTGATTCTCCTCATCAGGAAAGGTATGCATCCGCGAGAGAGCGTCGGCCTTGGCATTCTTGGACCCCGGGCGGTAGGTCAATACGAAGGGAAACCGGGACAGGAACAGGGACCACCTGGCTTGTCGAGGGTTCAGACATTTCGCGGACTCTATATATTGTAAGTTCTTATGGTCTGTCAGGATCAAGGTAGGAACTTGTACACCCTCCAGAAGATGTCGCCACTCCTCTAAGGCCAAAATGACAGCCAAGAGTTCCTTGTTGCCGATATCGTAATTTCTCTCTGCCGGAGAAAATCTCCTAGAAAAGTAACCGCATGGGTGTAGTGGCCCACTGTAGGAGGCTCGTTGAGAGAGGATAGCCCCCACCCCAGTCTCCGATGCATCTACCTCCAGGACAAAAGGTAGTAGGGGATCCGGATGTCGGAGCACAGGAGCTGTGGTGAACCACTCCCTTAACTGATTGAATGCAGAAACCGCGGCCGGCGGCCATACCATCGTGTCAGCCCCTCTCTTAGTGAGAGCCGTTAGGGGCGCCGCGATCTTAGAATAGTCTCTGATAAAACGCCTGTAGTAGTTGGCAAACCCCAAAAAGCGTTGTAGTGGTTTCAGACCCACAGGTTGCGGCCAGTCTCTGATAGCACGTACTTTAGCAGGGTCCATTTCAAACCCCTCCGGGGTAATGACGTACCCTAAGAATAGCACCTTGCAAACCTCGAACTCGCACTTCTCCAGCTTGGCGTAGAGCCCGTGTTGCCGTAACCGGTCTAGTACTTGAGCGACTTGCGTGCGATGGGTGGAAAGGTCTGAGGAGTAAATCAAGATGTCATCCAGATATACTACGACGAACTGTTGCAGAAAATCCCTGAGGCAATCGTTAATGAACTCCTGGAAGACAGCTGGGGCATTGCATAGCCCGAACGGCATAACCGTGTATTCATAATGTCCTGATCGTGTGTTAAATGCCGTCTTCCATTCATCGTCCTCGCGAATTCGAACAAGGTTGTAAGCACCCCGCAGATCCAGCTTAGTATAGATAGTAGCTCCACGCAGTCTGTCGAAGAGCTCGGAAATTAAAGGAATGGGGTACGTGTTGCGTCTGGTGATTCTGTTCAATCCTCTGTAATCGATGCAAGGGCGAAGTCCCCCATCCTTCTTTTTGACAAAAAAAAACCCCGCTCCAGCGGGTGACGTGGAGCGGCGAATAAATCCCCGACGAAGATTCTCCTCAATATACTCTTCCATTGCTTTAGTCTCTGGGACCGAAAGTGGATAGGTCCGACCCCTGGGTGGCATGGTACCAGGGAGTAGATCAATGGGACAGTCATACGGTCGGTGTGGAAGTAATTTCTCCGCCTCCTTCTTGTTGAACACATCCGCGAAACAACGATACTGATCTGGCAGCACTGAGGTTCCAATGGAGCTTAGTGTCACAGGAACAGTCTTTACAGGTGAGAGGCAGTGGTCCATACAAGTGCTGCTCCAAGCCGTAATCTGGTTCGTAAACCAATCAATCGTAGGGTTGTGATTGCGCAACCATGGGAACCCCAAAATAATCGGAACAGAAGGAGAGCTGATGACCAATAACTGTACTGACTCGCTGTGAACCACTCCTACCAAGAGGGTAAGAGGCGATGTGTGAAGAGTGATGTGCTCCTGAAGGAGCGGTCTCCCGTCGATAGCCTCCACAGACAACGGGTTGGGTAAGGGAAGGGTGGGAACCAGGAACCGTTTACAAAAATCAGAGTCAATAAAGTTGCCGGCGGCGCCGGAATCCAGGAAGGCCACGGTGTCCACGGAGCCCCTAGCCCAGACTATACGAACCGGAACTGTCATACGGGTGATTTTGGTTTCAGGGGATGGTCGAATCACACCTATAGTAGGTCCCCTCAGCCTACCTAGGTGCGAGCGTTTCCCGGCCTCTTAGAACAGCTCCTCAGGAAATGCCCCGAAAGGCCGCAATACAGGCATAACCCCTCCCTTCTTCTCCTGCTCCTCTCCTGTTCCGTGAGTCTAGCCGCCCCTAGCTGCATGGGTTCCTCCACGGAGTCAGGCATAGTGGACGGGGACGGAGCTTGAGAAAACTGACGTACGGTGTCCCTCGTTCCTCTCTCCTGTCGTCTCAGTCTCTCCCGTTGAGTTTGTCTTTCACGAAGACGCAAATCCACCTGGGAGACGTACTGAATTACCGCATCCAGATCCGAAGGAAGATCTCTAGCCGCAATCTCATCCTTGAGGGATTCGGATAGTCCATTAAGAAATGCGGCGACTAGTGCCTCGTTGGTCCAGTTGACCTCAGCCATCAGGGTACGGCATTCAATAGAATACTCCTGGAGAGAACGGGAACCTTGGCGGATGGAGAACAGTGATGCGGATGCCGTACTCCTCCTTCCAGGAACGTCAAACACCGAGCGCAGGGTTGAGACAAACTCAGAGTAGGACCGAACCGGAGGAGCATTTCTTTCCCAAAGTGGAGAGGCCCAAGCCAGTGCCTTGTCAGTGAGCAAAGAAATTACATAGCCCACCTTGGCCCGTTCAGTAGGGAAGGCATAAGGCGAAAGTTCAAAATGGATCTCACACTGATTCAGGAACCCTCTGCATGCTGCAGGCTCGCCACCATAACGTTGAGGAGGAGGTAGATGAGCAGGTACAGAGTGGACCGGTGCCGGTGGGGGTGGATGAACCGCAATTGCCTGAGGACCTTGTAGTGCTGGGTCGGTGCGTTGCAATAACGTCTGGAGAGCTTGGGCAAACTGATCCAGACGGTGGTCCATCCCATCCAAACGATCCTCCGTGGAGCTCTGCTGTCCCACCGATGCAGGTCTCATGTTGGCCTTCTGATTCTGTCACGCACAGCGTAAGATAGAACCTGTAATCAGGTAGAACAGCGTGTGCAAGTCCAAATAGACAGATACCAGAGTCCAGTACAGAATAGCCAATGAGCAAGCCAAGGTCAGGAAGCCAGAAGTCAGGATCGTTGCAGGGTAAGCCGAGGTCAGGAAGCCAGAGGTCAGAATCGTCGTGAGGAAAGCCAGAGTCAAACACCAGGGAATCGGTAACAGGAACAAGCCGGGTCGGTAACGGGAAATCAACAGGAACGCGTACTGAGAAGACACTATGCAAGATAGGTACAACCATCAGAAGGCAAAGCTGGAAGGTTTCTGAGGCTCTTAAATAGGAAGAGGAAGTCTGGACCTCAATTAGTGTTTTCCCGCCATAATTTCAAAATCCCGTTATGTCACTTCCGGTCCGCGGCCATCTTGGGATTGGCGAGGTCTCAAATTCTTAAAAAGACCTGTAGTACCGGCTGGCGCCACTAGGTGGCATGAGGAACGAGTACACGCGGCAGGTCCGGACCGGTTTCCAATAGACGGCGGCCGCCGTGTGGAGCTGCGGGGTCTTCCCCGTCCTCGCGGCGGCAGAAGCTGTCTTGCGGAGGAGGGAGGTCTTCCTCTCCTCCGCGGCGGCTGAAGCTGCTGTGGCAGGGCGGGGGGTCTCCCCCTTCTCCGTGGAGGTCGCTGCGGCAAGGTGGGGGGTCTCCCCCTCCTCCGTGGCGGCTGATGCCGTTGCGGTGAAGCCGGCGGTCTCCCTCCTCTCCGCAGCGGCTGAAGATCCGCGGACCCAGAGGAACCGGCAGCCAGGTACGTAACAGTAATATGTATATGTGCCTAAAACAGGAAGCTAGGAGTTAATAAAGTTTTTAAGTGCGTTCAGTAAAACTGTGAAGATTAATGATGGGTATAATTTTTTTAAGAACATTTGCTGTGCTGATCAAGCTGTATGCCAAGTACATTGCAGACATGACTAATTATCACTAAATGTTTGTAGAACGCTTGTCTTACCATTCAGAAGCCAAAGGTTATCAGAGAATAAATGTGTATGAATATACAAAGTTTAATGAACAATTATTACTAAAGTCATTAAATATCAAATATTTGAAATGGAAATTATTTTCTAAGTACCTTTCTAATAGCATACGCTTTCTGTGTGCAAAATAGGTGTGATGATCTGCATCTCAACACAACTGAGCGCATATTTAAATCCTAAACCTTTGATTCTTCTCCACTTCCAAGAGGCATCACTACTAATTAAATTGGGTTGGTGAGTTGCATCATGGGTGTCTATCAGTTCTCCAAGTCCTTCTCTTACTGGAGTCATACAGTACATCATAAACCAATATAAATTGGGGTCATCCATCTTAAACTGATATATACTGGTGTCATCCATCTTAAACTGATATAAGCTATATGTGGTATCTAAGGGAAATGTAAAATGGAAAATATCACTCAATAAACAAATTATTTTAAAGCTGCAAAGAAGACAGTTGGGTAATAGTGTTAGACAGTTGTACTAATTAAACAATTATGTAACATAAAATGAGATTGATTAAATATAGCTGGACAAACCAGCATTTAGTTGAGTAGAGACAGCTCATTTAGGCCTTTGTGAGCATCCATACATGACTGGTGGACTGTTACCTGCGCCAATAAAGGACATTGACACAGTTTATGATTTCAAAGGTTTACCTTCCCCTGCCCAGTCTTGTAGTACACTGTGACACTTGATATAGTTCATAACAGTGAACAGCAAACACTTTAAGGTGTAATAAAATGTATGGCTTCAATTACTATTAACCAAAACAGTGCAAAATCCAGCCTGACCTCAAACACGTTCTAACTCTCCCAAAGTATACGATTAAAAATTAAAACCTTATAACCAAATCAACCCTGGTATAGGGTTACTGCTGCAACACTTCCAACATTGAAGCCGCTGGCATTTTCCACTAGTCTGTTGTTAAAGTAGACGACCTTTGTGATATATTTTTATTTTTGGATTAACACCACAGGAAGTCTGAAGGCTTGAGCACCACAAGCAAGGACATATCTTAGATGGCCTGTTCCTGGCTATATCAGGGGAAAACCAGACCAAACCTGCTATCAACATCTCTGTCGATCTTCCTAGAATTTCATCCCTTCTGATCTTCCCCCGGAGTAGACATATTTATAAGCACCATTAGATGACAAGCAGGCAGCTAATGCATAGCTATGAATAGGTCAAGGGACAAACCATTAGCAATGCACTGCTGATCTTCAATAAAAGCAGTGCTATTAATTTTTCATTAATTGGTAAACAAACATCATTTTGCAGTGCAAAGTTTTAGATACTGAAAGTAAATGAGAGAGTACTTTTATCCTTATCACTCTATTCCGGGCAGTAAGTCCAAATATTACAAAGGCTTCTTGTTATTTGTTCTGTCAAATTACATCTTTCTGTGTCTTTGCAAGCTGTTAAGAAAGTTAAAAACATATTTAATTCATATAAGTACACATGGCAGACAATGGACAAGCTGTAGATAGGTGTAATAGTATGCCTTAATATATTTGAATGGATTTTTTAAAATTTAATATAGCTTGTAGTCTATGAGGACCTCATGGAATGGGGTAGGATGTAAATGACAATATAATCCAATGCGATTAAAAGTGATTTGCATATTGAAACAGTTATATGGGGATGTGTCTTCTGTAGGTTGAAACACATAGATGGCCATAGCCAGACAAACCAGTGCTTACAGGCAGTCAGTGTCATGGAGTACACAAAATGGCTGCCAGCTCCTATAATAACAGTGGAGGGCTTGCACAAGTTAGGTTGCATAGGAAGCCGCACATGATATCAAAATGAAAAGATAAGAAAAGAATCCGCTCTCTAGATCAGTGATGGCGAACCTATGGCACACGTGATGTAATTGAAACAGAATTTGCCTATTTCGTTAATATATATATAAATGTCTGAAAATGAGCAGGGACCCCAACAAAACAAATGAAAACAAAGCAGTGAGCTCAGGGTTTTCTTTTGTGTTTTTGTTGCTTTTTCACTCTTATTCATGCTCTCACACTCTCACTCAATTTCTCTCACACTCTCAATGTCTCCCTAACTTCTCCGGCGACTGCTTCTGTGTCTCTGTCTTCTTTTCTCAAGCTTTGCTTCTTTTCTTACCTCTTCTTGTTCTTTTTTCTTCTGTCTTTGTAATTTGTCTGCTTCCCTCTGGAGACTCTGTGCACATCCTCTCCCCCAGAAGAGACAAGAGAAGAAGCAGAGCTACAGAAAAGGAGACAAGTACATGGAAGCTGTCCATGGGAAAGGTAGGGAGACATTGAAAGAGAGTGTGAGAGAGTGAATGAGAATACAAGAGTGTGAGAGAGCATGAGTGAGACAATGAATTTCATTTCCAAATGGATTGCTGTTCGCTTCCAATGCTCCTAGGTTTTAGCTGGCCACTGCTACCATCTTTGTTGATCGCCCATTTTTTGAGGGGGCTTTCCTCCCAATCTCCATGGCCTGCCTCCCTAACGGCGAATGCAGCGCAACAATTCACAAAAGGAAAAAGGTGGGAAATGCAAGTTTTGGGTTTTTTAAGTACCCTTGTTTTTCCATATTTTTATGTTGACTCCTTAACATAAGCACTCTCAAGTTAGCTGTACAAAATTGAATTCATTGATTAACAGCTCTTTTTACTCTACAATAACAAAAGCCTGCTTACAGACAAATCTCATTATCTCCAGAGATGTAACCAAGTTTTACAAATTAAATATAATATAAATAATGAACATATAAATATATTAAAGGTGTCTACTTGACAAACTTTAATTAAACTCCCTAGTCTGTTATTCAAATAGCCTTCAGAAGATATGTTATGGTGTTTCCTTCTCTGAATGTTTTGAAGGCAACAACAAACCAGTGCCTGCTGTTGTGTCACACGACAATCAAGCGTCACATGGAAAATATAAGTTAAACTTTTACATATTTAAAGAATAATTTGTGGGGAAAGTTAAGACATTCAGAAATGCTAGGAATTATGATAAACAGATAAACATTTCTGGATATCTGTTCATTTAGAATTATCCATCCTTTGCTTGATTTAAAATAGTATACATGTGAACATCGTTAATAATGAATGAAGGCATTATTGTCCAGTTGGAGGAGACATATTATTATATTATGTTTGCTTAATGGCCTCCTCATTCTAATACTCTAAATGGTAGCAGCCGTTTCTAATTTAAACTTGGACAACCCTGCACTAGGGATACAATTCCACATAGATCTGCTGGGAATCTGTGTGTTTCAGAGCTGTCCCAAATGTGCGGTTTCATTGACTCTTCTCAAACTGGCCGTAGTTCAAACCGCACACCCAGTTTATCTCCAGGCTATGTTTAGTGGGCCTTTCATTAGTCTGGGTTAGACATAAACAGCCTTTGACTGCAATTTCAGATCGGTGGATTTGACAATATAATGCAATGTGACAACTTTAAGAAGATTAGCTAGTGCATTTTGTCTTCTATAGCAGTGGAATCAGATGCAGAATAATAAATGAATCACTATCAGCATTAAAGCAATGGTAATGCATCAGTAAAGTGGATTGTCTGCCATTTAATCCTGAATAAAATACAGTACATTGTTACTAGCACACTTCTACCGATCAAATTGCTAATGCAACATTTAGACTTAATCAACTGAATTTAGAAAGTAAACACTATTAATTTTGTGATATTAAAACCTGAACACATAATTAATTAATATTATGTGACCAAGGTACTAACGCACAGGGTACAAAAGCAAGGTTCAAGGCTGAGATGTGCATTTGCTTTTCAAGAGAGCAGACTATGGGAACCATCTTCAATTCCTAATTCAAATGGGGGCTAGCAGATTATACTTCTTTAACCCTTGCAGTTGACCCTTTTATGATGATATAACACTACCATAAAGGTTTCACGTCAGACACACATGTGGTGAGTTAAATGTAAGTTTTCCAGTTGGCCTACAGGGTATTGAAAATTTAGTTGTGGGACAGATATAAATTAAGCATGGCCTCTATTTTTTTTTTAAATATGGTTTCCCTGCTGCCGGGTGGTTGTGAACATTTGAATTTAAACTTCAAGGCATTTAGGTCTTCAGTACTTACATTTAACTCAATCCTATTCCTGCATATGAAATTCAGCTGCATATATACTCTGCACTAATTCCTGTCTCAGTGCTGCTAGCCCTGCACATGTTGTGGGACATATAGAAGTGCCAGGGCCGGCCCAAGGCAAAATGCCGCCGGGGCGAATTTTTAAATGCCGCCCCCCCCCCTTATCTACCCTTCCTCTCCCTCCGTCCCTGCCGCCCCCCCATTATCTACCCTTCCTCTCCCTCCGTCCCTGCCACCCCCCGCCCCCCATTATCTACCCTTCCTCCCCTCCGTCCCTGCCGCCCCCCCCCCTTGTACTTACCTTTCAGCAGTCCTGCGGAGGGCTGGAAATCTTCCGGCACTCAGCATTACAAGCCGGCACCGAGACCGAACAGGGAGACTCGCCGCAGAGGAGGGAGAGAGGGGCGCCGAGCGGGTACTGACAGCTTGGTAAGCGAAAACCACTCGGCGCCCCTCTCTCTTTCGCTTTAAAAAAAAAAAAAAAAAGTGCCGCCCCTTCAAAAGTGCCGCCTGGAGCGGTTGCCCCACTCGGCTCCATTTTCGGGCCGGCCCTGAGAAGTGCGTATAGTAAATTGTACATTCTGGAATACATACAAAACTTGTGACCTCTGGGTACTGTAAAGCTCTATTGCTGGTTGTGTCACATATGGAAGTAACTGCATACTGCAAGAAAAAAAGAAAGAGAAAGGTTTGTGCTAAAATCTCCAGGGTTAATCTTAAGGAAGCAATAGAGCAAATCTCTTGGACTATAAAGTACAAAGAAAAAACATGTAGTATGGGTCATTAAGGGATGGGATACTTTTTCCTGGATTAACGGTGGAGCACACAGAGCAATTGGTAAAAAGGCCCCAACAATTTGAGGGGCTCTGCGCGAATTGCTCCAAGCCCCTTTGTTTAATAATAAAGAAACTTTGGAAAAATGGCATCCATGGATAATATTTTATGGACTGATGAGTAAAAAGTGGAACTTTTTGGAAGACTCGTTCCCCTTACATCTGGCATAAAGCTAACACAACATTCCACAATAAGAACATCATACCAACAGTCAAACACGGTAGTGCTTGAAGGAGAATGACTGGCTATTAGTTTGTGACCTAAAGCTCAAGCAAAGTTGGGTTGTATAGAGCGGGACAATGATCTGAAGCACACACACATGTCCACTGTGGCTGAATTAAAACAATACTGCCAAAAAGAGTGGGCCAAGATTCCTCCACAGCAATGTAAAAGACAATTGATAGTTATAGCAAGCTTTTGATTGCAATTGTTACTGCCAAGGATGGAACAACCAGTTTATAGGTTTTGATACCTATTTACCTTCAATAAATTAAATGATCATTTAAAAGCTACATCTCATGTTTAGTCATGCTGTCTTTGTCTTATATTAAAATTAGTTGAATAATCTAAATTTATTTAAAAGTGACAAATAATGAATAGAAGAAATTGGGAACTACTTTTTTTAATATCACTGTACATTGTTTTGCTGCAGGACAAAGAAATACTATAGTGGCTTACTTACAAGTTTACAGCTTTTTGAATTGACCTATAAACAACCAAAAACAAATAAAAAATGAAAGACAACAGAATGCTAGACAATGCTGCAACACCTACTCTTTTCAGTCTTTTGAGCTTTGTTGCGATGAGACAGATATAAAAGCACAAAACAGTGAAGCATAAAAACAATCAAGCACTCAAAAGAAACACATGCTATTTGAGAGAAAAACCTTATATTTTAATTTCATTTTAAATCTAGTGAATGAGGGTGAGTAAATATAAAACAAAAAAGGTAGAAAGACTACCATTCATAATTCTCATTCTTCAAACTAACACTATAAAATGATAGGGCAAACATTCCAAAGCTGGGAGCCATGTGCTGTTGATGTCATAAAACCAGGCGCTGTTGAAATTATACAGGGATTGGCAATTGTGTTTTGACCACAACAGAAAGTCTCCATCAACATGAAAACAATAGCAAAAAATACACACTATGAGAAGAGACAGTCCAAGAAGTGACAAGAAAGCCTGGAAGATTGGGATGCCTTGATCAATACTAACACATTAAAATAGGTATTGAAAACTCTTCTAAATAGGGACTCTCTTCTTTTCTTTATTTCCTTTTCTTTTACTCAAAATGAGACTTTTGTTCAATGTTCAATTAGATCATTTAGATGCAGAAATACAGCAGTGGTGCAAAAATATAAAAAAAAAACCCAGATAAATTACTAGATGAACTATAAAAAAAGTTAATAATTAGCCTTGTGACAACACAGCATGTACATTAACTGCAGCGTATGCTTATATATCAGATCCCCCTATGAACCCCAATGCTACTAAAAATGATCTAAGATAAATTAGCTCAAGAACAGCACTAAACGCAAGAAATATGTGATTTCTCAACAGAATTCAAGTCAATGAACCATATATATATGTTTTTTTTTACGATATGGGCAGCATATTGCATACTTTTATACATGTACATGTCTACAATTGAAAGATATTTGAAATGATTACTAAATTAATTACTTAATAAATTAAGCAATAATGGTATAATGCAATCCTAGAGATAGCTACAATAAATTAAGCAGGTCAATTAGGAGAGATAAGTTACCACAGACGTGTAACCTGCTGTACCGATGTCTGGATACGGGGAGAAACCAGGGATTGTTTAGCATTTGTCAGATAATCATAAATGTTATAATGTGGGAATACTATAAATTAATACAAATCTATTTCAATTAATATATCTAGATAAGAACCAAGGTTGGCTATTAATTTACTATTTGCCATTAATATCTTAGCCAGCCACCTGCTCCTGCCATGGGTCACTGTGATATAACCACAGAGTATTGTTATACTGCAGGAGGACGATTAATACTTTCATAAATTGTGCGTAAATATGCCATTAGGTCATGCTATTAGGTCAATGCTATTCAGAAAATAAATTGTTAAAGCTTCCTCATCCAGTGCAAATAGGCCAATCTCCAATAAAATAGAATGAAAGTCCAGTTAGAATCTTACTAATTAAACATGTTCAAAAGCTTCAATTAAAATTGGAAAATTGCCTACCGAAAACTTGAAACATTCAGATGAGCAACTGTTATTCAAACATTGTTAACAAATGAAGCAATTCTATTATAATAGTATTATTATAGAGCATATCAGTGCAAAAATCAACAGGCGACCTTCTAGGTAAATACAAATAAGTAAAGCCCATAAACACCTATGGGACCACAGCTCATTCAGTTTACATAACATTCGCTAAATATATCAGAACAATCTTTTTCTTCACTGATTGTCTGTCACAGGTAGTCGGGGGGCTCAGAGTGAATACGGTCTGCAGGACAGAAAGACTTTGTTTAGAAAAACAAAGTCACACCAGCTCGCTGATGCCCAGTGTACACTAATGTCTGATGCATGCTAAGGAGTGCAAAGAGCTATCTGGATCACAGGAAAAGACACTGATATCCCTCAAATCCACTCAAAGTCATGTCACCCCCTGAGGAAATCCTGCTGTTATCATGGCATGACTCTGCTGAAGACAGAAAGAAGAGAATATTAGTATCCAGACTTGTGCATTCCAATTTGTACAAACTTGTTTTTTAATGAAACTTTGTAAGAATCTCCAAAAACAAGGCTGACCCTGACGAAACTAACGAGAAAGAATTGCAAAACCTTCCTTAAATTGCTATAGATGAGTTATCTCTCCCTCTTACACATTTTTTGAGGACGGTTGCCAGTATTTACAAAATTTTACTTTATTTGGCCAGGCTTAAACAAGCTATGATTAGCATTTTTGGCAGCATTCCCAGATAATGTGGTTATGGTTCAAAGTGGATACATGTGTTAAGCGTTCAGAGCCCAAACAATCTAACAGGCGCTGCTTATTAAGTATTAGCAAACGCAATCTCCATAGGAAACAATAAAGGGCATGGTGCAAAAGGTTACCTACAGCGAAATAAAAAAACCTTATTGTTAACCACTGCAATGCCAGAGATATCTATACTGAAAAAATCTCAGATCACTCTAAAATGAAACTTTAAAAATCAAATCAAGCAAAACACCAACTTATATTAGAGGGGTACAGAGATGAAAATAAAAATATCTCAGGGGTTCGGTGGACCTCACGTTACTTCTACTGGGAGGCTGTTTTACATATCCACTACCCCAACAGTAAAGTAAATCTTCCATAAATTAAGACTTCATTACATTAAATAAAAGTACAAATCTAAGGGTTCCATTGGACCTCAAGGTTCTTCTGCTGGGAGGCTCTTCCACATATCAAACACCCTCTCATTAAAGTAAGTCTTACATAAAGTAAAATTTACTCACATTAAATAAAAGTAAAAATCTCAGGAGGAGCATAATTCATATGCAGATGATAATGAACCATTTCAGTGTTTGTAAGGAAAGCTGTACATTAATTTACCTCTATAGACAAGCAAGGATTATATTATAATTTAGAGCAGCTTCTATTGCAGGCACTGCGTGTGTGTTGGTGTGTGTGTGTGCGTGCACGCGCACGTGTGTGTGCACTACCTGCCCCTCCCCTTCTCCTGTGTTTTTTTCTATGTAGCAGGACATTGTCTCACATACTGATTCCTTCCCCCTCCTCCACATCCCATGTTCGCAGGGTCTTTGCATTTATTAAGAAATCAGTAAAGATAAAAAAAATGGCTGGAGAAGGTAAGTGAGCAGTTAGAGGGCAGTCACAAGGCAGTGGGGGGGGTTGCAGGGACAAAGACAGGACTGGGGGCAGAGGGAGAGATGTTTTTGTCCCCAAATTTTGTTTCTGAATTTAAAAAGCCCTCGAATCTTGTCTGACATGAAATGGCGGGAAATGAAATTTGTCGCCCAAAAACTAATTAGTAAAAAATAAAACAAAAAACGTGCCTGAAATAACATTGGACCTCGTACACAAGTCTATTAGTATCTACTCAAACCCTGCAGTCTGCTCTGATGATCATCCTTAAATTCACAAAATGTTTCTCTTTGGGAAATAGTTTTACAGAACGAAACACAGCTGCACTTTCCTGTACTACCCTTGCATACACTTTCTAAATATTACAAAAATAACTATGAGCACAGCGTATTAATTTATTTAAAGGAACAACTGCCTGAAGAAAGACACATGGGACCTAAAACATACTCCATCTGCATTTTGTTCTGTAAAAAGTACACAAAAACATCAGCTGCAGCTATGAAATTTAGCTACATTTGGTTAGTATGCAAAAAAGTCAGAATTTTAATAAAGTAATTCCCAGTTACTTGTCTTTTCACTTCTCTTATTGGGCCATATGTACAAAGATTTTATAATTATTTATAGTAACCACAATTTTTAAGGTAATACTTTCTTTTTTTTTAAGTCTATAATTTTTACTTTTCTTGTACAAGTGTAAAATTCATGTGTGTGCTATATGCAACGGTGTAATAGATATTTGAAGACCTCACAACACCAATAAAAATAAAATATGGGGATATGTGGGAACTAAATTACACCAAAAAAATAATAATAATAAAAGCATCTCTATAAATTTAGAAAAGTATTTCTCATATACAGATAGATAATAATTTGTAATAGTCTTGAGTAAATCCAGATATTTAAATGGAAGCCAAACATTTCAGCCAAATGGGCATGGACGTCTTTTCTGATTTTTCTCTAGAAGCATGCAAACCACAAAAAGTAAAAAGTAAACAAATAATTGTATGTAATGTACATTTTAAGAAGAAAAATCCAGGGCTAGACATACTGCTGGTATAGGATATGAAACCTAAACAGAGATATCTTGAATATTTTTAATGTACAGTTGCACAAAACAATTTTTCTATTTAACAGACCTATTTTTTAACATATATATTCATTTTTGTTACATGAAAAATAAAAGGTACATAAAAATCAGAGCATTAACATTTTTGGCTACTCTGTATATTTTGTCAAGTATTTGTAATTCACCTACGCACACACATTAAATATTAAGAAACTCTGTAGTTTCAGAACGGACTCAGGGGATGCTTAAATTTAGTGTGTACAAACCACACGATAAAAGACTAAGTATGCTATGGCCCTATTGGTTTTAAAAGACCACAAAGCTTTTTTCTTTTTAATATACTTGCTCTGCATGATTTTGGCAAAATTATATTATACTTTCATTGTACAAATATCCTATATAATGGACAGCATAACTATAGTTATAGGAAGAAAAACAGAAAAATAGAACTTGACGGCAGATAGGGACCAATCGGACTATCTACTCCTGATTTAACGACTTAGACCTTAACCAGTTCTTATAGTCGTAGATTCATGGTAGCCATAAGTCTCATCCCATGCATGTTTAAATTAAGTGGAGTATAAGGTGTAATGTTATGAGATATACAATGTAATCTCCCCCACGCTTCAACAATGCCTTTACCAGTCCAGTGTTAGCCCCCTGACTGCAGCTTTGATTCAGAATGACGTTTAAGAGCGTTCCCTGACATCTTCTGGACTTACCTTTCATTATAGAGATTTTTTTTTTAAAAAAGGTTCCTCCAGAGTAAAGGCGATCCAAGAGGTGTTGCGGTAGCAGTAGGGGTCTGGGGAGGCAGACAATGGTAGATGATAAGTACATTCAGCCCCGTGGAGCAGGACTGGAATTTTTTAAACAAGAGGTGCACCAGTAGCAGTAGTAGCAGGGAACTTGGCCTGGGCAGGCAGACACTGGCATATGATAGGTGCATGTAGCTCCTGTGGAACAGGACTTTGTCAACAAAATAAATCAATGAAGAATAATAGATGATATGATAGAAAGATAATTAAAAAAATACTTGTCAACAAACTACAGGTTTGGCTGGTATTAGCGTAAATGGGCAACTGTCTTAATAAACTAAACTCCACTGAGGAACAGGTTTTTTTTTGGCTACTTCTACCTATCAGTCATTGATATGTAACCTGATCCTACACACAGTCCCTTCCCACTTTACCTCTTCAACGAGCTGCAAAAGGACTTGTAATGACAACAAAATGGCTTGTAATGGTGGCTGCACATGACAATGAATGGACGAATCATGGAGTTTCGTCTGGGACCACCCTTGTTATCATTGATACATACAAACGCATAAAACAGGCAATTTTTGTGAAAAATTAAGTTTGTATGAAAACGAACGCACAAGTCTAGTTTCCTTGGTAACCCCTGAAGGAACATATTTTTACTTTTCACCAATATCTACTTTTGATACCCTAGATAATTGGCAATACACAACACAGAAATGAAACAGCTAGGGTTTTTTATATTTTGTTCATATGTTTATATGGACTTTGTAATTTTCTATAAAATAAACAATCTGGTATGAGAAAACATAAGAAAATATTAAGCCAATGGGAAGAAAACTTTGCAGGAATAGCAATCCAAAATTAATAAAACAAAGTAGCCTAAATAAGAAAAATGAGGATATAATGAGATTGTAATGCATTGATAATATTGATATTGTACATATATATATATATTTATATATATATATATATGAAAGGCCCATTTATAGTATCTCCTTGGCAACCTCTCCCCCTAGTTGCATATCTTACCATTCCAAGTAGACCTGCAGCATCTGCTGCAGTAAACATGCATGAAACTTGGGTAGATCCTCCTTCAGAAGCGGCAAAAAAAACTATATGGGGTACTGGCCATTAAAGCTGAAAATATCATTCCTTTCAATGCTCGTGCTACACCATCTTATCTCCAGGTGGTTGGAAATCCCTAACAGACATTCCCATCTTGGGCAACCTTATATTGCAGGAACATATACAAATTAGGTGATATCTGTCATGAATGGTTCAGGGTTCTGGCCTAAAATGAAGACCTGTTTGAATGGCTCCACCAAAGATTCCCATGGCAATGTAGTAGGACTAAAACGGCACAGATGTTTGGGATATTATTTGGGACTACGTTCTAGAGCTGTCAGGTTAGACTGATTTATCTGATCTGTAGAATTCTACCACGCAAGCGAAGTGTTACTTATCTCTAAGAGAGAGAGAGAGAGTGTAAATTAATGTGGAAAATGTGCTATTTTTGATCACGTGATTATTAGTAGTGCTTTTATTTTTAGAACATGATTGAATTTCTATTCAAAGCAAATAGTATTTACCTTTCCTACATTGTAAGATCCATGTCAGTTTTTTTCTTTTTAATAAAACCACATTGATATTATACATATATAAAATGTAAAGTAATAGAAAACTAAATAGCATATTTCAAGTTTAAGAAGCATTGTGGAATCAGCATTCTAATTAGCTGGATGTTGAGTAGGGTCCTCTTTAGTTTTTGTTTCTATATACCCAAATTGTTATCTGATAAGCATTCCGATTGTTATCTTATTTTTACCCATTGAACAGTGCTATAGAATATGCTTGTGCTATATAAATGAATAAATAACATTAATAATAATGTTTAACCCCTTAATGACTCAAGATGCAGTTTTCAATGGGTTTAGGGACCGCCCATTGTCCTTAAGGGGTTAAGGGGAAGGCATGTAAATCATTGATATTACCAAAAGTTTATTCTCAAACGTTTGTGCCATTGGGTGATATAGGTTAAACAAACCAAATGCAACCTCGCCATATGTTAATGTTTAAATATAAAATTTAATTGGCAGGTTTGCTGTACTACTACTGCTGCTGCTACTCTATTTCCTTCCTCACTCTGTGGTGGTCAATGATTTTAATGTTTTCTAATATTTGAGAAATTCAGTCCTGTAGTAGTAAGTAAGCTGGATGTCTCTGTCTGCCCATGCTTGCCATGTGCCCTACTCTACCTCTGCTGTGGCTCAATCTACTTCATTACTCTGAGGGATCAATGCTTTTCATTTTTGTTAATATTGAGGAAATTTAGTCCTGCACCAAGCAGCTGGATGTGTCTGTCTGCCTGTGTCTTCACGCCCTGCCTCTATTTCTCCTGTGGATCAATTTCCTGCCTTAGTCTGGGGGATCAGTTCTTGTTATTTCTTTGGGCAAATTTAATCCTGCACCAAGGGCCTGTATGTGCCTATTTGCCACTGCCTGCCCAGGCCATATGCCTACTACTGCTACTGCTCCTCTACCTCCTTCCTTATTCTGGGATGGCCAATCCTTATTGTCCATTTCTAAAATTGGGGAAAATGTAGTCTTGTACCGTATGGCTGGATATGTACGTCTGCCAGTGCCTTCCCTTTACCCTGCCCTGCATCTCAATGTCCTTCCTTACTTTGGGATGATCAATTCATGCTCTATTGTTTTTAATAAGGGGAGGATTTCGTCTGTATGCCGGTGCCTGCCCTGCCTCTGTGGTTTAATCTCCTTCCTTACTCTTGGAAATTATCTATTTGGGGGTAACTTGGTCCTATATAATCTGAATATGTCTGGCAGTGC
Organism: Sceloporus occidentalis; assembly: GCA_023333645.1. Classification (NCBI taxonomy): domain Eukaryota; kingdom Metazoa; phylum Chordata; class Lepidosauria; order Squamata; family Phrynosomatidae; genus Sceloporus; species Sceloporus occidentalis. The sequence goes on along the minus strand of JALMGF010000034.1, from coordinate 3,022,876 downwards.
CTGTCCTGCCCCTGCGGCTAAGTCTCCTTCCTTACTTTGAGGGAATAATTCTTTATCTTTTTTTTCTAATTTGGGGCGGGTTAGTGTCAATTACCGTCAGGCTGGATGTGCCTACCTGCTAATATCTTCCCAGTGCCTTACTACTATTGCTGCTGCTGCTTTATCACCATCCTTAATCTAAGGGATCAATTCAATCAAATGGTCCAATTTGGGGAGAAATTTAGTACCATAACCGGCTGCTGTTGCTTGTTGTGGCGGTCCTGAGATACAAAGTTGAGTCTGGATATCTTGCTAAACCTTAAGATGGTGCTGCTGTAAGTGAAAAGTAAATCCAAAAGGTGGCTGGGACCTCTAACTTTCCCCCGAATATCATTTCCGAATCAAAAAGGCCTTCAAATTTCGTCCGAACTGAACAGTCGAATGCATTTATTGTCCAAAAACGAACACGGAAACAATCGCAACTAAAATTTTGCTATGCACAAGTCAAATTAACTCTTTGAGTGGTAAAGTCCTTGAAATCCATTGCTTCTCTTTTCTGATTCTTTAAGTGTTAATTAAAGCAATACAGTTGCATGCTTTATGGGATGAAGGAAAGACAATTTTGTGAGGATTTTGCAGATACATGCCACAAGCTATCTTGAGGGGCATTTCTCTCATCTTGTATCCTATTGTGGATCTGAATGCCTATATTTCAGAATACGTCATTTCACACATGCAAACTCAAAACTCAATTATGTGTATATATTCTAATATGCATATATATATATATATATATATCTATATATACACACACACATATAAAATAAACCCTAGGTGTAAGATTAGCATATAAAACAGTGGTATGGTAACAAATACTGTGCACATCCCTATTAATAAATCTTAACATTATTAGCAGCAGATGTCATTAGTAGTAGCATCGAAATTTCTACATGTGCATCAAGAAACCTTTAGAAGCCCCTAGGACCTGGGTGCCTCCATGTACCGTATGGCCTGCAGGGGCCTATATAACACCCCAATTTTACATTGCCCCCTAAGAATATGAGGAATTTTAGCACCACAAACTATTTTGCAGATGTAATTTATCATTAAATCACTAAATGAGAGGTACATTGATCATAAAGCGTAAGACTTTAAAATATGATTCTATACATTCATTTCCTAGAACCCAATAAAATTGCAATGGATTGTTTGTCCACCTGGAACACAAATGGTTAATTTTGCTAATATCTACATATACTTGCAGCTTAACCGTTTGCGTCCCTTGTGGATCTGTGCTAAGCAATTAATTGCCTACCTAATCTGCATTTACTGCAAGGACATTAATATTTATTGTACTATAAGCATAATTAACATACTTATATATATATATAGTCTTGTATATAAGAAATTGCTAGTACGTGTTTAGTAAATTACAATAAAATATGATTGTGCCACTTGCTTAAAAAATAAATGTATGCTTTACAAAAGTACAGAATTGATGGCTGAACAAGAGAATATGCCTAAAGGGTTAACTTCTGTATGTGTTATAGGGGTGAACAGAGCACTGCTCCCTACTTTGGCCGTGTTACTGTGTACAGCGCAGTGCTATGGTCTCAGATCACCAACATGGAAATGACTCCCTCTTAGGACTGAATAGGCTTTCCTTGCCCCATATCTTCCGCGATGCCCTGCCTCCATCCCTCAGTGTCGAGAAGAAAAGGTCCCCAGCATGAGATGCTCCACTTAAGCACTTTTCCCCTGGCCAGGCGTTCTTTGTGGCATCACCATGGCTGTTTTCAGCAGTGAAGGAGTTAGCCGCGGGTCCACGTGAGGCTGCTCTGCTTCTATTGATTGCATCTTCGAGTAGACAAATGCAGCGCTTGTGCTTTGCAGTCTTCTCGGGGCTGCGGTGAAGCTGAGCTGAAGGATGCTGCTTTAACTCAACGTCAGATCAACTTTGATCAATAACCCCCCTACTGGTCCCTTTGCAGGAGCCTTTATTCATCTGATCCCTTTTGGTTTTCTGCCTCCCTTTTTTTCTCACCACCATCTTTGGGAGAGGAGGAAAAAGTCCCCCTTGCTCTCTCCTATACTGAGAAGGGGGCTGAATTGCTCTGGTCTGCAGTCAATGGAACTGTCCGAGGTGCTGTAAAGAAGACACAAAGCGGAGTGAACGTTTCACTCCAAGCCCTGGCTGTCTCAGTTTCGTTTTAGAAATTGAATTTTTTTTTTTAAAAGGCTGTGAAAAAATGGGGCAAAATCACATCCAGACTGTCTTCCTTCTGCTGGTGAGCCTTGGAGGGGAAAGCTTTGCAGGATTCCCTAACACTATCAATATAGGTAAGTGATTGATCTTGCAGAATGCAGACTTAAACCTACACACCATGCTGATTGCGCATAGCAGTGACTGGTCCCTTTATGTTATAGACATATGCTGGGGCATTTTACACTGAACTTACCCTGCATTATGGGGTGGGCTGGTTGTGTGGAGGCATGAAGAGTAAGCATTGCCCAACTTGTATGCCTTTTATTGGAAGACTGTAATCTGCAATCTTTAAATGCCCCCTTTATTTAGTGATCAGAACTCCCAACACTGCTTCCTACATCCTAATGTTTGATTGTTCACTTGTGTGTTAGAATTACTGCAAGTAAATAAAGAGGCAGAAATGGGGTTTGAAGGTATTAAATTAAACAGGATCTCCTGGACATGGGTATGCTACAGAATTGAGCATTCCAAATAGAAACATCGATAAGAACCATTAAGCCCATCTAGTCTGTCCCATTTTCCTAATGTAAAGACTCAGACCTTAATTTGGTTTTATCTTAGATGTAGGATACCCTTATGCCTGCCCCATGACTGTTTACATTCCCTTACAGTATAAACCTGTACCACCTCTGCTGGGAGGCTATTCCACTTATCTACCACCCACCCAGTAAACATAAAATAGCAGTATATTTATTCTGATGCAGCACACTGCAGAAAAGTTACTAGACTTGTAATGGAGCAAAAGGTTTCCTAATGCATCCATCAATGCTTTTCTGCATTAAGTCCCAGGAACACCGCAAGTTCTGTGTGCTCTTCATTTGAGGACAGAGCGCAGTATGCAGAGGAACACACAACATCCCATTCAGTTAGATCTTCTACATTGCTGAATAGCTGTTGTTCTTGATGGAGGCTTATAGAAAAAACAGAGTCAGCAAATTGTGTTAAAAGAAAGAAAACAATCCATATAAGAACTGGGGACGGTCACGGTTCTGTCTATGAGTAACCCTTTATATGCCATTTCACTGCATTTTGCATATATATATAGAGAGAGAGCAGGAATACATGCAGATCTAGGGTTACCTTAACTACCATCGTTCCCTAGTGTTTGTATTTATATGCACACCCATGTTTGTATACAATATAACTGCATTTGATACATTCATATGTGTCTTATCTGTAAATTGTGTTTGTTTGTTTAATACTTATTGTGTTTTGGCTATTCATGCACCAAATGGGTGTTCAGCAAATTCTTTAGTAAAACGGTGAACTTTCTACTGAAAAAAATTATAATTCAAAGGGTTAAGGATGACTGGCGCATTTAACGATCATGAAACAAATGTGTATGTTTTCTAACCATATATATAAATCTATACTTTTGTTTTTATGTGTGTTATAGGTGGACTATTCATGAGAAATACAATTCAGGAACACAGTGCATTTTTATTTGCAGTGCAGCTGCACAACACAAACCAAAATAACACAGAAAGGCCCTTCCAGCTGTTCCATCATGTAGACCACTTAGATTCATCCAACAGTTTCTCCGTGACAAATGCATGTGAGTACCTTTAAGCATGTTGTATTTATGTGGCAGATGTCCCGACGTGTTCCATGTATAATGAAACTAAAAAACAGCATCAAATGAGTTTCTTTTTTTTAAACTTTACTTAAACATTTGAGAGGTATAGTGTAGGCAAAAAAAAAAATCTGTGCAAATGATGTTCTAGGGTTAAAATATCTTAACTGGTAAAACTGTATCAACATTTTCCATTTTTTCATTAGGTAATGGGTATTCGATTATCAGGGAAACTTAGCATTCATTAAGTATATATATATATATATATATATATATATACATATATATATATATATATCACAATCACACATATGTATTCTGTACTAAAATCGTGCTTTATATTAGTTACATATATATATATATATATATAATTAAAGAATCCACATAGCAGCTGATAAGAAATTGTATCTGAGCAGAATAAATGAAGCAATTCATCTGTAAAATAAGAATTTAGCTGTACTGCAGAAAAAAAAATGGCACATTTAATGCAGTGTTCAGAATGTATGGATTTTATGTATGAAAATAATGTGAATATGCATGATCTTTCATGGCAGTGCGATGTACCACTGAATTTGCTAAATACTTTGCAATGGAATGTGTTGATGAATGTACTAAATCTTAGCAGTACTAAGACATCATAGTTTTATGGCATGGTATTTAATGAGCTCTTCTCTGCAGTGCTCGATTCGCTTCTGTGGGCCATATGAAATAATAAGTATGCTAGGGAAATAGATGTGTGAAGTGTTGCTGAACGCAAATCCCCCAGGAGCAAATTTATAGAAGGCTTTATATAATGTAACCCGTTTGGAATCTCTGTACTTTTATAGATGGAATTTAACCCCTTCTCACTCATACCACCAATCACTGCACTACAACGTTCATCTGGGTGCTACCAGCCAGCTGCTTTAAACCTTGCAATACCCTTTGATGATCAGAACACAACAGCCTTGAATAGAAGAATTACTTAAATTTTGGATGCTTTTTGTGTTCCTTTGAGAAACAGAGCAGAACTGGTAATATCGATGAAGGAAAGTCAACATTTTTTTTTTTTAGTCCGTTTTCTTATGATCATTATAAACAAACAGATCACCATTTAAGAATGAAATCAAAAGATTGAATATATATATATATCATCTGATACCCAAGGAAAGCACTGACCACAAGGAGCATTTGATTTTGATATTTTTTATTCGTAATTGAGGTTGGCAATTTAGATTTAATTAGGACTGTCCACTTCACAGGGAACAGTTACTTGAAGCATCTGAAGTTCTTTTAAAGTTCACAAAGATATGCTACACCTACGCACTTAATATTAGCGCGTTACTCTATTTCTTGAATGGATGTCATTTAAAGCAAACACTTTACTGCTAATCCTTAATCAAAGTAATCCTTTCAAGAGGCTGCCTTTCCAACACTATTTCACCACTATCAATGAATGGATTAAATTCAAATGCACAAAGCACTTACACTTAGAAGTCAGTAATTGATTTCAATCAGCAATATTCCTTTGTAAATATGTAGAAAATAATACAATCTTCTTGAACAGTTTCTAGCGGTAGCAATAGATTGGGAAATAAATATTGGTTTTGCTCAAGAAAAAGCAGAACATTTTGAATCTTAAAAACATGGAATATCATAGTTTAATTCATAGAAAAATTTTGCTCCTGCTGACTCATGTAGAGTTTTAATGCAGTTAATAATGCATGGATTATAGAGGGCAGTAGTGGTCTGAAAAGAGAGGACCACGGCTCTGCCTTATGACCGAATAAAATGTAAAATATGAACGGGAGCAAGTGGAAATCAGCCACTCCATTGTAACTCATTCAAGAAACATTAAATACACGTGGTTTTAAAAATACTAGAAGTAACGAAAAGCAATAATTTTGAAATGTCAGAATCCTTTTACCCAATAATTCAAACACACGGAAAGAAACTTTAGAGTGCTGCATTACTGAACCTGCAATGGAACACAGTGTGAATGCAGTAATGTTAATTATATTTTGTAAGAATACTTTAGCAAAGAAAATAACCTTTTGATGTTATAAAAAGGGATTCTAGTGCAAAGTCTAAAAAGTGAATCCCCCCATAGCAGCCAATAGAATGTGCCTGCAAATTGAACCATTTCAAAGGTTGATATGCTATAAAGACATCATTTTGAAAACCAATATGTGGCATATAGGTAGAAAACATATTTTGCTGAAAAACAGATTTAGTAAATGCCATCGTAACAAAGTTCCTTCTAACTGTAACCATTAGCTTGGTTTAATATGCAGAAGGCAGAAATTGAAGCCAGCAATCCAGAAAGAAGATGCCATTGGGCCATAAAATAACCTCCAAAGAAATGTATTCAACCATCATTACACAATACAGCCTGATTGGGTCTTCTTTTAGCACTGGATGGTATGTGGGGACATTGTCTCCTTACCTTTGCATTAGAATTATTCAGTTCCTCCCATATTTGATCACAATTTTGAGTTAATTACAGAATGGAAAAGCTTCTGTTACAAGCTGCGGACGTTTGGTGTCATGAGAGGGAGACCGGGATGCAGAGGGGGTACAGAATAGTAGAAGGTATCGAGTACAGAGGCAATGCTAACTGTAAGCCATACCTGTAGGATCCATGTTGAGGCCTGGTCTGATGGCACAGGTGTACAGGTGGAACCAGGTGACAAGCAAGCATTGTAAAAAGAAAGTACAGGGATACAGGCAAGCACAAAACAAAAGAAGAATACAAACAAAGCATACAGACTAGATCTATAACCTGACACTAATGCAAATATGTGAAGGTTTGGTTGTTGGCAATAAGACGTAGACTTGCCACCGCTCTACAGTACTTAACATCAGACAAGTCTTAACACTAACCCTAAACTAAAACACAGAACACATATGCTAAATAGAACCAAGATGTTTAACTGTAGAAGATAGGAGACAGAGGAACAAAGGGGGACAGGTTAAATACGAAGAAGAGAAAACACAAAAAGGCACAAACACACAGGCAACTGGTAGCACAGCGCTGCAACAGTATGCAAGACACAGAGTCTGACAGTTTCTGTCATCTACAAGCAAGTCCTAGATGAAAACGGTTGAGAGGGCATTGAAGATAGAGAACAAACGTGACATTAGAAGAAACCCTATGGTTTAGTTTAAAAAAAAGGATAAGTTAGTAGAACAAACTATACTATGATCTGCTCAGATCATTTGAAAATCTTCAGATCTTTAAAACATATGTTTAATATAGGTAGACGTTAACATCAGGTATAGGATATGCCTAACACAGAATAGAGAGTGTTCTCTCCTCTGCTCTAATGCGTGTCTACGCTACAAAAACTGATTTTACCATCATAAGTACTATTGCTGTTTTTTATTTAGTGCATCTGTTGTAATGCATTTTCGTTAAAATTCCATGGTTATTTAAGCAGTTACCAACAATACATTTGTAAATTAACAGCCCCTTTTCTGCAAGAGCCTATAGCTGGTCATGTTGCACCAACCCTAATGCCATTACTAAGACTGAAATAGTATATGTTAGGGGCAGGGCTACGCCAAGGCAGGTGCACAGCATCTAAGGTGCCCAGCGGGTCACGCAACGCTCAAAAGGGATCTTCCTCATCTTAAACCTACCACCTAAACATTTTTGTGCCACTAATGTGGTTGTAGTCTAATATTCATAATGTATTATTATTGACTGCAACCCTGGTAAACATACTTTGCAGCTATTTATATATAGAGACCAATATATGGGAGAACACTTGCAATGGTTAAACTGTGTTTTATAAAAGATTTCAGGAACTCGTTACCATTAAAGACATTATGACAATTGAATTTTGTAGTTTACTATAGATATGTATGTCTGCTTGTATATCTATATATATATATATATATATATATATATATATATATATATATATATAGATATACAGTATACATCAGCACATGCTGTTCACTGCAGTTTCCCATTGCAGTGTATTCAGGAAAGCATTGGACGCAGTTATGAACTACTGACTTTCCTAAGTGTATAATAGGAATGTGATGATGATGATAGTTGGGTTACGTTCTTTAGATCAAATTGTATTGAATGACTTTCCCTTTTTTGCTGTGCTGCTGTAGTGCATTCCACTACATCTCCTCTGCAGTGTCAGCTCATTAGCACACAGATCTCATATCCTCTCTCTGCGCTGTCATTGCAAAAATTGCTGTTGTACACCTTTACAATCAGCTATGCTCTTGAATAACGCTCTTGTGTTCCAGACATCTAAACAAAATGCTACAGAAAACCAATGCAACCTTAGGGGTTATTTGATGTGGAATATTGCAAACAAACAATCGCTGAAAATCCTATTTTGTTCATTAACGTTGTGAAGATAGGCAGATTAGCAAGCGGATAAGAAGTGGCTGTACAAGAATGGATTCTTTCATCCCCACAGACTTGGCAAGTTGTCTCAAGACTGCAGGGCAGGTTTAGATGATGCTGTCTGAGCTATCTTTTATTTTCACTGGGGATCTGTCTCTTCATTAATGGATCTTTAGAAAAAAAAACAAACAAGGCACCCTTTCCTGGCTCTTCCTATTACATTAACCTGTATTGCGTTATTCCCAGGGTATTTTTTTTTCTTTATGCTATTCTTTTACAACACTCAAATGAATAGTGGTTCCACAGGATTAATCAATGCAGGGTTTTCACTGCCTATTTATGTTGTGGTCTTTTGTTGCATAGTTGGAAACTCTTCATGTCTCATTTGGAATCTTGCATGGGGAATACCAGTGGTTATTTTTCACTAGGTCACAAACACTGGCAACCTGGTTCATTGTAGAGAAGGGCTGGAGTTGAAGAACATCTGTGTTTTTCCCTGTAAGTAAGCCGGTGAAACATGTGCCAACATACACAAGGCGTTAGTATGCATGGGGCATCAGAGAACAAGGAAAGAACCAAGGGATGCATGTCGCAGACTGACAGCCTAAATTAGATGACCTCATACATTTTATTTTATAAGAACAGCACAACATGGACCACATGGCCGGATTGTCATAGACAGATTAATCATAGTCATCAACTATAGGCATTCAAAGGTGCTGTTTCACTTAAGCAATACATTAATTACACAAGTATAATAAGCAAATTTACCTTAGAATGTGTGATTTAATTATTTCCTCTAAAGTTTAGGGGTTTTTTTGCGATATCATGACAACTGTCCGGCAGAAATTTACTTGGTCAAACAGTTATATCATGGTACAGCCTGAAACATTACTAGGAATGGTGTCTCTAATGTTGCATTTAGTTATAGAAGTATAAAATTCTGTTGAACACCTGTAAATTTGTTGAAAATTCAAATTAAAAGATAAAATGGATAGATCGCTAGAGTATTTTTCTGGACATGACAAGGTCATCGTTATGTTTGATTTCAGTTTTCAGTAGTTTACATAAAATTATAAAGTTTCTTATACAACACATGGTAGTGTTGTCTCTCTAGCCACATGTAATGGTTAATTATTAATTGTATTAAAAAAAAACAATAAACAAAGCTTTTAAGTACTTAAGCTCCACTTCCGATAGTTGCATCAGGACCCATAGTTTTAGCCTCTAAACTCCCAATTTTGCTTCTGAAATTTAAGCCTCTCTGGTAGTAGGATCATTTATTACAGAAGAAAATGTTAAAAGTATATATTTAATAAAAATAAGATTTATATGATTACCACAATTAAATTGTATTTTAATAGGCAGGTAAATGTTCTTTTTTCAGTGAAAATGTATTTATTTTTGTTACCAATCATAGGGATATATCTATTTCTGTCAGTCCTCACGGTGTTTACCTGACCCTTGGTGTTAGTATTGTTTAGCTGTTCTGAGTCACCTATTCCTAGAACAAATAGTTGACAAACAGTTTTCATGAAATAACTGAAATTACATCCAAAGGTCTTAAAAGGTTTATTCTATTTCTAGACTTGTCCAAAAAACTTTCAACAGCCATTTTGTTGTATTGATTGCTAAGTAAACATTGCTAACAACATTGATTGTACTTTGATGGAAACATTGGGCAAATATCCCTAATTGAATCTAGTTACACGTGCATTTTTTTCATAAAAAGGAATATATGGTTTATTTATTTATTTTCCATGAGATGGAATAATTTAGTATTATATGCTCCCAAAACACATTTTTTAAAATTTAAGAAGCAATGGACTTTTTGTAGAGCCTTGTTGGCTGCAAATTTCTTATAAAAAAGTTAATGTGTATTATTATATAAATGTAGGGATTGAGTGATATATCCTCACTTTCGTTGATATCACAGTTTTGATGAGTTCAGTTCACAGTCATTTCATCCCAGACACAAGTAAATGTTGTGTTGGAGAAAACAGGTCATTCTGATCGCAGAAAAGTAGCAATCAGTCAGACAGTTCAACATAATATCAGAGTTTCTAGCAGCGCGTTCCAGCCTGTCTACATTTAATTTGTGCCTCAACCCCAATATACAGCCAACGGCATTGTGTCTGATGCAGTAAAAAAGAAAACTGCGGTTAACAACAAATCAAATTCCTTTTGTAGGAGATGCGTGTACTTGATTTAAATATATCTATTGTGAAATAACATGAAGGGTGTAGGTAGTTTATAGAGTGTGTAATCCTTAATACATAAGTAAAAATGTTGTGTGTCTTTAATCGTGTCCTAAGATGAACTTTTAGGCATGTGTTCTTTAGAAAGACATTCCCTTGCAGTAGAGATGAGACAGCCACATAGCCTCTCCAATTGATAAAGCTGTTTCGTGTAGACATCAAGAAAAAAGCTTTAAAACAGCAGGGACATAGACTTTAAAAGTACACTTAGGGATTTATTGCTTACTGAGGATACTGGAAATGGGTCTACCTAAACCTCATTTATTTCGCATTTTCTCTAAAATAAATCTTCAATTTTTTTTGAATATGGTTTTAGGAACGGTCTTACTCAAATTTTTAGATTGCATCTTTAGAATTACCTAAAGAAGTATTTCTAACTATATCTCAATACTTCCAACATCATTTAAAAAGTTAAAATAATAAAGTAGGCACTGGCCTCAAACATGTTTTAATTATTATTATTTTAAGCATGTGATTAAAAGGATTCCATTCCAATCCTTACCTCACCAATAAAATGATACATTTAGTGCAATTTACAAGTATGTAGATTAGTGCTACCCAGAAAGTCATATACTAATTTCCGGTGATCATTCTTTTAATTTTTTTGTTATAAGAATACACTTTACCATGTTTTCCAAGATTTAAATCTTGTTTGAGCAGGGTCCTCCTCACCTTATGTTTCTCTAAATCCAGATTGTTAGGTAATGAACCACTTGTTACCTCCTGTTTACTGAGCTGTGTAATAGGATTGTACTAAATAATCAATAATAATAATAATAATAATAATAATAATAATACACAATCTTACTAAATAATTTTATTAGATGATGTTTCAAAATGCGCTGGTGTGCTAAAGGTTGGATCCTCAACATGTCCATTCATGTTATTCTTTACAGTCATCTACACCTTCGCATGCTGAAATCATCTTGGTATTTAAAGTTAAAATAAATCTTTATTTTTACTTCAGGTTCCAATTGACCCTATGGGGTTAATGGGTTTCTCTAAATGCCTGCTGATCACACAGGAACACTAGCCTACTTGACTAAAGTCAAGGCTCATAAATTAATTTATTCACACTGATGGACTTTTATGCCTTTTATCAGAAATATATATTCTTTCTTGAAAAATAACATGTACTTGCTAGTTGACATCGGAAAAACTGGGTTTTGAATACAGTCATCAGTGGAAAATATGCTATAGGCTTTTTATCTAGGAGTAACCTATGGGAGAACTTGGTATTGAAGCCCAGGATGACTATTTGACATGTGATAGAATGAAGCCTTTATGTGATGTCTGCAATAACATTCTGATCTACCATCATTCCTTCAAAATATATACTATACCATATAGAGCCATAAAACATGTTTTCTTTACAAGCAAATAACTTTTTGTTTACCTTATTGCCATGGCCTGAGCACTCCAATATGATTTCACGCAGAACATCGAAAGTGTATTTCATCCCTGGTCTAATGAGTTTAAAGAGGCATTTAACTTTCAATTTAATTATAATATTAAACCTCAAAACTACAAAGTATACCAACATTTGCTGCTCAATTATTTAACTTTTTATTCTGTGTTTTAATTGGAAATACAAATTTAAACCATCTGCTATTAGATCTTGGGTATATTGCATTGATGTGTATTTAATGGAAATTAGGCTGTGAATTCACTGGACTCCAGAGCTATTTATCTTCTCTTTGTAAAGGAATGATATTTACACATCAACCAGTGAGCCATTAAACATAACCATTAGACCATTATGCTGTACATGAGTGATTCCAATAACCCCACATCTGTACCCAATACATGAATTATTTACTTGCTCAGAAAAATCCATAACATAAAAAAAAAAATGATTCCTAATACTGCACATATGACTTTCCTGAAGGAATATATCCAATTTCAGCTTCAATTTCATTACTAAATTTGCAGTACCAAGTAAGAACCCCCTCCAGAGGCATAGACCATAGACTGATCATTCTTTAGGTGAGAAGATATTTTTCATTAAGCCAATTTTCATCCAACTTCTTCACCGTGTTGGCATTATGTCCTCCAGGTACATTGTTTGAGATTTGCATGAACACATTTTTTCCGCTTCTGGGGCCGCTAACACAAACTCGTGTTCCTTTAATAAAGAAGTACCCGTTTATACAGTTTCATAGATACTTTTTTACTTTTTTCCGTTTTATGACCGCAATCCCATTTCATCAAGAGGGGGAATATACCCCAGCAAATATGTTTTTCTTCTATTGTTCTTTCTTCTGTTCTGATATATTCAGTTGCATTTTTATAGTTTAAAAAAAAAAACGTAGCAGCATTGCAGGTGCTTTATCCCTTTGCAAGCCTGAAACTGAAGGTTTGCAGGCAATTTGTAGCCCCTAGATTTAAGTGTTAACTATGTAACTATGTGTGATGCATGACAAAGCCCTGCTAGGCAACAAGGAGGAGAGTCTGACGCAAAGCTAAGCTATAACAGGAATTGGAGTTCACTTAAACGCTCCCTCCCTGCCCAGTCGTTGGTCTTATGCAGGCCCAGACTGGCCATCTGCTAGCCAACAATGCCACACTGCACTGTGCGGCCACCTGCGGGAAATGTCTGGACGCAAGTTACCTGAACATAAAAATGTAACGTTCAGCCTGTGATAACCAGCGGTCGGTCGCACTTACATCATCGCAGTGTCCTACACATGAAAATGGTTCATGTGCATTCAACAATATTTTTTCTATATGAAAATATTCAAAACTGTACCCTGTCACCATGACATTACGATTTTCCATCCCTTCTCTTAGTGGGCTGAGTTTATATATTGTATTACCTGTATTGCTGCAATTATTTGAGGTAGAAACTTTTAATATAAGCAAGGGTTTTCACCTTGTATGCTATCCGGTCCAAGAGAAAATGGAGATACCTTTTATTGGGCCGACATAGTTCTCCTCTCCAGCTGAAGAAGAAACCTCAGAGGTCTCAAGAGCCCAATAAAAAGAATTGCCATCAACTACTGACTCCCGTTTGGCTTATGGCAAGAAGCATACACAAAAACACAATTACACAAACAAAGATATTATAAGAGAAGGCTTGGGACATTTACAGGGTAGTTACCTGGCATGTCTATAGACTATAGGCCAGTCTTTGAGTATCTAAAACTGCATTAACTATGTGAATTCGACATACAGCACAATTGTCTCACGAACTAGAAGCGAGCTGCATTTAGAATTCATGGGTGACTAGTGGCATCTTTATGGCAGGGTAAAAGGCGTAGTGGGTCATCTGCATGATATGCTTGTTTGTTCTTTATAATTACTCAATTATTGATCTAAGATGGACAGAGTAGATGAGAAGGCATTTTTAGAGAAAGGAAAAGGGGACTAGAACGGAGGAAAACGAAGAAAGATGTTAAGATGGATGCACCTGTTAGGGTTAGGGATGCCATATTGGGCATTTTTTCTCGGCACATCAAATATTTCCATGCTGCTGACTGCCACCTATAGTGCTACCCTGCAGTATGTGTAGTGTATTAACTGACAGAAGGGAATCAATTAGTTAATCAAGTTTATACCTCCATCATAATGAACAGAATCACTTAAAAAATAAGTGGTGGTCAGCCGCATGTAGAAATGAGATGTTTTAAGGAACATGGTAGTTGGAACAGGTTAGTAGATGATTGAACAGTGCAACCTTAACAATGAAGTACCTGCTGTCAACTAAAGTCACAAGTGTGTATCAGAAGTCGGTTGCACTTTGACACTATACCATATACTGTGTGTATGTATGTATAGATATATATATATATATATATATATTTTCAATTTAATTTTTCGTTAATAGAGAAAACAGCAATGATATGATATTTGTTATGCTGTTTCATATGTAAGTGCCTACATTGTCAAATAATGTAATTTAATATAATACTTTTGTACTGTTAAATATTTTTGTATGTGTATATTCTTTGACACTGCTTATTTCAACCTATCATCAGAACATTTTCATTTTTCTCTTGCTGTTCTATTAAGATTATTTTTTTTTTTTACAATTACACACAATCTGTTGCACATAACAACATTACCTTCCAAATTGCCATTCATTTCAGCGACATGCCTCTTCAACATAATGCGTAAAAACCACAGACAATTCACAATTATAATGGCTATTGCTTTTTAAAATACTAATTTTGACCACAGATAAAATTCATAGAAAAAGTGTAAATATTGTAAAAGGTTCTCAAGAATATTTTATTTGCTAGTATGAATGAAAAAGCAGCAACAGTATCATTTTGTGTACAATTCTACAGATTTTCTTCCAGATAGGGGATTAATTGGCTTGTGCAGAGAATAGGGACAAATAAACTGGAATTCAAGCATAAAAGAAATCTTATTTTCTTGTTGAACAGTCCTGCGGCCTTGATACTATCAAACCATTTACTGCATCCACCATTTTACTGCATTGCCACAAAAAACAAAACAAAATGGTGCAAGAGAAAAATACAGCCGCAGCCGGCAGTGAGGATCCTTTCTGAAATCTCACATATTGATTTTCACTAAAACAATGTGCTAGCTGTCTTAGATTGGTAAATAAAATCAAATGCTTTCTTCTAGAACCATTGTTTCCTTCGGAAATCGGAAGTCAATCTTGTTTCTGATGGCCAGATGTTCCCTCAAGCCAATGAAGCTTTTCAAAAGTCTTGGCAGGGAGTACTTTCTGCAGCCATGCACTACACCTTTTATGAGTCTCTTATATCTATGAATTGCACAATGAAGGCTCTTATAACTTATCCTCTCAGTTTATTTTTGTATTTTATATGTAAACACAAAGTTTTTAGCTCATATCCAGTAAAACTGGAAAAATGAGTATAAAGAAAAGCATGCCTTAGAGGTTAACCGTTTCAGGATTGATCAATGTATTTCGAATGCACTTCATGTTTTCCTTTAAGATTTTTGATAAAAAGACTCGTTTAATCTCATGTTTTAAAGGCGCAAACATAATTGAATTGAGCATTAAAATAAAATGAGTTTCCATTGAACACAAATAGAAAGTTATTGAGTTACTATGACTTTTTTGTTAATCTTGACTATCCCTGTATAGTGCAGGTTAGCGTATCCTGGGGTTTATTTTGTAAACTATGTTTCACCGTAAGAGCTTTTAACAAAACGATGTTAATTTATTGAAAAGCTCAGTATTTTGTAATTGTTTTGAAGGTATTAAGTCAGCTCATAAAAACTGAGAACTAACAGTATTTAACCAATTCCCGGTCCATAAGTTCTCTCTCATCTCTTCACCAAAGCCCTTGCAAAGGCTCTCTGAACCAACAACAATCAGCAAATTAAGAACAGAGGAGAGAAGCGTGATGGAGAGCAATAATCGTACAGATCCAAAGAACAGGAGGTTACGATGGCTGCTTCCATGCTATACACAAAATAATTTCTAATACATTGATATTGGTTATTGTTAACACAATTACAAAGGTTTATTTAGTGGAAAAGTTATAAATCTGCTTTAAGGACTTTATTTAAATAGTACCCTGTGGGGTGCATCTTTAATAAACATGTCTGATTATGGAAAGGGCCAGAGTTGTTCACAGTTGTTCCATCGGACATTCAAGATTCTAAGTGAGGCATTCCCATCTCCAACGAGCGTTCCTAGCACTGCTGAGTTTGAGGGTATCAGCGGCTCATCCACTAATACATCAATGGTACAATACAATGATATTTTTGAGGGACCGAGATTCCCCTGTAGTGAACTTTGCTGTTTATGGGTCTTGCCATCTTTTGAATACTTTGTCTGTGAATTGCTGGTTGGAGGTGTTTTGCATTTGAATGGGTTAATTTCGGTTCATTGCTGGTTTTGCTGATGTGGCAGACATTATTGATCTGCAGATAAGCAAGATGTATAACGCAAGCTAAACACTAGTTCAATAAACCTACCAAATTCCAAATTTAACCTAGGATTATTCTGCTGCTGGCAGAATATTTTTCATCATAAAGCTGTGCATGAAGATATACATTTAGTGGACAGCTCTTGTATTACAGTTGCTTTTTTTTCTAATTATAAATGCCACCTCACTTTAAGCCTAGGGATCTTCTACTGCGATATTAATCATACAGTAGATTACATTCAACACATCCTATTTGACAGATGTGGATTTAAAAATTCACTTCAACAAGGACCTATGACCAAATTACTTTTAGATGACGCTCGGTGTTACAGTCCGCTCTTGTCACAAGATACATGTCTAGTCCACTATTTAATATCTGCACTGGATGCTTTTTCATTTAGGAATCTGATTAAAAACTTGCCTTTGGTCACACATGTTTGTGTTCTAAAGCTAGGCTCTTAAAATGCTTCTCTTGTTGTCTGAAATAACACTAGTGGCTGAATCATTAATCCACGATTAAATGATGTTAAAATGGTGTGGCATGCGCGACTGTCATTAGTCATCATGCACACAGAGGGATTCTGAAGCAGTTGCGTACAAAGTTTGTATGCAGGTGGATGCACCACACGTGCACTTTTGTAAAAGATGCCATGTTTCGATCTGGCTCTATCTGACAGGAGGTATGCAGACATGTTCACTGTTTAGATGTTCTGTGCCCTGCAGGGGTGTCCCAGTGCTTCATAGTCTCCTGAGTCTTTGGCCCATCTGACCACAATTTGGATCTCCTCTTGATCTGCCTGATTGAGCCTTAGAGTGAAAGTTATATGAGATCATCCAAGACCAAAAGCACGCTGACCATGATCCACTCCTAGAACAAAATGTTGGGGTGTCACTGTGCCCAAGCATATAGAATTTGTCTACAATCATCTCTTTGAGGGTATTAGGTAAACATTTTTCTATAGGGGTCTATTAATTAAATACTGATCTCCTTTTCTTTTTACACAAGTAGTGCTGGAATGGTCCTTTATTAAATTATATTATTATGTATGTCTTAGCATATAGCAAAATGGTCCAGTGGCATACATATTTAATGTAACTAATATGTAAAAAAAATAGCTCACTAGTTTTTATCGCAAAGTTGCAAAAATATTTAATGCGAAATGCATTTAGTAACCTTTTTGCCAAATTCAATTTTGTCTGCGTTTCTGCATTATTATTATTGAAAATAGGAGGCCAACATTACATAAAAAACGTTTAATCATCTGATTAAAACTAAGTTCTCTCATTCAGTTCCAATAAATGTCCTATGATGTGAAAAATGTGCCCAGTTCTAAAAGGCTACAGATAATGGATTTTATTTTTTTTATAACAAATGCATGAATGATACTTTCTTTGGAGCATATCCAGTATATCTAAAAAAAAACCTTCAATAAAGACAAAACAAGATAAATAAATAATAATAGGGTACCTAGTGTTTCTGCGTGTAGCTAGCTAGTGTTAGGAGAACCAAAGTCTTGGAAAACATACCTAAGTTCCTCTGGGGTCCTTGCGTTTTGATTCTCTCTCTCTCTCTCTCTCTCTCTCTCAATTTGTGTTGCCTTTTCGTCACTATACACCTTCCATATGGATCATCTGACATGGTCTCCAGCCTCTGTACTTACGAGATGACTTTGCACGCTACATTTAACAGTTGAGCGCCTTTAGTCTGTGTAGTATTTGTAATAGGTTTGTACCTACTTTACAGTCGAATATATACTTTTCAACCTTCCATTATCTTGTTGGACTGTTTAGATTTTGGGGTCTTTCTATCCAAGATTTTCCAAAAATATAGCACGTATTAGAATTGGCTAAAAGTCTGTAAATATGAGAATAATATAAACTGTACTTCTGGATAACTGGGTGGCATGCATTTGCCGCAGAGGAGGCAAACTCTCACTGAATCCATACCCCAGGTGACCTAGTTCTGTTATGATGATATATTGAAGTATAATTATTAGGATGAAGGGTAAACCTTTTTGACACTTTTATATTTTTATGCTAGAAAACATAAACCAACCAATACCAAAGTTGCAACCAATCAAGTTAGATGCTTTTTGAATTTGTTCAGTTACCAGGTTGGTGATCTCTACGTTCTGCAAGCACCTTTTACAACTTAGCACATCACTATTAGACGTTTCCTTCCAAGTTGGAAGTTCTTAGGTGCTGCCATAGGCCTAAACCAGAGCAGCCCCAACAGCCTCCCACTCCATGCCACTGTCCTTACTGCTGGGAGTAAGGATATGACTAAATATTATGGCACCAGCCTAATAGGAAACTCTGGGGGACATCCCGCCATAGAAGTAATAGGCTGGTAGGAGATATCAGTGTTGTCTTTTTTTTTAATAGGCCCATTGAACAGTGGTGCTGGAGGGGGCTTGATTGTCCTTATGGCAGAGGGGCTGGCACCCTTCTAGACATGATGCCTTAGGCATAGTCAGCCTAAGTGAGAACACACCAATGATGTTTGCTAAACATACCACCCCTAAATTTAAAACCACAATACAAAAACTAACGTTTATTATATGACCTTCTAGATACACATAAACTCAATTTAAATTAGACAATTATATCATACATTGGGTTTTAAACTTTTGGGGTCCTTTTGGACCAAAGTATTATTAAATCCTGTTTGCAACTCAAATAATACATGGGAACTTGTTCTTATTATTGTGACTGATTCTTTTTTTGATCAGTGATATAAATGGTGTAAATTAAACACAATTTATCACTGACCAATGATCAATGTTTTTTGGAAACTTGGAATGAATGCCTCTAAGATTGGTGTTAGACACCCATAATGTAATCAAACAATCTGGAGAAGCGTTGTTGAAGAAAACATTAAGAACTTCTTGGACAATCTAGAATGACATTGGCATATGAAGCCCACGGTTCAGCATTCTATTTCTAAATGCGTTTAAAATTGATTTCTCTGTGCAGAAAACATGGCATTAACACAGGGTGACCAGATGGCTCCAGAGAATAGATTCTTTCTAATAGTGTCATGCAGGGTAGCGAGAATCTTGATGCAGCGCTACGACATACATTTTCCATAGGCTTCCCAAGATAAAAGGGTGAATCTTGTCACTGTATGGTTGAAGGGACAATAACCTATAAAGGGGGATAGTGGGAGGATTAAATGCCTTTTAGGAGTATGTGCATTTTAAGCGAGTATCTTTTATGAATTCATTTGCAAGCCTGTCATAGTAAGCACACAGAGAGCAGCCATATATGTTGTATGATCAATCTCATCAAAGGCAGGGCTTTTAACAACCTGCAAAGGTACGTCTAATATTTTTTAGCTCCTGAATTATACATTTAATAGGCAACAGGAAAATATGTGTTTTATTTCTAACTTCAGAAATGTAACACCTAAGCCACTAATAAGCAAACATGTTAGTAAAATAAAATAGCTGCTAGCGGTGCCTTTGGCTGCTGATTATATTCCTATAAGCATATGAGAAAATTGCAACTATATACTTCAAAAAGGTTTGGTGAAAGGTGTCACCAAATGCGTTATACAATTATGCATAGCTCAGTTGTAGTGTGTAAATTCTCTTTGTGTTAAATCCATAATGCAACACAAGTGTTTGTGATTTTATCATCCCTACTTACTTAATACTTACACTACTTATTGCATTTATTTTATTTTTTTATACTTTAGCACCATCATCATGATCACATCCATCAATTCATCACTTCCAAGAAGTGAAGTATTCCTTTTTACAGTATATACATATATTGGAGAAAAACAAGTAATTAATATTAAAAGTAATATTAATAAATATATCTAATGTATAAGATGTTTGAGGCTGGATTCACCACTACTGGCCACTTAGAATAGAATACAAAATATCATATAGGATACTGGCAATACTACCATTTTTATGGTGTATGGGTTGACTGTTCCAGCACTGAAATGGTTTAGTGTGTAATGAAAATGAAAAAAAAACATAATTCAGGCAATGAAGCAAATCTGCTTCTGGTATGAAATACAAATAGCAAACTATGAGCCCTGATCTTCTTGTGCACGATAATGGTCTTATGTACTTCAGACTGGTAGGTGTTAAAATAACGGGCCTCTTTCCAGAGTGACTCTTTAACATACACTGGTTTAAATACTCCTTTAAAGGTATTTATATTTCTTAGATATGATGGTGACCTAAGGTATAGCTAGGCCTTTCAAGCAAATGTTCCTTAATTGACTAACATGCCAATGATGGTCATTATGCACGCTCTACTTTTTTTTGTTTTTCTGTGGGCTGTTTAAAACTGTGTATTAATACACTAACATTATTTACACAGATAGGCCGAGACGGTGTGGGCTTGACCCTGGCTCAGCCTAACTAAAAATGTCTCCTCTTCATCTGATTTTGGGTACCTTGGTATCCGCAGGGCAAGTCTACCTCTGATCATGAAGTCAGCCGGCCAAGTCATAGTCTGGCTCACTCTGTGCACATCTTGTCTGGCACCATAGCCAGCTTGCTCACCTCTTGATATTTAGAAAAAATACAATAATTACACATTTTTTATATCTTTACATAAATAATTGACAAAACTGCTAAAGCAGTGAAAAAAATGTTGTTCACAGCACAAAACATACCTTATCAATTAAGAAAGTATAATAGGTTTCCGTTAAAATGTAATGAACATTCTATATTTTCCCCCAGGAGTCTGATTAGCAGTTCACTTAGGAATATGAAGATCTTGATCTTGTTTAGCTTAAAACTACAACTGTTAATTGGTTTAAAAGATGCTTATATGCAGATTCTTATATACCCAGATGGACCTAACCTGTTGGTTCCATGTGGACACTAAATGCTTTCCTGCTTTAAACTTTAAGACCAGCTAAAAGGCAGAGAAGCACCATGCTAGAAAGTGCATTTTGGGCGTCATGGGCCTCACCAGCAGGGGCAGTGACTAATGATATCCTTATCTGGGCTCACTATTTCACTTGGGGAGAGCCCCAAGAGATCCTGCCAAGGGTAATGAGTACATTATATATATATAATTTTGAAGCTCACAATATATGTATATCCCTAGTACCCGGGGTCTTAATATTTTCTTCACTGAGTTTGCATTAATGAAGCTATGTCTCCCTTTTTCGCCTGTTTAGTGGATTTCAGAACAGGAAAATTATGCCTCTGTCTATCAGTCTATCTACATTAGTATGTGCTGGTGATTAAAATTCACTCATTGTGCATTCAGTAAGCTGAATTATAAAATTCATTAAAGAAAAGGTAAAAAGCATTCCCTGTCAAAACAACTGGATGATACTGATATGATGTGCTTGAAACAGTATGTTTGAATTGTTAATTCCATGCTTGATAAGTAACCCCCTTTAGCTTCTACGCAGTATAAAATAATTCTCTATCCTTGGATTTCATGCTAGAGAAAGCCCTTTATAAAGGACAAATATAAAGCTGATTAGGCTTCTTTGGAGTTCATCAGTTAGCTTGAATTTAGGAAGCTTGATGTAAACACTGACAGTTCAATTCTTTTTAATGGATTTATGGCATAAGGATAAGAATTAACTAATAAGCTATTGACCTAAAATTTTGACTGTTTTAATGCTTTTATGGGACTGCTCAATATCTTATAGGAACATGTTTGACGTTCATTGTTTATCGGATGACAACTACAATAAGTAACAAAATGACCTACATAATGTTATATTAAACTTTGTGTGCATGAATGAAAACAAAACACTGGGGATGTGGATTAAAATCTATAATCTGCACACTTTTCATTTTTTTTCATTTATAATGCCTAAATAGGTATGTATTATGTTTTTATGTTTATGTTAAATAATAGTGGAACAAATCAAAAGGATGATATATACCACCGTTCAAAAGTTTGGGGTCACTTAGCTGTTTCCATTGAAAACAAGGACATTTCTAGCTGTAACATAATTACAAAAGGTTTTTTTATGATCAATTTGCCTTTTAAACTTAATCTTGGATTAGGTAACACAATGTGCCTTTGGAACACAGGAGTGATGGTTGCTCATAAATGGTACGCCTATAAAGACATTCCATTAAAATGGCTTTATATTTTTGATACAATATTCCAGCACTCCTCCTCTTTTTATGTTTTCTGAGAAACATCTACGCCATGTCTTAGCCTTTTACCTTCCCAGTGGCACCCGTGCCCATCTAACAGGCCGGCCTGTTGATAATGGTTGCTGTGTTCATTGATGATTCTAACTGTGAGGACTGGGTCCAGTGGGCTATAACCTGCATGTGTGCATGCATGTATATGCAGATATCTTGAAGGGGCAGCAAGCAGCTTCCAGGCGAGCACCCAAGTTGCATTTCTAAGAGAATCACTACTTAGATAAGAGAAAAAAGTATGGGAGGACTAGCAATGTATGCAGGATGTAGGCCACTTACTAGGCCTTTATGATTTTTATACCAGGGCCAGTAGATAAAGCTATTTAAATAGCTACCCAGGAGTCTAGCGAGACACTTACACATTCTTTTTTTCTGCTTCTTTCACTGTTTTGGAAAATGCATTTTGCAAATGACTAGATAGTATGAATCGGGCATGTTGCCTTCCAATTGAATTTTGCATCATTATATTACTGGCCTTTCCCCCAGGGTGGAATTTTGCCAACTCTTGCCTGGGAAAGAGGCATAAGTAAAGCAAACGTAAATTGCTTTCCTTATTCCTGAAAAAACAAGCATGTGTTGTCTTCAGTGTTTATTTGTGATTTAGCTGATTGATATTATTTTTATGTTTTTTATTCTTTAAATAGTATCTTCATATTTAGTATTTAAAATAATTTGGTTCATAGTTGAAATGCCCATCTTTAGTTTCTGATGTTTTGTTCAGACATGAGTACAAAAAAATTATCACTATGTAGGAATCATGCCCGGAGGCAAATCTAAAATGATTTTTTAAGTGGTGTGTCTTTAATCATATGGCAATTTCATGTAGTTCAGGGCTATATCAAATAAAAGTGTCACGTTTTGTACTTTAAATGTATTACTAGCTTGTAATATCTGTTGGAAGGAATGTATTTTTCCAATGAAGAAATGCTCAGCAAAGCATTCAGGTACTAGGCTTCTCTATTCCCCCTCTCAAAAAAGCTCTGTCGCACTGGCCTTCATCCCAATGCATCTATTAAGTTAATGAATCCCAAATGGGATGCTGCAGACGATGAAGTTACCATGGTAATTGACAGATTCCATGCAAAGGGTCTGGTCCATTTCCAAGAAATCCATACCTTTGCTCTGTCGTTATAAGAATGCAATTCCCGAGTAAATTCACCAAGAGGCCACACATACCTTGGACTCTTTGAGTGAAGTATATTCTTTTGAACTAAGACTGTTACATGTAAAATCTACGTTCTTCACAATGGATCACTATTGTTCAAAAGCGCAAATTAAAAAATAAAGTATACAGTGTATAAAGTATAATTCACATTGGCCTTAATTCAGTTCATTTAATTGGTTATGATTTCAATTTTGCATCCTCCCCATTAAATATTGTGAGTGTTGGAGAAATTGGGTCAAAATAAATGATATGTAAGTAAGTATTGAAGGAGGTATGAATATTGAAAAAGTAGTAGTATTAAAAGGGGTAAGCATGAATACAGGAGAATCACTATAAGGGATGGCTGAGGTAAGAGCCATAG
This sequence comes from Sceloporus occidentalis, assembly GCA_023333645.1. Lineage (NCBI taxonomy): Eukaryota > Metazoa > Chordata > Lepidosauria > Squamata > Phrynosomatidae > Sceloporus > Sceloporus occidentalis. Next base: position 2,998,904 of record JALMGF010000034.1, on the reverse strand, counting down.
GTGAGATTGATATGCATGGTTTATGAAGCATAAATGAGAGTAATTTGAAAGAAAACATGAATGAAACATGGCAATGAGTCAATACAGAGTGGTTGAGTGAAGGAATGAAGAGGGAGCAGAAGTCATAGAAATAAAATAACAGATATTGGGTGATTATAAGGGAGGTATGGGTGATGGAAATGAAAAAAGAATACAGGGGAACCACAAATATTGATAAAGACGAGAGATTGAGGAAAGAGAAGGGGTAGTGTTGGGGAAAAAACATGAATACAGGAGAACCAGAATAAGGGATAGCTGAGGCAAGAGTAATAGGTGAGATTGAAATGCTTGATTTATGAGGAAGAAGTGAAATTAATATGAAAAAAGAAGAACGAAAAATGGTAGGTAACAACATGAAATGGGTTAACTGTAGGTAAAAGAATAAGGTGGGAGCAGAAGTCAAAGAAATAAAATAATGGATTTTGGGTAAAATAGAATAGTGATAAATGTTATTATGTCACAAGCATGAAAGAGCTAGGAGATTAAAGGATGACAAGGTTAAGAGATTAAGTGTATTGGAAAACCTTAGTCCTGGGCCTTCATGTCTTTCTGCATTAACTATGGATAATTGTTGGCTGACCCCAAATAGTTACTATTGCAAGAAGTTGAAAGCTGCATCATTTTAGTTGACAACGTTCATATGCCAAATTACTAATTTGATAAATTTAGAGTTACCAATAAAGTCAATGATACATAGGTATGCAGAATGAACAAAAAAGACCTTTAACTTTGTTTTCAAACTTTGCATAGTCATATTTGCTTAGCGGCCCTGTGTGGACCCAACGTATTCTTTACTTCTTGTTTAAAGTAGACTTTGTGAGCTCCAGAAACTAGATGGCTCACACTAGTGGTACCCTGACACAGTGAAAGTTTAAGTAGTAAAACAGATACACCTTCTTAGCTCTTACTGTGAAGAAAAGGCCATCACTGCAGTGTCCATCTACCCCTTTTCAAAACTGCTGCTTATGCTAGTATAGGATTTCTCCTAAACTTTTCGTGCCTAGCAACAACATCATTTAGTTCAATAGAACCCACCATTATATTACACGTCTTTAGTTAGCAAAGCGTTATGAAGCTGTTCTTAATACCTTTGTTTCCAAAGGCTCTAGAAAAGAAGCCCTAGATTTCTAGTCGCAAAGCCGACTCCATCAGAAATCTGCTGTGAATGTGTAGTTTAATTAAGAAGGAGTGGGAGATATGTATTACCATCTTCACGTTATAGGAATTTCTGATTCCCTCATTATTAATGTGATAACTACTTTACTTTGAGTGACGCTCAGCCTTTGCTATATTTTATGTAAATTAAGAAATTCCCTTTTTCTAAATGCATCTCATATAATATTGTCACTTATAAGAGAGTGCCATTAAAAATGGTTCTTGTGACACTTCTACTTCAGTCTTACCTTCCATACAATGATATAAATTTGCTTCATTTTAACTTTCAATATTATATATCATATGCAATAAATTTAAGTACACCAATTACCCTTATTTTTTCATTTTCAATTTCTACCTCTGACTTTTAGTATTTTTTACTACATTATTTAAATTTGAACATCATTATAATGTTTCCACTCTGATATGTTCATTATGTCACAGATTTAATTTCTACCGATAACGATAAATGAACATTTTTTATACATGTTTATATTAGAAATTAATGTCTAGCAAGGTTGAATTATTCTATTAATATTTATGAGACTGGCCCAACCAAGAACACACCTCAATGACAAGGCCCAGGAGGGACCAAACCATACATCTAAGGTTGTTGGTTCTCTTGTAGTCTTTAATTGAAGTTGATATATTTTATTGGGCCAACATAGAAGATGTGAATTTACATAGACTTCTCCCAAGAGGTCTCTTCTTCAGATGGAATGGTTCCCTTGTGCTATTAAGCATACAATTAGAATAATTCTGTTATTAGTATTTCTGTGACACTGAATGAAAAAGCCATGACTTTGAGACGTTTTCACTCAACACATACTTGCACTTTTATATGGTGCTGTTGTTGATGGCTGTTGAGAAACACCACACGGCTGTCACATGCCGACGCTATTTAATGGCATGCCTTACCATTTTAAATTAGATGTCATTTAGATTGTATTATTCTCAGTCCATGTAGCAACCTTGGCACTCGAATTAAGTTTAATAAATCCGTGATTATTAGCCTGCGACTTTCTCTAACTTTGGCTAACTGCCAAATCTCAAGCAGTAACTTTTTAGTGAATAGACCCAAATGATTTTGATTTATATGTCATAGCTGTAGTCAAAATAAAGATACATAAGCCAGACTAGAATAGAAGAAAAATATTTGTTTATTGTGGTAAGCGTCTATACGCCATGTTTGCATACAGCTACGGCATATCGGAACAGATAAAATGCTGTCATTGTTCTGACTTTGAAGCTGGTATAATATTTTTCAGATATACAGTCCTTTACTTATTCTGTTATTGCCATCTGAAACAAGGCTGCCAAGCAGCACTAAAGAATAATAGTGAGAAGTCATCCTACTGTTCTGAAATCCCGCACTGCACACAAATAAATCAGACCTTGTTAAAAATTGCTTCCCTGCAGAAATCCCACCACAGATGACAGTGGTATTAAACAGTCGTGTAGAACATTTGGTTAATCTTCAGAAGATGATCACTGTAACTGCACTGTAAAACTTTAAAATACATTTTGAATAGTGTAGCATCATCAAGTATCCAAGATGAGAACATGTGTCAGTGTTTATGGGCGCCATAAAACACATTGTATCTGTAAGGAATTATTCCGCTGAGGACCAGTTTAAAATTTTATTTATGATATACCCAATATAACAAAATCAAATCCTGACATTTTTCTCTGTAAGAGAAATCATGGTGAGTTGAGCCGAAGTGTAACGAATAGGCAAACCATTAATTGGCTAAAAGAGATGTCTCATACTGGAGAATACAGTGTCTATTCACATGTGACTGTAAAATTAGACCTATTTTTGGTTAGTCACAAGTTTAAGTTTAAGATCACTTTATGTACAAATATGACCTTTTAAATCCAGTGAAGGAAAATGCTATATTTGGTTTCTTATAAAATCAGATCTTTGGCCAAATTATATTTAGTTACAGGAAAAGTGAGAAGGAACCCGTTAAATACCTAACTACTCTAGGTATCTGCTGACGTGCTATTAATATAAAGAAATTGCATCAGAGAGGAGAATGGTCATCATAATATTGTTAAAGGTGGATCATATACGTTTTACAAGTATTGTGCGTGGTACTTTTTATTTACAAGGCACCCGGCACTAGTTAATTAACATTTAAAGTCAGTCTTGAACTTTTCAATTGTTTTAATGAACCTGTAGGGATCAACAAATGTAACACATTAGCCTCTTAGAGGTAACATACATATTGTTACCAGCACAGACCATGAATTTATATATACTCAAAAAGGCCATGCTTATAATGGGTTAATGAACACTAAATTAGGATTATTAACGATTCTATGTGCAAATATTGTTTTATTGTCCGTCCCCTGCACAACCTCAAAAACAGTTAGTAGAGTTAAGAAATTATTTGTACCAACTACTACCTAAACACAGGTGCAAAGGTAAGCAAATAACAGTGTAATTATTGTTTTTTGTTGCATTTTTTAGCATTTGATTGTTTGAGGCTGAGACATTTTGTGTTTGCCATGAGCATTGAAAAACTTGGAGAATAAGGCAAATATTAGTTGCAGATTTTACAAGAGAAGCCTTAAGGTTGAACCCGTATTGCTCAGCATTGTATAAATAATTCAATAAAAGCAACGGGGGAGTAAGAAGAAACCGAACAATGTACTCATACATCAAAGTCCACTAATATTGCACAATGGAGGTTTGGGGCAATGATGACCTTGTAATCCATCCTTGTAATCCAAGCCACAAATCAATTTCATTAGCAATCTCGGGGGTGTTAGGATAGGATTGAGGTAACTGTCTCAATTAAGGGCTTGTACCTAGAATCATTTCAAACCTCTTGAAAAGGTTTGAGCATGACGTATGTTGCTTGAAACTTAACATGTCTTGTGCTAAATTGGTTCAATATATAAAACACGCACACATTCACAGATGGTTTATTTTTAACAAAATAAAAAGTTGTCTCATAATAGAATAAAATAAGACAAACAAAAAGTAAAGGTAAATTATCCAAAAGAGCATAAAGGCATGTAAGTGAGAATGTATTGATAAATAAATACTACTGCATCTGTTGAAGGGTCCTTGATGCCCAAACCAAATTGGAGTTTGTTAGAGTTATGTTTTAAATGCTCTTCATTAAGAACATACATGTCAAATAGTGTATGGATATCAAAATAAGTGGACATATAGGAAATATATCAAATACCTGTGTTAAAGTGATTGATTAACACATCTTTCAAAGCAATATTCTTTGACCTGAGTTTTTAGTAAGGATTCAAATGATCTCCACATATTACATGGTTTCTTGGATGTACTAATTGATTATATACAATTTAAGCTAAGTGATGTCCTGATGTGCCGCTCCATGAGTTACCAGATGTGCTTTAGTTGTTAATTGTGTTATCGTCATAATTATTAACTAATTGTGTGATTAGCTTTTGGGTTTGGTAGGTTTCAATATTATATGTAACATTGTATGTTAATCAACTCAATTTATTCATGAAGCACTACTACTACTCTTGCCGTATCACTACAGATGCTCAGTGAGATTTTCGTTGCACTGGGTCAAATACAGAACCAATTCACACTTGGCTGACCACATATTCAATGTTCATTGCCCAGGAACCAGGGAAAAATTGACAGGAAATGTAGGCTTCTTCTGTATTTTCATATTCATTTTCTTTGTCTGACATAATATTAAACGTTAAGATCTTCAGAAAATATATTTAAGACATAAGGAAATAAAAACACGGATTTGAAGCAATGAGTGCTGTCCTATTCAGGTCACTTTTTTCACAGTCATTTAATTTTCTCTTCACAATAGTTTATCTAAAGCTCCACAGATCAATATGCTGACATCTGTAGGACACTGTTAACGTGATGAGTAGATGATGCCTTGTTTTTCAGTTCCAGTTCAATATGCCGCGCACAAAAATATAGAATGGAGAATATACTTGTTTCAGAGACACTAATGTCATCTATCCAAAGGAAAGGCTATTAAAATGAAAACAAGGTCTATGAGGCATTACCTTATGCTGGAATATATATTTTCGCTGAAATAATGCATTTGATCACACGCATGGTATAGATGGTGTAGCATCTGTATACATTCTGGAATTGTCCCTGTATGAACAACATGCTGCGTATTTTTATTAAATATATCTTATCTTTATAATTCTTTATTAGTCTATAATGAACCATAGACAAATGCAGCTTGTTTAAATTTCGGTATTATTATTTTTGCATTAGAACGTTGTATAAAATTATTTACGAATAAAACTCTTTAAGGTTAAGTTTTCCGCAATTGACATGAGCATCCTGGTTTCCAGAATTTGCTGTTTGCTTATCAAGTTAATTAAACATTTCATTTACATACCTACAAATCATAGGTTATGTGTACAAACATTTCTGAGCATGCCCTTTTTACTTTATTTTTCCCGATTAGAATTTTGGAAAGAACTTGTTCAAAAAAGTAGTCTCTAATTTAGAGTTTTCTACTTGTCTTTGGTAACATTAGTATTCTTTTTTCCCCCATGAAGCGCAGGGACATGTTCAAAGGCACATGATTGATATTATGGTAATTATTATATTAAGTAATATCTATTTGATATTAAAGAATGATCTCTTATCAAACCTGGGTTCAGATTAATTAACTCTTTCACTGTTAGACCTATATATCTGGGTTAATATAAACTTTGCCTCGTCACAGAATATTTAAACATACTTGTACATTGTAGTAGTTCTTTACCAATGTGCACCCTACGGGACAGAGATAAGAAAGAGATTAGAAAACATAATAGTGATGGCACTGATTGACACATAGATCTCAGATGTTATAAAATAAAGATGGAATACAGTGCCGTGTCACAGTATGACAGATACAGAAATGTTGGCGTTCTTTGGCCATTATTGTGTTTCTTCCAAGATCAATTAATAGAGTTTACAACTGCAGGAAATGCAACAATTCAATCAGACAATGTGATCTGCCAATTCTTTGGGCAGATCATTTAATCTGTTTCTGTTATTGCACATGCTGTCAAACTGGCACCACTAAAGTCTTCTGTTTTATTAATGAGTAGTGTAACAGGGACAATTAAAATAAGTTGTGCTTGTAATAATTGAATCGGTATATCCGAAATGTAGGTTATTGATTTAGAATGAATAACATTTGTTTAATCAGGTGATTTTATTGCAATTTAAGTTTGCTAGACAAATATATATATATATATATATATATATATAGATAGAATTTTATTACATATTTATTTGCCAATCTTTTTGAGCATTGTAATGTAGTATAGGGGATGTCATGAGTTGGGGGCCATAGGAAACTCTTGGGTTTATATTAAATGTATCTAAATCTTTCTATCTATATATATTTGTGTGTCTATCTATCTACCAGCTGCTGTGTAAATTATTAGAATGACAGGGCTAAACTGGCGAGCCCAAGCCAAGCACACGATGAGATTGAGGGCTGCGATCTGTCACTGCACCAATGGCAGACAGAGAGCAGTGGCACGGTATATATATTGTTTTTCAAACATGAACTTTTTTTTTTTTTTTTTTTTTTTTTAACTATGATAGCACCGTGCTTTTGATTTGCTGCAGAGATCTGGGATTTAGGTATAAGTAAGCAGTGTGGGAGAGGGGGAAATGGAAAGCAGGTCAAATTATTATTATTTTATTTATAAACGCTAACAATTTATGAAGAATTTGTTACAAAACATAGGCAGTGGCTTAACTAGAAACCACGGGGCCCTGGTGCGCAAATTGCCCCGGGCCCCCAACTTCAACAGTTGTGCCATCATTGCACCCACACAACTGGTCTGTGTCTGCTTTGCCTCTTGCTCCCCTTCCAAAATACACTTATACAAATTATACACACTCCATCTCACCCCACTTACACATCCATGCTCACACACACACACAATACACACCCATGCTCACACACATACACAATTACACATCCATGCACACACATACAATTACACATCCATGCTCACACAGTTACACATCCATACTCACACACACAATTACACATCAATGCTCACACACATACACAATTACACATCCATGCATACACACACAAGTACACATCCATGCTCACATCCATACATACTTATATACAAACACATGTACATATATCCCGCCCCCATTTTCCTCTCACCGCTACTGCAGCTTTCTCTCTGGCTGCCCACGCACCGTGCGCAAGCAGCCTCGGTTTCAATGCAGGTTCATGTGATGTAAGGTGAACCTGATAGGTTCCTGTCTCCCCGTGCTGGGTCAAAATAGTTTAGAACAGGCCCTTCCGACCTGGTCGAAAGAGCCCTTTCTAAGCAAGTTTGAACCAGTACGAGGAGACAGGAATGTTACGCCAGTGCATATAGGTATGACAAAACTAGAATTGACAGACTAAGACAAACAGAAACATTAGGTAAAGAGGGCCCTGCTCGCAAGCCTGACCTATGGAATGTGATGCGTTAACAACTAAAGCATGTGAGAGTTAGTTTTAAAGTTTTAAAATCCACGGGACTTAAGATGGAATGGCCTTACCAATACATATTGCGTTTGCCGTTTGCATTACCTGTCCTTTCTTCTTCTTTCATATGGATAGTTTTTGCTATCATGTGCATGTAGGAGGGGTACAGGCTAACTTACATTTTCGTTGATTGTCCCTGAGGTTTGCGTCTGTTTAATGGGTAGAACTTGGATGACAAGTGCCATGTAAAAAAAATACTAAATAAAATAATAAAAAATTGGATTTGCTTTTCAGCTGACCTTAAGCTCGGCCCCAGCCATGACATTTTTGTTTCCTGAGTATCAATTTATATATATATATATATATATATATATATATATATATATATATAATCTTTTTGGCAATTTCAAAATAAACATTAAATATCTACAACGATGTATTCCTATTTTCCTATTCAGTAATATTAATGTATGTTTATATAATATCTCCTAAAGAGTTAAAAAACGAAATACATACAACAGATTAACAATCTTTGTAAAGGGAGAATATTTTAGGCGCATTCACAGCAGCGAGTTACAATGACTGCGGGGAATGCAATTGAGAAGATGCAGCAAAAACAGTGGAAATTGAAGACATAAGTGAATCAATAGATTAATGGGGAATGTCCCACTGAGACTTACAACATCAATTTTCCTTGCATAGTATGCTTATAACCACTTTTCAACTACAGCACTAATGCAGCAGTAAGTCCGAAATTATAATGCATTTATTTGTGACTATTTATCATTAAAAAAATAAAATATTAATTCAATTAACGCCATCTACCCATACAATGCCAAGATTTTCGTTTGTACAAAGCTAAATGATTAGGCACAATAGGTTCTATTTCAGTCCTCATTTTGTGCTTATTATCAGATTTGTTTGATGTTTCAGATATGGTAATTGTGAGCAGTAGTAAAATATGTGCTTTAGGACATTGAAAGGATTCGTTTGTTTCAACATCCAGAGCTGGCACAATATTTATATTGTATCGGGTAATTGGAAAGGAAGAATGCAATCCAACACTAGCATCACGTACATCAAATAAATGGCCACGTGTGAAATCTGAACATTATTTGACTACCCATTGTATAAAATATCTAAAAAGACTTAGACCAACTCTGAAATTAAAGGAAACTACACAATATTTTTTTTTTAATCAGTTCATAAAACACACAATAGTTAAATGAATAGTATGTTTGTTTAGATATTTTTTGTTATCTCATGCAAGCAAATGCCAATGACACATTTATGTATATGTATATATATATATATATATATATATATATATATATATTACATTTATTTATATAGTGCCAGCAGATTCCATAGCACTTTTCAATCAGAGCAGGATTTAAAATTACAACAAGGTCTTGCAAGGTTACAATGTAGTAGAACAGTAGGAGAGGACTATTTGGATGTGCTGGTCGAGTGTTATGAGGAAAGGTTGTACAGAAAGCATTTAAAATTTGCATACGAATGAGAAAATCTGACAGAACAGGGAAGGGAATTCCACAGAAGGGATACAGCACAGGTGAAATTAGTTAGGATGCAGGCGTGGGAAGAGGTAATGATGGTAGAAGGAGAAGGCCATGAGAGAAATAAAGAGGGCGGTTGGGGGTGTATGTGGAAAGGAGGCCAGAGATATATATACAAGGGTGCAGAGTTGTTCAGGGCTCTGTGGGTCAGGAGTTTGAATTTAACTCTGATAGGTATGGAGAACCAGTAGAGTGAGTGGCACAGAGGAGTGGCAGACGAGGAACCTTAACAGAGAAAGATTAACCTAGCTGCAGTGTTGAGGACGGATTGGAGTGCTGAAAGGCAGGATATGAGGAGACCAGTTAGTTGGGAGTTGCAATAACCCAGGGGGTATATCACTAGCATGTGGATTAGTATTTTCGTCGCTTGAGCTTCAGGTAATGCAAGGTCAGGAGGGGAGATATAGATTAGGGTGTCATCTGCATATAGGTGATATTTAATCCAAAGGCAGATATGAGTTGTTCAAGTAAAGAGGTGTAGATTGAGGTCGGTAGAGGCCCAAGAGTCCTGAGGAACAGATATTGGTTGGGGATATGTGTGTGTGTGTGTGTACAGATATATGGATCTGTAGCTATTGTGTTAAAAGCAGTGCTTCTGCTACTAGTAGGATAAAAACATTTCATTTAAAAACATTTTGACATATATTTATATAGTTTGTTAATGTTCCATTTACTTCTGACGATAACACTTTTAGAAACAAATATATAATTATGGTAAAATTCTACACATACGTAATTATTTGATCATAACTATTGTTTTCCAAGTTTTTCATAGGGCTCTAGCCCTTGGTCATGTGACATACAAATATGGCATTAATGGGTTCGGTGTTGCTAGAAATGTAAAAAATGTGGGACCTTCTGGGCATCCTATGATCTCCCCATCCCAGCTCTACCACAGCTCCACTTTATTTGTATATTGTAGGCTAGCCCGTCGCGAGCAACTCAGCCACTTCCACGTACCACCTGCCCTAAGAAGAAGGAGAGATGAGAAAAAAGAAAAGATCTACTTATGTTTCTTTACTTAAGCATTGTTTGGTTAAGCAGTATAACCAAGAATCAAGTTGACTTATGAATGTACATTTCTGCTTGGGAAATAAGCTTGATGCAGTGTTATTGTACACTATTAAAACTGACATTAATTGCACCAATATAACGTTAATTATTTGCAATTTTCAGTTTAATAAATAGATAGCTGTATTGGAGTGGAAATCATTACAAGATTTATGGATGATAGTTATTATGATGGGTTTATGGTCCTATAGTCAGGTTTAAATTGAACATAATATTCAGTGCAATTACAGAACTAGTTAGAAATGAGAATGTAACCCTTTCACATTGACCATAATACAGCCTTCTGTGGGCCAGGGCTGATGCTATTACTTGCTGCCATCTTTAATTTCTCAGATGTAACACTTGAAATGTGAAGTTATTTATATGTGAAGTGACATTTTTACTGTGCCTTACTAAATGAAACAGTTTCTAGGAAGCTGTAGATTATTCAAAGAGTCGCGGGTTTAAAAAGTAAATGAGAAGATGAGAGCTTAGATAATTAGCCATTTTATTTTCTCGTTAAGAAAGAAAACAAAAAAAAAGGCTTATTTGCCCTTTAAATAGACCAATAAAGTGAAAGTAGTTTCCCGCAGAGTATATTGAATAGATAATCTGCTCTCTCTTGGTATTAAAGAATAATGTATATATTTAAGTAGCCTTTGTCACTGTTTATGTTTTCCCTTTTGTAGGGTATGTTATACTTACACAGAAGCAGATTTTGGAAACAAAAGTCTTGCAACAAAATGCAAATTTTTTTAAAAGCCAGCAATTTCATGATGACCACATAAAAAATATAAAAAGGAACATTATTGCCAGGTTTTTGGTTAAAACAGCTGCTACTCTAATTTAATTAACCCCATATATTTTGTAAGTTCTCTGGGACTTGTAAACTCCTGCCTTCTGAGAAAGGTCCTTTAAAACCTATAAAGTTTATATGTTACGGACATATAACGAGACACTTGCTACAAAGTTGAACTATAGCCCACTGAGGAGAGGTTTATTCACTAAAGGTAGGATTAGCAGGAGTGTTCCGGTTCCAACTCTGTCACTTCACGATTCGTTATGAAGGGCCAACACTGGTTTCACCAGCAATGAATGGCTGAACTGGCCCAGTATAATGCATAATTTAATGGGTAAGGAAACTCTGAAGATATTTTACTGATAATCGATGCATATCCCGGCCTGAGTTTTTCCTGTGGCAGAAGCTCACTGGGGATGTCTCTTGATAATGTCAAGTTAAGGAAATCTAACCACCATTCTATTGAGTTATCTAATGTTTATGGTGTGTATGGGAGTTGATGTTTAAGTTGTCTTAAAGACAGTAAAGTTACCAGCTCCGAATTCTGAATGCACGATGTAAAGTTCTGTATCGATATCATTAAAAACATTCCATGAAAAAGAGTTTTACTCATAGTAACATAACAACAATTGGTACTTCTAAACAAACAAATATTAGAATCTATTTAGCAGTTTTTTTTCATTAGCATTTGCAGATGAGTAAAAGATTTTTTCAAATAAAAGTCAGAAAAAGTCAGATTTTATGTGTGTGCGTGCACTAAATGAGAAAGAAGAAAATTACAGCTAACCAGCAACTCCGCAAAAATGTTAAAACAGCCTTTGTCCCAAAGTGTAGTAAAAGTGAAAAACATCTTGTCATTTAGGGGTTAAAGGACTTTTTTTTTTCACAATTTCTGACCTGGCCCATTTCATTTTGTTCAGCTGCACTGCTATATAAAAATACTTTTACTCAAATGATAGGTCTTAACAAGCCAGGTAGGCTTAACACACAGTGGCACAACATTAATTCTCATATTTAAATAAAGCAAACATGTTGAGTTATTTTGTTTATTGCCAATATATATTGTGTTCAAATAACATAATTACTGGCTTGATAGCGGTCATCAGGACATATCAGGAGTATATTACAGTACTAATATAGTATGTAGCCAACCAATACAACTGATGGCTCTGTGAAGGTTCCCTGTAGAATTAATCGTATTCATTCTGGCATTATAGCTTCTTTGTTCCTTCTACATTTCTAAATCCTGCAGCTGCAGCATCTATGAATCCAGAAATCCTTGGGGTCATGTTCAGTAGTGTCTTCACTGCAATATCATGTGACAGTAATCATTTGTTCTTCAAAAAGAGTCACTGAAAAATGAGCCTCTAGCCACTTGCAACCATTGTTCCATATGCATGCACTGACTGTTTACAATTCATGGAAATACTGATGTCGTTATATTGCCTGTAACAGCATATAACAGAATGGAACAAAATAACATCAAATATTAATTGTTCTGATTCTGCATCTGTAATAATAAATAATAAAATAAATGTACTGTAGAGTCAATTTTGCAGGGGAAAAAAAGTATTTGCCTGTTCCCTCTGCGTTTAAAGCTGTGGAGCAATATTCCCCAGGGGTATTTGGTAGTGTCTTTATCTGGTTATTATTTTCATTGTATCCATCAATGTCCTGTTAAATAAAATATATGGAGTGAAGGGGTTGTGTTATAGCCATGGCAATTTGTGTTTCCTTGTCTTTAAATAGCATCTTACAGACGATGTATAAAAGATATCCATATTCATGTATTATGTATATAAAATATACAGTTCATATTAATCTGAAACAAGATTGTTATACAGTCTTGTTTTAAATCATATTGTCTTATATAAATACAGAATTATGGAATCAGGGCTGTCTAGGGACGTTGCAACCCCTCTGGCACATAAGCAGGGCTGACAATCCTATTAAGCAATCAAAGATCTCTCTCAAAGCTGACCCGCTTTTATACTAGCCAGCACACCCTCCATAGCAACCTTAACTAGTCCTATGCATCCTTAATGTAAGTATTTACCTATGTGGTAGTGGTGAGATCTCGAGAATGAACAATGAACCGCCTCCTTCATGGCCTAACTTGGGTAGAGGCTACATCCAGGCCTCACTTGTGGTGAGTGTTTCCAAGACGCACACACGCACTGGGACAGTGCTTGCACAAATTATGTCATGCCACACCTCCATTTTACCTCAACTGAACCCGGAAATTAGTTACAAAATCACCAAGCCTGCATTCTGACTTTCTCCTTGGTTGGTGTTACCCTCTGCATAGTTTCTGATGATCCAGTTTGACCTTTTGGCATTTTGATTTGCCTACTCCAGTGACCTTGTTCCTGCATCGAGATTTGGCGTTGGCGCCCTTGATTCTTGTTATAGACTCGGCTCTTCCTGCAATCTTACTCTTGTGTCCTATTTTAGTCCCAGGCATCTTCGATTCCTGTCCCAGCTAGTCAATTGACCTGCTTCCTTTATATACATTTGTCTCTGAGTCTTCAAATCTTCGGTTATTGCTTGTCCTGTGACTTAGACTTGATCTTCCGGTTGACCAGATCCTGACCCTTGCACCAGTCAGTTCCTGTACACCATTCTTCTATGACACTTAACAGGCAGGGCATTGGGATATGACATAATATTCTTGCACTCAGTATACAAGATAACACCCAGTGGGGAGGCTGTTGCACTGCCCTGGGTCAGGCCTAGGATAGCACGTATGCAAATGACACAATGTAATGCATTAGAATACACTGCCTCGTGTTAAATTGAACTATTATTATTTGTAGTCCATAATCCACTAGTTGTGAGACATGATTGAATTTACATTGAAATTTTTATCTTTTTTTATTATTACTGTGATTATTATTATTTAAGATTAACAAGAGATATGTTACTAGGCAGATTAGGAATGTGGGTAGAGAACCATGTAAGAGTGCTTACGGATGAAAAAAGGGTAGCTCTGCGCACAACCATTGATTTGACCAAATTTTGCTCACTACCTGTCCGTTTACCCTCAAGGGTCATCCTTGTTTTAGGTCTTTACTCCTTCTGTACAGCATTTTTTTATTGGTAAGTGTGCCTTGGGGCATCTAGAATGTAAACCTGGTCCTATGTGTATTAACTATCTACATTGAGATCAATCATAATGATATAGCTGGCAGCCATAATACTTAATATACTACTATAATACTATATAACATAACCAGGTTATCTGTAGAAATCTGTCTGTTGGATCGCTGTTGGATCTGTGAGTCTCTGTCTGTTTGATGTAGGAAGAAGCTACAGAATTGGTTTTATAGTCAGACGAGGACTAACAATAGGGCAAATGGGGCAGTTGCAGCAGAGACAATGGTGTCAAGGGGGATGTCTGTATTAGCCTGTACTGCAAAGTTTGCATACAGTACTTGTTGTGTCATGTGGGAGGTCTGGTGGGGTAAGATGGGGTGTTTGTAGAGAAACAGACTCCATTATGAGCATCAGTTAGCTTCCTACTTCCTGTCATGATACAGGCAGGCTTTCCCACTGATGACGTGCAACACACGCATTTCTGTGGGGGATGGGTCATGCCGCAAGTGCCACGACCTTGGCCTGGAGCTTCACCGCAGTGACCCGGAGATCCAGAGTAGCGGCGTTTCACCCAGTCTCCTGCGGAAGGAGCTGTATGTGTGCTAATGCCAGTATGTATACAGGTGCATGTGTGTAATGAGGTTGGAATATTTCTGTATGAATACAAGTGGTTATGCTTATTAAGCATATCTGTATGTGTCCGTATGTGTGTGTGTGTGCATTATGGTTCTCTGTGTTAATGTATGTCAATGTAGTGGAAGGGCTTTCCATGACATAAAGATTTCTGGAAGGTAATTGGCTATATTTGGGCATTCAGTTAGCTGAGGAACAAAACCTTGTTCTGCATGATCCCCCTCCCCTTCCCCAGCTTTGTCTGTAGATCCCCTCTTGCCTTTTTAAATATATTTTCTGGGTGAATTGTGTTCTATGAGAAGAACAGTAATCCTATTTCAATGGCGTGCTAATGCATTGTGTGTATATAAAGATACGTGTGTGTGTATATAATATATTGATGGGGCTCCTTGTAACAGTGTTGCCCCAGGGCCCAACCTGACCTTGATCCGCCCCTGCTTATAGTCTTCAATTTGGTCATTAGTGGATGTGTGCCAAATTTAGCTGGTAAGTGGGAATTTGATTGCATTTCATTCTTCTCTGAATACACCACGTTCAGTAGATCAATTGAAATTTTATTGCAATTTCCAATGTGTCCACTACTGAACTACCAAAATGTCATTTACAAAACATCCAGGTTAGCTTTTACATATAATTGGATTAAAAATGCAAGGTGACATTTTGCATCTCAATGCTAAATTACATCAGTGTTATTTCAAAAAGTGATATATTTGCCTGTCATTATAAAGAATGGTGAGGAAAGAGAATTGTAAGTATGTGTACCTGGATTAGGGTTAAGAGGAGTAATTTTAGCATGTAAAGTATGTACATTTTGAAATGTACTGTTAAAACGTATGGGGTAGCGAATACAAATGTGAGTTGGAAAGCTGTGTAATGGATCTGCGAGTTCAGTGAGGTTTATGAATGATTGGATGAGGGGGTATGAATGATAGAGGACTGTGTGTTTTAGGAGGGGCAGAGTACAGGAGTGGGTTTATAATATGGGCAATGGGTGATCAGAGGGTATATTTGAAAAGAAGCACAATGACAAATGTGTTCTATGGTTAGGGACGTTGGAGAGATGCAGATCATAGCACATAAGTGTACTGAATATCTTTAATCTCTAACTTCAGCTCCCCTTGGCCTATACACTTCCTCTAAGCCCCCACTCTGGCCTCTGCACTCCCCAAGGACTCGTCCCTGGCTCCTGTGCTTCTATCCGTGCCAGAATGGCAGCAGAGCCCATAGTCGCTTAATGATGTATTTGTTAAGATTTACAAAAGTACAGAAGTCACATCACCTGGTTAAATCACTGCATTAGGAGCCAAATTCCCTGCATTGCCCTCAGTTGAACCTAGCGTTCCATTAGGAACCATGAAGCTTGCATATCATGAAAGGAGATGGTGCAGCCTGGAACCGTAGATAGAAGTTACTTGTCTTCTGCCTCGGCAGCTATGTGCGGCCAGTCAGTCCAATGGCAGCAGGGCCCATAGTAGCTCAATGATGTATTTGTTAAGATTTACAGAAGTACAGAAGTCACATCACCTGATTCGTTGTTAGTGTGGATGTTGTTTCATAAAGGTATGTATTTCCTGTTTGCCACCACATGCCAAATGCAGTACATACCTAATCTATGTCATCATTTGGGATAGGAGTGAGTAGGAGGCAATCTTCAACCTCAATCAGTTTAGTTTACATTTATATGGGTTCTGTCTCAATTATAAACAATTATTATTATTTTAAGTTGGAAAGGAAAAGATCCCTAGACTGTTATTGTTTTTAGCAGCCTATATAAATATTTCACTAAAGAAACTTTTTAGAGAAAATGGAGAAATGAGATATATGATCTCAAATAACACTGATAAGGATAAAATGCATACAGTGCATAATAAGAATCCTGATACCCCGGGACAAAAATTCTATTGTAATAGAGAAAATTCCTCTGTTAGTATCGTAAATTAAAATTTCCATCCTTGTCCTCAGTGCTGCTAACAAAATTAGTTTATGAGCTGGCACATCTATATTGTCATATCATTAGACACTGCTAATAAGATTGCACTTTTATAATATTTTTTCTTTTAATGCCTGTGCACAACATTTAGCACTTTTTTAAAAAAACTGGTAAAACAGATGTGTTCAGATAAGCCATTGATTAGAGATTGTTTGCATTAAATTACTATGATAACCTTGAATGACCTTGGAACCCATCATAGAGACGTGGTTTAGCTGTTCAATTACCTCTGAAACCTATACTAGGCTCTGCACGTGTGCTTGCAATGTGTATGTACTATTTGTCCTTGGTGTTGTGTCAAAGATGTCGATCCCAATTTAATCTTTTTAATCTCAAAAGACGATATGTGCACCAATAATGAAAAAGAAAATGTAGTAAATAAACTCTTTCCAGGTGAGGTGTAGTTTAATGGACAACATGACATCAGTAGCTACATGACATTTTCTTTCTATTTTTGAAGGTTGATATCTCATGGGTGTTCCCTTGGTTTGCCCTTGTAAATAATATGTCTCTAGCTGCCTATATGTAATTAGCTTTTTCCCCACTTGGTAAATGGTTAACAAACACAAGTAGCAATGTAGTGCTACAAAAAGGAGAGTGCAGCCCTTAATGCCACTCTGTGTACTTTGAGGTTAACACACTGTGTCAACATTGATACATATCAAATAATTTAAACCTATAGAAATATAGTTGATGATTAAAATAAGCATTGTATTTCAAAGTAACTTCGTGCGAAGCAATAAAAGAGAAAGAAAAGCCCTTAACCAAAATAAAAATTCACATAGAGTACTTGGTCAGTAGTGAACACGTTAAAGATAATATGACCTTGAAAGGTCTCACTCATTCTAATATGAATATAGAGATAATGTAAGCTCTGACCCATTTCATCTTTTCCCAGTGTATCTAAACAATATGATATGGATAGCGGATATACACAATAGAAAACAGGGGTGGGGGGATTACAGAGAATAAATGTGCCGCCTAGACCCAGTCTTCTGTAGGGTAATGGCCTGTTGAGGAGATCGGAGATCTGCCTTGTGACCAGCCAATTAAGCAACAGCACCTGCAACAACCTGCTGCCCTAGACCCAGTCAGCCTAGGTCAGCATACCCCATGGGGGTCTACCTGTCACAAAACCTGAATACTGAGTCCTGTATTGCCAGTAAATATCATATGCCTTAGTGCATCAGGACTATAAGTACCCCAAAAATGTGGGCATGAAATGCAGCATGCAGTTGCTGTTCATAGATCTACTACAGTTTATCTCTAGAGTATTCTAAGGAGCTGGCCCCTTAATGCATCGCAGGTTTCCACACCATTTCTGCACGTCTACAGTGTTTTATATAAAGATACAAGTCTAAACTCCACTAAAAGAGTTGTTTTTTTATACTATATCTCATATGCACAGGTGACTAATTAATGGCAGGCTGTGTGAACTGATTGAGTCACAGCTTAATTCTATACATATTAAAGCCAGCTCTGTTAGGAATCTTTGAGAACCTTTAAGGTAATTGGAGGTTGTCACCACAAGTGATCCTGCATATAGAGGGACACGTAGAAAAATGTTGCTGTGACATAAATAGCACAGTTGCCCGCAGTTTGTGTCTGTGCATTTGTGGAAAATTAATAATGCTTGAAAGGCAAACCAGAATGATAGCTTAGGTAAAATACGAAGTGTGCTAATCATTAAGTATTTTGTTGAATGTGATGGATAAAAAATAGAAAAGCTCTAGATTTTTAACAGATACAAGTTTACACCACTCCATCAGCGAAATCTAATCTACACTGTGTAAACAGCCCGCAGTTCGTGTTTATTGTAAAATTTGTACATATTTATTCTGTCTTATAGTCAAAATACCCATACTGGGTAGTGTGTATTTACTAAAAAGTCGAGTTGTCTGTTGAGTTGAGGGTCAATTTTACTGAGTGACTCAACTTTAGCTGGTGCATATCCATGCTACTACTCACAAAGCAATGTGAGGAATAGGAATACAGCCTGCAAAGGCCTCCTTCTAAACCCCATCCTACGGCCAGTTGGACAGGGTAATTTATATATAACAAACAACCTATAGGAAACCCACCTATGGCTCCTCCATCTCTATTCTGTGCCAGTGGCGTGGGGGTTTGATTTAATGAATAACCCTTTGGGGAGGCATTGAGTCCTCCCAACCATCCCATACTTACTTCATGTGCAATGCGATATTAACATATAATTTAATGCCTTTTTTTAATGCCATCAAGCATTGCCTATCGTCAATCTCAAATTCTCTCCTTCGCTCTATGGAAAGAGACTATCCCAGAATATAAAATGGTTATTCGAATAATAAAAAAATAAAAAAACAGCCACATTTCTTTCTCCTTTTGTGAACAGACTCAAATTACATTATATTACATTTATTTATAAAGCGCCAGGCGATTCCGCAGCGCTGAAATGAGTCATTATACAATTATTGTTAACATAGATGCTTATAAAACTAGAATATTAATTACTAATTATCATTCAGTAATAAGGTAGGCATAAACATTTGGTAAGCAGGTAGGATGGACATATACTTTATATATTTATAAATATATGCAAATCAAGATGTAGCTTGCATTCTTTCAGATTCTGTACTTTAATATACATACATCAGTATACAGAATAATCAGAGAACAGGTTTCACAAATATGTAAATTGCTTATGACATCAAACCTAGTGGATTGTTTTACGTAAAATGATTTGTATCATTAATTTTTTTTGTCTGTTTCCAGTTTGTTCCCAGTTTTCTCGTGGAGTGTATGCCATCTTTGGATTCTATGATCAGATGTCCATGAACACATTGACCTCTTTCTGCGGCGCCCTTCACACATCATTTATTACACCAAGCTTCCCTACTGATGCTGATGTGCAGTTTGTCATTCAGATGCGACCACCCCTTAAAGGAGCCATTCTGACTCTTCTTCACGAATATGACTGGCAAAAATTTGTTTACTTGTATGATACAGAGAGAGGTAAGCTATCATATGGAAATATTTGAGAAACACTGGATGTCAGTACATGTATGGAAGTAATCTTGAAGAAGTAATAGTTACAAGCTACATATATATTTTACTTGTAAATGTTATTTTTTTTTCAAATAATTTTATGCTTTTAGACACTCCAGATAAGAGTGCGTTATATACAAAACAAATACGAGTGGGTTATATTCGTTGTTAAACACACAGGTGTTTCCGCTAATAGGCATAAGGAACTCAATGGTTCCTTTTGATTTCCTCGCAACAATCATCAAATCTTCAACTGTATCTTTTCTTGCATTTTGTATGATGTCATTTGCATAAACAACACTGAGCAATCAGCTCTATAACACAAACTGTTGTGTTATTTTTTTTAAGAATAGAAGCATAATGACTCAAGTCATATTAAGTGTTTTCCTATGAATCAACAGCAATTTACTGCAGTTTCTTTCAGTAAAAGTACCGTTTCTGTTGCCATATGTAAGAGCTGAATGCACCTTGATAGAATGAACTGGTCCATGTCTAGAAGTGGTGGGAGTCAGTCCTTCAATTGTAATTAGAGTTTATTTGTATGAGATGTCTATACTGCAGAATTTATTTTCTGCTGATTGGTGAAAAATATATAACCAACAAATAGCTTTGCATAAAGATTGTGTTCCCATCCCGTGGATCACGTCATACATCTTTGGCTTGCCCACATCTATGTACATCAAGGCTGGGGATGACACGGTGGCCCTGGCACTTTAAGGCCTGCATCTGTCAAATGACGTGCGTGCAGCTGCTGTTTAGATACGCATGGCCACACGTTATGTTTTTATCCTTACGCAGCATGTGGCCACGCATATCTGCAGAATCCGATCTGGTACTATAGCGCATCAGTAAATATGAACCCCTGTGAGCTTATGGTCCACTAGGCATTTGCCCCATGTGCCAGGTAGATATACAGTGCAAAAGTGCAACAGAATACTAAGCTAAAATGTAATTAAGCAGTTATAGAGATGCTTCTGATGGGTCAGTATTGGGAAATCACCCCTAGTTTCTAGGTTAGTGTTTTTCAGTCATATTCTTTTGCACACAAGACCTTTTAGATTCTGCAATTGTTCTCCACATTATGAGACTCATAGTTACTCAAGGGCACTGAGTAGGCCTAGGGTTGTCAGGTGTTGCCTAAGATTACATAAGATTAGAATGGGCCTGGTTCTAGCTGGTCCAAGGGCATTTGGGCTTTCTTTCTTCTTTAAAACTGCTAACAAAGCATTCAAAATGGGAATCTATGTAATTTAGGTCTATGAAAATGGCAGCCGTAACTTGTTTTAATATTGCTTTAATGCATTTTTTAATTTATAAGATTTGGAAGATAGTTCTCTATACTATGTAGTTCTGGAAATACATATTTCCAATAAAAAATAATGACCAGAAATCCAAAGCTATAAATTGAGCGCTTTGAAGCAACCCACTATTAAGTTTACAACACCAAAAATCACTCATATTTGGCCGCATCACCCAAATGAACCAGTCAAATCACTGAAAATTCTGATGGTTTATCAGATTATTTAATACGCAAAAATACTTCTGTATATCCTGTGTAATTCTGTATAGACTATCCATGGGAATAGAAAGCACCTTCTATATATTGTATGGTGTGGTAAAGTGTATGGGAGAGTGGTTGATGGGATATATATCTCACCTGGTTTCCTCAGCCAGGCACGGTAGCAAACCCAGGAGCCCTCAGGTGAGGCTTCCTATGCTCATTACTGGGGAGGAAGCCTTAAAAGAGAGGGCTGTTGGGTTTGAAGGAGGGAGGAGAAACTGAGTGAAGGAGCAGCTGCAGCCCACCAGGTATGAAGCTTTACCTATGGAAAACCTGTTACTTTGCTTTGTGCCAGGCCTTAGGCTTGTAGAGAGGTATCCGGATGTTTAGTTAGAGCCGGACAGGCTTAGAGTTTGTTTTATTTTCAAGGTGCTCTGTGCCTACAGCATCCAAATAAACACACTTTACGTTTGAAACCTGTGTGAATACTGTCATTGCCGCCCCATGCGTGAGCTGTTCCCTACAATGGGTTTATACATTTATTTTTTTTTTCTCACTGACTGTTTCTCATTATTACAGACAGTAATATAATAGTATGTAATGTCAAATGGAAGTTACAATGCCTTCCAGTTTTCTTGAATTAACTTTGGCTGTATCTTGACATTGTTTAACAGAATCCTGCCATGCGAAACAAAGGGGATGTCTAATTAAGTGACATCAACAAAAAGTGTTAATTAATATTGTGTCAACATCAAGTAGCATGGTTATTGTTTTTAACTGTGCATTTTACATTACGGTGGCAAGTGCTCAACAGTTTAAAAGCTTATTTGGGAATAAATCCAGATATACAGGGTGTATGTGTGTATATCTAATGCAGAGTGATAGATTATCTTGCCATCCCAACTATTTTCGAGCTTGAGCCAAAGGTCCGCTGGTACATGGGAATTGTAGGTCACAACAGCCGGGATGCTAGTGAAGGTTCCACCAGGGGAGTAACACCGGCATCTGAAGCCCCTAAGGGTATGGGCCCCTAGATTTTATCTGGCATTACATCTATCCTTTTATACAAGTAATGGTACGGCTTATCCAAGATCAGCTCTTACAAGACAACAGTCATGTTAACCATTTTGAAACGTATAAGAAAAGATGGCTGATTTTGCTGCATTAAAATTGCACCATATAATAATTGCAGAAGATATTATATATTCAAATGTAACTCTTTGATTACATTGAGTGTATGCATGTGTGTATAGAAATAATATATACCATAGTAACTTTTACAATAAAATTCCCTTAGGTAAGCACTTAAAGCATCCAATTTAAATTGATATTGTAGAACATTTTGCACACAAAATTACCAGATGGGTGGTCAGGCATGCAGGGAAAATATTCAAAGAATGTTTAAATGTTGCTGCTAGCATTTGTACATATTAATGCTACAGCCGGAGTTGCAAGTGGCTGGTATTCAATTTCCCAAATAACATATTGTGATGTTGATATTTCTTTGATACATTTTACATTTCATCTGTTAGCTTATATGGCTTCTTGTAGTGTTTGAATGTGGCTCAAATCATTTCTAATTCAACAGCTCCCTGTATATTCCACTGCTAGCCAACTAGTGCTAGCGAACAAATGATAATCAAGGGGCTCTACCAAGTTGCACGCTGACTAATTGGCCAGACACTTGCAAGGAGAAAGCTATTTCAATATTTTTGTTCCTGCTTTGCTAGTTCTTTAAAAAGCAGCTTGTTATGCCCCAAGGGTTCAGAGTAGTCTAAAAAGTAATTCACATCACTATTCTTAACCAATGTCAGCTTATCTTCTTGCATGAATAAGGCTTTAAGTTTTCATACTTAGGTGCTGTGCCTTAGGAATGGAAATCTGAGTGAAGCCTAGTCTGTGTGTTTTTTTTATACAATGGGTAGGAAATAACCACAATTTCCGCAACCAATTCAAAAGGTTATTTATATATAGAAAAAGGAATAAAATGTGTTAGTAATACAGCATTCTCGTATCCATATGCCATCCACAATTTCCTGGGCTTCTAGCCAGAATGAGAAAAAGAATCAAAGCCATAAAGATGGACCAAAATCAAACTCGCCGCGTTTTTAGTGCACTGTGACTCAATTATTCTTCTGCTTAAACTAATTTACGGAACAACGTGTGGCTGGTAAATGTTAGACTTCTTCACTAGCATAGTAGACAATATTTCAAAAATTCAGAAATTGTGTGCATACTGTCTAAAGACGCAGAGAATGGTCACTGGACATGAGCTAGACAATAAAAACGGATACAGCTTTTCTGCGCAGATCTTCTTTGCATCCTAATAATGTAGTGCAAGCAGATCAATATTTAAACAATCT
Source organism: Sceloporus occidentalis (assembly GCA_023333645.1). Lineage (NCBI taxonomy): Eukaryota > Metazoa > Chordata > Lepidosauria > Squamata > Phrynosomatidae > Sceloporus > Sceloporus occidentalis. Next base: position 2,975,201 of record JALMGF010000034.1, on the reverse strand, counting down.
TCAGGAACAAATGATTAATTATTAACAGATTTAATTATAGAACTCGTACAATGGTAGTGACAGATTACCGATAAAGATTCTCTGTTACATTAATATAGACATAGGACTATGTTTTGTAGGTATTACTTGTTATGCCAAAATCACAACCAGTGAGCCACAAGTCTCAATGAGATGAGACATTATTTACACACACTGAGGAATGTGTATTTGTAAACAAATACTGCAGAACCAGGAGCGATGGTATTTTAACATTTTAGTGGAAATAAAAATGGAGTTCAGACAGAAGTAATCAAACTCACTTAAAAAAAAAAAAAAAAAAAAAAAAAATGAAAAAATAATGTAATAACCTTCTACGTCAATTACTTCACAGATATGAGGAAAACAAGAAAACCAAACAGTGCTTTAGCATATAGAAAATTGTTATGATATGAGATAACCACAAAAAAATCAGGCAGAAGCAATCAAACAGTGCTTTAGCATGTAAGGAGTTAATATAGTCAAATATAAACAGCCATGGATATAAATGTTTATGCAAGTAACATCAAGTGTTACACTAAGTCCAGAGCTGATGCAATAAACAAGAGGTGAAGGGAATAACACTGATAATCTTGTTATTATGGCAACTTTCTGTGGGTGGGATATATTAGGCAGCAAGTGAATATTTCCTTCTTAAAGTTGACGTGTTAGAAACAGAAAAAACGGGCAAGCGTAAGGATCCGAGCGACTTTGACAAGCGCCAAGTTGTGATGGCTGGACGACTGGGTTAGAGCATCTCAAAAACTGCTGCTGTTGTGGGGTGTTTCCAGGCTGCAGTGTTCAGTACCGATCAAAAATGGTCCAAGGAAGGAAAAGCGATGAGCCACAGGGTCATGGGAGGTCATTGATGCACATGGGGGGGGGAGGCTGGCCCATGTGGTCAAATCCAACAGAAAAGCTACTATAGCTCAAATTGCTTAAAAAAGTTAATGCTGGTTCTCATAGAAAAGTGTCATACACACAGTGCATCGCAGTTTGTTGAATAGTCAGGGTGCCCCATGCTGACCTCTTTCCGCTGACGAAAGCAGTGGTATTCCATAGGATAATGTGCCCTCCCACAAAGCACAAAATGGTTCAGGAATGACATGAGGAAGACAACAGTCCAAGGTGTTAACATGGCCTCCAAATTCCCCAGATCGCAACCCAATTGAGCACCTTTGAGATGTGCTGGACAAACAAGTCCGATCCATGGAGGCCCCACCGCGCAACTTACAGGGATCTGCTGCTAACATCTCAGTGCCAAATACTACAGCACACCTTCAGAGGTCTACAGAAGTCCATGCCTCGACGGCTCAGGACTGTTGTGGCGGCAAAAGGGGACCTACACAATATTAGGCAGGTGGTCATAATGTTATGGCTGATCAGTGTATACTTAGGTACTTATTATGTAGCTTTATCTGTTTATTTAGAATTCCACGCCATGGACATAGATTGATCATTGCAACCAACGTATTTTGTTTTCAATGTCAGTTTAACTTATTAAATACCCTTGAACATTTAGATAAGCCTCTATAACATTAACTCGAATATTGTCTTTTTTGCTGGGTTATCTTACTATAGAAGTCACCTCTATGTATAGCTGTTCAGACAAGAGCACACGATAGGTCAATAAATCAATTTTGTATGTAATTTTCAGTCTTTTGTTAATTGATATATTTCCACATACCTCTGAGCCTTCTTTTTAAGATCAATGTCTGAATGCTGGGTAGGCTTGCCTTATTTTGTTCTTTAAGTTTGTCACAAATATTACTTTATTAGCAATAGTACAAAAGATCTAAATAGTTAGGAATGTCTTTTGCAGATGATACAAAGGTTTGCAGCAGGGAAAACATCCATGGTAAAATAAGGCAAGTGATTTACACAACTAGAAGAATGGTCAAGAGTTTGGCAGTTGCAGTTTAATGTTGAGAAATGTAAAATAATACACTTGGGATGTAAACACCCCAAGGCAAAATATGGCACTGTTCTGTCAATGACAGCAGAAGAGAAGGTAAGCAGACAATGCAGTACTGTGTGTTGTAGTGTATAGCTTGAGGCATTAGTAGCAGAAAGAGAGATGAGGTTGTACCATTTCACATATGTCTGGTCACATCTCACCTAGAGTAATGTTTACTGTTCTGGAGACCTCATCTCCATATCTTGAGAGTTTGGAGAGAGTTCAGTGGAGGTCAACTAAAACGGTAACGGTTTGCAGGATAAAATGACTAAGGTATCTTAATCTGTATAGCTTGCAGGAAAGAAGAGAGAGGAGAGATGAGATAGAAACATTTAAATAACTCACAGAAAGGACGTTTATTTCAGATAGGAAAGAGGCCATAGTCTAAAACTAGGCGGTCAATTGTTTACATGTAATGTAAGGGAGTTTATCTTCACTGAGAGGGTGGTAGATAAATGGAGCAATATCCCATCAGACGTGATGAAGGCTAATACAGTATACAGTACGGGAAATTAAAAATGTGATTGAAGATCAAGAACTGATTAAGGTCTGGGTCTCTACATAAGAAAATAATGGGCAGACTAGGTGGGCCAAATGGTTCTTATCTGCCATCTAACGCTGTGCTTCTATTTCTCTGTATTACATTGAGTGTTCACTCATTTCCAAAATCAAGCTAGGTTGATGTTCCATTAGACCAGGGACGTCCAACATGCGGCCAGCTGGACATCGATGTGCGGCCTGCATAAGGTTTGCAGATGTAACCGCAACTCCAACCAGAGCCCGGCCTCTTTGGGTGAACGTTTTGCACCGCACCAGGGTGCAAAATTGGGTGGGAAGCATAGCACAAGGGGTGAAGTGTGATATGTCTCCCTACCATTCCTCCAATCGAAGGAAGCGGTGCGCCCGGAGCTTCCGCCCTTTTGCGGAAGTTGCCCTGGGAGGCCTAGTTCACAGAGAAGCAGGCAAAGAAATGAAGACACGGGGAGAAGGAACGGAAAAAAAGGTTCAGAAGAAAGATAACGGAACACATGCATTTCTGTTGAAGTAGCCCACTACAGAAAAAAAAACTTGGACATCCCTGTATTAGACACTAGAGAACTATGTGGAGAATTGTGTAAGTGAAAGCAGTAACAGAAACATAATTCCTTGCACTGTTGAATGCACAAACAATTCCCAGAAAAAAGTACAGCCAAGTGGCCCCCAGTCTTCCACCACTCTGTATCAGCCCCCAATGTGCATTTACATACACACACTCTCATTCACCACACGCATGCCCTCCTGCACTGAAACACACATTTAATCATGACAAATTTTATTCATAAGTTTTGCCAGGAACACTTGTCATGTGACACAAACATATTCAGTAGGTTGCTTCCATAGAAACCAAAAAAGCATAAAAAAGTTTTTGTTCTTTTAAAGTGTTAAATCTCTACATATCTACTATTTTTTTGTTCGATATACTAGAAACTGCAGTCAGTGTTTTGTCTACGTGGAACATAACCTTTAAGGGTAGCAGCATAATATAATCATAGTAACCAAAATATTAGACTTGTCCTTCTTGTTATAACATTTGTTAAAACGTATGGATCATTTTATATGGTAGTCTTCATTCATACTGCAGATTATGTACAGGAAAATTTTCTTAGATGTGGTTTTCTACTCATCCCCCTCTGCAATAACTCAGATGGAACACATGCCCTGAAGAAAGAAGCTCACTCACTGTAACTGATTGGTGCCATCAATAACAAACACATCAGCACTTTGCTAGTCCACTTAGGTCTTCTGTTTAACTGTTTAGGTTCTAGAGTAGCTAGAAACACTGTCATCCAACGCATGGGCAATGAGGATTCTCGAGCAAGAGAAAATGTATATATTGGATGGGTTCTTATCTGCCACCAAATTCTGTTTGAATGTTTCTGCCTCCCAACTGACCTTATTATCTCCCCATCACACTGGTCCATTCTTCTTTCTCTGTGGTTTCCGTATAATACCTCTTGTTAAGGCCTCATCTTTCTACCCCCTAACTCCCCTATACTGTAAGTCAATCTATTGCTAACCTACTGACTGTGATCTACACCATAGCCTTTTTTTCTACACCATAGCCTTTTTTTTTTCTTTACCCTGTGTTAACTTTCTTCCAAGTCAAGCACTTCTTCTTTGACTTTTCTCTGCATGTTGATTGCATTGCAAAAGTAGGTCTTTAGCATCTGTATCAACTATCTTACTTCCAAGTAGACACAACCCGATCATCATAGAGTCTGTATTTTCCTTTCCTGTATTTTTGTTACTTTTGCTGTGCCTAGCAATCAGTTCGCTAAGCTACTCCAAACGCCAACGTTAAAGCCACCACGACATAGTTCTGTTACATGGGCTGCAGATATAAATCATGTAATGTGCATACTGTACTGTAAAAATCACCCTACGGGCAAAAGCAGATAGCGAAAAGGCCATTAGCAGTGAAACAGAATGTTTTGAGCTATAGCGGACCTCTAAAAAGGACAGATCGTTAATAGCCAAAATTCAATGTGTGAAACTTCAAACACACTTAAATTATTGGAACAAAAATCTTTTTCCCCTTAACAGTACAGAAGATTTAATTAGGCCCCCATTCATTTCCCTTCACGAAAAAGCATCATCTCTCTTGATGTAACTAAGTTTGTTAATCATAGAGAAGAGAAGCGAGGGATAATTTCAACTGCATCTACCAGGATTTATGAGCCATGTGTGCCAGATTTTTGCTGGTTTATTAATTGCTTTAATGTTGATTTTTAATCAGTTTTACAATGGGGAAAATCAACACAATTATAATAAAAACAATTAAGCTTGGAATGTGGTCAAGAAAAAAATGGAAGCTTGAAATATTTTATTTTCCTATTCAGTGCATGTTCCTGACACAGTTTTTCAATTTGATTTAATAAAGATGAGAGCATTTTTGACTTTTAGCTCAATAAGATCTTAAAGTTGCTCTGCCTCTCACTTACCATTTATTTCCTGTCTTATAATTCACATAGGCTTGACAGATGGTGTCACTACTAAAGAAAATGAATTTGATTTTTTTTCTAATCGTACATAGCAAAAAAAAAAAATTAATGGCCAGAACTGGAACATAAACGTGTGTATCACATACAGCCCATTGGACACACTGAGCAAAATGGCGCTCATGCAGCCAACCTCCTTCTTTAGTGTGCGGCCACCTATGGCATACACCCAGGCTACATGCGTGTAAGCGTGTAGCATGTGGACGTATGTATCAGTCACTGACTTTAAAGTCCCGGGGCCCAAATTTAATCCCAGTCTGTGTGATTTGCCAGTGTGTTCTTTTTTTTTTCTTGTCATTCGTTATACAGTATATATATTTCCTTTGTAGATTTTGTGTCTTCAGAAAGTGTTTTCCGTTTCAATTCCTCTGAGGCTATTTGCGGTTTTACTTGGTTAGCACTGCTTCACAATAGTGTATTGAAGATATAATGAAACTTTTCTTGGAAAACTGAAGCTTTTAATTATTTTCCATCATTTCTTAGAAGTATGAGGTTTTCTAATGTACCTCCTGTCCCAATGTTTTTAAAGAACGTTTATGATTGCACATCACTTAGTTTGTTGAAGTGTACATAAATTTAATCTCAAAAAGGTGTGTAATATATATATATATATATATATATATATATATATATATATATATATATATATATATATATATAACAAATATGTGTACTAGTTTGTATACAATGCAGAAGTTTTTGCTTATATCCAGCATGTTTTGTACGTATATATGTATTGGTTGCCTTTTTTTGCCTTTTTTTAATTTGAATTTTTCACACAAATTCTTCCAAACACTGTGTTACTCTTTACATCTTACAAAACATGCATTGTGGTTATGACCTTCTCTGGTAGTGTGAACTATGAGAAGGCTGATGTAAATGTAGTTTGGATAAAAATAATGAATAAATTGCTTAAGTTAGTGTTCATATAATAATCATTTACCTTTTACTAACCAACTATATATGTGATTTTTACATTGTATAGAATATTCCTGTTCCTGTATTCCAAGGACATACAGTACAGTACAAATTATGCCCAAGGGGAAAATATTTTTCTTAAGTAGGAAGCTGTTTTCAGTTTCTCTATTGTCTTCTGACTTAAGTTGGTAAAATTGGTTGGCATCCTACTCATAAGGTTGTACTGAGAATGTATGCAACAAACACATTACACAATTCTTTGTTTCGGTATTACATTGATGGATCTTTTCCAATATTTAGCTGCCTCTCAGCGTCCACATTTTTGTACATTTTATGTAGGGTAAAAATGTCATTCATGCCAAAGCTGATTACCGAGCTTCTGAGTGTGTTTAACCCCCTGGTGGAGGACAGATGTTACACCTACTCCCCACCTAGGTTTTCCTCGTCCTGTTCAAGTTTTTTGGAGCTAGCCCAGGAACAGACTGAGGATAAGAATCAGCCTTGGTAATTTAAGGCCAGCAGCTAATTATTTACATGTTTGGCCATCCAGTGGATGCATGTTGCTGAACCCTACAGTCTTACATTACCAGCTGACACCATTGCAGCATGTATCCAGTAGGCGTCTGCACACTAAAGCACGCATGAGTGACACATATAAATTTGTCCCTGTGCCCAGTGCAGTGTGGCACGTGGTCATGGGTGGCCAACCATTAATACAAAAGGTTTGTCTGCTGTGTCACCAACAGTTGATGAATGGGAAGTCCAGTGTAAGTAAAAAGTGCTACCTTGCAGTGCAGGGTCTGTGCCTGATAACTCTCTGGATTTTACCTGGAGGCTTCAGAAGTCAGAGCTGATTGCCAGGCCTGTGGGTCATTATGATAAATCTCGTGTGGGTAATGGCATTTGGTTCTGGCCACCATTGCCCAGCTTCCACTCGTTCCTCCATCTAGTCTTTTTGGGGGCTAGCCGTGCCCCTAAGATGCACAACTTACCTAATACATGACAAGCTGAAAAGATTGGAAAGGGTTAAAAAAGACAGTTCTGCTTGCATGGTAAAAGGCAAGGGAAAGACAAATTTTATCTGATAAAATAATGTGGAAATGAATTGTGGTGGCCACGTGCTAAACCGTTCTGGGCTTCATTTAGCCTCTTACCTTGTTGGTTTATATTCAATACTTAGCACTTACATTGCTGTATGTGACTTTAAACATGTTGCTTTTCCCCCAGTATTATACATCAAGTTAAACTAAAGGAAACAGACCAGTGGGCACATTTAATATATTAGAAATTCAGTGTTGGTAAAAAGACCTAACAAAGCGACAGATAGCAAAAACAAAGAGCCCAATTACTGTTGTGTGTTTCTCTGTTGGGATATAAAGTGCATTGAGTTCTCTTTTTATATTTAAAAAGGCGTTTTTTGCGGTGTATAAAAAATAAACAATGTCAGAGAGGTGATATGTGCTGCAATGGTAATGTTATTTGCCTCGATTGGTTTGGCATGTATCCTATATCACAACGAATCATGCTTTTAGTCTGTAGGTCCATCTAATAATCGACTGGTGCTCATGCGTCTTGGTTTTACAAATAAATAGCCTACATAGTTTTATTGCTGCAGTGAAAAAAAAATCATTTGATCTGTTTCTAACAATCCAACTTTTTTTTTAGATTCAACATTTTGCATTAAGAGAGAAAATAGGACAATGGTATTCTTTCAGAATCTTGTATGTGTGTGAGGGTGCGTTTGTTGGATTTGAAGATGGGTGCAGAGGATTGGGTTATTGGCTCTTCACTTTTGAATTGGACAGAGTGGAATTTGGGCAATGCTTTTCGGGAGAAAAAAGAAAAAATATTTTAATTCAAATTTTATATTTTTCTGGGGTTATGCCTCTTGTACTATGACATACATTCTCATTAAGTAAAAGTAGAGCTTATACTTTTTAAATGCTGCCAAGTCTTATCCCATGCACTGAAGGAAGTGGGTAGAATCTTACATGGCCCATGGGTAGAGAAAAAGGAACAGAAACACACTTTAAAAAATACATTTAAAGGTTTGTTTGTGATAATAGGTAACGCGTTCTAAGTGTCAGTTTAAAATTTTGATTGATCTGGAACTCCTGCATATTGCAACATATTTCGTTAGAATAATGTTCATGTCTCTTAATAATGAAATCTCCATCTGTGCCATCCGATGAATAATCTCCTACGCTTGTGCCTATGGGTCATTTTCACATTGCAAATAGACTTTGTAAATGTATGTTGCCCTGTCTACCCCCTCCCCACCCATAACAACACAGAACAGACTTTATCCTTTTAAGAACAATCAATCTTATTTTACAGAAAATGATAAGGCCAGAAGGGAGAATTATTAATAATGGGTGGTACAAAGCCCATAATAGAAAATGCTGTCATTCTCTCGTCTGTCACCTAAGAGACAGAACATATCTGCACTATATTCCACTCCAAGAAGATTTTGTTCTTGTATTAATATTTATTTGTGCTTTTCCCACTGGTATATCACGTTTCCCTGCTTAAACACAGGTGACAATGCTTAGCGATGATGTGTGGTGCTGCAAGTAGATTCTATTAATTATTATTAAAATATCAATATTTAGATAGAATTTGAGCCACTTCATTAGTATATATATATAATGTTGCGTTGTATTAATTATAACTCTTGACCATTGATAGTAAATACCTTGGATTTTTAAATGTCCATTACTACCTTTTCAAGCTCTGTTATGGAATATTTGCAATTTTCTATACACATCTGTGACTTTTTAAAACATTAATTAAGAACATTATTTTATGGCATTTCGACAATTTTAAATAAGTAGTTCATTGTACTGTCATACAGATATAAATACATCAAACATATTCTAGCCTCCTGGAAATAAGGGTCACGGGGCTTTGAGACCCGACGATGGTCTACTTATTAAGTGCTGAATTTCTCCGTACATGATATAAATAGCAGTCCAGTTCTTCTAGTGCCATTCTACTTTACACGGTACAATGCCTTTTTTTTAAAACATGGTGCTTATTTAAGTGGGACTCACTTCAATAACTCCTGTCTGCCGAATCGCTGTTCGCTTAAAGGATACCTTAAATCACAAATGTCAAGTTCACGTTTCATCAAAAATACATCAAGCAAAACTTATTAAATGTGATTTGCCACAGGCACTGCTCATTTAAACTTAATTGTATCTATCTCTGTGTTGACCTCTAACCAGTATATACTAAGAGTAACTGTCTTTTATATAAATGCTTCATTGTGGTCCATAATATCATCTCGTTTTACCTACAGCTACATGAAGTATTCTTATAAACACCTAATGGTTGTCTATGTTTGATGAGCAACTAACACACCCTATGAAAATCTTCAAATAGTATATTTGCTTTCTGCTTTATGTGTTGCATTAATTAAGCATAGAATTTGAAGTCAAAGAAGAACCATTTGGCTCATCTAGTCTGCCCATGTTTTTGCTATAAAGTAGACTTGTGCATTCGTCTTCGGGCGAACATGGAAACGAACACAAAAAATGCGTTTTCGTGTTCGTTCCGAAGACACGCCGAAGAGAAGACGGCCGCGGTAAAACGTAGGCAAAGACGAAGACACACGCCACGAATATCTTCGTGATTGTCTTCGTCTACCATTCCCCCCCCCCTCTTCTAACTTGTGGAAATCCGCAGGTTCGCCGGCACGGGTTACAGGGCAGTGCGAATGAGCCTATTGGTCGCCTACAGGGACCTCCTCTGGCATCAACCAATTGACAGCGAACCTATGGATTTCCGCTCCCATTAACCCCTTCGATGCTGCGTTAACGGGAGCGGAAATCCATAGGTTAAAGGGCCGTGCAAGCGACCAATAGGCTCACTTGCATGGCCCCTTAACCTTTTAACATTTAACTAATTGAACAGGGAGGGAGACCAGTGGCATCGGCAGGGTAAGTTGCAGCATTGAGGTTTTAAAACCCCAATGCTGCAACTTACCCTGCAGATGCCACTGGTCTCCCTTCCTGTTCAATTAGTTAAATGTCCGTACGAGCGACTTTATTGGTCGCTCGTACGGACCTTTAACCCGGCACAGACTTACTAATTGAACAGGGAGGGAGACCAGTGGGATGTGCCGGGTAAGTTGCAGCATTGGGGTTTTAAACGTCTGCACGAGTGACCAACAGAGTGGCTCGTGCAGACTTTTAAAACCCCAATGCTGCAACTTACCCGGCACATCCCACTGGTCTCCCTGTTCTATCAGTTAATAAATGATAGAACAGGGAGACCAGCGGGATCTGCCGGACAATTACGGCACCAGGAGTTTAACAGTCTGTACGAGCGACCCTATTGGTCGCCAGCAGGGGGCTGACGACCAATAGAGTTGCTCATACGGACATTTAAACTCCTGGCGCCAGAGCGGCTTTAACCCCGTATTAACTCCTTAACCGGGGAAAACGAAGAAAACACGAAGAATGTCCGCGAATATTCGCCCGAAGAGAAGACAGGACCAGGCGAATATTCGCGGAATACGAAGTTTTTTTGGGTTTTTTTTGCCGAAGACGAGCACGAAGACGAACACGAAGAGCCCCCTGGTGCCCAAGTTTACTATAAAGACTGAAACCTCAATTAGTCCTTGATCTTAGACTAAGTATACTTATCCAACTTTAAATTCCTTTACTGTATTAACCTCCACCACTTTTAATAGGAGGCTGTGCCATGTATCTATCACCCTCTCAGTAAAGTAAAAAAAATTCTGCTTTGGCAGTTGGTGTCCAACCCATTATACAGCCCTCCATGATGCATGGTTTATAAGGCATAACAATTTTACTGTAGAACTAGGATCTCTTTAAGATCTATCTAACAGGCTATTGAATTTTAAGCAGTTTACCAGCACTCTGATGTAGTCCTGTAATCTCTGGGTTCAGGAGAGTGGCATTTGGTTCTAGCTACATACTGGCCATTTTGCCTATCTGCCAACAGTTAGCCATGTCTCAGTTTGCCCTTCATCCCAGTTGGCTCCCTCTCTATCCAAGCTCCCATATGAGTGTGGGACAGCCCTCTGGGCAAGGATACTGAGAAAGTTCCCAGACATTAATATTAGATGTTTGAATGCACGCTAATTAAAAACAAGTAATTCCCATAAGATCTGATACTCTACTTTTTGGAATTCTGACTTTTTATAATTATTCTAGGTATTATCCTAAATACCAATCTTATATGTGGCCCTAGGGGGCTAAGAGTCGATATCCTAGATTAGTACATCTCAGCAAGAGTAGTTATTTATAACAAAAAAAGTAGTACTGCCTATAATGGTGATTACTAAAACATCGCAATGAGAATACTTGTCTAGTATTGCATGGTAATTCACTTGCCGGTACACTTTGTATCCTAATTATTGTGAAGTGTACATAATCTGATCTTCTTTATGAAACAGAAATGAACCTTGCTAGGTAATAAGAGGACTGACTTAATAATACAGGCCTTGAGGGCTCACAAATATTTTTTCTCACGTTCTCAATCAAATAATTATAAAATGCTGAGAGAATGAAAAAAATAAATTTGTTCCTTTTAGACAAAGTCTGGGGATACATATAGGCTCCCTAAATGCTGGCAAGCTAGATAAATAAAAATGATAATTTTATTGTCTGCAAAACCACTTGATCTGGAAAGCAGTGAACGTTTACTTAGTGGCTTGTTCACTACATGTGCTCAGGAGCTCAAAGCTCATGCCATGCACGCCACACTTGGTGTATTTTTCATCGGTGACATTAAAAAAACTCTACTTTGCTACCTCTTCAATACGAAATAGGCACATTAATCTATGCATACATTATGCCATGGAACTAAGGGTAAATGATGTGTTAAAAAATGTAGAAAACATGGTAAAAGTACTACCTCATTAATTTTTATTTTTTATTTATGAGGCTGTAGGAAATGATTTTAGTTTGTTTTTTTCCCACTCGTGATTCATAGGTTGGTTAAAGTGGATATTATTTCATTAACTGGTGAAATTCTCAGAATTACATTACATTGTACGTTGAAACAATGGGAAAGAGAAGTCAAGGCATTTTGGCACCTTGTAAACAATTGGTTTTCACTGCTGCATTCAAAAAAAAAAAAATTTAAAAAAAAATTGAGCTTGATGTTGTCACAGAAATCATCAGACATAAATAGTTAAACCTGGAAGAGCATTGGCCTGTGATGCCATCTGACATCATCCCCCAGAGATGGCGCTTCTGGAACAGTTTCCTCTCTGTAGAAAAGTACTTTGATGCTACACTTGCTATGTCGTTCCCCTGGAGGGTAGAGGTTTGTAGAGGGAAAGATAAAAAGCCATTGTGTTTGTGCAGGACTTTTTTAAAGACCGGCAGAAATACAGTACAGTGTGGGAAAGAGATAACAATCACCATGACTGTGAAAGATTAAAACCAGTGTTTAATGTTATATTAGAATATCAATTATTTTTACAGTTTATATTATAAAAGAATTTCTACTCTGTAAAGAGGCCTCGGATGCATTTTAGGTTGGTAGAAAATATCCTGTTGGGTGTTATGGAGATGGAAAGTGGTGACATAGAATTCCATGATAACCAATGAAAGACTCTCGTTCCAAATGAATACCCTCTTGTAGTGTGCAATATTTTGTAATGACACTGCCATACAAAGAGAGTAAAGTGTGACGACATCTCCGTCCACAGATCTTACTCCCTAAAAAGTCAGCAACCATGTATATGGAAGAACACAAATTGTTTTGACTCGTTCTTGTCATTATTTCAGTATACTTTTTTATTTATATTCATAAAGACATAGACCATACAATGGCGTCTCCAGCAATCATACTTGGGGGGGGGGGGCACACATGGGAGGAGAGGGTCCAAAGTAAGGGGGTAAATATATATATATATATATATATATATATATATATATATATATATATATATATATATATATATATATAATACACACAGCCAAAGCCTCTGAAAGTTCACCCACCGGATTTAACCCAGCATACAAGTTAATCACCCACAGGATTTGCACCAGCACGCAGATCAAACACACAGACCCAGGAATTGACTTCATCCACATGGAATGCATGCACAGTGGTCTCCTCAGAGTCTGATTTCTTCTCTCAGCCCTTATTAATTCTATACCCTTTATTCCCAAAACAGTAATGTACCGACTGTCAGAATACACACGTATACACTAGTCTTACAAATCTCTGCTCAGAAACACATACACTTACCCTTAAACAAACAAATACCCTGGCTTACACTTGCACTTTTATGCACACACTCACTTGTTCAAACACTTTCAAAACACAAACCCACTTATCTCCCCTTTCTCAAATTTTCTCATTACCTTTCCCCTTTTTGTCCATCTCGCCTTTCTACTGTCATTATCTTTCTTCTTTGTCCTCATTTCGTTATCGCTCGCTCTTGTGTCCCTATCATTCCTCTTATTCATCGTATTTGGCCTCTCCCCTGGTAACTCACAAAGGCACTTAAATGCTGGTAAATGAACCCTAGATGCCCAGTATCCTTACCCAGTAGCCTGGAGCCCAATGCTTTGTTCCAGGACCCAGGAGGACATGGTACGTATAGTGTAAGTGCATGTTGTAGGATACACTATACTTACCAGGTCCTCCTGGGTCCTGGAACAAAGCATTGAGCTCTAGGCTACTGGGATACTGGGCATCTGGAGCCCATTTACCAGGATTTAAGTTGTGTGTCTCTCAGACATACGCATTTTAAACACAATACAGCCTGTATTTTTATGCTGGGAGTTTCCTGGAAAATTCGGGACTGTTGGCAAGTAGGACTTGCACATACACATCTGTGCACACACACACATACACATTCATGTACACATGCTCATACATGCACAATCATACTCACACAGACTTATTATTAAAATATTATTATTAACCCCTTCAATCCCCTATAGACGTACCGGGACGTCTAGCCTTTCGTGCAGCGTCAGGAACACATCCCTGCCGCTGCACGGGAGAACAGGCTGTCGTTTGACAGCCTGGACCCCCCCCTGCAGCCCGATCCCCTGTAACAACTTGGTGTGTCATTAGCCTTGGGGGACTGAACCACATCCAGGTCAGTGACATTACTGCCGGATGTGCGACACTGGGGGAGAGAGAGAGAGAGAGAGAGAGATAGAGACAGAGAGAGTTCGTTTTGCAGAGCTGCAGTGCTTAGTGCAAAACCACATTATATATTGGGGATAGTGTAGTGTTTTAGAAATTGGCCAGGTAGGTACAATGGCGCAACATGTCTTCAGCGCTGAGGAGGCTCATGACTGCCTCACTCAGTCTGATGACGATGCCACTCTGACCGCGTCAGACGCCGAGGCCACTCTGACGGCGTCAGACGCCGAGGCCACTCTGACTGCATCAGATATTGATCCAATATCTGAGGAATCCTGCTGTGCGTCAGATAATGACGAGTCAGAGGAAGACGATGATGGCCAGGGTCCATCTGGCAAAGCCAGGCGTGGAGAGCCTGACTCTAAATATAATTGGGTGCCCCCAAATATGATAGACCCAGTAATCCCTGCTTTTACTGCGACTCCTGGCATCAGATGTGACATCGATGCTAGCGAGCCAAAGTCATTTTTCCATTTAATGTTTGCCCCCGAGTTTTTTGAGCTGCTAGCAGCTCAAACAAACCTCTATGCAGCCCAGTGTCAGGCAGCTGACCAAGGAGACAGAAGCCAGACCTGGTACCCCACTGACTCCCATGAAATTAAAAGATTTTGGGCCCTGACCCTTATGATGGGCATTGTGAAAAAGCCCACGATACGCTCCTATTGGAGCACAGATCCCGTAATATCCACCCCTGCTTTTTCCCAAATAATGCCCCGGAACAGGTACTTTGGGCTCCTAAGATTTTTACATTTTACCGACAATTCCCAATGCCCCCCTAGAGAGCACCCCCAATTTGACCGTTTATATAAATTGAGGCCCATTATTAATTATTTTTCACGTAAATTCCCTGAAATTTATACCCCCGACAAAAATGTGGCTGTAGACGAGTCCCTGGTCCTATTCAAGGGTAGACTGAACTTCAAACAGTATATCCCGTCCAAGCGAGCGAGGTACGGTGTAAAGTTATATAAACTTTGCGAGAGTGGGACGGGATATACTGTTTCCTTCAGAATCTACGAAGGGAAGGACAGTCACCTTGATCCCCCTGGCTGCCCACAATCTGTGGGTACTAGTGGGAAGATAGTGTGGGACCTGCTGTCCCCCTATTTGAATAAGGGCTACCACCTC